>OZ014520.1:32718949-33918949 GCA_963966055.1 Lathyrus aphaca
CAAGGCAGCTCCTGCGACATCATGTACTCCCAGCTGTTTTCAACACTCCAGCTAAACGAGACACACTTAACTCCATACGTCGGATCAGACCTGCAGGGTTTCAACGGAGCAGTTTCCCGACCATGGGGTTATGTCGATCTATTTGTCACCTTCGGGGCAGGTGAGACAGCCAGGACAGTCAAGGTCCAGTTCCTGGTCGTGGACTGCCCATCGCTGTACCAATGCATCCTAGGACGACCAACCTTAGCCGAGCTAATCGCCGTGCCATCCACCGTCCACCTGAAGATGAAGTATTACACTACTTCAGGTAAGGTCGCCACATTACACGGAGACGTCGACGCTGCCCGCAGGTGTTTCGAAGCAGCATCAAAAGGTCTCAGCTCAATATCATACCAACCGAGTCCTCCAACATCAAATTCACCAGATATTCCCAGGGCTTTCCCTCAGGTAGACTCGATCGACCTAGACTGCAGGTTATCGGATAATAGCGAGGGCGTCCAAAGGCCAACAGAGTCGCTATCCCAACCAATACCAGATGGAGAGTTCGAATTAATTCTTCTGGGAGAAGACCCAGCTCGGTGCGTTAAAATCGGGGCACATATGCCCGACTTGGTGAAGCGACAACTGGAAGCGTGCCTCAGAGGGAACGCAAATCTATTTTCCTGGAGCGCCGCAGAAATGCCAGGGCTCGACCCCGAGACAACCTGCCACTACCTCTCCATTGACCCAACACACAAGGCGGTCGCTCAACGCAGAAGGAAGCAGTCGACCGAGAAAACTGAAGCAGCTGAATCTGTTGTTAAAGACCTCCTAGAGGCTAAATTTGTAACCGAGGCCAGGTACACGACCTGGCTCTCGAATGTTGTACTCGTGAAAAAATCTAATGGAAAATGGAGAATGTGCGTTGACTATACCGATCTCAATCGGGCATGCCCGAAAGATGCATACCCTTTACCTAACATCGATAAATTGGTCGACAATTCATCCGGCTTCAAGCTATTGTCCTTCATGGACGCATATTCAGGATATAATCAGATACCCATGGCCGTGTCTGACAAAAAATACACGGCCTTCATGACCGAATCGGGCAATTACTTTTACAACGTTATGCCCTTCGGTCTGAAAAACGCGGGCGCAACATATCAGCGCATGATGAATAAGGTTTTCCGAGCCGAAATCGGAGATATGCTCGAAGTATACATGGACGATATGATCGTCAAATCTCAACAAGAAACAGACCACGCGTCCCACTTACAAAAAGTATTCGATCAGGCACGAAAGTGCAAAATGCGTTTCAATCCTGAGAAATGCATGTTCGGGGTCCGAGCAGGGAAATTCCTCGGATTCTACTTAACTGAACGAGGCATCGAGGCCAACCCCGACAAATTTCGGGCATTCGCGGAGCTCCCAACTCCTACTTCTAAAAAATCCATACAATCACTAAACGGGGTCCTTACCTCCCTCGCTCGGTTCGTAGCAAAATCCGCTCAACACGCTCTCCCTTTTTACAAGCTCCTCCGCTAAGAGGCAACTTTCGAGTGGACGGAGGAGTGCGAGCTAGCGTTGTCCCACCTAAAAAAGGCACTAAGTGAACCCCCAGTCTTATCCAGACCCGAAGAAGGGGAGATACTGTATCTCTACCTCGCAGTTGCAAACGAGGCAGTAAGCGCGGCACTCGTGCGCGACATACCCGAAGGGCAAAAGCCCGTATATTTCACAAGTAAAGCACTCCATGGCCCAGAAATTCGATACCTCCAGATAGAAAAGGTGGCTTTGGCCCTCCTTCTCGCAGCCAGAAGGCTACGCCATTACTTTCTGGCTCACACCATCATCGTAAGAACCGATCAACCCATAAGACAATTGCTCGGTCGACCAGACATGGCCGGACGAATGTTAAAGTGGTCATTGGAACTATCCGAGTTTGACGTCAAATTCAAGGGAAGACAAGCTCTCAAAGCTCAAGCGCTGGCCGACTTCGTGGCTGAACTTACTTTCACCGAGCAAGAGCCGAAAATCTCATCCAGGTGGGTTATTTTCGTGGACGGAGCATCTGGTCCAGCAGGTAGCGGAGCCGGAATTATCTTGGAGAACGAAGAGGGAAACGTCATTGAAGTGTCCCTGACCTTATCTTTCCCCACTTCTAACAACCAGGCAGAGTACGAAGCTTTTCTAGCGGGCATACAGCTCGCGACCGATTTGGAAGCAGAAGAGATCACAATCTGCACAGATTCTCAGTTGGTCGCAAGCCAAGTTCGAGGAGATTTTCAAGCGAAAAACGATAACATGGCCGAATATTTGGCCCTCGTAAAAGGTGAACTAAAACGATTCAAAAGTGTGGAAGTCAAACACATCCCACGAGAGAACAACACCCGCGAAGACATCCTTTCCAAATTGGCGAGCACTAAAAGGAAAGGAAACAACAAATCCGTCGTACAAAAAATGCTTCCCCGACCTAGCATCGGGCAATCATCGGTCCACATAGACATTAACCTCGTGGGCGACACAAGTGTAACACCCAAAATTTGCCCTCTTATTTTTAAGCATCATATTACATCATATACATCATGAGCATATCATTCCCTTAGCATCATATCATAGAAAGATGAAGCATGACATCCTTCATGTCCGAGCATCAGCATATGGTCATCTGTGGAATTCCCAGAAGCACTTCAAGCCATGACAAGGGTCCCGATGAGTTTGTACAAGTCTTATGGTGAGTCTACACTCCATTTATAAGATCAAGTCCCTTGGCAAATGCTCATCAGAGATCTCAGGATAAGGCAAAGCTCCTATGCAAGCACTCAAATTAGGGTTTGGGATCCAATCACCAAGACTTCACAACTTTGGCCATTTAATTTGGGCAAAGTTTTCTATATGTCAAGAGAGTCCTAGATGTTGATTTTTGTGAGAAAAATTTCATGGGGAGGTCAGAGAATTCTTCGGTTGATTGAAGATGGAGCAAGAAAGTCAACTGCACAGTCAGAAAGGTCAACATGACCATTTCAGGAGTTAATCAGGATTATCAATTTTTGAGGTCATATCATGTCAAAGAATAATTCAGTTGAGCTCAAATGTCAAAAATCGGGAGTATGCAAAAAGTTGCTAAAGTGGGAAGGTTAGAAATTTCCATTTTTAAAAATTATTTGTCCCGAAACTTCAAGCTATTATTTCATGTGCGAAAAGGCTCCGATTGATTTTCCGGTGAACGCGAAGATTGTAGAGCACGATTTTCTCTTTCTGAAAAGTCGTAGAACACCCTCATAGCCGTCATAAAACTCAAGATTTGAATTTTGGAAGGTTGGAGCATTTTTAGGGTTTTTGGGGACATATGTCAATTAGTCATTGGTTTATTTTTTTAATAAAGTTATGTGTGGCATATCATGGGTATTTCGTTCACACTTACTTTTAGTAGGCCTATTGTACTATTTGTGTGGCCAAATGTATAAATTAGTTCAAAAATAGTAACATTGTGGTGATGATGTACGAAATATATGGGGAGGAAATCAGCACTTTGGTTCCAACCAACTCATGCTCGCCACGTGTCATTATCAGCCACCCACACGCCATGCTGTCCTTACTCTCATTTTCACATTTCTTACTTTTTCTTTCTCTCACTCTCTCACCACACTTATCCCCCACTCTCTCACGCCACACACTCCCACTTTTTCTCATTTCTTTCCCTCACCCCACGCGCCAGCTCACAGCACACACATTTCATACTTTTTCTTTCTCTCACTCTCCCACCACACTTATCCCCCACTCTCTCACGCCACACACTCACACTTTTTCTCATTCTTCTCTCCCTCACGTGACGGATTCACCAGCTCACACTTTCTCTCTTTCTTTTCCTCCTCACGCCACTCACACTCATTTTTCTTCATGCACTCACTTTTCTCTCACACGAATCTTTTCTCATGCACACACACATTTTCATAAAATTTCATACACAATCACTCTCAAAAAGAAAAGGAGAAAAAGGGATGAGGTAAAAAGAAAAACCCGCTGGCTTTTAAAGGAGAGGTTGACCCAGCACTTCAAAGGCTACTCACATTTTTTTTCCATCATCTTGGATATTCATTCGACCTCTCTCTCATTTTTGCAATTCTCTCACCGAAGATAAGTTCAGATCTAGATCACTTTTTATTTCATGGCTGGATTTGAGCATCACTAGCATTATAGAGAAGTTGGAGCTTACAAAAAACACCTTCGGATTTCTTCTTCTAACATCCATATCAAGCCATTCAGCCTTTATTTGGCCAAAAGCAAGTTCAAGGAAGGTCAAGGAGCCTTTGGAGTTCTTGAATCCGTGAGGAGAAGCATCATTAAGGTTCCATGCTCATCTGTTTTTTGTTGTTGTTGTTTTTTATTCATTTCGGTTTGGTTTTCATTTTGGTTTATTTTGAATTTGGATGCTTGATTTGTGTTGTATGAAGTGTTTAGAGGTCATATGTTGCATTAGACTTTGTTTTGCAACTTGGAGTTATGTTGTTGTTTGATTCGGTCTGTGTTCATTTTTGAAGAGATGTGAGAAATATTGGTATATTGTTGTTCCTCATGCTTCATAGATCATTTCTGGTTTTGGATTTTTTGAGATCCATGGAGAATTGAGAGAGATATGAGGTGTTGAATGTGCCGTGCTATGGCTGCATTTTGTTCTGTCTTCGTCCATGCTTTTGTCTGGCTTCTTTGGCATGAGGTTGATGACGGAGATGGCGGCTCTTCATTGGTGCTGGGTGGCATTTGTTTTTCTTTCTTTTTATTTTTGTTTTCATTAAAGATCCTTGGACCAATTGATGTTATGTCCACATGATTTTGTTCATAAAACAAAAATAAAAAAAAATGAGAAGGGCTGATTTATTTTTTTGGGATTTATTTAATTTCGGTTGGGCCTTGCCCAGACCCGCTACCGGCACCCCCCTTTTATCCTGGCCCATTTCATTTTAACTGTATTATCTTACTCTTCATGCCTCCCAACCATTTTCATTCAAAATTCTTTTTCACTTCATTTTTCTTATTTCGGTTTGCTTTTAATTCATTAAAAATATAATAATTCATCTAAAAATTCCCAAATAAATCATGAATGTTGCTTTGTGTCTCTAAAATTTTGTCACATTTTTATTTTATTTTTTTCATTAATTAGCATGCCAGAATTAAATCAATAATGTACATAGCTTCTTTGGATCCATTTCTTGACCAGTCTGTTTTGTAGATTTTCTTTAGACTTCAATATTTGGAGTTTTGTCCCCATTCTTTTTGCATTGTGTTCCTAGGATCTTCTAGTTTTCATGTGATTTTTCTCAGATTTTTTAGGAATTTATTTCTTGAGTTTTGATCTGATATCTTGTGATGTAAGTTTTCTGTTCTAGCATGTGTTTGTGCATTCATTTGACCTAGTTCCTTTCTGAATTTTTGCAAATCCTTTTGGCAAGTTAATATAATGTGTTTTAAGATCATTTTGTTTCAGTTGTAGAATTTTTATATGGCTGAATGATTATTTGTGGATTTTTGTTCGCACCTTGTCCCATTTTGCCTCTTTTGGGTTCATTAGATTTCTTATAGGCTTAGAAGGGCACTTGTGCCAACTTCTTCTTCTCATTTGGGGTTCCTTTGGGGTATGGATACCTTCCTGGTCCTATGATAGGTCTTGTTTCTTCTAAATTTTTGAGCTTGTTTCATATTCAAGTCATTTGTTTCTTTAAGGGTTTAAATTCCGTCCTTTGGTTCCATTGCTTCTATTTTGGTATTGTTTGGTATTGTATGACTTCTCTCTTCATCTTGATGGCCTCTTAGGCCATTCTTTATATCATTTTGATTCTGATTGTGAACTTTGTGCTTGTATTCATTTGTATATGCTAACCTTGCAGGAGTTATGGTAAGTGTGAGATGTGGGAATTGAGTTCTACATCTCCAATTCTCATCTCTTCCTCTTTTGTTTATGTGAACTAACTTTTTTGTTGGGCCTAGGCCTTTCTCATCCCTTCTTCTATCTTCTTCTTCCTTCTTCATTAGGATAGAAACCTCACTAACCCTTAGGATATCCATGCATGTGAATACTTAGGATTATTTTAGTCCCCCTTTAGAATTTTTCCTTTGTGATCCTTTTTGGTTCTCTTCTCTTCTCATCTCATAACTCTCTAAAAAACACCTTAATAAGTTTGAAGTGATGTCTTGATCCATAGCCTTATCCCATGAGGTATGCTTGTAGTATTCCCATCTTGGGATAGTACATGTTTACCTTGTGATGCACAAGTCTGATCAAGGTATCTTCTTCATCAAGAAAAGCATAAAAAACACTTCTTCATCTGTAAATAACCAAAAACACTTAATAATTCAACAAGTTAGTGAGCTTAGGCCCTAATCTTTGGTTTCAAGTTTTGGGGATCTTCTCCTTACTTGAGTGTGCTTGTTCTATTATTCCATCTTGGAATGTAGTGACAAGTGCACATTCCATGGAAAAAAGTTTGAGTTCACTTCCTTGTGACACACTCATAAAAGCTTCTAAAAAACACAAACAAACAACAAGCGTCTCTCCTTCGGGAATTCTTTTCTCACCTCATTCGCTCCGTACGCGAACTTGCTCCTACTTGTCATCTTGCAAGACGGTTACGCACTCGTCGTCCGAGTCTGCAACACCTGAGCAATGGCATAGGCAGTTCAAGCCTTAATTCACAAGTAATTTCCTTTGGTACCCCTAGTTAGGGGAACTACGGCGTCTCTGATCCTCATTATCCTGATGAGGTACGTAGGCAGCGGGGTAGGGCCCGTTCGAGCACAATCTTTATTTTCCCTACATTTTTCTCTTTTGCTTTCTTATTCAGTTCTTTTTCAGTTCCAGTTTCTTTTCATTTTCATTTCTTTTGCTGCAGTTTTCATACCCTCACCCTTTGAAACAGTTTCTTTTGCAAGCGTGGATCCCGTCGGGTACGGCGGACGATCTGGGTGCTAATACCTTCCCAGGTCGTAACCGACTCCCGAGCTCAGTCTCTTTGGTTCGCAGGACCTGTGTCCTTCCTTTTCTTTCTTCTGGTTTGTGCAGCATTACCATTCCCTTTCTTCGGGATAAAAATGCCTGGCTGGCGACTCTACCTTTCCGCGCCACTTTCGCGTTTGTACTAGGATGAAAATCCCGGGAGCGACAGCTGGCGACTCTGCTGGGGATCGAACCCAGAATCTCTGGTTCCCCTGTGAGTCTCTCCTAGCGCTTGTTTGTTTCTGTTTCATTGGGTTATGTTTGTTTGATGTGGCTTGTTGTATTGTATTGTTGTTTGTTTACTACTTCATTTACAGCTTTATTTTACAGCTTTATTTACGGTTTTCAGTATTTATTTTCTGCATCATATATATCATACTGGACTGTCTGGACTGGTTTTCTTTGGTGGGATGGGAGTTACTGGTTCTTGAGAGATATGAGCCAAGTACCCGGCTCGAGTGCACTATAGGATTTAGAGTGGTTCCACTTTGGCCTCATGAGATCTTGTCATGGGGGTAGTAGTGAGTTCCACACCCAGGTTGTGATTGTCTTGGAAATGTCTTGATTTGGGGATCTTCCTCTCTCATTACATAACCTTGACAGTTATGTGCAGCTGGGGACCGATCATTGAGAACCTTTGTGGAAACAACCCTCTCCAGTGGTGACAGTGGCAGACCACATTTTGTGGCAAACCCATTCGCACCCGAGGGTCCACTGGGAACTCGCATAGGATGGCCTGGTTCTCTTATAAGAACTCGGTCAAAGCATCTGGTCGTATGACATTAGTACTGTATCCTACGGGCTGAATGTACTATTGTTTCTCGATTTCAGCGCTTGAAGCTGGGGACTTATAAGGGATGCTTGTTTTTCCCGGACTCAGCTGAGGCCTCCCTGCATAGTACATAATGCCTAACCGATTCCCTGATTTGGTCATGAGCCATTTCTCGGAGATGGTGACAGTATTATTGCTATGTGGCTTTGAGAGTCCGTGATGTCTGACCCGGAGCCTTTTACCCGTGAGATTGGGGGGTGTTTACAGGTGTGCAGGAACCCACGACCTCAACATACACTCATTTGTTCAGTTATGATCTCTGGTCCTGTGATTATGATCTGTGGTTCTATTGATTCTATGGTTCCGAAGTTATGGTCCTGGAATTCTGGATTTCTTGATACTGTGATTCTGAGATCTTCTATCAGAGGGTTGTGATTACCAGAGGGTGTGACTCAGTGAACTTTTGGGTTTGCCAGTTGTTCAGAGGGGCCTTTGTCAGTGTGCCAGTTCAGATGGTCCCAGTTGGTCATATGTTTGCATTGCATTACATTTGCATCATTCTTTGCATTAACTGTTTATGTTTCCCATTTTTCAGGTCATTAATCACATCTGTTCCCAGTTCTGGTATTCTTATCTCCATGGCAGAAATCAGAAGCGATCCGAGAAAAAAGAATGTGCATTATACCTTTCTTCAACCGGAAGTCAAAAGTGTTCAGAGGTTAGCAGGTCTGATGAACGATCAAGTCTTAGGAAATTTCAAGAAAAGATACGGCCAGATACTGAAGTTTGTGGACAAGCCTACTACAGACCAAAAGGACAGCTTGCATACCTTGTTGCAATTTTATGATCCCCTGCTGCGTTGCTTTGTTCTTTCAGGTTACATCTTAGCTCCGACATTGGAAGAGATCTCCAGCATGCTGGGTGTTCCGATCAGAGAGACATTGCCATTCTACGGGTCAGAGGTTGTGCTTAGAAATGAAGACATAGCCAAGGTTTGTAGGTTGCCAGTTGTTTCAGTCAGACAAGCTTTGCAAGAAAGTAAAGGCAGAGGTCTACCATGGAGTGTGCTTATCCCAGAGGCTGAGAAGTATGCTACAGAAGCTAAGTGGAATGACTTTGGGGCTTTGCTGGCATTGATGGTATATGGGTCCAGCTTGTTCCCCGGAGAGAAAGAGTTTGTCAGCTTAGAAGTGATTTCAATCTTTGCAAAAGGCAATCCAGTGCCTACCTTATTGGGTGACTTTTATTTTAGTGTCCATTACAGAAACGAGAAAGGTAGAGGTGGTCCAGTGGTCTGCTGTGCTCCTTTGTTTGCTGAATGGTTCGCTAGACAGTTGCCTAAGTCAGGTGCCTTCAAGGATATACGAGGCGAATGGAGATGGTCCAGAAGATTGATGGGACTGACTGAAGAAGACATTGCTTGGGGTTATGACAGGGATTTGCTAGGAAAAGAAGTGATGGTTAGTTGCGGAAGGTTTGCTGGAGTACCTTTGCTGGGAAGGAAAGGTGTCATCAGTTATTACCCGACTTTAGCCAGAAGGCAGTTTGGTTACCCTTTGAAGGATCCTCTTCAGATGGAAATGTTTGCTGAATCTTTGTATTTTCCTGTTGATGGAAACAGAGAGCTAGTCCAACAAGCAGTTCAATCCTGGGATCACAGAAAAAGGAAAGGGAAGAAGGACTTCGGCCGAGTTGATCCCAAGACATATCCACCATATGCTGAATGGTTGAAAAGGCATATCGAGTCAGTTCTCATGCCTTTTTCAGTCGAAGCTCCACTTTATCCCCGAGAGGTACCAGGTCCGAGCAGTACGGTTTCCTTGGAGGAGTACAAGAAGCTAGAAGCCCAGCTGCATGAGGTCAGAGTAGAGAATATTGAGATGGTAAGCTTATACCACCAGGCCAATAGAGCCAAGAAGGAAGCTGAAGACAAGCTGCAGAAGCTCCAAGCCTCTTTGGAAAGCAAAGAGAAGGATTTTGCTGGAAGAGAAGCCCATTTCCACAGATTGGGTATGATGGAAGCTCGAAGAGAAGTTAAGCGCAAGGAGACCTTAAAGACTCTCAGGAGTGCTCGGCAGTCCATTGTTTGGTTGAAAGGCCAAAGGGATGAAGACCAAAAGAAATTCAAAGAGAAGGAAGAGTTCTTCGAAGTTCAGATGGCTTTCAAGAAGGAGGAAGTGGAACAAGCCCACGCCATCCGGAGGGAGAAGACCCAACAGTTGGCCCAAAGTCAATTAGCTCTGGAGGAAGCCGGGAAAGAGATCGAAGAGCTCAAGCTGAGAGCAGGTGTCAAGAAAAGCAGGGCGGAGGTGGTAGAGCCGGGGTCCTTAACTTAGTTTATTTTTCAGACTACCTACAGGCTTGTTGTAGGAGTCTTGCTTTTATTTCTTTTGTCTTTATGTATTGATTTGCCACCCTTTGGGGAATATTCTCTGATGTATTCTGACTTTTAGCCTATAGTGGTTTGTCCATGTTCAGTATTAATGTGCAAGTTATCGTTTTGAATGTGCAAGACTCGTTTGTCTGGATACTGCTAATGTCTGAACACTTATCAAAGAGAAAGTTGGAAAGATAAAAAAGTGATCGCCGAGATAGATGCCAGAACTGGGGCATGCCAAATGCTTAAAGTTGGGAACGTGAACAGTTACATTGCATTGAATATAACATGTTTGTCTGTTTTGCAGGTGTTGCGTCAATTACTAACGGGTTTTGTGTTTCAGGCACTATAGCTCCTCGAAAAGTTCGAGAACAACCAGCAGTGCACAGATACCCAACCAAGATTAACAGAGAGCGGGCCATGGATCAAATGCAGGCAGATTTGGCAGATCTAAGGCAGAGGATGGATAACTTCATGACATTAATGGCCGGCATGGGGCAGAATCAAGAGCGTCTGCGAGAGATGGTGGAGAATCAGAACAGAAACGCTGTTGCTGCTGCTAATACTGATAATCATACCGGTGCGGGCGCACGTCAGGGTGGACCTCATGTTATACAACCAGGGGCGACCGTAGTCAATGACGGGTTGCATAACATTCATGTGGACCACCAGGAGGACCAGTTCACTTTACTTGATGAGACCGAGGGTCAAGGGGTCGAAATGAACAAGAGGTTTGAAGAGATGGCCGAGCAAATCAAGGCTATTCAGTCCCAGAGTTCTTTGGGATTCGACATAACAGACTTGGGTTTGGTTCCGGGAGTCAGGATTCCGTATAAATTCAAAGTTCCTACTTTCGAGAAGTATAACGGCACTGCTTGCCCAAAGACCCATCTGCAATCGTATGTCGGGAGAATTGCCGCGCATACAGACGATGAAAAACTGTGGATGTATTACTTTCAGGACAGCTTGGTGGGAGCTTCCCTTGAGTGGTACATGAAGCTCAGCAGGGTCAATGTCAAGAGCTGGAAAGATCTCGCTGAAGCTTTTGTGAGGCAGTACCAATATAATATGGACATGGCTCCGAATCGCACCCAGTTGCAACATATGGCTCAGACAGCAAAAGAAGGCTTTAAAGAATATGCCCAGAGGTGGCGCCAGCTAGCTGCCAGGGTGCAACCCCCCTTGTTAGAGAATGAAATGGCCGATATGTTTATGGGTACCCTCCAGGGGGTATTTCTTGAGAGATTGGCCTCAAGTTCTGCTACAAAGTTCAACGATATTGTCATTGCGGGAGAAAGGGTCGAAACGCTGTTGAAAATGGGGAAGATACAAGACCCAGGTGCTAGTAGCTCAAATGGAGCGAGGAAAGCTTTTAGTGGACCTCCGAGAAGGCGAGAAGGTGAGACCAATGCTGTATTCGGCCGAAGCCAGGGTCGTGGATACAGAAGACCTTATGAGCATATGGCTGCTGTTACCATTCCTGCAGCTCCCGTACAACAAATGCTACCTCCATCACAACAACATCAGCAACAACAACAACCTAGAACCAACTACCAGCAAAGACCTTATCAGCCGAGGCAGGCTCGCCCAGCTAACAGGGTGATTGAAGCTATTCCGATGACATATGCTGCCTTGTTGCCGAGACTACTAGATTTGAACCTTATTCAATTGAGGACTTTGGCACCACCACCTCCTGGAGAGATTCCAGCTGGTTATGATGTCAACGCGCGATGCGCTTTTCATTCAGGAGCACCCGGGCACTCAACTGAGAAGTGCAGGGCGCTGCATCACAAAGTTCAGGATCTCCTAGATTCCAAGGCAATCAACTTTGCGCCTCCACCGAATATCAACTCGAACCCTATACCTAATCATGGCGGGGCAAGAGTTAATGCTGTTGAGGGAGATGACAAGTTGAGTTTGGTGCTGAGTATTGATGAGGTCAAGACGCCTTTGAGGGTGGTGAAAGAGAGACTGTTGAAGGGTCAAGTATTTTCTGGTTGTTGTCTCGATTGCGAAGATTGTATAAGTGCTGTGAATGGCTGCGAGAAATTGAAGACGGGTTTGCAAGAGTTGATTGATGATGGGTCTCTGCAATTTAGCAAGATTAGTAATGAAAAGGCTGATGATGTGTCAACCATTACTATCTTCTACGATGAAGCTGACATGCCCGTCAGACAAGAGCCAGTTACTATTTACGCTCCTCAGATTAGTCCTGTGACTATAACTGTACCTGGGCCAGTGCCATATACCGATGATAGGGCCATTCCGTGGCATTATGGTTCTGATGTCTATGTGGCGGGACAGAAGATGGAAAGTAGACCTGTTGCTGACCTGACTATTGAAAATGTGGGAGGTGTTGGAGGTTTTACTCGAAGTGGCCGTTTATTTGCTCCCCCTGCACTGAGAAAGGATCCTGAGGCCGAAGCTTCGTCTAAAGACAAAGGAAAGCAGACTGCGATTGACGAGTCAACTACTCCTGTGGCGGGGCAGGGGACGTTTGAAAAGGAGGTAGAGGAGTTTATGAAGATCATCAAAAGGAGTGACTACAAGGTGGTTGACCAACTGAATCAAACGCCTTCAAAGATTTCTATCTTGTCACTATTGATGTGCTCTCCCGCGCACAGAGAAGCTTTACTGAAAGTACTTCAAATGGCCTACGTTCCTCAAGAGATCACAGTCAATCAACTCGAAGCTGTTGTTGGAAGTGTTAATGCTAGCCATGGCTTAGGCTTCACTGACCGAGATCTCACTTCGGAGGGAAGGAATCACAATAAAGCACTGCATATCACGATGGAATGCAAGGGCGCTGTGTTGTCTCATGTTCTTGTAGACACAGGCTCTTCTTTGAACGTGCTCCCGAAGAAGGCATTGATGAAGCTTAACATTGATGGGATTATCCTAACGCCGAGTGATTTGGTGGTTAAGGCTTTTGATGGGTCAAGAAGATCAGTTTTCGGAGAGGTTGAGTTGCCTGTCGAGATAGGCTCTCAAGTCTTCAAGAGTGTCTTCTATGTAATGGACATCCAGCCTGCGTACAGTTGCTTGTTGGGCAGACCATGGATACATGCAGCGGGAGCTGTCACTTCAACCTTGCATCAGAAGCTTAAGTATGTGGTGGACGGTCAGGTCATCACAGTTTGCGGGGAAGAAGATATATTTGTCAGCCACCTGTCGACATTCAAATATGTAGAAATGGACGGAGAAATTCACGAAACTTTGTGCCAAGCTTTTGAGGCAGATGTCAGTATCTTGACCCCGGTGAAGAAAAACAAAGAAGGCACGTCCATTCATTCCTACCAGGAAGCAAAGGAGGTCGTCCAATCAGGCAATGCTCAGGGCTGGGGCAAGCTGTTGGAGATGGAAAAGAAGGATGATAAATTCGGCTTAGGGTATCAGCCTGGGGGGTCTGCTCAGAGTGGTAAGGCTATCTCATTCACAAGTGCTGGTCTGCTCGACCGCGATCAAATCTGTATGGCAAGCCAAGGCGGGGATAGTGACAGAGATTGGGACAACAATTGGATTCGCTCATGTGCACCCGGCGAGGATCTAGGAAACTGGTCTGCTGAAGACATTGTCCAAGTTACCTGGCTCTCAAAGTAATTGCTTTGTTTCCTTTTATTAGCATACTGCATTGTCAAAATCCAGCATTCTGCCCAAGATGCTTGGATCCATTGTATTGGGCCACCACGTTTTGCATCGCATTGTTATTTTTGCTATGAAATAAAAGGACACTTTCAGACAAACTGTGTTCTCTGTCTTTGTTTTAAAACTTTTTCACAACAAAAATATAAAAATGGCAATGTATTTTCATTTTTGTTTTGTGCTAGCGTCTCTTTCCAAAGTAAGCAGATTCTGAATAAGCACATCATTTGTGCAGTGTTGATCATCCGGATTCCACGGATAACGTTCCTGCTATGACTATGCATGACTTTGATAATCCAGTCTACCAAGCTGATGAAGGGGTTGAGGAAGACTGTGACCTCCCTGAAGAGTTGGTCAGATTGTTGAAACAAGAGGAACGAGTTATTCAGCCTCATCAAGAAGAGATTGAGACCATCAACATTGGCAGTGAAGATGCAAAGAAAGAAATCAAGATAGGGGCCAATCTGCAGGCCGACGTCAAACAAGAGCTGATCAGTATGCTGAGAGAGTATGTAGATATCTTCGCTTGGTCATATCAAGATATGCCAGGGTTGGATACCGACATCGTGATGCATAAGCTACCCCTGAGAGAAGACTGTCCTCCTGTAAAGCAAAAATTGAGAAGAACTCGCCCGGATATGGCGATGAAGATTAAAGAAGAGGTACAGAAACAGTGGGATGCCGGATTCCTTGCCGTGACTAGTTACCCGCCGTGGATAGCTAACATCGTACCAGTGCCTAAGAAGGACGGCAAGGTACGGATGTGCGTTGACTATCGAGATTTGAACAGAGCAAGCCCAAAGGATGATTTTCCGTTACCACACATTGACGTGTTGGTCGACAATACTGCTCAATTCTCGGTGTTCTCCTTCATGGATGGATTCTCCGGTTATAATCAGATAAAAATGGCGCCGGAAGACATGGAGAAGACAACGTTCATTACCCCGTGGGGAACATTCTGCTATAAGGTCATGCCCTTCGGTTTGAAGAACGCAGGGGCAACTTATCAGCGGGCAATGGTCACATTGTTCCATGACATGATCCACAAGGAGATCGAATGTTATGTGGATGATATGATTGCAAAGTCCAAAGACGAAGAGGAGCATTTGGTTAATTTGAAGAAGTTGTTTGATAGATTGATCAAGTATAAGCTGAGGTTGAATCCGAACAAGTGCACCTTCGGAGTGCGTTCCGGAAAATTGCTGGGTTTCATTGTAAGTCAAAGAGGAATTGAGGTAGATCCTGCTAAAGTGAAAGCTATTCAAGATATGCCTGCACCAAAGACAGAAAAAGAAGTGCGTGGGTTCTTAGGTAGATTGAACTACATTTCTCGGTTCATATCTCACCTAACTGCCACGTGCGAACCGATATTCAAGTTGCTAAGAAAAGAGCAAACGGTCAGGTGGAATGATGATTGCCAAAGAGCTTTCGACAAAATAAAGGAATACTTACAGGAGCCTCCAATTCTGATGCCTCCAGTGGAAGGAAGACCGTTAATCATGTACTTGACCGTGCTTGAAGGGTCGATGGGGTGTGTGCTCGGCCAACATGACGAGTCTGGTCGAAAAGAGTACGCCATTTATTACCTTAGCAAAAAGTTTACCGACTGTGAATCCCGATACTCACTGCTCGAGAAAACTTGCTGCGCTTTGGTATGGGCTGCTCGCCGACTGAGGCAGTACATGTTGACCCATACTACACTTCTCATTTCCAAGATGGATCCTGTCAAGTACATCTTTGAGAAACCAGCATTGACCGGAAGGGTTGCTAGATGGCAGATGATTTTAACTGAATATGACATCCAGTACACTTCTCAGAAAGCCATCAAAGGAAGTGTGTTGTCGGAATACCTGGCTCAGCAACCTCTTGAGGATGACTATCAGCCGATGAGATTTGATTTCCCTGATGAGGACATCATGTACCTCAAAACAAATGATTATGAGGAACCACTTCCGGAGGAGGGGCCTGACCCTGAATCCAAATGGAAGTTGATGTTTGATGGGGCAGTCAATATCAATGGTCGTGGAGTTGGTGCCGTACTCATTAATCCTGAAGGTGTCCACTTACCCTTCGCTGCCAGAATTACTTTTGGCTGCACCAACAATGAAGCGGAATACGAGGCGTGTATAATGGGAATAGAGGAGGCAATTGATCTTCGGATTAAGAACCTCGACATATTCGGAGATTCAGCCCTCGTCATTAACCAAATTACCGGCAAGTGGTATACACATCAAGAACATCTAGTTTCGTACAGGGATTATGCTAGAAAACTGTTGACATTCTTTACGACAGTTGAGCTCAAATACATACCACGCGACGAAAATCAATTTGTCGATGCTTTGGCTACTCTCTCTTCGTCGATTAAAGTCATGTGTTGGAACTTTGTGCCCAGAATTGACATCTCCAGGCTTGACTCTCCAGCTTATGCTTTCTCTGTAGACGCCGTGTCTGACGAGAAACCTTGGTATTTTGATATCAAGTTATTCCTGGAGAAGCAAGAGTACCCAACAGGGGCATCTTCCAAAGACAAAAAGACCTTGAGACGACTCGCTGCTAGTTTCTTCTTGAACACAGACGGGGTTTTGTATAAGAGGAACTTCGACATGGTTTTGCTCAGATGCGTGGATAGACACGAAGCAAGCCTGTTGATGCAGGAAGTCCATGAAGGATCTTTTGGTACCCATGCAGGAGGGCATGCTATGGCAAAGAAACTGCTGAGATCAGGGTATTACTGGATGACAATGGATGCAGACTGTTGTTCATTCGCTCGAAAGTGCCACAAGTGCCAAATATATGCAGATAAAGTGCATGTTCCTCCTAACCCGCTCAACGTCATGTCATCTCCTTGGCCTTTCTCTATGTGGGGCATTGACATGATCGGGAAAATCGAGCCAACTGCTTCGAACGGTCATCGCTTCATCCTGGTCGCGATTGATTACTTTACCAAGTGGGTAGAAGCAGCGTCTTATGCCAATGTCACTCGTCAAGTGGTGGCAAGATTTCTGAAAAGAGATATCATATGCAGATATGGAGTGCCCGAAAGGATCATTACTGATAATGGTTCTAATCTCAACAACAAGATGATGGCAGACTTATGTCGGGACTTCAAAATACAGCATCACAATTCTTCTCCTTACCGACCAAAGATGAATGGTGCGGTAGAGGCAGCTAACAAGAATATCAAGAAGATTGTGCAGAAAATGGTTGTTACCTACAAGGATTGGCATGAGATGTTACCGTTTGCGTTGCATGGGTACCGGACGTCAGTCAGGACGTCAACAGGGGCAACTCCCTTCTCTCTAGTGTATGGCATGGAAGCAGTCCTGCCTGTTGAAGTAGAGATTCCTTCACTGCGCGTGATGATGGATGTCAAACTGGATGAGGCTGAATGGGTGCGTGCTCGTTACAATCAGCTATGTCTAATTGAGGAAAAGAGATTAGCGGCTATCTGTCATGGTCAGCTTTATCAGAGGAGAATGAAGCGGGCATTCGATCAACGAGTACGTACTCGAGAGTATCGAGTGGGAGAGCTTGTGTTGAAGAGAATCGTTCCTTCAGGTTCAGATAACAGGGGCAAGTGGACCCCAAACTACGAAGGACCATTCATAGTGAAGAAAGTATTCTCAGGAGGGGCACTGATGCTCACTACTATGGATGGAGATGATTTCCCATCCCCTGTTAACTCGGACGCAGTTAAAAAATACTTCGCATAAAGAGACCCGCTGGACACAAAAACAGAATGTAAGTCCAGGCAAGAAAAGGGCATCCCGGCGAGCTAAAAACAGAATAAAAAGCTCGGGCAAAAATTAGGGAAATAAATGAATAAAAAAATGTACACCCGCTGAGTTGAAAAGCCACATTGGACAGCTCAGGCAAAAAAGGGTATCCCGGTGGATTGAAAACCCGAGAGGGCGGTCCACGCAAAATAAGGGAATAAGCGAACAACTGCGATCCAAGTTATCTGAACCACGTCATCATTTCGTACAGCTTGACAATATCGGAAGGATAGGAATCAGTCCCCTTGTCCTCTCAGAAAGCCAAAGCAGAATGGAGAGTCTTGAAGACATGCAGGTCATAGCGGAAATGGAACTCCTTGGAATGCCGTGTACATTGCCATTAGGATAGTTTCTTTTCTCAATTTCTATAGTGGCTACCTCTTTCCAGGTGGTTGCTTCCTGATGTAAATCTTTGCCTATTCAGAGGCTATTCAATAAAAATAATATTCAGTCAAAAAGTTGTGTGTGTTTATATTTGTTTGCAAAATGTCCTGAATTTTTGGCAAAAGTAGCATTGCATCTAAACATGGTGATAATCCTGAAAAGAAAACTGACATGCAGGGAAACCGTAACCCTCTTTGAGTGTCGGGTGACGATGGATGAACCGATCATTCCATGCAAATTCCCGGGACACACGTGTGTTTTCTATTGTTGCAGGTTGAAGGATGGCGTCACATTCTCTCAAGTAATTCACCCTTCCCTAGTAGAGTATCTCCCCAAGCAGGGATTTCTTCTTCCAGCAGGTATCTGAAAGCCTGGCCTGTCTAAACAGAGATTTTATCCAGCTAAGTCTGGGCGGCAGCCCAAGTAAGTTCTTCTTCCCCCAGTGAAGTAGTAGTCTATTCTTCCCCAGTGGAGTATACCCAGCAGGTGCCTGAAGACCTGATGTCATCAGAGATGGAATTAACAGCATTCTATCCCCGGCAAGAATTCTTGCCTATCAGGTACCTGAAAGCCTGACACCCCCTTAGAGTCTTGAATCATCAGATGCTCTCCCCAGCCGGAATATTTGCTCAAGAAGTTTCCCCAGTCAAGTCCGAAGATGATCCTGTCCCCACAGAGTTCATATTTGATTTTCACCTCTGTCCGTGAAATACTTCTCGACCAGGTTGCCATACTTTTGGTTTATTTGATGATACCGCCAGGTATTCATCACCTTAGTCGAAGGGAGTATCCAGACCTCTTGACTTGTCTTCCCCTGCAGAGTTGTATCTCTTGTTGCCGATCAGGCATTCGTTTGTTGCTCGTCTGCAATCTTCAACACTCGTATGATTTATCCCTAAGCAAAGTTTTCCCCAGCAGGGACATATTGCTGCTTTATTGTTGCTCGTCTGCATCTTTCAACACTCGTCTGTGTTAGCTCTGTGGTATTGCTCGTTTGCTTTCCCCAGCGGTGGTTTATGATTACTTTGATTCTGCTCGTTCGCAGTTCCAAACGCTCGTCTGTGTTTGATTATATCAGTTGTTGATTGCTCGTCTGCAAATTCCAGCACTCGTCTGTGCTTTGAGATGTATTATGTTGCAGTTGATTCGCAACACTCGTCTGTGTTACGATACCTCTGTTATTGCTCATCCGCAATGTCCAGCACTCGTCTGTGTTTGGTTATGATAGTTGCTCGTCCGCAATTCCTCAACACTCGTCTGTGTTCTGATATGATATTTGTTGTTGCTCGTCTACAACCTCCCAACACTCGGCTGTGTTTGGTATTGGATCCTTTGTTGCACTCGTCTGTGCCTTGATATGTATTCTCTGTTGTTGCTCGTCTGCAACTGTCCAGCACTCGTCTGTGTTTGTTTAAAGCTCGTCTGCTTTTATCCCCCAGAAGTCGTTTGTGTTCTGAAGCTCGTCTGCTTTGCCTGGATACTCGTCTGTATCATCCTCAGCACTCGTCTGTGCTAGCTTACATCTGTATGTGAGGATTTGCTGTTTACCCTGGTATTTCTGTATTGCTACTTCAAATGCTCGTCTGTGTTTGAATTTCTGGTATTCGTCTATACCAGTGGCTGATACTCGTCTGTATCATCGCCTGAGACACTCGTCTGTGTTTCTCAGATCATCGTCTGATACTCGTCTGTATCATTGACTTATGGCACTCGTCTGTGTTATCTTGATGATCATCCAATACTCGTCTGCATTGAAGAGGTTTAGAATCCTGACAGTGGGAATTAATGTCAAAATTGATACCGGTCCTGGCGTAACAGGTAAATCCGAAGGAGGCTCGTCTGTCTCAAGCACCGATTAAGGTTGCTGCACCTGGCGTAACAGGTTTGCTTAGAAGACTCGTCTGTCTTATACCATATATCCGCGGATAATATATGAAGAAGGTTCGTCTACCTTGATTGCATGTCTATCCCACAGACTTATATGCATTCCCGGAGCCTGCGTAAGGGTTATCCGAAGAAGACTCGTCCGTCTTATCCCACTTATCTGCGTAAGGATTAGTGAAGGAGATTCGTCTATCTCAGGCTACTTTGAAGTTCCTTAAGGGCTCGTCCGCTCTCTGCACCTGGCGTCACAGGTCATTCGAAGACTCGTCTGTCACCATGATAATATTCCAGATATCAGTTTCAACTTGGAAGAAGCTCGTCTGCTTCTTTCTCCGACTCATATCCCCAGAGCATCATCTGGTCGGGTTTATTTCCCGGTGTTGCATTCTTCGTCAGAGTGCAAATTTCTGGTCTTATTGGTATTCAATCACAGTTTATCTTGAACGATCGATAGTCCGTACTATCATCCTTTTTCAGATTAACAGATGATTGAATAGGGGCAGCTGTAACACCCAAAATTTGCCCTCTTATTTTTAAGCATCATATTACATCATATACATCATGAGCATATCATTACCTTAGCATCATATCATAGAAAGATGAAGCATGACATCCTTCATGTCCGAGCATCAGCATATGGTCATCTGTGGAATTCCCAGAAGCACTTCAAGCCATGACAAGGGTCCCGATGAGTTTGTACAAGTCTTATGGTGAGTCTACACTCCATTTATAAGATCAAGTCCCTTGGCAAATGCTCATCAGAGATCTCAGGATAAGGCAAAGCTCCTATGCAAGCACTCAAATTAGGGTTTGGGATCCAATCACCAAGACTTCACAACTTTGGCCATTTAATTTGGGCAAAGTTTTCTATATGTCAAGAGAGTCCTAGATGTTGATTTTTGTGAGAAAAATTTCATGGGGAGGTCAGAGAATTCTTCGGTTGATTGAAGATGGAGCAAGAAAGTCAACTGCACAGTCAGAAAGGTCAACATGACCATTTCAGGAGTTAATCAGGATTATCAATTTTTGAGGTCATATCATGTCAAAGAATAATTCAGTTGAGCTCAAATGTCAAAAATCGGGAGTATGCAAAAAGTTGCTAAAGTGGGAAGGTTAGAAATTTCCATTTTTAAAAATTATTTGTCCCGAAACTTCAAGCTATTATTTCATGTGCGAAAAGGCTCCGATTGATTTTCCGGTGAACGCGAAGATTGTAGAGCACGATTTTCTCTTTCCGAAAAGTCGTAGAACACCCTCATAGCCGTCATAAAACTCAAGATTTGAATTTTGGAAGGTTGGAGCATTTTTAGGGTTTTTGGGGACATATGTCAATTAGTCATTGGTTTATTTTTTTAATAAAGTTATGTGTGGCATATCATGGGTATTTCGTTCACACTTACTTTTAGTAGGCCTATTGTACTATTTGTGTGGCCAAATGTATAAATTAGTTCAAAAATAGTAACATTGTGGTGATGATGTACGAAATATATGGGGAGGAAATCAGCACTTTGGTTCCAACCAACTCATGCTCGCCACGTGTCATTATCAGCCACCCACACGCCATGCTGTCCTTACTCTCATTTTCACATTTCTTACTTTTTCTTTCTCTCACTCTCTCACCACACTTATCCCCCACTCTCTCACGCCACACACTCCCACTTTTTCTCATTTCTTTCCCTCACCCCACGCGCCAGCTCACAGCACACACATTTCATACTTTTTCTTTCTCTCACTCTCCCACCACACTTATCCCCCACTCTCTCACGCCACACACTCACACTTTTTCTCATTCTTCTCTCCCTCACGTGACGGATTCACCAGCTCACACTTTCTCTCTTTCTTTTCCTCCTCACGCCACTCACACTCATTTTTCTTCATGCACTCACTTTTCTCTCACACGAATCTTTTCTCATGCACACACACATTTTCATAAAATTTCATACACAATCACTCTCAAAAAGAAAAGGAGAAAAAGGGATGAGGTAAAAAGAAAAACCCGCTGGCTTTTAAAGGAGAGGTTGACCCAGCACTTCAAAGGCTACTCACATTTTTTTTCCATCATCTTGGATATTCATTCGACCTCTCTCTCATTTTTGCAATTCTCTCACCGAAGATAAGTTCAGATCTAGATCACTTTTTATTTCATGGCTGGATTTGAGCATCACTAGCATTATAGAGAAGTTGGAGCTTACAAAAAACACCTTCGGATTTCTTCTTCTAACATCCATATCAAGCCATTCAGCCTTTATTTGGCCAAAAGCAAGTTCAAGGAAGGTCAAGGAGCCTTTGGAGTTCTTGAATCCGTGAGGAGAAGCATCATTAAGGTTCCATGCTCATCTGTTTTTTGTTGTTGTTGTTTTTTATTCATTTCGGTTTGGTTTTCATTTTGGTTTATTTTGAATTTGGATGCTTGATTTGTGTTGTATGAAGTGTTTAGAGGTCATATGTTGCATTAGACTTTGTTTTGCAACTTGGAGTTATGTTGTTGTTTGATTCGGTCTGTGTTCATTTTTGAAGAGATGTGAGAAATATTGGTATATTGTTGTTCCTCATGCTTCATAGATCATTTCTGGTTTTGGATTTTTTGAGATCCATGGAGAATTGAGAGAGATATGAGGTGTTGAATGTGCCGTGCTATGGCTGCATTTTGTTCTGTCTTCGTCCATGCTTTTGTCTGGCTTCTTTGGCATGAGGTTGATGACGGAGATGGCGGCTCTTCATTGGTGCTGGGTGGCATTTGTTTTTCTTTCTTTTTATTTTTGTTTTCATTAAAGATCCTTGGACCAATTGATGTTATGTCCACATGATTTTGTTCATAAAACAAAAATAAAAAAAAATGAGAAGGGCTGATTTATTTTTTTGGGATTTATTTAATTTCGGTTGGGCCTTGCCCAGACCCGCTACCGGCACCCCCCTTTTATCCTGGCCCATTTCATTTTAACTGTATTATCTTACTCTTCATGCCTCCCAACCATTTTCATTCAAAATTCTTTTTCACTTCATTTTTCTTATTTCGGTTTGCTTTTAATTCATTAAAAATATAATAATTCATCTAAAAATTCCCAAATAAATCATGAATGTTGCTTTGTGTCTCTAAAATTTTGTCACATTTTTATTTTATTTTTTTCATTAATTAGCATGCCAGAATTAAATCAATAATGTACATAGCTTCTTTGGATCCATTTCTTGACCAGTCTGTTTTGTAGATTTTCTTTAGACTTCAATATTTGGAGTTTTGTCCCCATTCTTTTTGCATTGTGTTCCTAGGATCTTCTAGTTTTCATGTGATTTTTCTCAGATTTTTTAGGAATTTATTTCTTGAGTTTTGATCTGATATCTTGTGATGTAAGTTTTCTGTTCTAGCATGTGTTTGTGCATTCATTTGACCTAGTTCCTTTCTGAATTTTTGCAAATCCTTTTGGCAAGTTAATATAATGTGTTTTAAGATCATTTGGTTTCAGTTGTAGAATTTTTATATGGCTGAATGATTATTTGTGGATTTTTGTTCGCACCTTGTCCCATTTTGCCTCTTTTGGGTTCATTAGATTTCTTATAGGCTTAGAAGGGCACTTGTGCCAACTTCTTCTTCTCATTTGGGGTTCCTTTGGGGTATGGATACCTTCCTGGTCCTATGATAGGTCTTGTTTCTTCTAAATTTTTGAGCTTGTTTCATATTCAAGTCATTTGTTTCTTTAAGGGTTTAAATTCCGTCCTTTGGTTCCATTGCTTCTATTTTGGTATTGTTTGGTATTGTATGACTTCTCTCTTCATCTTGATGGCCTCTTAGGCCATTCTTTATATCATTTTGATTCTGATTGTGAACTTTGTGCTTGTATTCATTTGTATATGCTAACCTTGCAGGAGTTATGGTAAGTGTGAGATGTGGGAATTGAGTTCTACATCTCCAATTCTCATCTCTTCCTCTTTTGTTTATGTGAACTAACTTTTTTGTTGGGCCTAGGCCTTTCTCATCCCTTCTTCTATCTTCTTCTTCCTTCTTCATTAGGATAGAAACCTCACTAACCCTTAGGATATCCATGCATGTGAATACTTAGGATTATTTTAGTCCCCCTTTAGAATTTTTCCTTTGTGATCCTTTTTGGTTCTCTTCTCTTCTCATCTCATAACTCTCTAAAAAACACCTTAATAAGTTTGAAGTGATGTCTTGATCCATAGCCTTATCCCATGAGGTATGCTTGTAGTATTCCCATCTTGGGATAGTACATGTTTACCTTGTGATGCACAAGTCTGATCAAGGTATCTTCTTCATCAAGAAAAGCATAAAAAACACTTCTTCATCTGTAAATAACCAAAAACACTTAATAATTCAACAAGTTAGTGAGCTTAGGCCCTAATCTTTGGTTTCAAGTTTTGGGGATCTTCTCCTTACTTGAGTGTGCTTGTTCTATTATTCCATCTTGGAATGTAGTGACAAGTGCACATTCCATGGAAAAAAGTTTGAGTTCACTTCCTTGTGACACACTCATAAAAGCTTCTAAAAAACACAAACAAACAACAAGCGTCTCTCCTTCGGGAATTCTTTTCTCACCTCATTCGCTCCGTACGCGAACTTGCTCCTACTTGTCATCTTGCAAGACGGTTACGCACTCGTCGTCCGAGTCTGCAACACCTGAGCAATGGCATAGGCAGTTCAAGCCTTAATTCACAAGTAATTTCCTTTGGTACCCCTAGTTAGGGGAACTACGGCGTCTCTGATCCTCATTATCCTGATGAGGTACGTAGGCAGCGGGGTAGGGCCCGTTCGAGCACAATCTTTATTTTCCCTACATTTTTCTCTTTTGCTTTCTTATTCAGTTCTTTTTCAGTTCCAGTTTCTTTTCATTTTCATTTCTTTTGCTGCAGTTTTCATACCCTCACCCTTTGAAACAGTTTCTTTTGCAAGCGTGGATCCCGTCGGGTACGGCGGACGATCTGGGTGCTAATACCTTCCCAGGTCGTAACCGACTCCCGAGCTCAGTCTCTTTGGTTCGCAGGACCTGTGTCCTTCCTTTTCTTTCTTCTGGTTTGTGCAGCATTACCATTCCCTTTCTTCGGGATAAAAATGCCTGGCTGGCGACTCTACCTTTCCGCGCCACTTTCGCGTTTGTACTAGGATGAAAATCCCGGGAGCGACAACAAGCTGCTGGATGACCCCAGTATTTAACTACCTAATAAGGGAGAATTACCGGCCGACCCAAAAGAGGCCAATACTATACGACGAAGGGCATGCTCGTATTCTCTAGTAGGTGGACGTATGTATCGTCGAGGATTCTCTACACCCCTCCTCAGATGCGTAGAAGAAGAAAATATCCCGCACATACTAAGGGAAGTCCATGAAGGAATCAATGCACAACATCCTGGCGGACGGTCGCTGGCTCGAAAAATTCTACGGGCAGGATACTATTGGCCCACACTCCAACATGACGCAAAGGAGCACGTGAAGAGGTGCGACAAATGCCAACGACACGGGGACATACACGTAGCACCCCCATCCGAGCTAAAATCATTATCATCACCTTGGCCATTCGCATGGTGGGGGATGGATATCTTAGGACCATTCGTCGTCGGATCTGGTCAGAATAAATACTTAATTGTAGGCGTCGACTATTTCACCAAGTGGATAGAAGCTGAGGCCTTAGCCAAAATCACTGCGCTCAACATACTACGTTTCTTCAAGAGAAACATCCTCGCCCGGTTCGGGGTACCGCTCGCCATCGTGACCGACAACGACACTCAATTCACAGATAAACACTTCAAAGAATTCGTTGCATCAATAGGAACGAAACAACATTTCGCTTCAGTCGAGCATCCCCAAACTAACAGGAAAGAAGAGGCCGCGAATAGGGTAATCCTAAGAGGTTTGAAACGAAGGCTAGACGAGCATAAGAAGCATTGGGTCGAGGAGCTACATAGCATACTATGGGCATATAGGACCACGCCCCACTCCACAACCGGGGAATCCCCATTTCGATTAGCATATGGAACCGAAGCGGTGATCCCCATAGAAATGCATGTCCTGTCCAAACGCACAGAATCCCCGATGGACCAAGACACCAATTCCGAAGCTTTGAGGGACGAGCTCAACATGATCGAAGAAGTTCCGTCAGAAGCTGCTCTTCGAGAAACCATTCTCAAACAAAAAATAGCCGCTCGGTATGATTCTAAGGTCATAAGACGAACGTTTGAGGTAGGCAGTCTTGTCCTTAGAAGAAATCACAGGGATCCCCGCGAGGGAAAATTTACACCCAACTGGGAAGGCCCGTATCGCGTCCGAGCAAAAACCGAGAACGGAGCCTATTATTTATAAAATTTACACGGGGAAGAGCTTGCTCGGCCTTGGAACGCCGAGAAACTCAAACAATATTACAGCTAAATCACAAAGTCGTCCTACTCAACTTTCAAGCAAGGAGAAAAGGGGCCCGACTGAAAACTGCGCGCCTAGGTACGAGCGCAACAGCCCAAAAGTAACAAAGTCAAGCAAGGTCTCCTTTCGAGGGAAAGAGAAACTTGCCGCACGGACGGATACTCAAACGAGTCCGACGTCGCCTAAGTACCACGACCAGGCAGAACCCCAGCTCGCGATGGGATGTTCAAGCCACGGAGCCCGGGCCATTACCTTGGCCCGGGCACCGACCAGGAGTAAGACTCCAAAATTTGATTGGTCCCCCTAACCAACAGATCACATATACACCCCGTATTTATTCAATCACACCCAATTAATGCAAAGATGCACACCAAACACTTAGTAAAAATAACAAGTAAATTATGTCCTCCGACGGACGCATCATTACGAGCAAATAAAATATAGAAACCGACCATCAAGGTCGTACAAATGAAATTAAAAATGCGACCCCGAAGGGCCGACTTGTTCAAGATTACATACAAAGGGGACCACGCCCCCAAAAAAGAAACATAATAAATTATAAGGCACGCATGCCATAAACTAATTACCCTCGCCTCTCGGGCGGCCTTCCTCCTCACAAGCTTCCTCCTGCTCCGGTTGCGCTTCAGGCTGGCCAGGCTGAGCAGTCGACCCCGGCTGAGAATCATCCACCACCAAGTCTGAGGGAACCACGATCTGACCGTCTTCGACCTTGTACAGGTAGCTGATTCGACCAACGTCCAAGGCCATGCCAGGATGAAGAACCCTCATCTGATCCACCGCATTCTGGAAACTGAGCTCAGTTGACGAGTTCAGATCTTCCATGTCCTTGTCGATCCGAGCAAGCAACTGAGCCCTTGTTACCAGGCTCTTGGTCTCTTCATCCTCGTCCTCCTTCGGGCAAAAGGCATCTTTCATCTTTTTATTCTGCTCAAGCACCCTTTTCTTGTCGACCTCCAACTTGGCGATGACGTTGGCCCGTTCAGTCGATTCCTTGGTCGCGGCTTTAGCCTCCTCAGTGGCCGCTGTCAGTTTTGCCTCAGAAGCAACCAGCTGCTCCTTAAGCCTGCTATTCTCTCGCTCCAGCCCGGGACTCCCTTCGGCCGTCAGCCAGGCCATTGTCAGGACCCGCATAACCGCGCTTGCGTCTTGGGCCAGAGATAATCGTCGGGCAGGATGATCCATACCCTCCAAAAATAAGGAATCCGCACGGTCCACCTCCATGCTCGTTCCTTCGAAGAAGTTGAGCTTCACGAAGCACGGAGGCAGCCCATGCTTCGACTTCGGAGGAGCGTTGGCCGTCAAATCCACAGTGGCCGCAGACTTATGCTTCTTCATCAAAGAGCCGGTCGAAGCGCTCGGAGAACCTTAGACCAAGGGGCCTGACCCCGAGCCACTCGTCTCCGTCAGCTTGGTCTGCACGACCCTTGATCTTTTCTTCTACTGCTGAACCAGGCGTTCTTGAATTTTATCCAGTGGGTTCGACAGAGAGCCTGAAAAAGGAAAAAAAATCAGATTAGTCGTGGACAACAAAGTTAAAACAAAAATTTAACTAATACAGGTAAACATATACCAAAGAAGTCGGACACTTCCTGCCCGGTACGGCAAGCCAGCAACTCGGTAACATTAATCAGGGGACGCTCCACAGCTTCCCCCCATCCTGATCAACTATAACTTTTCCATCTCCGTCCAACAGGGGGGTCGGAGTGAAGGACGCTATAAATTTTCTGAAGGCCTCGAAACTGGTCGCGTCGTCATTATTCAATGAGTCCCCCACCTGAACGAACTCCCCGATAGGTTTTTCATAGTGAGCATAGCTCCATGAAAATTGGAACAGCCACAGCCTCCTCGGGATCACCTGCCCTTGATCGTCGAGCTTAGGCTCGTCATTCTCGTCAGTGTCTATTCCCAGGAAGCTCATTGCTCTCACGGCAGCCGCGCTCGCGGGTTTGATCAGAAAGTAATCATTTTTGAATGCCCTGATAGATTCTGAATGGGCCTTAAAAATCTTCGTCCGCTGCTTGAAGGACACAAATCCCTTCCGATCAGTTCCTCGCCCGACTTGGCATTGCAGGGAGAACAGGCGGAAAAATAGGGGAAGCGTGGCACCAACACCCAGATGGGTGCACGTCATCTCAAACGCTCTCAGGAACGCGTATGAATTGGGGTGCAGCTGGGAAGGGGCGACGCATAGGTGCCCGAGCACCACACTCACAAAGTCACTGAAGGGCAAAGTTACCCCTAGGACCGAGATCGCGTATTCATACATGGAGAAAGCCCGACCGCAGAAATCTAAGAAGATACGGTCATCGTCCCCCGGGCAGGTTACAACCCAATCAGCAGGGTCACCGACAATGGGCAGTGGCTCCGTTCGAGGTCTTGAAAATGAAGACACCTTGTCCAACAAATCCTCTACTACCCATTCTTCGGGCGAGACCCTCGTCTGATCAGGACACTGGGGTGAATCTGTTGATGCTCCTGTAGTACTTGTGTCCGAATCCTCTGAGGAACTCCCGAAACCAGAAGGGATGGACGCAGATGATCCTGAATCCTCCGAGGATGTCTCTTCAGAAAGCACGTCCAATGGATTCACGAGCGAGTTTTCACCTGAAAAGCAGAGGAAAGGCTTCAGTGAATTCAATTGAGAATATCAAATCCACCCTTCCTCCGCTCGACAAGTGAAAGGGCGCGCATCAGCTCAGAGACTAGGTCCCGAGCTATAGCCCTGGCTGACCATCGCTCGGAGCGACGGCGTACGCCTAACATTATAAATTAAGGATCTAACCTAGGTATTTATCAAAACCCAAGTCGGAGTCGACCAGCACCTACGTCGACCCTGAGCTAGGGTTTGCAACCGACCGACTACGGTGGCGAAAATCCTAGGGTTTACCGGTTCTAAATCTAAAAACTACCGTCAAACTATCCTAAGCCACATGCATTTCTACGAAACCTAAGCTATAAACACCAAAAGAGGAGAAAAAGAACCGTACCTTGCGCTTGAGAAGACATTCTTGAAGAGGAAAGCGTTCTGGAAGTGGTGGTCGGCAAGGGAATGCGGTGGTCGACGGCTGAGGTGGTGGCAGTTGAACGAGCAGAGCGTTGAAGAAGAAAATGAAGCGAAAAGTTCATAATGGGCCCTGAGAATCCTATTTATAAGAAGGGAAGCACGTGAAAGCACACGTGACCCCTACACACTAGCCCCTAGGCTAGCCGTCAAATCATTAATAAGCGCGAATTCCCAGATATTCCAGCTTTTCGTTTCACATTCCCCTGTCGAGCAACGCACCAGCTGCCCGTTCCCCGAAGATGAGCAGCGTAAATTCCTGGCCTTAACACTGCTCACCGCCGAGCACAAAAACATTCCTAAGTCACTGCTCTCCCACACGAGCAATAACTTGGGGGGCTCCTGTTCCGGATCGGCCCAATCCCCACAATTGGGCCAAGAAAATCCAATAGGCATGCTCGACGTCGAGCACAATTGGGAATAATGGTCCCTGTCGACCACAAGCATACCGACCACGACGAAGTTCCCTAACGGCTAGTCTTGACCGTTGCCTATTTTTACGGATTCCTTGATCCGCGCCTCACAATATGGACCAATAATCTTCCATTTAGTCCCTTATAAAACCCTCTCATTTGATAGGGTCAGGTATTCAATCTCTGACCTTTATTCTTGTACTTGCCCACTCTTTTCTCGGTTACTTACTTTAGCATCAGAGTGTCTTGCAGGTACACCCCCTTTTCTCCTCACCGACCGTCTTTCATCAGCTCTCGAAGCCAGCCGCATCGGATGCTGATCTCCAGGTACGATCAATTTATATAACTCTTTCACACAACATAATTTCGAACATAAACTAATGTGCTAATTGAACATGTATTGGGCCTTAAGTCCATTTAATTTTATTAAAAAAATTAACAATAAATAAAATAAAATAAAATTAAAAAATATATAATACAAAAAAAATTTTAAAATAAATTTCAAAATATATAATATATAAAATAAGAAAAAAGAATTTAAATACAAATAAAACATTCCACGTGGCATGTAAAAATTAATTTTAAAAAAGAATAATGTTGGACTGCCACGTAGGAAGATTACACTACACAGCGCAATAATGACAATAAGGTGTATGGAAAAGGAATATGAGTTTTATAAGGGGGAATCTCAATTTTTTTTCTTAAGAGGGGATAAATTAAAACACGCTTGTGTGTCAGGGGGTTAACACTATTTAACCCTTATTTATAATGAATGATTACCAAATTGTTATAACTTACTTGATTGACACAATTGAGTTTTATTTTCTTCATAACATATACATTTGTGTGTGGTGGCTTAGTAAAGATTTATATTTCTCTTTGATACTTAGTGAGTTATGTCTAGTGACTTAGTGAAATTTTGATTATATGTAACATATATTGCTAAAATCATCCATAATGTATCCTTACAAATAATTTTTTTCTCTCTCATATGGAATCCTAATGAATAGGGTGTAATTGATTTCTATAGTCCTTTTGCTTCCAATTCCTTTCATTCATTCTTAATAAGTGAAACAAACACAATATATATATATATATATATATATATATATATATATATATATATATATATATATATATATATATATGTAAGATCAGAATGCGCCTAAGAGGGGAGGGGGTGAATTAGGTGTATATAATTTTTCTCGATTCTTTTTCTTTGATGGATAGAATTTTTCTTTTAGGTTTGTATGGAAAATTACTACTAACCTCGTCATTTTCTTCATCGAAGTGATGTGACGCCATTAACACCATATTTGCACATTCGTCGCTTTCCGATTCCGATGAGGAGCTAACTTCATTGTCATCCCATGAGACATAAGCCTTTTTATTCTTGAAGTCCTTCTTGCCTTTGAATCCACCTTTCTTCGCAAGTCTTGGACAATCCGGTTTTATGTGACCTTGCTTTCCACATTCATAGCATGTAACTTCTTGGTTCGATGTGGATGCATCCTTCTTCCTGAAATGTTTATTCTTTTTAGGAAAAGAAGAATTATTATTTTTATTAAAAAACTTACCAAGCTTCTTAACAAGAAGCATGAAGTTCTCATCTTCGGAGATCTCGTCATCTTTGTCATCCTTCGTGTCAATCTTCAAGGCAATTCCTTTGGACTTTTTCTCTTGACTTTCATGTTTTTCGAGCCTTCCAAGTTCCAACTCGTGCTCTTGAAGTTTGCCGAATAGAGATGCGGATGTCATTGTTGAGAGACTCTTCTTCTCCGAGATTGCGGTCACTTTCGGTTGCCATTCCCTTGTCAAAGACCTTAGAACTTTCAAATTGAGATCATCGTTGGTGAAGGTCTTTCCGAGTGCAATCAAATGGTTGGTTAGATGAACGAATCTTTTTTGTAAAGCAACAATAGATTCTCTGGGCTGCATGCGGAACATTTCGTATTCTTGACTTAACGTGTTAAGCCTTGATCTTTTAACTTCTGTTGTTCCTTCATGTGTTTCTACCAAAGTATCCCAAATCTCCTTTGCCGATTTGCATTGGGATACACGGAAAAATTCGTCCATACTAAGAGCACTTTGAAGTATGTTGATTGCTTTTCTTCTCATTTAGGATCTTCCTTTTATCATCTTCATCATACATATTCTTCAACTTCGCCGTTCCAACACCGTTGATTACATTGACAGGATTATGCGGACCTTCTTCGATTGCTTCCCATATGCCTTCTCCTTGGGCTTCAAGATGTGCCCTCATTCTGATTTTCCAGAAATCAAAGTATTCGCCGGAGAAGAGCGGAGGCTTGTTGCTACTTCCACCATCTTTGAAAACGGGATTCGAGTTTGCGGAAGCCATAGGATCTTATAGGAACAGGTTACCTAAACCTGCTCTGATGCCAATTGTAAGATCAGAATGCGCCTAAGAGGGGGGGGGGGTGAATTAAGTGTATATAATTTTTCTCGATTCTTTTTCTTTGATGGATAGAATTTTTCTTTTAAGTTTGTATGGAAGGGAAGCAGTAAGGCAGAAAATAAAAACGACACAGAAAGTTATCCTGGTTCCCTTCACAGTCCGAAGGTACATCCAGTCCCCTTTCAACTTGAAAGAGATTTCCACTAGTTTTTAGAAATAGTACAACCTATCACACCTTCAATGGTGAGGCCTACTTTCTAACAAACTATCATACAAGTGTGCAAGAACAATCCTCTTGCCACACTTACCCTTATGTCCAAACAAACCTTGGAACACAAGTCACACAATAGAAATACCTTTCTATATTTTTAATTTTGAGTGAGTAATACAAAGACTTTAATATCAATAATGATCTTCTCCTATGTACACAATTCACTTTTCAAAAATCAATACAAGTGTTCAAACATGAAGTATGAAAGATGAATATCTTATGAACACTTTTGAAAAGTATGAAAAATATTTGAAAATTGATCAATTTGATTCAAGTGATTTTTTATAAAAATTGTAGGAGGTGTTTTTGAATTTGAAAAATTCAGATTTTATATTATACAAGATACCCTTTTGAAAAGGTGTGAAAATTATGAATCAAAAAGTATTTTGAAGAGATATAATCAAAAGGTGCAATTTGAATTTCAAAGAAAAAATATTTTTCAAAATATTACAGTGTTAACTGGTTAACCAAATGGTTAACCAGTTAACGCCTATGAACGTTAACAGGTCTTTTGAAAATTTGAACCCGTTAACCGGTTAACCAAATGGTTAACCGGTTAATACTGTTAAAACCAGAAACAGAAGGTTTTTTAAAAAGTGTTAATCGGTTTGAAAAATATGTTAAATTATTTTATGCAATATGCTAGTATATGATTGAATGCATGAACACTTGTACATCAATTTAAAAAGGGATTGATATACCTAACCAAAAGCATCCAAGCATGAAGTTGAATGATGATGCAAACGAAGCTTGATAGCGAAGCCGGTTGCTTGAAGCTTAATCAGTTGGAGCTCTTGACTTTTTGCAGGTCTGAAATATATGCGCCGTGTTGTCTTCATCAAAATCTTCGAGATTGAAGGCGTGCTTCTACATTCTCCCCCTTTTTGATGATGACAACCGAAAATTCTGCGAGAGCTTTGATCAATGTTTCTCTAAGCGAATTCTCCCCCTATGGGAAGCAACTCCCCCTAACTGATAGCAGCAGTAGCGAGAAAAAAATTCTGCATAAAGAGTCATTAGAGAAACAAAGGTCTTCTCCCCCTTTGGCATTAGCAAAAAGGAAGGGACCAACAAGCAAGCATGAACATGAAAGATAGCATCATACAAGCAATCATACAAGAAATCACACATATAAAATGCAAACATAGTGCAAGTAAACCAAAAATGCCTAAAAACTTAGGACTTTAGTTTGAGAGTACAAAACATAACATGATTAAAATATAAAACAACATAATAAAAACAGCATGGAGACATGGTCCTCATTCCTCATCCGACACATCCTCATCATCATCTTCCTCTTCTTCGGTACCATCCACATCCTCATCAACATGCTCGGTGGTGGTTCGGGAGCTTAGGACAAGGTTCCAAAGGCTTTTGATGCCACACATAGCTTCATGGTGGTGTGACATCATGGTTGAGTAGAGAAAGTCATTGGTAATGCCGGTTTCCGGAATAGGTGTAATAGAGGTGGAGGATTCGTCATCATACTTATAAGTTCCATCATTGGCTTGGACAATGCCGGTGTTCTTGATAATTGTGACTCCGTTGATTTCATTTCCCGTAGTAGTCATAGCAATAAACGGTTCTCGACCGATTTCCATATCGGTAAGTTCCAAAATCCTTGAAAGAAGGCGGCCATACGGTAAACGAGTCTTCAACGAAAGTTGTTGCTTCAAATGATATAGCATGGTAGGAAGCCAATTAATCTTAATCTTGTTCTTGATGGCAAAGAGCACTTGCATCTCCAAATCATTGATTTGGGATTGATTGGAGTCCTTGGGCAGCAAGACATGGCAAATGACATAATGAAGCATCCGGTCATCAACGGAGAGATTCTTCGCATAACAAAGTACCCGAGAGGTACGCTGGCCGGAAATCACGACTGCCTTTGGAAACCTACAAATGTTATAGTAGTATTCCATCTTATCATAGTTGGCCCATTTGCCTTCATCATGGTTGACACCCTTTCGGAGAAACACTCCCGAGTACGGTAAAGACAAAGAGGTAGCAAGAGTACCTAGGTCAACCTCAATCTCACAATCTCTAATAGAAGCAAAAAGGTGGTGCTTATCATTTTCATCACAATTGAGAACCATGTTGTTCATGAAAGACTTCACCAAATCCGGATACACTTTTCTATTATCGGCAATAAAATCTAACATTCCTTGATATTCTAGTAGTGCCGGAAACTTATAAGATTCAAAAGATTTCAGGTTCACATACTTACCCTTGAGAAGATGTCGAACCCGAACACGAAAATCCAATATTCTCTTCTTGGTAGATTCCATAGGCATGTCTTCTTCACTGCTAGACCTTGATGCTGACACTGGAGCTTTTCCCTTTCTTGAAGCCATGAAGATGAAGCTTAGGTTGAGGGTGAGTGAGAGTATTTTCGGATTAGGGTTTGGTGTAGAGAAAAGTGAAGTGAATGAGATGGAGTTTTTGTGAGAGTTACAATGTAGTGGGTTTTAATGGAGGAGATGAAAAGTTTGGAGAAAGAGAGTAAGTGGAGTTTAATGGTAGGTCAAAGGAAGAGGAAAAGATTTATGAGGTGTCTTGAGATACCATGCATCAATTAGACATAACACATACAACACAACATAACAAAATGATAAAAAATTTAAAAGTTTTTTACAAAAAATGACAGAACCTGTCACGCAGGCAGGGACTGCTGTTTTGAAGCTGTTAACCGGTTAACCGATCCGTTAACCGGTTAACGGACAAAAAATTTCAAAAATTTTTAAAAATCCAGCAGCTTTGGTGGGGGAAAATGGGAGGGATTTTTCAAAAAAAATTTCCATAAGGTGTTAGCACTTGTCATTCCACAACTTTCGATCAAAAAATATTTTGAAACCGATTAATTTCGGGTATACGAAAGTGAGAAAAACCGAAAACGGTGAAATGTGAGTGCTAGCATTTTATGACTTTAAAGTAAGCAAAAACACATATAAACACACATAATGCAATAAAGACATATAACAACCAATTTTTAGGTTAAGATTAGATGTCACCTTCATTGAGAATCCCAAGTTCTCGTCGAATCTTGAAGAATTGTTCCTTAGCCAATGGTTTTGTGAATATGTCGGCTAGTTGATTGTGTGTATCCACGAACGTAACATCGACATCTCCATTTAGAACATGATCTCGAAGGAAGTGGTGCCGGATATCAATGTGCTTTGTTCTTGAATGCATGACCGGGTTCTTCGTGATATTGATGGCACTTGTGTTGTCACACCGGAGAGGGATACAACCGAGATCTATACCGAAATCGAGAAGTTGTTGTTTGAGCCACAAGATTTGAGCGCAACAACTTCCTGCTGCAATGTACTCTGCTTCGGTCGTGCTAAGTGCAACGCATGCTTGCTTCTTGCATGCCCACGACACTAGTGCATTCCCGAGAATGTGACAAGTACCACTGGTACTCTTTCTATCGGTCTTACATCCTGCATAATCAGCGTCAGAATAACCAATTAAAGAACAAGTACTACCTTTAGGATACCATAGTCCGACGTGCGTTGTTCCTTTGAGATACTTCATGATCCTCTTAATGGCAGTGAGATGTGATTCCTTCAGATTAGCTTGAAAGCGGGCACACAAACAAATACTAAACATAATGTCAGGACGGCTCACCGTCAAATATAAGAGTGAACCGATCATACCTTGATATTTTGTAATATCTATTGAAGTGCCGGAAAGATCTTGATCAACATACGTTCCGGATCCCATTGGAGTAGACATCTCTTTGCAATTGTCCATATCAAATCTTTTCAATAATTCCTTGCAATACTTGGATTAATTGATGAAGATGCTATCCTTTGTTTGCTTGATTTGTAAACCAAGGAAGTAGTTCATCTTTCCCATCATGGACATCTCGAATTCGCCTTGCATCATAAGAGAGAATTCTTTGCAAAGATCTTTGTTTGTTGAACCGAATATGATGTCGTCGACATAGACTTGAACAAGTAGGGTGTTACCCTTAAGATTCTTGATGAACAAAGTCTTGTCAACCTTTCCTTTAGTAAAACCTTTCTCACATAAGAAGTTGCTAAGGCGATCATACCAAGCCCTTGGTGCTTGCTTTAAGCCATAAAGAGCCTTCTTCATCTTGTAGACATGAGATGGGTTCTTGAACTCTTCAAAACCGGGAGGTTGTTTGACGTAGACTTCTTCATTGATGTAACCGTTTAGGAAAGCGCTTTTGACATCCATCTGGTACAACTGAAAATTCATAGAGCAAGCGTAAGCAAGTAATAATCTAATTGCTTCTAACCTTGCTACCGGAGCGAAAGTTTCATCAAAGTCGATTCCTTCGTCTTGGTTGTAGCCTTGTGCGACCAATCTTGCTTTGTTACGAACTATGATTCCATTCTCGTCAAGTTTGTTCTTGAACACCCATCTTGTGCCAATGATATGCTTGTTGTCCGGTCTTGGTACAAGAGTCCAAACTTGGTTCCTTTCGAATTGATTGAGTTCTTCTTGCATAGCTATTATCCATTGATCGTCGCCTAAGGCTTCATCGATTTTTGCTGGTTCAATTTGAGACACGAACACCATGTTGAGGCAAGCATCCTTGAGATTGATTCTAGTTGCAACGCCTTGGCTAATATCACTAATCACTTTATCTATTGGGTGATCTCTATGAGTTCTCCATTCTTTTGGAAGATCTTGATGTTCTTCAATGGTTGGTGACTTATCTTCTTGTGATATTGCTTGTTCTTTTGATATCTCCCTTTGTTGTTGTGATAGATCTACATCATCATCATCATCCACAATAATATTATCCTCTTTCTAGGGGTTAGTTTCATCAAACGAAACATGTATGGACTCTTCAATGGTAAGAGTACGTTTATTGAAAATTCTAAAAGCTTTACTTGATAGAGAATATCCAAGAAAGATACCTTCATCAGATTTCTCATCAAACTTACCAAGGTTGTCCTTACCGTTGTTGAGAACGAAGCATTTGCATCCGAATATGTGGAAGAAAGATATGTTAAGTTTCCTTCCCTTGAACAACTCATATGGGGTCTTCTTGAGAATAGGTCGAATATTGACACGGTTACTTACAAAACAAGCCATGCTAACCGCATCCGCCCAAAAATATTTAGGAAGATTCGAGTCGCTAAGCATTGTCCTTGCAAGTTATACTAGTGCCCTATTCTTCCTTTCTACGACACCGTTTTGTTGAGGAGTCCTTGGTGCGGAGAAGTTGTGAGAGATTCCATGCTCTTCACAAAAATCTTCAAATGATGAGTTTTGAAACTCGCCACCATGGTCGCTTCTTATGGAAACAATTGAGAGTGACTTCTCATTTTGAATTTGCTTGGCATATTTCTTGAATGCTTTAAAGGCATCACTTTTTTGCACTAAAAACAAAGTCCAAGTGTATCTAGAGAAATCATCAACAATAACTAGTGCAAAAACGTTACCTCCGAAGCTTTTTGTTCTTGATGGACCGAAAAGATCCATATGTAACAATTGGAGTGGTCTTGTAGTAGATATCACTTTCTTGGTCTTGAAGGATGTTTTGGTTTGCTTCCCCTTTTGACATGCGTCACAAAGCTTATCCTTGATAAACTTCATCTTTGGAAGACCAACAACTAGATCATGCTTTAATAATTTATTCAAATGCTCCATGTGAATGTGAGCAATTCTTTTATGCCAAAGCCATGCATCGTTGTTGTTTGCCATTAAGCACTTCACCTTCAAGAAAGAGTCATCAAAAGAAATCATGAAAATGTTATTAAATCGTTTACCTTTTAGCAAGAGTTCATGAGTGACTTCGTGTTCTATCAAACATTCCTCCTTCGTGAAGTTGATTCGGAACCCTTTGTCACACAATTGACTTATGCTAAGAAGGTTGTGTTTAAGGCCTTCCACATAAAGGACGTCTTCGATGATTGTATGAGGAGATGCACCAATGGTTCCAACTCCAAGAATTCTTCCTTTATTATCATCACCGTAAGTAACGTATCCTTTGGCCTTAAGTGTTAGACTTGAAAATTTGTTGATGTCGCCCGTCATATGCTTTGAACAACCGCTATCGAGATACCATTGCGTAGAAGTTGTTTTCAAGCATACCTACAAAACAAAATCAGGTTTTGTTAGGTACCCAAATTGCTTTGGGTCCTTGGTAGTTAGTACCCTTTTCAACCCACACATAATGCCCTTTAGCAACACCAATGTTGCGCACATAGCAAGCATTAGGTGTATGGCCTTTTATTCCACAATAAAAACACATAGGTTGAAATTGACTTTTGAATTTAGGAACATAATTTTGTTTCTTAAGACTCCTTTTCTTTTTATGACTTTGATGCATAGGTTTAGCATTGTTAGTCTTTTCCTTAACAATTTGTTCACTAGCTTTTACGAAAACGGTTTCACTTGTGCTTGGTTTGGAAAACTTAGAATATCCTAGGCCACTTTTATCATTTGGATATCTTTGGTGCCTAAGAATTTCCTCTAAGCCAATTTGACCTTTTTCATATCTTTCTAAAACTCTTTTGAGTTGAACAATTTGAAAGGACAATGACTCACAATTTTTACATGTAAGACTTTGTTCTTCATCCATTATCTTTTGTTTTTCATTTTCAATGTATTTTTCAAAAGATGCATTTTGTTCTTCTAAAGATAATATTTTCTTCTTTTGGGATGAGATAGTTTTGTACAATGTCTTACATTCCTTAAGAAGTTCATCTATGACTTCTTGTGCATCATTTTCATAAATTGAAAAATTACTACTAACCTCGTCATTTTCTTCATCGGAGTGATGTGACGCCATTAACACCATATTTGCACATTCGTCGCTTTCCGATTCCGATGAGGAGCTAACTTCATTGTCATCCCATGCGACATAAGCCTTTTTATTCTTGAAGTCCTTCTTGCCTTTGAATCCTCCTTTCTTCGCAAGTCTTGGACAATCCGGTTTTATGTGACCTTGCTTTCCACATTCATAGCATGTAACTTCTTGGTTCGATGTGGATGCATCCTTCTTCCTGAAATGTTTATTCTTTTTAGGAAAAGAAGAATTATTTTTTTTTTTTAAAAACTTACCAAGCTTCTTAACAAGAAGCATGAAGTTCTCATCTTCGGAGATCTCGTCATCTTTGTCATCCTTCGTGTCAATCTTCAAGGCAATTCCTTTGGACTTTTTCTCTTGACTTTCATGTTTTTCGAGCCTTCCAAGTTCCAACTCGTGCTCTTGAAGTTTGCCGAATAGAGATGCGGATGTCATTGTTGAGAGACTCTTCTTCTCCGAGATTGCGGTCACTTTCGGTTGCCATTCCCTTGTCAAAGACCTTAGAACTTTCAAATTGAGATCATCGTTGGTGAAGGTCTTTCCGAGTGAAATCAAATGGTTGGTTAGACGAACGAATCTTTTTTGTAAAGCAACAATAGATTCTCCGGGCTGCATGCGGAACATTTCGTATTCTTGACTTAACGTGTTAAGCCTTGATCTTTTAACTTCTGTTGTTCCTTCATGTGTTTCTACCAAAGTATCCCAAATCTCCTTTGCCGATTTGCATTGGGATACACGGAAAAATTCGTCCATACTAAGAGCACTTTGAAGTATGTTGATTGCTTTTCTTCTCATTTAGGATCTTCCTTTTATCATCTTCATCATACATATTCTTCAACTTCGCCGTTCCAACACCGTTGATTACATTGACAGGATTATGCGGACCTTCTTCGATTGCTTCCCATATGCCTTCTCCTTGGGCTTCAAGATGTGCCCTCATTCTGATTTTCCAGAAATCAAAGTATTCGCCGGAGAAGAGCGGAGGCTTGTTGCTACTTCCACCATCTTTGAAAACGGGATTCGAGTTTGCGGAAGCCATAGGATCTTATAGGAACAGGTTACCTAAACCTGCTCTGATGCCAATTGTAAGATCAGAATGCGCCTAAGAGGGGGGGGGGGTGAATTAAGTGTATATAATTTTTCTCGATTCTTTTTCTTTGATGGATAGAATTTTTCTTTTAAGTTTGTATGGAAGGGAAGCAGTAAGGCAGAAAATAAAAACGACACAGAAAGTTATCCTGGTTCCCTTCACAGTCCGAAGGTACATCCAGTCCCCTTTCAACTTGAAAGAGATTTCCACTAGTTTTTAGAAATAGTACAACCTATCACACCTTCAATGGTGAGGCCTGCTTTCTAACAAACTATCATACAAGTGTGCAAGAACAATCCTCTTGCCACACTTACCCTTATGTCCAAACAAACCTTGGAACACAAGTCACACAATAGAAATACCTTTCTATATTTTTAATTTTGAGTGAGTAATACAAAGACTTTAATATCAATAATGATCTTCTCCTATGTACACAATTCACTTTTCAAAAATCAATACAAGTGTTCAAACATGAAGTATGAAAGATGAATATCTTATGAACACTTTTGAAAAGTATGAAAAATATTTGAAAATTGATCAATTTGATTCAAGTGATTTTTTATAAAAATTGTAGGAGGTGTTTTTGAATATGAAAAATTCAGATTTTATATTATACAAGATACCCTTTTGAAAAGGTGTGAAAATTATGAATCAAAAAGTATTTTGAAGAGATATAATCAAAAGGTGCAATTTGAATTTCAAAGGAAAAATAATTTTCAAAATATTACAGTGTTAACCGGTTAACCAAATGGTTAACCGGTTAACGCCTATGAACGTTAACAGGTCTTTTGAAAATTTGAACCCGTTAACCGGTTAACCAAATGGTTAACCGGTTAACACTGTTAAAACCAGAAACAGAAGGTTTTTTAAAAAGTGTTAATCGGTTTGAAAAATATGTTAAATTATTTTATGCAATATGCTAGTATATGATTGAATGCATGAACACTTGTACATCAATTTAAAAAGGGATTGATATACCTAACCAAAAGCATCCAAGCATGAAGTTGAATGATGATGCAAACGAAGCTTGATAGCGAAGCCGGTTGCTTGAAGCTTGATCAGTTGGAGCTCTTGACTTTTTGCAGGTCTGAAATATATGCGTCGTGTTGTCTTCATCAAAATCTCCGAGATTGAAGGCGTGCTTCTACAATATATTACTCCATTTTTTCTAAAAATACCGAATAGATCCAAATTTGTATTTGATTCAAATTCAAACTTTCAATATTCATGGATATAGTTTACAACAAAACAAATATGCCAGGAATACTACAACTTGATTATATTAATCAAGTTGAATGATTACTTTATTTTATACAATATATATTCTTACAAAATCCTAAATCGAAACATACATCAGGTATGCTATATTTATTCATATATTTTTGTTAAAGGTAGAGTAAATCATCCTATAGTACAACAACATTTATTGGAACTTGGAAAAATTATTCTGCAGACACCACCTTTCTTAAATCCCTTTTTAAGACAGTCTGAATTGCATTGCCCATCAGATACACAATTACCATTTAGACATTTTATATCCATAATGCTATACTCACCACTTGATAAACCTACAACAACAACAAAATTAATTATAGATTTTTTATTCTTTAGAGTTTGTTGATCGTATATGAAGCATACAATTAGAGAGATACAATTAAAGTTTTATTCATTACCTGAAAGCAGGATCAGAGAAATGAACAAAATCAAGCCAAAAATAAGATCTATTGATTACCACGAAGGCCATTGTAAGTAATTCACTTTTTATAATTATTTTTCTTCTGAGATTTAGAACTCACAATATTCAGTATATAAACCAGTGAAATGAAATTTCTAGATGATAAAGAAGATGCTTGAAAAGAAAATAAATTAATGAATTTAAACCATTTAGATATTTTCATTTGTACTTCATTATTAATCTATTTATACATATTATATTTTATTTCTTTTTTGTTAAAGGTCATTTTTAATATGGAAAAATGTCATTATTTTATTTATTTTTATAAAATATAAAAATATAATACTCACTTGGGTGTTACGTTGGTTTCAACTTTTATTACTTAATATAGTGTGAAATATACGAAACCCCCAATAATGTTAGCGAGATTTGATTTTATTCCCTATAATATTTTTTTTTTAAAAAACAATCTTTACTTATTTAGATTCCCTCACTGTAACCTTTAATTGCCACTTGTGCATCTAAATTCCTTATTTTGTCTAGCGTGGCAGTACACATTGACTTTTTTTATTTTTTAAATCCACGTAAATTTTTTATTATATTATTTTTATTAATATTTTTTATATGTATAAAAATTAATGGTTAAAATTTAATTTTGGCTTTCTCATAATTTTTGAGATCAGTCCAATATCACTTCCAATTCAACCCATCACTCAAGTTTTAAAATATTGTGTGGGAAAGAACTATATAAACACTTTATTTTCTTTTTCAGGGACAACAACAAAACACAATAAACCATTGACTCTCAAGCTATTTCAACAACTTCCTCATCAATTATTTTTAATTATTTCATGTTATGTTATTTTAATTAATGACATTATACTACACATTGACCAATTTTTTATTTTATTTTATTTGACATTATACATTTCATTATTCACTTAATTTTTATTTTATTTTATTTTTATATTTATTTAGAGTAATATACAATTGTTTACATTTAACAAAACAAAAAGATTTTTACAAACGTGTTTTATAATAAAAATAATGGGAAATTTTATATGTTATATATTTGAAATTTATTATGGTGCAATTATGGTTTTTTTTAGAAAAACAATTATTTATTTGATGGATAGAATGCAACAACTAATTTTTTTTTAATACTTTACGTCATTTACTCGATATAAAGACAACAATTTTTAAAAAATTATTTTCACAATTTTATAAGTTTAGAGAGGGATATATATATATATATATATATATATATATATATATATATATATATATATATATATATATATATATATATATATATATATATATATATATATATATATATATATATATATATATATATATATATATATATATATATATATATATAAGGGGAGAGAGAGAGAGAGTATTTTTATGTTTATGTAATTTAGAGGACAAAACTATTTTAAAGGGGTAAGACGGTAACTTTTGAATATTTTAAACATGTAATATATTTATTTCTTAAACTTTTTATCATTTATAATTATATTTTATTTAATGCATTATTTTATGAGTTATGAATATTGTGAAATTGTAGTATACATTTTTTAGTTGTATTAATTTAAAATTATATTTTTTTATTATTATTTTATAAGACTTTTAGTATATCTATTTCTTAATTAATTGAATTTGGCTGAATAAAGGAAAAATACATTATTATTAACAAATTATATTAATGAGTGATTTTTTATGGTATTTTAATTAATCATTTTTTATGCAAACTATTGAGAATTTATTAATACAGTGGGTGAGGAAGCTCCACTAATAATTATTAGATGAGTTAAATGAGTGTAAGTTGTTTATCTAAGCTTTAGTCCATGATGACAAAATTTATTTATATAAATGAATAAATTTTTAGAAAAATATATTTATTAATATAGTAGTATTTGAATAAATAATTATTTTATATTAATTTCTTCAGTAATAGGTAAGATTGTAATTTTAAGATTTTATTAAATTATACTTATTAAAATTTTTGTATGCCCTTAATATTGAGTCTCGCTAGTAATAACCAATATATAAAAAATAATGCAGACAGGTTGTTTTGAGTGGAATTATTGCATTTAATGTTATATTATATTCCATACGCTTATTAACAATTTTTTTTAAAAAGAATGCATTATAGTTGTTTTGTGTGGAATTATGAAATGTAAAGTTATATTATATTCCCTACACTTACCAATGAAATAATGCATTTAAATAATGTATTTACTTTGTATTTACTTTGTAGCATAAATATTCTAGTGACTCTCATTTCCAATATAAATAATACTGACTGAAAGAAAATTTCACAATGATAAGAGTCTTTCCCTTAAAATCGAAATTTATTTTTGAAATGAGAGTCAGTAGAATATTTATCAGTTATTTGGATGCTTTATTAAAATAAAATTATATAACAATGTATAAAATCAAAATATATTGATGAGTTCTCTTACTTATTGATTAATGATGGATGAATGAGTTTTATTTAAAAACATGATTTTATTCATGAACATTATGTATAAATATGTGTTGTCTAAGTGGTGGAACAGCCTAATTTATTTTTTAGTTATGTGTTTGATGATAAGATTTATTTATAGGGTTAAATAGTGTTTACCCCCTGCCAAATAATTGTGTTTTGATTTACCCCCGTTAAGAAACAAAAAGATCCCCTTTGTAAAACACGTATTTCGTTTGCAGAGCCCCCTGTTTCACTATTTGGCAGAAAAAGATCCCCTTTGTAAAACACAGATTTCGTTTGCAGAGCCCCCTGTTGAGCCCCCTGTTTCAGGGCCCACATAGCATTCTTTTTGTTGACTGTGAAATAAGTTGCCCCCTGGATTTATTTGTTTTTTATTTAATTTTTTTATTATATATTCTATATATATTTTTAAAATTAAATCTATTTATTTTTTTCGTATTATATATTTTTTAATTTAATTCAATTTTTTAATTGATATTTTAAACATATTTTTAATTGGGCTTTACCACATTTTTTACAAGAGCCCAATAATACTTCCAATATAGCCCAAGTATTTTTCTATTTGAACATCCAAAGCACAACTAGTTATATAAACACTTCCCTTTTCTGTTAAATTTTCAATGTGGGACTCTAAAACCAAACTTCATCACTCAATTTCCTCTAAAACACAACCTCACATATACCACCAATGGAGCTCCTCTCTAATTGAATTTCACCTCCTCATATTTTCCTCGCACTGAAGGTAAACTTTTATGGTTCCATTCTTCACTTTGTAATTTTTCCACGCACTGAAGATTTCATATATGCCACATTAATCACCCTTTGTTATGAAACAGGTTCTGCTCCCCCACTGCTCCAATTCAGTTTGCCAATGCCTTCGCTTCCTGCATGTTGTGAATTTAACCATGATAAACATTTATTTCTTGCAATTTCCTGCAATCTCCAAACATTTTTATACAACCTTCATTTTCTTTTCCTCATTTTTCATCACAAACTAACACACATATCAAAACACTAATATCACCACCTACACATTTATCCATCTTCCACTATTATCTCTATCACTCTCTTCATTAAACATAAGCTTACACTGCATGAGCACTCCATGAACAAATAAATTGTAGAAATCCATTAAATTGAGAATTCATATTAAATTAAGTGTGTTAGTTCTTTTTAATGTTCTTATCTATTAAAGAAAGAAATGCTTAGAACAATTTTCAATTTGGTGTGGTACAAGTGGTAGATAGAGTTCTTTAACTATTTAACTAGGAGGTCAATCCTTGGCAGGTATGCAAGAAATTCATATTGGGAGTAATTAATCCCATAAATGGAAAATGAATATATGAACGTAATTGTAACAATTAGAAAATTGAGAGACTAATTAAGTTCCAGTCTTACTGAATTTTCCATTTGTGCCATTATGAAAATTTGTATTTGTACTTATTAATATTTGAATGGGTAAGAAGGATCCAGGCCACATATGCTGGTAGACTCCATAAAAAATTGATGTTTGATTTTCAAGTGTTTATTTCAAGAGATGACCGATATACCGACCGGAGGTGTTCGGACTGTACATATGGAGGTAGGGATTTTCGGCTTTGATTACGACCAAATGATTGGTAATGAAGACTTCATGCAAGTTTTTGGTCGTGAAAAAATCGGCGTCAACGTTGTCAATACATATATTAGGTAAATCCGCTCTACTTTGTTTTATTAATTGAACAACTTATTTACTTTATGTTTCAAAGGAGGTGTCTAATGTTAATGATGTTTTTATATTAGGTTTTTGTATGACAAATTGATGCGCCCCAATGGTTTGGACGTGTCATTCGGATTCTTAGCACCCGCGACCGTCAACTTAAGTTTAATCTTAAGTAGACCGGATATCGTGATGGAGTACGTTCTTTGGATCCTCATGGACAATAAAGATGCGGAGAAGTTGTTTTTTATACCGTTTAATACCGGGTTAGAATTTCATTCTAAATTCATCTATTATAATTTTTTTCCAAGTTAACATCTAACATTTGCTTAATCATTACAATGGACATTGGTTGTTGCTCGCAATCAATCCTATCCGAGAAATCGTGTATTATCTTGACTCGTTAGGAAATGATTGGACAACATACCCGGATATGAAGGTCATAATTGACACGTAAGTGACACTATGCCAAACAAGACCTTAGACAGCGCTTTTTTTAGCCTTAGACAGCGCTTTAAAGCGCTGTCTAAACCTCCGCTGCTAAAGGTTTAGACAGCGCTTTTTAAAATGTGAAAAGCGCTGTCTAATCCCCCACCCTTAGACAGCGCTTTGGCCAAAAGCGCTTTAAAAGACCCTCTTAATTTAAATTTTTTAGGTACACCTTAGACAGCGCTTTTCAAAAGCGCTGTCTAAGCCCCCTACCTTAGACAGCGCTTTTGGCCAAAGCGCTGTCTAAGCCCCTCCTATTTTAATTTTTTTAGGTATACCTTAGACAACGCTTTGGCCAAAAGTGCTGTCTAAGCCCCCCCCTTAGACAGCGCTTTTGCCTAAAGCGCTTTCTAATCCCCCCCTTAGACAGCGCTTTTGGCAAAAGCGTTGTCTAAGGTATACGAAAATTTTTGTAGGATTTGTTTGTAACCACATTTTTTCCAGGTTTATAAACCAGAATTGGTACCTGTTTTCAACCAGATTTTTGCAGTCAATTATCACATTTTATATATGCCATTTTGGCCTTTTTTTACCAAAATTTGGCTAACCAATTCAAACCAATTCAAACCAAATTTGCCATAAATGTATCAAAATATATACAAATTTATGTTTACATTTATAAGTCATTACATATACTACTACAAATGTACACATTAATTACACACTTTGAGCTCTATCATGTATTGACACCACTCCTCTTTGATTTCGTCCACTTGATCCTTTGTATAAGATGCACACTTGAATTCATCAAAGTACTACATAATAATATAACATATTTTGAATTAATTCCAACTATTTAATTATATAAGATATGTGTAAATATAAAAATAACTCATAAGTTAGAAATACATACATCGGTGGGAATCTCTAATCGGCCCAACATGAGAGTATCTCGCATAAACCTCAACATGAAATACCCGCAATCTATTTCATTACGTTGACGAGGACACTACATATGAAAAAAAAATATGAATTATAAATCCTAAGTTTTATCAAGTGTAGTCATCACTAATATAATAAAAAACGCGGTAATTAAAAATATACCGCCACTTTAATCCATGAAATGGAGTTGGCGCCCCTCCTTGAGGTCTGGATAACTCGTTGGGCACGAAAAGCTTGTAGGACGCTAATAAAATAAAAATGAAGCAATTAGAACAATTCACATAAACTAAGAAAAATTTTGAACATTCTCACTTACGTGTCAATTAGGTCCTTCATAACCGGGTATGTTGTCCAATCATTTCCTAACGAGTCAAGATAATACACAATTTCTCGGATAGGATTGATTGCGAGCAACAACCAATGTCCACTGTAATGATTAGGCAAATGTTAGATGGTAACTTGGAAAATAATTATAATAGATGAATTTAGAATGAAATGCTAACCCGGTATTAAACGGTACAAAAAACAACTTCTCCGCATCTTTATTCTCCACGAGGATCCGAAGAACGTACTCCGTCACGGTATCCGGTCTACTTATCATTAAACCATAGTTGACGGTCGCGGGTGCTAAGAATCCGAATGACACGTCCAAACCATTGGGGCGCATCAATTTGTCATACAAAAACCTAATATAAAAACATCATTAACATAAAGTAAACATCATTAAAATAAGTTGTTTAATTAATAAAACAAAGTATGCCGAATTTACCTAACATATGTATTGACAACGTTGACGCCGATTTCTTCACGACCAAAAACTTGCATGAAGTCCTCATTACCAATCATTTGTTCGTAATCAAAGCCGAAAATCCCTACCTCCATAGGTATAGTCCGAACACCTCCGGTCGGTATATCGGTCATCTCTAGAAATGTCCTGAGGCACGACCTATACTTGGTGGTAGGTTTTTTCCTAGCTACAGACTTCTTAGCACCAGAACTTTGTACCCGTGCGGAGGCGTTGCTAACCTCCTTTTTTTGTTGTGCGGAGGCATTGCTAGCCTCATTTTCTTGAACCTACATGTCATATAAATAGTTAGATCAAATTAAGAATGTAAAAACTTCCATGAATATATGTCATATAATTGTATATTACCTCTTTTCTTGAAACCGTGGACTCGGTATGCCGTGGAATCGCAGTTTCTTTTGATTTGGATTGTGTGGGAGTCTATTTAACATAGGAAAATATGTAAGTAAAATTTTAAGCATAAATTTTAAACTTTGAATATACCAAGGAAAGTTAACATAAGTTTTAATCATACCTCATATCCTACGCATATGAGGTTTGTCGGCCATGCAACAAACAAACCTACTGCTTCGTGCACCGTTGTTGCATCCGAATCATCGCTAGGATATGGTAATGCTGCATTCGGCTCAACTGCAATATCAACTGATACCTTCAAACATCCAGCAGGGAGCTCTCTAGTGTGGAGTAATACTCCGCTAACGTTATGCACTTTTCCCTTGCCAACCATCCGATAGTATGGTGACGACAAATACAGCTGACAATGGGAAATGCCCTAAAACCAATAATAACAAGAAATCGTTAATGTGTATATATGTCAAATACATAATTTAAGAAAATAGTTCAATTTAAGACAATTATATGTAATTACCTCTGGAATGTTCGGCTGAAAGGTACAGTTGATACTGTCTTTGTCCGAAGCATCTCTGTATACTGTTGAGGCGCTAGCCTCTCTTTCTCTCCTCAATGCATCAAGCTCAGCTTGCATGGCTTCCATTCTTGCATGAAGCTCCCGATTACTAGGAGCCTTTCCTTTTTTAATACTCATGGAGGTCGGAGTGACTCCAAATCCCTTACCCCTCACCCGACCAGAGTACTCAGGGACATCTAATGCCCGACCAAGTATGCTCCTAGTATCATCGGGAGATAAAGACTGAGATAGCTCCTCCTGAAAAATCAGATGAATATCGTACACTTGTCAAATATTTGTGTATAAAAATGTTATTCAATTAATGAAAAAATGTTATACTTACACATTTCTGGTATACTTGTAAAACTTCTTCTTGAGGAACTCCAGATTTGCCCACACGGGCTTCCTTCCACAAAACATGTGCAGGAAGAGATGATTCTGAACTTTCCTCCTTCTGCAGCTACACATTAAGTCATACAATTTTATCAGATAAAACTAATATATGATGAACAAATTTTTTATCACAATTTAAAAATACTTACCATGGATTGTTCTAAACGTCCATATCCGACACGTCCTTTTCGATACGGATATGCGGGACTTGATGCTCTTTCCCGATTTGTAGCACTTATTCTTTGAAAAACTGGGTCTTGTCTTTTGGATTTGAACGCTTCCCATTCTTCAGCCGATATCAAACTTTCATATTTTTTGGGAAGCTCCGCATCCACAAAATTACCATCCGCATCCTTAAGGAACTTGGATGATAAAAATGTCTGAAACCCTCTTAGAAGCTTTCCGGCCAATTTCATACAAAAGCCTCTTCTTTCGTCTTCGATGTTAAAACATCGCTAAGAAAAACATACAGATTGATAGTTAGTATCGGTAATTGAAAAAACATAATTGAAAAAACATGATTGTACCTTTATCTCACTCCAAATTTTATCTTTGGACTCTTTCAGCTCTTTGTTTCTCCAATCATCACATGTAATGGGAATTTCATTCCTTACTAGTGCACCGATAAAACTAGTTAAGGTATGCCCATTAGGTTCTATAAGCTGTCCCTGGGTGCTCCAATAGACATCTAGTATGATGCCTCGAGATCTTCCTTGGACCACCCTTCTCATTACTGTGATGCCTCTTCGAATTTCTTCTTCCGCGGATACTTTTTTAGGAACTTCCTCAGGTTGGTCATCAGCCATGTCTAACCTGTAATAAACCAAGGAAACCATCAAATATCAAATATAACTTATAATCAAAGCAATTGAAAACAAAAAAATAAAGAAATCATGCATTATCATATATAACTTATAATCAAAGTAATTGAAAACAAAAAAATAAGGAAATCATGCATTATCACATATAACTTATAATCAAAACAATCGAAAAAATAAAATAAAGAAACCATGGATAATTTACCTAAGTCACTAACATCTCTTTCTTTTCTTTGTTGGAATATTAATCACTTGTTTCTTAGCAATGCGTACGGATGAATTGATCCAAATTCCCTCATTATGATCGTTTCTTATATATGACTCATCCGGTATAAGATCCTCAACTTCATCATTTCTATTCAACTCATTCCGTCTAATGCATGACTCATTCTCAACATCAATATCACATTGATCGACACCGCTATCATCAGTCACTTTGTTAGAGAAAAGCACTATAGACCATTTTGTACTCTTCGGGTCATTCACATAGAACACTTGTTTAGCCTGAGATGCTAGAATAAAAGGTTCATCTTTGTACCCCACCCTAGTAAGATCAACTTGCAAAAATCCAGACTTATCCATTCGTATGCCACTACTATTCACCCACTTGCAACCAAAGATGGGAATCTGAAACTTCTCGTAATCAAACACCCAAATGTGCTCAATAACTCCAAAATATGACAAATTTGCATATTTGGGGTTTAAGTCCTTCATACTTGATATATGCATTGCTTCAGCTAGCACGGTGACACCACTATTTTGCATAGTACTCTTATCATCTTGTTCTTTGGTATAAAATGTGTATCCATTAATTGAATATGCGCTATGAGAAAACACATGCAAACTTGGACCATATGCCAAACATCTCAACCTTTCTGTTACCGAAGAAGGATCTGAAGAGCGCTTCAAATAAATATGATCCTTCAACCATTGTATGAAACTTTGATTGTGCTCTATAACTATCCAATTTTCATTTCTGTTCGGATTTAACCTTCGGAGTACATCCTTGTGCATTTCAACATATGGCTCAACCTCATTATTATTGTGCAGAACATACAAATGAACTTGATCCCGTTCATCCCTTGATATTGTCACAATTTTATTCCCAATTAATTTTTTACCTTCCATTTTGTCGAAAATCTGAGCTCTGGGGAGTCCAATCGATTGAACGTTAGACAAATATTCAGTACAAAACTCAACAGCTTCTTCAACAATGTATCGTTCAACAATACAACCCTCTGGTCGACTTCGGGATTTCACGTACCCTTTTAATATTTTCATATACCGTTCAGCAGGGTACATCCATCTCATATAAGCTGGTCCACACAACTGTGTCTCTTTCACAAGATGAACAACTAAATGAACCATTATGTCAAAAAAAGACGGAGGAAAATACATTTCAAGCTCACACAAGGTAATTACAATCTCTTTTTGTAGTGTTGGTAACATCTCGGGATCGATCACCTTACCACAAATTGACCTAAAGAAAAAACACAATTTAGTTATGGAACTTCTTACTTTTTCTGGCAAAATAGAACGTATACCGATCGGTAGAAAATGTTCCATTATAACATGACAATCATGTGTCTTCAAATTCTTCAACTTGAGGTCTTTCAAAGAAACAAGTCTTCTGATATCAGATGAGTATCCTTCTGGAACCTTAACTTCACTCAGAGACTTACACAAAATTTTTTTCTCCTTTCTAGATAAAGTAAAAGCAGCAGGTGGTAGATATGTTCGTCTTCCTTTCTTCACGGGTGCTAATTCAGTTCTCATTCCCATTTTTAACATGTCCTCCCTTGCTTTAAGGCCATCCTTAGACTTGCCTTTTATATTGAGTAATGTACCTATAACACTTTCAAATACGTTTTTTTCAATATGCATAACATCGAGAAAATGTCTCACGTACAAAGACTTCCAATATGGCAATTCAAAAAATATCGACCTTTTCTTCCACCCACCTTTCACAATCTTATGTGCAAAAGGCTTGCCAAACTCAGTACGCACATCTTTCACCTTTTCAAAAACTTGTTCACCTGACAATGCGGGTGGAGCTCTACGATGTTCGGTGTCTCCATTGAATGCTTTTCTCCACCCACGGTAATGATGTTTAGAATGTAAGAATCTACGATGACCGAGAAACACATTCTTCTGGCAAAGTTCCAATCGGATCGTATCGGTTCCGTCTTCACAAACAGGACACGCACGTTGACCTTTAATGCTATACCCAGATAGATTCCCGTATGCTGGAAAATCATTAATTGTGCCAAACAACATCGCCCTCAAATTGAAACTTTCTTTCCTATATCCATCATAAACCTCCACACCGTTCTCCCACAAAATCTTTAAATCTTCGATCAGAGGTGTCAAGTATACGTCTATGTCATTACCTGGTTGTTTAGGCCCAGAGATTAACATAGATAACATCATGTACTTACGCTTCATACATAGCCACGGAGGTAGGTTATAAATCATAAGAACCACAGGCCATGTGGTATGTGAAATACTTTGAAGACCATGTGGGTTCATTCCATCAGTAGATAATGCCAATCGAAGGTTTCTTGCTTCTGATCCAAACTCAGGATAATCATTATCAATCTTCGACCACTGTGGTGAATCAGCCGGATGCCGATACTTTCCATCGGTGATTCTTTCATCTGCATGCCAAGTAAGATGTCTTGCATCGGTTTCACTACGAAACATGCGCCTAAATCTCGGAATTATCGGAAAATACCATAAGACTTTTGCGGGAGATAATCTTTTCTTATATCGAGACAAACCGCATTTGGGGCACTCAGTTAACGTTGCATATTCGTTACGAAACAAAATGCAATCGTTAGGACAAGCATGTATCTTATCATAGCTCATGCCAATAGAGCACAACATTTTTTTTGCCTCATAGGTTCGATTAGGAAGAACATTATCATCCGGTAGCATTTCTCTCATAAGGGCCAACAACTCTGTGAAACTTTTATCTGACCATCCATTGCCCGCCTTTAAGTTGTACAACTTTAATACCGCAGAAAGTCTTGAGAATTTAGTGCAACCTTTGTACAACGGTTTCTCTGCATCGCTTACCATCCTCCCAAACATTTCAGGACAATCATGAAGATCTTCTTCCAGTGCTTCTACAATCTCTTCAACTCGATCACAATCATATGTTTCCGTGTCTTTGTCGTATGAAGCATAGGTCGTATTACTTTTTCCACTCGATTCAACATTCCCGTTAATTTTCTCACCATGAAATATCCAACACTGATAACTTTGATCAATTCCATGCCTCAGCAAATGCGATTTCAATCCATGTGCGTCAACCTTACCAATATAACAACAACGCAAGCAAGGACAATGCATTCGTCTGGGGTTTTCAGCGTGTTGAACAGCATACTTAACGAATTCCGCAACCCCACTCTCGTACTCTTTGGTCATTCGATCGGCACAGATCCATGTTTTATCCATGGTTTTCCTACTTAAAAAACGTATACATAACCAATGTTAATATAAACTTCAATGACGTATCCGATACGCCAATAAACTTGTGCATGATACATCATCCAAGATGCCTGCCTATGTATGCTAAAATTCGACTGTATTCAATACATAATCAAATTGTCTTGTTAATTTAAGCTAACAGTTATACACAAGTCTGTAAACACAGGACACTCTTTACTATTGGTAAACTTATACAAGATGAAGTGAACTTTAACAAAATAATAAACTCTGGATTATGTTAGCAGGTTTATAAAGTTATGCAAAAGTGAGCGTAGGAGTATTTAATGACACTCATGGCCATCAAAGCAAACTGTTACAGATGTTAAACATGCTAATACATAAGTTAATGGTTAGTTTTGATATTCTCTTTTACAATCCACAAATCATTTTTTAATCCCCATTATTCACGCTTGCCATTTTCAGGGCTGTCATTGCAGTTCATAAGATTTTGTCATTCATACTCAAATCTAAGCAGCTTAAAGACATTGATGGACACAGGTTGTGTAGGCACCACATCACCGGCTATTATTTCTTAATCTGTATTTTATGTTAAAAACTAAAATACAATCAAAATTCTATTAACCTATTAACCATGGATAATTATATCTTTTTCCTGCAAATTTGTTCATCAATGTGTTAAGCAATGTGAAGGGTAAAATGTTGTGTTTTATCTGCAAAAAAATGACTGATTCTTCAAAACTGAAACACATACCGTAATGAGATTCTTCAAACACTTTCAGAAATCAACGATTTAACTCTTGCAATGCCTGAGACGAAGAACTGAAACGAAGAACATGAATGAATGAATGAAAACCTGAACGAATGAAAACTGAAACGTGAACGTGAAACTGAAATACATACCGCGATGAAAACGTGAACGTGAACGATTCAAACGTGAACGATGAACACTTCAAGTTCTTCTGGAACGATGAACACTTCAATGACTTCAAGTTCTTCTGGAAATGTTAGGGTTCGCTCTGAAAACGTTCGCAGGAGGGAAAACGAAAACAACAGAGAATGAAAATAGAAGTATGAAATTTAATTTTAATTAGACCTTAGACAGCGCTTTTGGTAAAAGCGCTTTCTAAGGTATGCCTTAGACAGCGCTTTCCAAAAGCGCTTTCTAAACCCCCCCCTTAGACAGCGCTTTTGGTTTTATTTATTTTTTAATTAAAAAACTTTAAACAGCGCTTTATCAAAAGCGCTGACTAAGGCATATATATAAAAGCGCTTTCTATAAGCGCTGTCTAAGGGGGGGTCTTAGACAGCGCTTTTAGAAAGCGCTGTCTAAGACCCCCCCTTAGACAGCGCTTTCATTATTTTTTTGGACCATTTTCCGTGTTTAATTTTAATTTTAACCTTAGACAGCGCTTTCTCTTAAAAGCGCTGTCTAAGATGCGCTGTTAAAAAGCATTTTTGGCGTAGTGTGAGAATGTTCAAAAATTTTCTTAGTTTATGTGAATTGTTCTAATTGCTTCATTTTTATTTTATTAACATCCTACAAGCTTTTCGGGCCCAACGAGATATCCAAACCTCAAAGAGGGGCGCCAACTCCATTACATGGATTCAAGTGGCGGTATATTTTTAATTATCACATTTTTTATTATATTAGTGATGACACTTGATAAAACTTAGGATTTATCCTTTTTTTTTTTCATATGTAGTGTCCTCACCAACCTAATCAAATAGATATCGGGTATTTCATGTTGAGGTTTATGCGAGATACTCTTGTTTTGGGCTGATTAGAGATTCCCACCGATGTATGTATTTCTAACTTATGAGTTATTTTTATATTTACACATATCTCATATAATTAAATAGTTGAAATTAAATCAAACTATGTTATATTATTATGTAGTACTTTGATGAATTCAAGTGTGCATTTTATACAAAGGATCAAGTGGACGAAATCAAAGAGGAATGGTGTCAATTCATCATAGAGCTCAATGTTTTAAGTAATGACTTGTAAATTTGTAGTATATTGTACATGACTTGTAAATTTGTACATAAATTTGTGTAATTATATTGTACATTTGTAGTATATGTAATGACTTGTAAATGTGTACATAAATTTGTATATATTTTGATACATTTAAGGCAAAATTGGTTTGAATTGGTATATATATATTTGTTAGCCAAAAATTGGTAGAAAAAAGGCCAAAATGGTTTGAAATGGCATATATAAAATGTGATATTTGTCTGCCAAAATTTGGTTGAAAACAGGTAGAAATTCTGGTTTATAAACCTGGAAAAAATGTGGTTTAAAACAAAAGCTGCAAAATTTTTCGTATACGTTAGACAACGCTTTTGGCAAAAGCGCTGTCTAAGGGGGGGCTTAGAAAGCGCTTTTGACAAAAGCGCTGTCTAAGGGGGGGGGGGCTTAGACAGCGCTTTTGAAAAGCGCTGTCTAAGGTATACCTAAAAAAATTAAAATAGGAGGGGCTTAGAAAGCGCTTTTGGCAAAAGCGCTGTCTAAGGGGGGGGGCTTAGACAGCGCTTTTGAAAAGCGCTGTCTAAGGTATACCTAAAAAAATTAAAATAGGAGGGGATTAGACAGCGCTTTCACCAAAAGCGTTGTCTAAGGTATAGGGGCTTAGAAAGCGCTTTTTCAAAAGCGCTGTCTAAGGTATTCCTAAAAGCGCTGTCTAAGGGTACCTTAGACAACTCTTAGACAGCGCTTTTAAGATTTAAAAAAGCGATGTCTAAACCATTAGCAGCGGAGGTTTACACAGCGCTTTAAAGCGCTGTCTAAGGCTAAAAAAGCGTTGTCTAAGATCTTGTTTGGCATAGTGAGAAGGATCCAGGCCACATATGCGGGTAGACTCCATAAAAAATCCATGTTTGATTTTCAAGTGTTTATTTTGTTAGCTATCAAATATTAAAGATAAAGTACTAAACAAATTAGGACTCTGTTATTTTTTAGACAAAACTTCAACTTCTAGCTTTTAACTTTGAAGAGATCCTTTCTTTAGAAAAAATATAGAATAATTCATATGGGACATAATCCAATTGATAGATCACTATATGAATTTGATAACCATAAACGAACTGTACCCGCTCTCATGGAGTGTTATAATAGGAAATCTAGTAGTGTTATTTGTCAACTTACCATCTACTGCAGTGTTATAATATGGAGTACGAGTTAAAATATAGTTTTGTTTCTACGAAAGAATTCTCACGGTAAAATAAATCATTAATTCAAACCAAGTAATGAATATGCGGTAGAAGAAATAAGTGAAGGAAGTTTGATGGAGTATAGGTTGATAATTTTGTGTTGTTGAAGATGAAAGAAAGATGGAGACTAATGTTTTTGCCCATTGATGTCCCACATCGGAAATTTTTGCCCAACACCAACAATTTATATAACTCTTTCACACAACATAATTTCAAACATAAACTAATGTGCTAACTGAACAGGTATTGGGCCTTAAGTCCATTTAATTTTATTAAAAAAAGTAACAATAAATAAAATTAAATAAAATTAAAAAATATATAATACAAAAAAAAAATATAATTTAAAATAAATTTAAAAATATATAATATACAAAATAAGAAAATAAATTTTAAATACAAATTAAAAAATTCCACGTGGCAATTAAAAATTAATTTTAAAAAAATCATGTTGGACTACCACGTAGGAAGATTACACTTCACAGTCAGCGCAATAATGACAATAGGTTGTATGGAAAAGGAATATGAGTTTTATAAGGGGGAATCTCAACTTTTTTCTTAAGAGGGGATAAATTAAAACACGCTTGTGTGTCAGGGGGTAAGCACTGTTTAACCCTTATTTATAATGAATGATTACCAAATTGTTATAACTTACTTGAGTGGCACAATTGAGTTTTATTTTCTTCATAACATATACATTTGTGTGTGGTGGCTTAGTAAAGATTTATATTTATCTTTGATACGTAGTGAGTTATGTCTAGTGACTTAGTGAAATGTTGATTATATGTATCATATATTGCTAAAATCATCCATAATGTATCCTTAAAAATAATTTTTTCTCTCTCATATGGAATCCTAATGAATAGGGTGTAATTGATTTCTATAGTCCTTTTGCTTCCAATTCCTTTCATTCATTCTTAATAAGTGAAACAAACACAATATATATATATATATATATATATATATATATATATATATATATATATATATATATATATATATTACTCCATTTTTTGTAAAAATACCGAATAGATCCAAATTTGTATTTGATTCAAATTCAAACTTTCAATATTCATGGATATAGTTTACAACAAAACAAATATGCTAGGAATACTACAACTTGATTATATTAATCAAGTTGAATGATTACTTTATTTTATACAATATATATTCTTATAAAATTCTAAATTGAAACAGACATCAGGTATGTTATTTATTCATTTATTTTTGTTAAAGGTAGAGTAAATCATCCTATAGTACAACAACATTTATTGGAACTTGGAAAAATTATTCTACAGAAGCCACCTTTCTTAAATCCCTTTTTAAGACAGTCTGAATTGCATTGCCCATCAGATACACAATTACCATTTAGACATTTTATATCCGTAACGCTATACTCACCACTTGATAAACCTACAACAACAACAAAATTAATTTTAGATTTTTTATTCTTTAGAGTTTGTTGATCGTATATGAAGCATACAACTAGAGAGAGAAAATCAAAGTTTTATTCATTACTTGAAAGCAGGATCATAGAAATGAACAAAATCAAACAAAAATAAGATCTATTGATTACCACAAAGGCCATTGTAAGTAATTCACTTTTTATAATTATTTTTCTTCTGAGATTTAGAACTCACAATATTCAGTATATATACTAGTGAAATGAAATTTCTAGATGATAAAGAAGATGCTTGAAAAGAAAATAAATTAATGAATTTAAATCATTTTGATATTTTCATTTGTACTTCATTATTAATCTATTTATACATATTATATTTTATTTCTTTTTTGTTAAAGGTCATTTTTAATATGGAAAAATGACATTATTTTATTTATTTTTATAAAATATAAATATATAATACTCACTTGGGTGTTACGATGGTTTCAACTTTTATTACTTAATATAGTGTGAAATATACGAAACCCCCAATAATGTTAGCTAGATTTGATTTTAGCCCCTATAAATTTATTTATTTTTAAAAACAACCTTTACTTATTTAGATTCCCTCACTGTAACCTTTAATTGCCACTTGTGCATCTAAATTCCTTATTTTGTCTAGCGTGGCAGTACACATTGACTTTTTTTATTTTTTAAATCCACGTAAATTTTTTATTATATTATTTTTATTAATATTTTTTATATGTATAAAAATTAATGGTTAAAATTTAATTTTGGCTTTCTCATAATTTTTGAGATCAGTCCAATATCACTTCCAATTCAACCCATCACTCAAGTTTTAAAATATTGTGTGGGAAAGAACTATATAAACACTTTATTTTCTTTTTCAGGGAAAACAACAAAACACAATAAACCATTGACTCTCAAGCTATTTCAACAACTTCCTCATCAATTATTTTTAATTATTTCATGTTATGTTATTTTGATTTGTGACATTATACTACACATTGACCAATTTTTTATTTTATTTTATTTGAGATTATACATTTCATTATTCACTTAATTTTTATTTTATTTTATTTTTATATTTATTTAGAGTAATATACAATTGTTTACATTTAACGAAACAAAAAGATTTTTACAAACGTGTTTTATAATAAAAATAAGGGATAATTATACGAAACCCCCTTGCCATTAGGGCGAGATTCGGTTTTGCCCCCCTGAAGTTTTTTTTTTATCAACTCCCCCTTATAAAATCAAAAACCATCTTTTACTACACCCTTTTACCACTCATGCTGACATGGCTTGCTGATTGTACTTCATCTTCTTCATAAAATGCATAAACAGTGAAAAATACCTCAAGAACAAATCTGCAGAAAAATTGATTCACACAACAAACCCATTTTTGTCTTGCTCCACCACCATTAACACAGTTCCCCTCCTTCTAGTGCCACTGCATCTTTAAACATCACCGGAGCCGCCGTCGAAACCATGAAAGTAAGATATAGGCTGTATTAAACCTGATGCAAGCACGGCAAGCTACGCACAAGTTCCCCACTCTTAACTTGGTCCAAGCAACGCCGACAAGAAAGGTGAATGACTGTAGAGACAAACTGGTTAATGCTGGCAAATTCGGAGAATTAGGGAAAAACGCTTTCATAGTATACAATCTAGAGCGGAAAACAGAAAGTTTAAGAGACGTTAAAGTGCGACATGAAAATAAGCAAGGTGGAAATTGTTGAAAATGACATTTGAGATAGATATCTAAATGCTGGACATTGTGTGAAACTGCATATTTTATAATCCATTTGAGTTGGCGAGGTTCCCTAATTACATAGCGGTGAACATCGAGAGTGTGGAGTGAGGCTGAGTAATCCCGAAGAGATAAGATTTTAGACATGAATTTGTTGAAATTCTGGACAGCCTTGAAGTTCGAAGAGCCCCGGGCAGTTTTGAAATTTGAAGAAGTTAATCTAAGGACATGAAGAGACTTCCAAAGATTCTTCCATCTCTTGGAGAGAATGGAAGTTTGAACAACTCGTTTGGCATTCAAAAAGGAGAGTATATGGAGTAAAAGACAGTTGGGCATGTCACTGAGTCTGTCTTTGTTTTCACAGTAGTTATGTTCATGGCTTCTTCTCTTCATTGTCTCAGAGAAGAAGAAGCAAAGTTGAAGAAAGTGGAGTGGTTCTTCTGTGAAGATTAGGGGAGAGAAAAAGTACTTGGCTTCGCTTTGTAGTTTTTACTCATGGAGTAAATAGGACCCTTCCTCTTCCTATATTTAAAAAAGTCAAATAATTTAATTTCCATGCATTAATGGTATAATTTTTTATAAATATTTACTATTTAAAGTTCTTAAATTTCTGTTGAATTTTAGAGATAAGATTATTTTCATATAGAAAGCAATCTCAAATGTGCAGGAGAAGATCCTGATCCAAAGTATAGCCATTTAATTAGACAAAATAATAATTGAAATTAAACTATCTCAAAGAGAATTGAAATTGTTTTTTATCATGATATTTTATTTTTGTTTATGTTATAAAAAATATTTTAAAATAATGTTTCAATAAAAATAAATTGTTTTTATTAAGAAAATTATAAGTCTAATTTATTTTATGAGAGAAAAAATTATTATTCTAAAAACATATTTAAGTTAATTTATATAATTTTAGTTATAATAAAATTTAAATATATAAATAATTCATTCTATTATTTAAACATATTTAAGTTAATTTATCAGCTATAATTTTTTTTAATAAAAACCCCCTCATAAAATCAAAAATCAGATTTTATTGCCCCCTATTACCCTCAATGAAGTACAGTCAGCAACCCAGTCATCATTGAGGGTAACAGGGGGCGGTAAAATCTGATTTTTGATTTTATGAGGGGGTCTCTATTAAAAAAAACTTAAAGGGGGGAAAACCAAATCACGCCCTAATGATAGGGGGGTTTTGTATATTTATCCCTAAAAATAATGGGAAATTTTATATGTTATATATTTGAAATTTATTTTGGTGCAATTATGGTTTTTTTAGAAAAACAATTATTTATTTGATGAATAGAATGCAACAACTAATTTTTTTAATACTTTACGTCATTTACTCGATATAAAGACAACAATTCTTAAAAAAATTATTTTCACAATTTATAAGTTTAGAGAGGAAGGGATATATATATATATATATATATATATATATATATATATATATATATATATATATATATATATATATATATATATATATATATATATATATATATATATATATATATATATATATATATATATATAGGGGGAGAGAGAGAGTATTTTTATGTTTATGCAATTTAGAGGACAAACCTATTTTAAAGGGGTAAGACGGTAACTTTTGAATATTTTAAACATGTAATATATTTATTTCTTAAATTTTTTATCATTTATAATTATATTTTATTTAATGCATTATTTTATGAGTTATGAATATTGTGAAATTGTAGCATACATTTTTTAGTTGTATTAATATAAAATTATATTTTTTATTATTATTTTATAAGACTTTTAGTATATCTATTTCTTAATTAATTGAATTTGGCTGAATAAAGGAAAAATACATTATTATTATAAAATTATATTAATGAGGATTTCTTATGGTATTTTAATTAATCATTTTTTATGCAAACTATTGAGAATTTATTAATACAGTGGGTGAGGAAGCTCCACTAATAATTGCTAGATGAGTTAAATGAGTGTAAGTTGTTTATCTAAGCTTTAGTCCATGATGAAAAAATTTATTTATATAAATGAATAAATTTTTAGAAAAATATATTTATTAATATAGTAGTATTTATATAAATATTTATTTTATATTAATTTCTTTAGTAATAGGTAAGATTGTAATTTTAAGAAGATTTTATTAAATTATACTTATTAAAATATTTGGATGCCCTTAATATTGAGTCTCGCTAGTAATAACCAATATATAAAAAATAATGCAAACTGGTTGTTTTGAGTGGAATTATTGCAAGTAACGTTATATTATATTCCATACGCTTATTAACAAAAAAATATAAAAAGAATGCATTATAGTTGTTTTGTGTGGAATTATGAAATGTAAAGTTATATTATATTCCCTACACTAACCCATGAAAATATTACGTTGTTTAAGAAGATAAGAACATGTCTTTCCTCTTTATTATTTACTTTGTATTCATGCATTATTGAAATACTCTTTTTTTCTTGAAATATTTTTGTCATGTTTCTATTATTTAGAGTATTTATATTCATTTTTTATAATTTTATATCCTTGTTTATAAATATGCTAATTTTTCTTATTTTTCCCTTTTATGTATTGGCTCTTTATCGTCTTTGAATTGGTATTCTTTTAAATAAATAGCTAATTGACCCATTTCAATATTACCTAATTAATATCTAAAATTTTAATAATCCTTGATGTAGCTTTCTCAAGATTCTATCATTTCTTTAACTTTCCTTTTCTATGCAAATTTGATTTCCTTGTTTGTGGCACAAAATCTTCATATAAAAGTAATGATAATAGCATAAAATTTATTAAAGACTATTTTATCCTCTCGATTTTTTCGTTTAAGCGTGGGAATACGAAAGCACTGACCGAAAGAAAATTTCACAATGATAAGAGTCTTTCCCTTAAAATCGAAATTTATATTTGAAATGAGAGTCAGTAGAATATTTATCAGTTATTTGGATGATTTATTAAAATAAAATTATATAACAATGTATAAAATCAAAATATATTGATGAGTTCTCTTACTTATTGATTAATGATGGATGAATGAGTTTTATTTAAAAATATGATTTTATTCATGAACATTATGTATAAATATGTGTTGTCTAAGTGGTGGAACTGCTTAATTTATTTTTTAATTATGTGTTTGATGATAAGAATTATTTATAGGGTTAAATAGTGTTTACCCCTGTCAAACAATTGTGTTTTGATTTACCCCTCCCCTTTGTAAAACACAAATTTCGTTTGCAGAGCCCCCTATTTCACTATTTGGCTTATTGGGCGTGAGAATATTCATATATGGTAGCCCACATGGCATTCTTTTTGTTGAATGTGAAATAAGTTGCCCCCGTGGATTTATTTGTTTTTTAATTAATTTTTTTATTATATATTATATATTTAATTTTTTATTATATATATATATATATATATATATATATATATATATATATATATATATATATATATATAAATAAAATCTATTTATTTTTTTCGTATTATATATTTTTTAATTTAATTCAATTTTTTAATTGATATTTTAAAAATATTTTTAATTGGGCTTTACCACATTCTTTACAAGAGCCCAATAATACTTCTAATATAGCCCAAGTATTTTTCCATTTGAACATCCAAAGCACAACTAGTTATATAAACACTTCCCTTTTTTGTTAAATTTTCAATGTGGGACTCTAAAACAAAACCTCATCACTCAATTTCCTCTAAAACACAACCGCACATATACCACCAATGGAGCTCCTCTCTAATTGAATTTCACCTCCTCATATTTTCCTCGCACAGAAGGTACGTAAACTTTTATGGTTCCATTCTTCACTTTGTAATTTTTCCACGCACTGAAGATTTCATATATGCCACATTAATCACCCTTTGTTATGAAACAGGTTCTGCTTCCCCACTGCTCCAATTCAGTTTGCCAATGACTTTGCTTCCTGCATGTTGCGAATTTAACCATGATAAACATTTATTTCTAGCAATTTCCTACAATCTCTAAACATTTTTATACAACCTTCATTTTCTTTTCCTCATTTTCATCACAAACTAACACACATATCAAAACACTAATATCACCACCTACACATTTATCCATCTTCCACTATTATCTCTATCACTTTCTTCATTAAACATATGCTTACACTCCATGAGCACTCCATGAACAAATAAATTGTAGAATTCCATTAAATTGAGAATTCATAATAAATTAAGTGTGCAATTTCTTTTTAATGTTCTTATCTATTAAAGAAAGAAATGCTTAGAACAATTTTCAATTTGGTGTGGTACAAGTGGTAGATAGAGTTCTTAAACTATTTAATTAGGAGGTCAATCCTTGGCAGGTATGCAAGAAATTCATGTTGGGAGTAATTAATCCCATAAATGGAAAATGAATATATGAATGTAATTGTAACAATTAGAAAATTGAGAGACTAATTAATTTCCAGTCTTACTGAATTTTCCATTAGTCCCATTATGAAAATTTGTATTTGTACTGATTAATATTTGAATGGGTAAGAAGGATCCATGCCACATATGCTGGTAGACTCCATAAAAAATCCATGTTTGATTTTCAAGTGTTTATTTTGTTAGCTATCAAATATTAAAGATAAAGTACTAAACAAATTAGGACTCTGTTATTTGTTAACAGAACTTCAACTTCTAGTTTTTCACTTTGAAGAGATCCTTTCTTTAGAAAAAAATATAGAATAATTCATATGGGACATAATCCAATTGATAGATCACTATATGAATTTGATAACCATAAACGAATTGTACCCGCTCTCATGGACTGTTATAATAGGAAAGCTAGTAGTGTTATTTGTCAACTTACCATCTACTGTAGTGTTATAATATGGAGTACGAGTTAAAATATAGTTTTGTTTCTACGGAAGAATTCTCACGGTAAAATAAATCATTAATTCAAACCAAGTAATGAATATGCGGTAGAAGAAATAAGTGAAGGAAGTTTGATGGAGTATAGGTTGATATTTTTGTGTTGTTGAAGATGAAAGAAAGATGGAGACTAATGTTTTTGCCCATTGATGTCCCACATCGGGAATTTTTGCCCAACACGAACAATTTATATAACTCTTTCACACAACATAATTTCAAACATAAACTAATGTGCTAACTGAACAGGTATTGGGCCTTAAGCCCATTTAATTTTATTAAAAAAAGTAACAATAAATAAAATTGAATTAAATTAAAAAATATAATTTAAAATAAATTTAAAAATATATAATATATAAAATAAGAAAAAGGAATTTAAATACAAATAAAACAATTCCATGTGGCATGTAAAAATTAATTTTAAAAAAAATCATGTTGGACTTCCACGTAGGTAGATTACACTACACAGTCAGCGCAATAATGACAATAGGGTGTATGGAAAAGGAATATGAGTTTAATAAGAGGGAATCTCAATTTTCAGGGGGTAAACACTATTTAACCCTTATTTATAATTAAAGATTACCAAATTGTTATAACTTACTTGAGTGGCACAATTAAGTTTTATTTTCTTCATAACATATACATTTGTGTGTGATGGCTTAGTAAAGATTTATATTTCTCTTTGATACGTAGTGAGTTATGTCTAGTGACTTAGTGAAATGTTGATTATATGTATAATATATTGCTAAAATCATCCATGATGTATCCTTAAAAATACAAAATTTTCTCTCATATGGAATCCTAATGAATAGGGTGTAATTGATTTCTATAGTCCTTTTGCTTCCAATTCCTTTCATTCATTCTTAATAAGTGAAACAAACACAATATATATATATATATATATATATATATATATATATATATATATATATATATATATATATATATATATATATATATATATATATATATATATATATATATATATTACTCCATTTTTTCTAAAAATACCGAATAGATCCAAATTTGTATTTGATTCAAATTCAAACTTTCAATATTCATGGATATAGTTTACAACAAACCAAATATGCCAGGAATACTACAACTTGATTATATTAATCAAGTTGAATGATTACTTTATTTTATACAATATATATTTTTACAAAATCATAAATCAAAACATACATCAGGTATGTTATTTATTCATTTATTTTTTTAAGGGTAGAGTAAATCATCCTATAGTACAACAACATTTATTGGAACTTGGAAAAATTATTCTGCAGACACCACCTTTCTTAAATCCCTTTTTAAGACAGTCTGAATTGCATTGCCCATCAGATACACAATTACCATTTAGACATTTTATATCCGTAACTCTATACTCACCACTTGATAAACCTACAACAACAACAAAATTAATTATAGATTTTTTATTCTTTAGAGTTTGTTGATCGTATATGAAGCATACAACTAGAGAGATAAAATCAAAGTTTTATTCATTACCTGAAAGCAGGATCATAGAAATGAACAAAATCAAGCAAAAATAAGATCTATTGATTACCACGAAGGCCATTGAAAGTAATTCACTTTTTATAATTATTTTTCTTCTGAGATTTAGAACTCACAATATTCAGTATATATACTAGTGAAATGAAATTTCTAGATGATAAAGAAGATGCTTGAAAAGAAAATAAATTAATAAATTCAAATCATTTTGATATTTTCATTTGTACTTCATTATTAATCTATATATACATATTATATTTGATTTCTTTTTTGTTAAAGGTCATTTTTAATATGGAAAAATGACATTATTTTATTTATTTTTATAAAATATAAATATATAATACTCACTTGGGTGTTACGTTGGTTTAGACTTTTATTACTTAATATAGAGTTTGAATAGTAAGATATACTTAATATAGAGTTAAATATACGAAACCCCCAATATTGTTAGCAAGATTTGATTTTAGCCCCTATAAATTTTTTTAATTTAAAAACATCCTTAACTTATTTAGATTCCCTCACTATAACCTTTAATTACCACTTGTGCATCTAAATTCCTTATTTTTGTCTAACGTGGCGGTACACATGGACTTTTTTTATTTTTTAAATCCACGTAAATTTTTTATTAATATTTTTTATATTATTTAAAAATTAATGGTTAAAATTTAATTTTGGCTTTCTCATAATTTTTGAAATCAGTCTAATATCACTTCCAATTCAACCCATCACTCAAGTTTTGAAATATTGTGTGGGAAAGAGCTATATAAAAACTTTATTTTCTTTTTCAGGGACAACAACAAAACACAATAAACCATTGACTCTCAAGCTCTTTCAACAACTTCCTCATCTATTATTTTTAATTATTTCATGTTATATTTTTTTATTTAATGACATTATACTACACATTGACCAATTTTTTATTTTATTTTATTTGACATTATGCATTTCAATATTCACTTAATTTTGATTTTATTTTATTTTTATATTTATTTAGAGTAATATACAATTGTTTACATTTAACGAAACAAAAAGATATTTTCAAACGTGTTTTATAATCAAAATAATGGGAAATTTTATATGTTATATATTTGAAATTTATTTTGGTGCAATTATGGTTTCTTAGAAAAACAATTATTTATTTGATGGATAGAATGCAACAACTAAATTTTTTAATACTTTACGTCATTTACTCGATATAAAGACAACAATTTTTAAAAAACTATTTTCACAATTTTATAAGTTTAGAGAGGGAAGGATATATATATATATATATATATATATATATATATAGATGTTAAGAATTGGCGGAATTTTTGACAAACAAGAAGCTATGAACTTAGTTCAGGATGTCACACCAGATGTTGTGACATTAACAAACAAAGTAAAAGTTATGAACTTAGTTCAGGACATCAGGATGTCACACCAGATGTTGTGACATCACAAACCTGCTATCTGACTTAAATGATGCGTAACAGAAGTGATTAAATTCAGGAGAAAATATCTGGAATTAATTGTAAAAGGATAAGCACTCCAAGGCGCATCTTTAGGAAGCTTAGTTATCTGGTTCTAGTGTAACAGAATAACTAACTCACCCTAATTCAAGGAGATGACTATGGGATTTATCAAAGTCTGGATAATTTGCAAAAATCCCACAAACCAAGCATCTATTTAAGGAACTGAAACACTCAAGAAAAGATACGAATTTTAGAAGACTGTCAAGGGTGTTAGTAAAGCTAGTTATTTTTTAAGCAGGTTTTATTTGTTAGTCACTTTATGAGTTTTTAAGCAATAAGTGAATTGTGTCTTGATTGAAACTTTTAAGTAAGATCAAGCTGGTGTGTCTGAAGTGTGACTTCAATTTTATTAATCATTGTAAAGATCACTGTGTGATTGAGGGGGAGTGAGTAGGTATTCATATCTAAGTAGAGTCTTAGGTAGAAATTGCCTTGGGTAGATATTAAGTGAAGGATTAAACTGATTGGTTTAACTCCATAATTAATATTACTTATATTGGATTTCCTTCCTGGCTTGGTAGCCCCCAGATGTAAGTGTGGAGATACACTGAACTGGGTTAACAATTTCCTGTGTCATTTAATTTACTAGCTCATTAATTATTGTTTAGGATTTCAGTGTCTAAACATCTGGTTCGACATCACATATTTGATCCCAGAATTTCAATTGGCATCAGAGCAGGCACCCTGCCTGTATAACTGGGTGAGATCTAGGGACTGCAAATTTTGGGAACATGGACAGAGATTTAGGATCTGTGAATCGACCACCTATCTTGGATGGATCCAACTATGATTACTAAGAATGGTAGCATTCTTGAAATCTCTTGATAGCAGGGCTTGGAAAGCAGTTAACAAAGGATGGGAGCACCCTGTCAAAGACAATAAGGATGGGGCAAAAGTGATGAAGCCTGAAGAAGAGTGGAGCAAGGAGGAAGAAGAGTCAGCACTTGGAAATTCCAAAGCCTTAAATGCCTTATTCAATGGCATTGACAGGAACATATTTAGGCTTGTGCATCACTGTGAGCTAGCCAAGAATGTTTGAGACACTCTCAAAACTACTCATGAAGGAACATCAAAGGTGAAGATGTCAAGACTTCAACTTCTCACCACCAAGTTTGAGAACTTGAGGATGAAGGAAGATGAGACCATTCATGAGTTTTACATGAACATCCTGGAGATTGCTAATACTTCTGGTGCCTTGGGAGAGAAGATGAGTGATGAAAAGTTGGTAAGTAAGATTCTCATATCACTGCCAAAGAGGTTTGACATAAAGGTTACTGCCATAGAAGAAGCTCAGGACATCTGCACAATGAAGGTTGAGGAGCTCATTGGTTCCCTTCAAACCTTTGAGATGGGAATGAATGATACAATTGTGAAGAAAAACAAAAGCATAGCCCTGGTCTCAAACACTGATAAAGAAGAAGAAAGTCATGAAGCAGGCTCTGAGGACAACTTATCAGAATCAATTGCTATGCTTGGGAGACAATTTAACAAAATTCTCAAAAGAATGGACAACAGGCCCAGGCCAAGTTGAAGAAACTCAACCTCTGAGAATAAAAGACCTTATGACTCTAATAGAAGGTCAAACTATGATGAGAAGACTAACCAAGGAAAAGGGATCCAATGTCATGGATGTGAAGGGTATGGACACATTAGAAGTGAATGCCCAACCTATCTAAAGAAGCAAAAGAAAGGTCTCTCTGTGTCCTGGTCAGATGAAGACTCAGGTAGTGAGTCAGAAGAAGAATCTGCAAAGCACATCACTGCTCTAGCTGGAGTATGTGAAACTGAAGGGGGATCCAGTGATGAGGATCTGACATTTGAAGAGCTTGAAACATCTTACAGGATGCTGTGTAAAAGGAGCACTGGAGTATGCATGGAAAGTAAACAGCAGAAGAAGCAGATTGAGGAATTAAAGGCTGAAAAGGCAAGTCATCTAGAGATCATTGACACTTTGAAAAGTGAAGTCATCCTACTCAACTCCAAAATGGAGCATATGTCCAAATCTGTCAGAATGTTGAACAGTGGCTCAAACACACTGGATGACATTCTTAACAACAACAAGCACTCAGGGGATAAGACTGGGCTGGGATTTAATAAAGCTCAAAACTTTGAGGCTAGCACCAGCCAAACAACTCCAAATCCCATGAAGTCAAACAAGATGTTCAAGCAGATGTCTCAACATCATGACAAAAACATGATGAAAAAGAAATATCAAAGATGGAGATGCCATCACTGTGGAAGGTTTGGTCACATCAAACCTTTTTGCTACAAACTGCATGGATACCCAAATCAGAGTTCCCAGCACCTTCCTAAGCAGAAGACAGAGGTCACCAAGAAAATCTGGATACCTAAAGCTAGTCTTTATACTGATCAAAGCTACCAGTACATGCCTAAGAACAAGTTTAATAGGCAACATTGGAACTCTAGAGATGGACACTACCATGGGCAGATGCATCAAAGGAAACCTCACAACAGGCCAAAATGGTCCAAGCAGGTTGTTGCCTCTATAGCACACACATCTCTTAGAGTATCTGCTAAGGAAGACTGGTATTTTGACAGTGGCTGCTCAAGGCACATGACTGGACTGAAGAATCTGCTGGTAGACTTAAAGTCACACTCATCCAGCTATGTAACCTTTGGAGATGGAGCAAAGGGTGAAATCACGGGAGTTGGGACCCTGGACTGCTCAGGTGTACCAAGTCTAGATGGTGTGCTATTGGTAAAAGGATTAACTGCTAACTTGATCAGCATAAGTCAGTTATGTGACCAAGGTTACAGTGTCAACTTCACCAAAACTGAGTGCATAGTTTCTGATAAAGAACAGAAAGTTGTCATGAGAGGAGCCAGATCAAAAGACAACTGCTATATGTGGGAACCCCAAGATTTCATCCTCACATCTACTTGTTCCTTAGCCAAAGAAGAAGTGAATCTGTGGCATCAAAGACTGGGTCATCTTCATCTCAGAGGAATAAAGAAGATCATATCTATGGAGGCTGTAAGAGGGATCCCAAGACTTAAGATTGATGAAAGTAAAGTGTGTGGTGAATGTCAAATAGGCAAGCAAACCAAGATGTCACATCCAAAGCTTCAACATCTGACAACTTCCAAAGTCTTGGAATTATTGCACATGGACCTTATGGGACCAATGCAGGTAGAGAGTCTTGGTGGAAAAAGATATGCTTATGTGGTTGTTGATGACTTCTCAAGATATACCTGGATAAGATTCATCAAAGAAAAGTCTGATGTGTTTGAGGTATTTAAAGATTTGTGCCATAGGATCCAAAGAGAAAAAGCAAGTTGTGTGGTCAGAATAAGAAGTGATCATGGAAAGGAGTTTGAGAATAAAAAATTCTCAGACTTCTGTTCTTCAGAAGGAATCAATCATGAGTATTCTTCTCCCATCACCCCTCAACAGAATGGGATTGTTGAAAGGAAAAACAGAACTATTCAGGAGTCAGCTAGAGCCATGATTCATGCCAAGAAGTTACCCCTGTATTTTTGGGCTGAAGCTATGAACACAGCATGCTACATCCACAATAGATTCACACTAAGAAAGGGAACTTTATCCACCATCTATGAAGTCTGGAAGGGTAGAAAACCTAAAGTCAAGTACTTTCATGTATTTGGAAGTAAGTGCTACATTCTGGCTGATAGGGATCAAAGAAGGAAGATGGACCCTAAGAGTGATGAAGGGATATTTCTTGGATACTCCATAAATAGCAGAGCTTACAGAGTATTTAACTCCAGAACCAAGGTTATAATGGAGTCAATAAATGTTATTATTGATGATACCTATGCAAAGACAGATGTTGCTGATGATGTTGGAACATCTGCTGACAATCAAACTGAAGTTGAAATAGAAAGTGATAATCTTGACTTCACTGAGGCAAGGTCAGAGCAATCCAACAAACCTCCCTCCATCAGAATCCAGAAAGATCATCCTAAAGAACTGATAATTGGTGATCCCAACAGTGGTGTCATCACTAGATCAAGAGAGATGATTTCAGGCTCCTGCTTTGTTTCAAAGATAGAACCTAAGAACATCAAGGAAGCTTTGAATGATAAGTACTGGATCTCTGCTATGCAGGAAGAATTAGGCCAGTTTACAAGGAATGAAGTATGGGATCTTGTTCCTAGGCCTGATGACATTAATGTGATTGGCACTAAGTGGGTGTACAAAAACAAGTCTAATGAGCAGGGAGTAGTTACAAAAAACAAGGCTAGGCTTGTAGCTCAAGGATATACACAAATTGAGGGGGTAGATTTTGATGAAACCTTTGCACCAGTAGCAAGACTTGAATCCATTAGACTACTCCTAGGAATTGCTTGCATCCTAAAGTTCAAACTATTTCAGATGGATGTTAAAAGTGCCTTCCTAAATGGGTACCTTAATGAGGAAGTATATGTGGAGCAACCAAAGGGATTTGTTGATCCAAGCTGTCCAAACCATGTATATAAGTTGAGGAAGGCTCTGTATGGTCTAAAGCAAGCTCCCAGAGCATGGTATGAAAGACTGACCACCTTTCTCATTAAACATGGATACAGGAAAGGAGGAATAGACAAAACCCTGTTTGTAAAGGATGAAGAGGGAAAGGTTATGATTGCTCAGATATATGTGGATGATATAGTGTTTGGTGGGATGTCAGACAGGATGTGTTAGACCCTAATTTTTTACCCTAAGATTTTTCGCATCTCATCTGCATTTTGCATACAAACAAGATCACGCACTGATTCATGTATCTTTTTCAGGTGCATGTCTTTGTCTTGCAGAGGATCACCTTGTTTAATTTCTGTTATTTGTTCATATTTTACTAACTTCTAACCAAAATACAAAAAAATATGTTGCATTTGCTTCTTCTTCTTCTTCTTCTTCTTCTGTGTTGCAGGATTTAAAAGCCAGGGCTGTGATTTCAATTCAGATGCGTTTGTTCAGTCACAATTCGATTCAGATGGACGTTTGACCTAATCTGGGTCAAACTATCAAAAGATTGTTCAACTGCAAGTTGTGTGTGCCAGTGGTCTGTTTCTCAGGCTGTGCGTATTCAAAAGTTCAAGACTGTACTATGTGAAAGTCATCAGTTATCAGGCAGTATTCTGTGAGAAGTTTGTTTTGAATCTTCATGTTCATCAGTTTATCAGTGGTTTGTCTGAGAATTTATGTTTCTCAGCTTGAGTTCAAATCATCAGGAAAATGTTCAGACAGATTTCAAGTGATTGCGGCTTAAGTGGCAAGTTATCCAGTGGCTTGTGGAAAATCAGAATATGTTGTGGGCTTAAGACCAGTTTTCATATCCATTATTCAATAATCATTTCCATTGTTCCAAATTCATTTCTTTTTCCCAAATTCAATTCATCAACTTTTTTTTCGATTCCCGATTATTTCATTCCATTTTTACACTTTTTGATTTCCATTATTTTTCTATTCATTTTCAATTTCCCTTTTATTCACTTTTATCCAATTAAATCCAAATATTCATTTTTTTGTTATCCATTTTATTCAATTATCCATTACCATTTTTTTAACCAATTTCCATTTCTCTATATCCTTGTTTACTTTCATTTCCATTTTTTTCAAACATTGTTTTTTTTATACCAAATATCCATTCTTTTTATTCCAAATATTTTTTTTATTATCAAATCCAATATTTTTAGCCATTTTCATTTTTTTTGTGAACAAATTAAATAAAAAATTTAGAGGCCCATTGGCCCATTATTGTTCTCAACCATCACACTTGCTTTGCCGTACGCAATCAGCCTGCTCAAACTTCATCTCAACACCCACTAGCCAAACGCACCACGTGACTTCACCAACTATCACCCAACAAACTTCATGCCTCAGCCAAAAACTCATATCCCGCAAGCCTGCCCCACGTGAAACATCCAACAACAGCTTTTCATCAACTCCTAGCCAGCTATCCCGCAGGCCAGCTTCTCATGCTACACTTCACAACCACAGCTAGTAAAATAAGGCCCCACAAAGCCATCCCACATCCTCAGCTTGCCCAAAGCCTTAAGCTCACAGCAAGCCAATTTGTACTTTAAGCCGTGCCACACATGCCCAAGTCTCACGCCGTATGCCGCAAACTCTCAGCCAAGACTTCATTCAACACTTCCATCAGCCAGGGCCTGCACACGTGAAACAACAGTCATCAAAACGCATTCGAAAACTAAACAAAACGCAATTAATTGAAAACACAGCAGCATCAGTAGCATGAACACGCGTTCTGTACCTCTTCCAAAACGCAAAAACAAAAGAGCAAAACGGCAGTTCAAAGTATCATCCTCTCATCCTATAAATAAAGCACCATTCTCTTCCAATTTCTAAGCTTTGAGAGCCCCCACAATCCCTGCAAAAATCGAAAATCCCAAGCTTCAATTAATCCCTTCTAACTTCATCAAATTCCAAATTTTAGAAATCCGAAATTCATAGCTTCAACATCAATAAACTCAAAAGTTGAATGAATCTGGATGTAATTTTTACCTTCAACCATAGAATCTCTTCTTCCAATCCCTAGAATCAAAATTCTAAAAAAACTTGGAAGAGGAGAGAGAGATGTCGTGAGATTGAAGGAGGAGAGAGAGGCTTCGTGAGAGAAGAGGTGTTGTGACGGGTCAAGGATTTGAAGAAGAAGCTTTCGGCTTGTCGTACTTGATTTTTGCGAAAGGTGAGGAGAATCCCTCCCTGTTTCGCCGCCATGCTCGCAAGAAAGAAGGAGATCAATTAACTTCTGTCTTTTTTTTCATTTTTTTTATGTTTTGTTGTTTAGTTAATAAAATGTGATAGTTGTTTGGGCTTGGAATTTTTTAGATCTATTGTTGATCCATCACCACCATCCCATGCGCATATCCCCCCTCCCTTTTCCATTTCTTTTTTTTCTTTTCTTTTATATATTCTTTAGTTTACTTCTTTTTTTTTAATGATTTAGTTATAATTTTATATGAAAGAATATTTTAGAATATGTTATAGAAAAAGAATCCTAGAAATGCTATTTTAGAAAAGATTTTTAGAAAGGCATTTTAATAGCAATTTGGAAAAGAATTTTAGAAAAGGATTTAAAGAATATTTCTAATTTCTTTTATGGATTTATCCTTTAGATCCATTCATTTTTCTTCATCTTTTTTTTTCTTTTTGGTCGATGACAATCTCCGATTCGTAGATTGTTGATTTCCGATCGATTTAATCTTCATTATTTCAAATCTATGGATGAATGATCATTTGGATCATTCTCCATACTTTGAAATCGTGATAGATTGTCTTTCGAGAAATTCAACGATAATCTCGATTAAGATTAGACCGTTCTCTTTCTTTTAGTGTGGCATGTTTTCGGAGAACGATTCATAATATCGTTTCTCTAACATGTATTAACACGAATATTTTCCACTTTAATTAGTGGTGGCCGGCCTCATTTGTAGGGTAATTACTCCGTAAATTACTCAGCGATTGCTTAACATAGACCTAAAGTTGTCCCGATTCGGAATGCGATCCACTTGGATCCGGTTGCCTCGATTTTATTTTTCTTTTCGTGGTTGTGCTTGATTAAGTTCATCATACCACTTTATATTGTAAATATTATAATAATGTGAATATACTAACATTTAATTTTAATCTCTCGCACCTTATCCTTTTTATTTTAATCTCTTGTTCCCTACCTCTCTTATTATGCTTCTATATTCATTCATCATATTGCTTATTGTATATATTATTGTTGCTTGTTATTTTTTCTTTGTCCATTTGGACACAAAAAATACTAATAACGGATTAAACATCTAAAAAATGGGTGACTATTATTACGGACTATGGTTACTATCCTTAGCTTGAGATTTGGAGTTTCGGACTTAGATTCTAGGATCATCCCTTTGCTCATTTGTTATGTATTGAAGACTTTGGCTCCGGTTGAGTTACTTGTTTATGAAGATGGAAATCCAATTGTCTTAAAGTTGCTTGCCATTTGGTTTGATCATTTCTTCCTTAGCTTTTATTTTCAAGTCTTAGGATAGTCCCTTCATCTCTTCCTATCTTCTTCAATTTTCAAATCTCCTTCCTATTTTCAAAACTTTCTTTGTTTTCAAACTTCAAACATTTTCTCAATTAAACCTTGACTTAGGTCATGTGCTTTTACCTTTTTCATTTCATTTCCTTTAATAAATGCTAAACCACATAAGCATATCGAAACTTTCTTTTCTCAAAAACTTAAAAAACATTCACAACTCATTCAATTGCTTTTGTGCCCTCGTGCACGTTTCTTTTAACCTTTTTTATCTTTAGATATGATTCATCCTTTCTAGCGGAATTATTCGCTAAAGGATGACGACTTATCTTTACATTTAAAAATCAATTCAACTCATTTGCCTTTTCACAATTTGTACCACGAACTACGGGGTTTTGATCTCGCATTGCACTTTGTGGGTACGTAGGCATGAGACGTTCGTCTCTTCAAACACCAAAATCTTAAAAAACATTCTTCTTCTCATCTCTTCAATCTTTTTTCAAGCAAACCATTTCAAACCAAAAAATGTAGTAAACATTTCAAAGGGTTCCCGTGGAGTACCACGGACAAGTCGGGTGCTTAAAACCTTCCCGATTTGTAACCAATCCCCGTACCCATTCTCTGTTTGATTCTTTGAGCTTTTTAGCTTTTGAGATTCTTTAAGGCTTTCTTCGTTCTTTTTGCCTTTTTCCATTTGGAAATAAATAAAAGCGCGGTGGCGACTCTGTGTATATTGAGTGAAGTTAATCAATAACTTACACTCATGATTTTACCGCTACAGAAAAGTGGCGACTCTGCTGGGGAGTCAATCTCTAAGTGGATTCGGCCTACTTTGATTTGTTTACTGTTTTAGTTTGATTTGCTTGTTACTTGGTTGTTCTGTTTTGGTGATCCTCTGTGAGATAGATTCTAATCCGGATCTGAGTTGGAACTTATGATAGGACGGCGATATTCGAAGCGATATGCGATGGAGTAGTCCAAAGCAATATCAATTTGATAATCTCCACTCGGTTAGGCTCTCTTGGACTATCAATGTCATGACGAGTAATCGTACGTGGCATTATTTTCCAACCTTGAGCTGATCATACTGAGGACCGTAGAACCCTTAACCAATCTAAGCCAATTTAGGAACGTAGTGCGGAAACTATCTGAGTGTAAACTTAAGGTGGTTGTCACACGATACTACACTCGGACGAGGTCTATTTTAAGAATGTTATCGGTTGGGGAGTAATCCAACGTACCGATGATATTCTAAAAGATGGCTGTTAACTCCGGGAACCTCTGTTAGCACCCTTCTGGTTTTTTGCAGGTACAATGAAGACAAACCTTAGTACATACCTGTGTGGGTTGGTTCTTATCCCATAACTCCATGCTCGTGATTCGAACCTTTGAACCTGTGTGCTTTGCGTGATCTTGTTTGTGGTTGTTGCATCTACATACTCATCATGATCATCTTCACAACCATTCTTCAAGGAAAATAATTCCGATTATTGCAAATATTGGGAAAGGAAAATATTCCTTTTTGTCAAGATTTTTCATGACCATATTCTCGATGTTGACCATGTTTGTAATAATCGAGTTGTTTTTCTGAAAATGGAAGTGAACATTGCATATCATTGCATCCTCGCATATTCTTGTGTTCATCCGAGTTGTGTGGGAACTCATCCCGGTTGTTTCTTTCCTCAGTTGTCTGTTGATCCGTCAAGCTGACTCCTCACCACAGATACGGCACTAGAGCTGTTATCAGATGAAGAGCTATTAGATTGAGAATGGAACGCCAAGAACAACATAACATGGAAGTTCGAATGGAAATTGATGAGTTGAAGGCCGGTATGACCAAGCTCACTGAAATGATGCAAGTTCTGATTGCTCGAGGTGAACCACCTCAAAGGACTGTTATCTCTGAAGTTTTCACTACCGTTGTTGATCCTCCTGTTGTTCAGCAACCAACTTCTACTTGGCCAGAATATGGGTTACCTCCGGATTATGTGCCAGTTTCTGCTACTGCTCAAATAGGTGGTCCATCTATTGTGCCAGGCTTTTCAGCTCCGACTTTTGCTGAACCTCAACCTGTTGTGCACGCTAATGCTCAAACTACTTACCAGAATTCTCCTTTCTTGTACCAAGCTGCTGGTCAACTAGCTGAAAGTCAGGGTGAACCTGGATACATGGATGAAGTGAGAGAGCAATGTTTGACTCTTGAGAAGAGAGTAAGAGGTCTAGAAGGAAAAGATGTCTTTGGTTCTACTACAATTGACATGTGTTTGGTTTCCGACTTAGGTCTTCCTGATAAGTTCAAGGTTCCTGTATTTGAGAAGTACAATGGTCATACTTGTCCAAAGATTCATCTGCTGATGTATTGTCGCAAAATGGCTGCGCATGCTAAGGATGACAAGCTGCTTATTCACTGTTTTCAAGATAGTTTGAGTGGTGCTTCCATGAAGTGGTATATTGGACTTGAGAAGAGTCACATTCGAAGCTGGAAAGATTTATCTGATGCTTTTGTAAGACAGTATAAGTACAATCTGGACATGGCGCCTGACCGTCGTCAACTTCAAAATATGTCACAGAAAGAGAAAGAATCGTTCAAAGAGTACGCTCAGCGTTGGAGAGAGCTAGCTGCTCAAGTGGAACCACCTTTGCCTGAAAAGGAATTAACTGGTTTGTTCATGGACACTCTTCAACCGTTCTTTTGGGAGAAAATGGTAGGAAGTGTTTCATCTGGTTTTTCTGATCTAGTCACTATTGGAGAAAGACTAGAGGAAGGTATCAAGAAAGGTAAGATTACCAATTCTGAAGCTCCTAATGCTGCAAGGAAGTCTTTTGGGAATCCTCACAAGAGAAGAGATGGTGATGCTTATGCCGTTTCAACTGAGAGGAGGCCTTATCACCCGCAACAACGATATGTTCAACCATATGTAGCTGCAGTTGCTCCTGTTGTTAAAACTCAACCTGTTCAAACTCAAGCTCAAGGTCAAGCTCGACCAGCTCAAGCTCAAGTTCAGATTCGAGCTCCAGCTCAGGTTCCTCTTCCTGCTGTTGGACAAAATCAGTATCACAATAGGCCAAACTTTGATCCTATTCCGGTGTCTTACACTGAATTGTTTCCTTCCTTGATTCAGAAAGGTTTAATTACTACTAGGCCTCCGCCTCGTGTTCCAAATCCTCTTCCGGTTGGTTATAGATCGGATCTCCGCTGTGAGTTTCATCAAGGTGGAACTGGTCATGACTTAGAGCATTGCTTTGCACTGAAGGCTAAAGTACAGGAACTTATCAGGAATAGCATCCTTTACTTTAATGACCTTAATCCCAATGTTATCAACAATCCTTTGCCGAAGCTTGGGAAGTGAATCTTCTAGAAGACTTCAATTGTCAAATTTTCTTCAAGGCCAGAATATCAGACGGGACAGCTCATCCTTGTTGTTGATGGATCACTAGGCCATTGTTCCTTTATGTTTGCAATTTTCTTCAATCATATTAAGTTGTTTGCTTTTAAGCTTGTTTGTACTTTCATGTTGATTTTAAGGAAATGAGCATTGCTTTATTTTGATTCAATTTCATTTGCTATTTGCATCTTTATGTTTTACATCTCAAGTCTATTTATCTTTTCTCAAATATTTACAATGATTGGAGGGAGGATGATGAAAACGAGATACCCATAATTGTTGTTAGTATGCTTTCAATTGAGATTTGGTTGATGATATACAGGCATTGTTTCAAATCCTAAACACTGGAGAAATAAGGAAGTTAATCCTTTGTCAACCCCTTTGAGCCTTGAAGTTGGAGTTTCTTTCTATTCGAAAAACCCGCAATTTTAATCCGGGGATGGGTAGTTCTCAATTAATTCGAATGTGAATTCAAGTACAAGAGAATCATTCAAGATACCTTTCAAATAAAGGTTGCAATCTCAAGTTTTCCTTCACACACATCAAGAAGTGTTGAAGATGTTTCTCAATTCAAAAGCCAATAAAGGTTTGTCGTAATAATTAAGCCAGGCAGTCATTATCTTTCAAAAAAATTGATATTGAAAAATTTATTGAAAAAAAATCAAAGCCCACTAAGTAAAAACCTACGAAGGAGACTAAGACAAAAAATAAACTGGGGCATCCCGCTGGCTGTAAGATCAAATGACACAGTTCAGGCAAAAGTTAGGGATAATAAAAGAAAAACTTGGCAAGAGGTCATCAAAATCCTCAGCAAAAATAAGTTGAGTTGGCCAAAGTCCTCACTGGAAATAATAAAAGGGGAAGATGTGACTGCTATCTCAAAATCCTTTGGCTTATGAACCATCTTCATCTGTGTAATCCTCAATTTATGGGAACTTGAATGCATAGGCTGAGTTAATTGAATGTAGGACTGGAGTTCATCACAAAGTTGGGTTGGGTACAAATAAACTTTGAGCCTATATCCTTTGTTTCATAAACCGTGAACCAGACCACGTTACAACCTTCAAAAGTCCTAATTGAATCCAGGTTTCTTTTGCAAAGCATATTACAACGAGGTTGCGTAAAATGACTCCCAAGTTCTTTACCAATCATTTGTTTTCTTGCTGTTGCTTTATCTTTCATGTTGTCTCAACCGTCGTGTTTTGACAAGTTTTCATTTATTTTACATCAATAAGTTTCATTCCAAAAATGATTTCTTGATTTCAAACTTTGCATTGAATTTTGCATTAAAATTACTAGGTTTGTACAAACATTTTTATTTGCAAATAAGTTTTCCTCATTAAGGAATTTTCAAACAATTAAGAAACTTGGTCAGTGATCTTATCAGGGGAAAGTTCTTCTCAGGTCCTATGGTTCAAGAGTTGTTGCTTCGTGCAAATTATTCTCAGATTTGGTTGGTCAGAAGATTCTCTGCAAGTTACATGTTGGATTATTTTCTCAAGGGCTGAAGCCATGATCAAGTTATTTTCTCAGCATTCATTTCAAGAACTGAAGCCATGATCAGTTTATTCTTCTCAACAGTTACTTCAAAGATCTGATTATTTTCTCCAGCAGTAATCATGAACTGAATCCTTTATCAGTTTACCCTCATTAGTCATTGAACTTGGGGCAACTTTCTTCAAGAATCCCCAAGCAGCTTTGCATGACTTCTCTCAGAAGATTTTCAACTTGATACAGTTTACTGGTGTGACAGAGATTTGTTCAGCAGTAGCATCTCTAATTTCCGAGCAGAATAGCAGTGATCTCTGTGTTGAGGAATCAGTTTTTCATCTTTGCACTCCTCTAAGAGTCTAAACTGGTTGTCAGTATTTTCACTCCTCTAAGAGTCTAAACTGGTTGTCATCATTTTTCTCATATTATGTCCTTAGGGTGTGTTATTCCCCATTGTCGAAAAAGCTTTGCATATTTGAGTGTTTTAGTCCTCATTATGCGTCTCCTTGGGTGTGTTATTCCCCATTTCTTGTTAAGCTTTGCATATTTGAGTGTTTTAGTCCTCATTATGCGTGTCCTTGGGTGGTTTAGTCCCCATTTTCGTAAATGTCTGCATACTGAGTGTTTTAGTCCTCACATGCATTTCTCAAAGTCTTGTTGTTGTCAACTTCTTACTTTTTGTTCAAGGTCTAATTTACTTGGCATTTGTCTGTCTCTTCAGAATTTCTTCATATACTTGTTGTGTCTTCTCATATATTACACCCTTTTATCCGATTGCCATTCTCGGATGTCCATAGTGAAGTCATCATTGATTTGATGTACTGTCCCAGACCTTTTTTTTCCATCTCATTCAGTTCTATTCCTGAATGTTGTGATTCACATTTTATCTGATTGCTATTCTTGGATGTTGTGATCACTTCCCTTCCGATTTCCATTCTCGGATGTCCATAGTGAAGTCATCATTGATTTGATGCACTGTCCCGGACCTTTTTTCCATTTCATTTATTTCTGTTCATGAATGTTGTGCTTCACATTTTATCTGATTGCCATTCTCAGATGTTGTGATTACTTCACTTCCGATTGCCATTCTCGGATTTTCATGTTGGAATCATCATTGGGTTGATGTGCTTGCCCGAACTTTTCCCATGTCATTCAGTGTTGTTCCTGAATGTTGTGATTCATTTTTTTATCTGGTTGCCATTCTCAGATGTTATTGATCACTTTCCTTCCGATTGCCATTCTCAGATTTTCATGTTGGAATCATCATTGAGTTGATGTGTTTTCCCGAAATTCTCCCATTTCATTCAGTGCTGTTCTTGAATGTTGAGTTTCACATTTTCATCTGATTGCTATTCTCAGATGTTGTGATTACCCTTTTCCGATTGCCATTCTCGGATATCCCTATTAAAGTCAGTAATGTTATCCATGGATGCTTCTGATATGTTGTTTCGGGATTTTTCTTACTTCATTCAGTGCCATTCCTGGATGTTGTGATCATTTCTGTCCAGTTGCTATTCTTGGACATTTTCACCTCAGCTAAGCCCTGTGTGGGTCTCTAGCATGTTGTTTTTCCCGTCAGAGTCTTATGCTCCTTATCCCCAGCATTTATTCTGTTTCATGTGTCGTCTTGTCCCTCATGGACTTCTCTACATTTCATATGGTCACATATTTTCATATCATCTCATAAATTTTCTCATATGCGGTCACATATTTTCATATCATCTCATATTTTTCTCATAAACATTTTCATATGCTTTCATAATCATTTCTATATCATCTTCATATCACTTCATATCGTTCATCTCATTTCATTCCAGTTTTTGGCATCTTAGGATCAAAAATTGGGTTTTTTGATATTTAAGTATCTTCCATCTTGTCGAAACGAAGATATCAATCTTCATTATCTCTGGATTGAAGAAACTTAAATATGGGCATCTGTCAGACCCTAATTTTTGACCCTAAGATTTTTCGCATCTCATCTGCATTTTGCATACAAACAAGATCACGCACTGATTCATGTATCTTTTTCAGGTGCAGGTCTTTGTCTTGCAGAGGATCACCTTGTTTAATTTCTATTATTTGTTCATATTTTACTAACTTCTAACCAAAATACAAAAAAAATATGTTGCATTTGCTTCTTCTTCTTCTTCTATGTTGCAGGATTTAAAAGACAGGGCTGTGATTTCAATTCAGATGCGTTTGTTCAGTCACAATTCGATTCAGATGGACGTTTGACCTAATCTGGGTCAAACTATCAAAAGATTGTTCAACTGCAAGTTGTGTGTGCCAGTGGTCTGTTTCTCAGGCTGTGCGTATTCAAAAGTTCAAGACTGTACTATGTGAAAGTCATCAGTTATCAGGCAGTATTCTGTGAGAAGTTTGTTTTGAATCTTCATGTTCATCAGTTTATCAGTGGTTTGTCTAAGAATTTATGTTTCTCAGCTTGAGTTCAAATCATCAGGAAAATGTTCAGACAGATTTCAAGTGATTGCGGCTTAAGTGGCAAGTTATCCAGTGGCTTGTGGAAAATCAGAATATGTTGTGGGCTTAAGACCAGTTTTCATATCCATTATTCAATAATCATTTCCATTGTTCCAAATTCATTTCTTTTTCCCAAATTCGATTCATCAACTTTTTTTTCGATTCCCGATTATTTCATTCCATTTTTACACTTTTTGATTTCCATTATTTTTCTATCCATTTTCAATTTCCCTTTTATTCACTTTTATCCAATTAAATCCAAATATTCATTTTTTTGTTATCCATTTTATTCAATTATCCATTACCATTTTTTTAACCAATTTCCATTTCTCTATATCCTTGTTTACTTTCATTTCCATTTTTTTCAAACATTGTTTTTTTTATACCAAATATCCATTCTTTTTATTCCAAATATTTTTTTTATTATCAAATCCAATATTTTTAGCCATTTTCATTTTTTTTGTGAACAAATTAAATAAAAAATTTAGAGGCCCATTGGCCCATTATTGTTCTCAACCATCACACTTGCTTTGCCGTACGCAATCAGCCTGCTCAAACTTCATCTCAACACCCACTAGCCAAACGCACCACGTGACTTCACCAACTATCACCCAACAAACTTCATGCCTCAGCCAAAAATTCATATCCCGCAAGCCTGCCCCACGTGAAACATCCAACAGCAGCTTTTCATCAACTCCTAGCCAGCTATCCCGCAGGCCAGCTTCTCATGCTACACTTCACAACCACAGCTAGTAAAATAAGGCCCCACAAAGCCATCCCACATCCTCAGCTTGCCCAAAGCCTTAAGCTCACAGCAAGCCAATTTGCACTTTAAGCCGTGCCACACATGCCCAAGTCTCACGCCGTATGCCGCAAACTCTCAGCCAAGACTTCATTCAACACTTCCATCAGCCAAGGCCTGCACACGTGAAACAACAGTCATCAAAACGCATTCGAAAACTAAACAAAACGCAATTAATTGAAAACGCAGCAGCATCAGTAGCATGAACACGCGTTCCGTACCTCTTCCAAAACGCAAAAACAAAAGAGCAAAACGGCAGTTCAAAGTATCATCCTCTCATCCTATAAATAAAGCACCATTCTCTTCCAATTTCTAAGCTTTGAGAGCCCCCACAATCCCTGCAAAAATCGAAAATCCCAAGCTTAAATTAATCCCTTCTAACTTCATCAAATTCCAAATTTTAGAAATCCGAAATTCATAGCTTCAACATCAATAAACTCAAAAGTTGAATGAATCTGGATGTAAATTTTACCTTCAACCATAGAATCTCTTCTTCCAATCCCTAGAATCAAAATTCGAAAAAAACTTGGAAGAGGAGAGAGAGATGTCGTGAGATTGAAGGAGGAGAGAGAGGCTTCGTGAGAGAAGAGGTGTTGTGACGGGTTAAGGATTTGAAGAAGAAGCTTTCGGCTTGTCGTACTTGATTTTTGTGAAAGGTGAGGAGAATCCCTCCCTGTTTCGCCGCCATGCTCGCAAGAAAGAAGGAGATCAATTAACTTCTGTCTTTTTTTTCATTTTTTTTATGTTTTGTTGTTTAGTTAATAAAATGTGATAGTTGTTTGGGCTTGGAATTTTTTAGATCTATTGCTGATCCATCACCACCATCCCATGCGCATATCCCCCCTCCCTTTTCCATTTCTTTTTTTTCTTTTCTTTTATATATTCTTTAGTTTACTTCTTTTTTTTTTAATGATTTAGTTATAGTTTTATATGAAAGAATATTTTAGAATATGTTATAGAAAAAGAATCCTAGAAATGCTATTTTAGAAAAGATTTTTAGAAAGGCATTTTAATAGCAATTTGGAAAAGAATTTTAGAAAAGGATTTAAAGAATATTTCTAATTTCTTTTATGGATTTATCCTTTAGATCCATTCATTTTTCTTCATCTTTTTTTTTTCTTTTTGGTCGATGACAATCTCCGATTCGTAGATTGTTGATTTCCGATCGATTTAATCTTCATTATTTCAAATCTATGGATGAATGATCATTTGGATCATTCTCCATACTTTGAAATCGTGATAGATTGTCTTTCGAGAAATTCAACGATAATCTCGATTAAGATTAGACCGTTCTCTTTCTTTTAGTGTGGCATGTTTTCGGAGAACGATTCATAATACCGTTTCTTTAACATGTATTAACACGAATATTTTCCACTTTAATTAGTGGTGGCCGGCCTCAGTTGTAGGGTAATTACTCCGTAAATAACTCGGCGATTGCTTAACATAGACCTAAAGTTGTCCCGATTCGGAATGCGATCCACTTGGATCCGGTTGCCTCGATTTTATTTTTCTTTTCGTGGTTGTGCTTGATTAAGTTCATCATACCACTTTATATTGTAAATATTATAATAATGTGAATATACTAACATTTAATTTTAATCTCTCGCACCTTATCCTTTTTATTTTAATCTCTTGTTCCCTACCTCTCTTATTATGCTTCTATATTCATTCATCATATTGCTTATTGTATATATTATTGTTGCTTGTTATTTTTTCTTTGTCCATTTGGAAACAAAAAATACTAATAACGGATTAAACATCTAAAAAATGGGTGACTATTATTGCGGACTATGGTTACTATCCTCAGCTTGAGATTTGGAGTTTCGGACTTAGATTCTAGGATCATCCCTTTGCTCATTTGTTATGGATTGAAGACTTTGGCTCCGGTTGAGTTACTTGTTTATGAAGATGGAAATCTAATTGTCTTAAAGTTGCTTGCCATTTGGTTTGATCATTTCTTCCTTAGCTTTTATTTTCAAGTCTTAGGATAGTCCCTTCATCTCTTCCTATCTTCTTCAATTTTCAAATCTCCTTCCTATTTTCAAAACTTTCTTTGTTTTCAAACTTCAAACATTTTCTCAATTAAACCTTGACTTAGGTCATGTGCTTTTACCTTTTTCATTTCATTTCCTTTAATAAATGCTAAACCACATAAGCATATCGAAACTTTCTTTTCTCAAAAACTTAAAAAACATTCACAACTCATTCAATTGCTTTAGTGCCCTCGTGCACGTTTCTTTTAACCTTTTTTATGTTTAGATATGATTCATCCTTTCTAGCGGAATTATTCGCTAAAGGATGACGAATTATCTTTACATTTAAAAATCAATTCAACTCATTTGCCTTTTCACAATTTGTACCACGAACTACGGGGTTTTGATATCGCATTACACTTTGTGGGTACGTAGGCATGAGACGTTCGTCTCTTCAAACACCAAAATCTTAAAAAACATTCTTCTTCTCATCTCTTCAATCTTTTTTCAAGCAAACCATTTCAAACCAAAAAATGTAGTAAACATTTCAAAGGGTTCCCGTGGAGTACCACGGACAAGTCGGGTGCTTAAAACCTTCCCGATTTGTAACCAATCCCCGTACCCATTCTCTGTTTGATTCTTTGAGCTTTTTAGCTTTTGAGATTCTTTAAGGCTTTCTTCGTTGTTTTTGCCTTTTTCCATTTGGAAATAAATAAAAGCGCGGTGGTGACTCTGTGTATATTGAGTGAAGTTAATCAATAGCTTACACTCATGATTTTACCGCTACAGGATGGTTAAACATTTTGTGACTCAAATGGAGTCTGAGTTTGAAATGAGCCTAGTGGGAGAACTAACTTACTTTCTTGGATTACAAATCAAACAGATGGAGGACTCCATGTTCATATCCCAAAGCAAGTATGCAAAGAACACTGTCAAGAAGTTTGGGATGGACAATGCAAGTCACAAGAGAACACCTGCCCCCACTCATTTAAAACTGACAAAGGATGACAAAGGTGAGAGTGTGGACCAAAGCTTGTACATAAGCATGATTGGAAGTCTACTATATCTTACAGCTAGCAGACCAGATATAGCTTTTGCAGTAGGTGTGTGTGCAAGGTATCAAGCTGAACCAAAAGTGAGCCATCTAAACCAGGTTAAGAGGATCTTGAAATATGTAAATGGTACTTATGACTATGGCATAATGTACTCTCATGGTTGTGAACCAATCCTCACTAGATTTTGTGATGCTGACTAGGCTGGAAGTGCTGATGATAGAAAGAGTACATCAGGAGGATGCTTCTTTCTAGGGAACAATTTAATTTCTTGGTTCAGTAAGAAACAAAATTGTGTGTCCTTATCCACTGCTGAAGCTGAATATATTGCAGCTGGTAGCAGTTGTTCACAACTGGTATGGATGAAACAAATGCTCACAGAATACAATGTCCCACAAGATGTCATGACATTGTACTGTGACAATTTAAGTGCTATTAATATCTCCAAAAATCCTATCCAACACATCAGGACTAAGCACATAGATATCAAACATCACTTCATCAGAGACCTTGTGGAGGAGAAGGTGATCACATTAGAGCATGTAGCCACAGAGCTGCAATTAGCTGACATATTTACTAAGGCTTTGGATGCTACCCAATTTGAAAACCTAAGGGGTAAATTGGGAATCTGCATATGTGACATATAGCAGTTATGGAGAAGTGCCAGCATGTCTCATGACATCGTGTGGCATGATCACCAGATGGCATCACTAGTCTGGCCAATTACTGTTTGTATTCCAATCTTAAAAATTACAAACGCGCTTTCAACTCCTCACATCTTCATTAGCACCACTGAACGTTTTGCATGCTACAGCTGAATCTCTAAACTCATCCAAATCTATCAAACCTTTACACATTTCCACTAGAATCGAAAAAATGTCTCAACATCAGAACCCTAACTCCATTGATGAGGGTCTCAATCAAGAAGACGTAGTGAACGCAACTCCAATTTCTGTAGTACCAATGGATGCTACACCTATAAATGTGATCAGAGGAAGCACTCCCATTGCTCAAAAGCTCAGGACTCCCCACGCAAGAAGACCTAAGGAGCCAGTCTTCAGCAAAAGTAAGGGAACCCCTTCATCTTCCAGTACCCCCAAAGCATCTGCTTACGTGGACGCATCAATCAAACAGCTTGTAACCAGGATCCTGGCGGAACAAAGGGTTGTGCCTGGGGTGTCTGTTCCCCTAAACAGTATGCCTGCTCCACAAGATGACCAAATCAACCAAGCTGAAGAGGACATACCTGCTCAACAGGATGTCCCAAGAAATGTTGAAACATCTGAGGGCCAGGACAAAGCCCCAAATGACAATGATCAAGCTACTGATGATAAAGCTACTGATGATCAAGCTCCTGATGATCAAGTTGCTGAAAATGAGGATTCCCAACCTCCACCAGTTGAAAACCTGGATGATGACTCTGACACAGAGATCATAGCATCTGTTAATCCTAGCATAGCCAAGAGGCTTAGGGCTAGGAAGGATAAGAAGCCAACTGCTCATGAAACTCCTGAGAAGAAACAGTCAACTCCCAAGAAGGACAAGGTCAAAACTGTTTTTGGACCTACAAAACAATGGAGTAAGGCCAACACTCAGAAGAGGAAGGCCATAATTCCATCTAACTCTGATGTTGAGGAGGATGTCCCAACATCCCAACCCAGAAAGAGGCCAGCACCTCCTAGGACTGCCACTGCTGTTCCTGAAGCACCCCTGGACAATGTGTCCTCCACCATGTCTCCAGTGTAAGCAAGTGGAAGTATGTCTATCAAAGAAGGGTGGATCTGGAAAGAGAGCTGGGTAGCAATGCCCTGGAATGCACTGAGGTAATTGATTTAATCTCCAATGCTGGTTTATTCAAAACTGTCTCCAACTTTTCTCCTTGTTATGAACTGCTGGTCAAAGAGTTTATAGTTAATCTACAAGAAGGGTGTGCTGATGGGAAATCTGAGGATTTCAGGAAGGTATATGTTAGGGGAAGATGTGTAGATTTTTCTCCTAGGGTGATAAATCAGTACCTGGGGAGAGAATCAGATGGGCCAAATGAGCTTGGCAAGACTGACAACCTAGTCTGCAAAATAATCACAGCCAACCAGGTCAAGTCATGGCCAGTCAAAGGCAAACTATATGTCAGCTTGTTAACCAGAAAGTATACTATGCTGCACAGGATTGGAACAGTCAACTGGGTCCCCACCAACCACACCTCATCTATAGCTACTGGGCTTGGGAGGTTTATTTGTGCTGTAGGCACCCAAACCAAGTTGGATTATGGGGCATATATCTTTGACCTGACCCTCAAGCATGCAGGAACCTCAGCCATCAAGCTTCCAATAGCCTTCCCATCACTGCTTTGTGGAGTAATTCTCAACCAATATCTAGGCATCCTTACTGACAAGGATTCTGTCTGTAAAAGGGAGAGTCCACTGTCATTTCACTACAAACTGTTTCTAGGTCATCATGCTGCATATGTTGAAGCACCTGGTGGGCCATCTGCTGGGCCATCTGCTGTCAAAACTCCTATATCAAAGGCAGCCCTAATTGCAGAGCTCAGGACAACCTGCAAAGAGCTGGATGAAAGGAAGAAGAAGCTTGAAGACATAATTCAAAGATTGGAGCTGGAAGAGGTTGTTGGGAATGTTGATGGATCTGATGCTGAGTCTGAGGATACAGAAGATACAAAATATAATGAGTCTGAGTGAGGCTGTTTGGTGGAAAAATGTATTGTCTGTTCTGCATTGTAATTCTGCTTTGTATTTCTGAATGTTTTTTTCTGTTTCTGTTTCTGTAATGTTTGGCCCCAAATTTATGTCTAACAAGGGGGAGAAGTGTATTGAACAATGTTGCTGCTGTTAATGTCTGGTTGATGAACAATGTTGATGTTATATTTCTGTCTTCTGAACTAAGTTATATTTGAATTGGTATATCAAAGTCTGTTGAACAATTCATAGCAGTATACATACATGTTTGAGGGGGACCAAATTATCAGCTCTCACATGATTCAACAGAAAGGAACTCTGCTGCTCTCTGACAAAACCAGAAGATTGTGTTAGCCAAAAATTAGCCAAAAGGGGAGTTTGTAGATATTAAGAATTGGCAGAATTTTTGACAAACAAGAAGCTATGAACTTAGTTCAGGATGTCACACCAGATGTTGTAACTTTAACAAACAAAGTAAAAGTTATGAACTTAGTTCAGGACATCAGGATGTCACACCAGATGTTGTGACATCACAAACCTACTATCTGACTTAAATGATGCGTAACAGAAGTGATTAAATTCAGGATAAAATATCTGGAATTAATTGTAAAAGGATAAGCACTCCAAGGCGCGTCTTTAGGAAGCTTAGTTATCTGGTTCCAGTGTAACAGAATAACTAACTCACCTTGATTCAAGGAGATAACAAACTAACTCACCCTAATTCAAGGAGATGACTGTGGGATTTATCAAAGTTTGGATAATTTGCAAAAAGCCCACAAACCAAGCATCTATTTAAGGAACTGAAACACTCAAGAAAAGATAAGAATTTTAGAAGACTGTCAAGGGTGTTAGTAAAGCTAGTTATTTTTTAAGCAAGTTTTATTTGTTAGTCACTTTATGAGCTTTTAAGCAATAAGTGAATTGTGTCTTGATTGAAACTTTTAAGTAAGATCAAGCTGGTGTGTCTGAAGTGTGACTTCAATTTTATTAATCATTGTAAAGATCACTGTGTGATTGAGGGGGAGTGAGTAGGTACTCATATCTAAGTAGAGTCTTAGGTAGAAATTGCCTTGGGTAGATATTAAGTAAAGGATTAAACTGATTGGTTTAACTCCATAATTAATATTACTTATATTGGATTTCCTTCCTGGCTTGGTAGCCCCCAGATGTAAGTGTGGAGATACACTGAACTGGGTTAACAATTTCCTGTGTCATTTAATTTACTAGCTCATTAATTATTGTTTAGGATTTTAGTGTCTAAACATCTAGTTCGACATCACATATCTGATCCCAGAATTTCAATATATATATATATATATATATATATATATATATATATATATATATATATATATATATATATATATATATATATATATATATATATATATATATATATATATATATAGGAGGAGAGAGAGAGAGTATTTTTATGTTAATGCAATTTAGAGGACAAAACGATTTTAAAGGGGTAAGACGGTAACTTTTGAATATTTTAAACATGTAATATATTTATTTCTTAAACTTTTTATCATTTATAATTATTTTTTATTTAATGCATTATTTTATGAGTTATGAATATTGTGAAATTGTAGCATACATTTTTTAGTTGTATTAATTTAAAATTATTTTTTTATTATTATTTCATACGACTTTTAGTATATCTATTTCTTAATTAATTGAATTTGGCTAAATAAAGGAAAAATACATTATTATTGACAAATTATATTAATGGGTGATTTCTTATGATATTTTAATTAATCATTTTTTATGCAAACTATTGAGAATTTATTAATACAATGGGTGAGGAAGCTCCACTAATAATTGCTAGATGAGTTAAATGAGTGTAAGTTGTTTATCTAAGCTTTAGTCCATGATGACAAAATTTATTTATATAAATGAATAAATTTTCAGAAAAATATATTTATTAATATAGTAGTATTTGAATAAATATTTATTTTATATTAATTTCTTTAGTAATAGGTAAGATTGTAATTTTAAGAAGATTTTATTAAATTATACTTATTAAAATTTTTGGATGCCCTTAATATTGAGTCTCGCTAGTAATAACCAATATATAAAAAATAATGCAGATTGGTTGTTTTGAGTGGAATTATTGCATGTAAAGTTATATTATATTCCATACACTTATAATCAAAAAAATATAAAAAGAATGCATTATAGTTGTTTTGTGTGGAATTATGAAATGTAAAGTTATATTATATTCCCTACACTTACCAATGAAAATATTACGTTGTTTAAGAAGATAAGAACATGTCTTTCCTTTTTTATTATTTACTTTGTATTCATGCTTGTATTGAAATACTCTTTTTTTCTTGAAATATTTTTGTCATGTTTCTATTATATAGAGTATTTATATTCATTTTTTATAATTTTATATCCTTGTTTATAAATATGCTAATTTTTCATATTTTTTCCATTTAATGTATTGGCCCTTCAACGTCTTTGAGTTGGTATTCTTTTAAATAAATGGCTAATTGACCCATTTCAATATTACCTAATTAATATCTAAAATTTTAATAATCCTTGATGTAGCTTTCTCAAGATTCTATCTTTCTTTAACTTTCCTTTTCTATGCAAATTTGATTTCCTTGTTTGTGGCAAAAATCTTCATATAAAAGTAATGATAATAGCATATAATTTATTAAAGACTATTTTATCCTCTCGATTTTTTGTTTAAGCGTGGGAATTCGAAAGCACTGACTGAAAGAAAATTTCACAATGATAAGAGTCTTTCCCTTAAAATTGAAATTTATTTTTGAAATGAGAGTCAGTAGAATATTTATCAGTTATATGGATGCTTTATTAAAATAAAATTATATAACAATGTATAAAATCAAAATATATTGATGAGTTCTCTTACTTATTGATTAATGATGGATGAATGAGTTTTATTTAAAAATATGATTTTATTCATGAACATTATGTATAAATATGTGTTGTCTAAGTTGGGGAACTACTTAATTTATTTTTTAGTTATGTGTTTGATGATAAGATTTATTTATAGGGTTAAATAGTGTTTACCCCTGCCAAACAATTGTGTTTTGATTTACCCCTCCCCTTTGTTAAAATTAAATCTATTTATTTTTATCGTATTATATATTTTTTAATTTAATTCAATTTTTTAATTGATATTTTAAACATATTTTTAATTGGGCTTTACCACATTTTTTACAAGAGCCCAATAATACTTCCAATATAGCCCAAGTATTTTTCCATTTGAACATCCAAAGCACAACTAGTTATATAAACACTTCCCTTTTTTGTTAAATTTTCAATGTGGGACTCTAAAACCAAACTTCATCACTCAATTTCCTCTAAAACACAACCGCACATATACCACCAATGGAGCTCCTCTCTAATTGAATTTCACCTCCTCATATTTTCCTCGCACAGAAGGTAAACTTTTATGGTTCCATTCTTCACTTTGTAATTTTTCCACGCACTGAAGATTTCATATATGCCACATTAATCACCCTTTGTTATGAAACTGGTTCTGCTTCCCCACTGCTCCAAATCAGTTTTCCAATGCCTTTGCTTCCTGCATGTTGTGAATTTAACCATGATAAACATTTATTTCTTGCAATTTCCTACAATCTCCAAACATTTTATACAACCTTCATTTTCTTTTCATCATTTTTCATCACAAACTAACACACATATCAAAACACTAATATCACCACCTACACATTTATCCATCTTCCACTATTATCTCTATCACTTTCTTCATTAAACATATGCTTACACTCCATGAGCACTCCATGAACAAATAAATTTTAGAATTCCATTAAATTGAGAATTCATAATAAATTAAGTGTGTCATTTCTTTTTAATGTTCTTATCTATTAAAGAAATAAATGCTTAGAACAATTTTCAATTTGGTGTGGTACAAGTGGTAGATAGAGTTCTTAAACTATTTTATTAGGAGGTCAATCCTTGGCAGGTATGCAAGAAATTCATGTTGGGAGTAATTAATCCCATAAATGGAAAATGAATATATGAATGTAATTGTAACAATTAGAAAATTGAGAGACTAATTAAGTTCCAGTCTTACTGAATTTTCCATTTGTCCCATTATGAAAATTTGTATTTGTACTCATTAATATTTGAATGGGTAAGAAGGATCCATGCCACATATGCTGGTAGACTCCATAAAAAATCCATGTTTGATTTTCAAGTGTTTATTTGTTAGCTATCAAATATTAAAGATAAAGTACTAAACAAATTAGGACTCTGTTATTTTTTAAACAGAACTTCAACTTCTAGTTTTTCACTTTGAAGAGATCCTTTCTTTAGAAAAAAATATAGAATAATTCATATGGGACATAATCCAATTGATAGATCACTATATGAATTTGATAACCATAAACGAATTGTACCCGCTCTCATGGAGTGTTATAATAGGAAGGCTAGTAGTGTTATTTGTCAACTTACCATCTACAGCAGTGTTATAATATGGAGTACGAGTTAAAATATAGTTTTGTTTCTACGGAAGAATTCTCACGGTAAAATAAATCATTAATTCAAACCAAGTAATGAATATGCGGTAGAAGAAATAAGTGAAGGAAGTTTGATGGAGTATAGGTTGATATTTTTGTGTTGTTGAAGATGAAAGAAAGATGGAGACTAATGTTTTTTGCCCATTGATGTCCCACATCGGAAATTTTTGCCCAACACCAACAATTTATATAACTCTTTCACACAACATAACTTCAAACATAAACTAATGTGCTAACTGAACAGGTATTGGGCCTTAAGTATGGAAATGGAATATGAGTTTAATAAGGGGGAATCTCAATTTTTTTCTTAAGAGGGGATAAATTAAAACACGCTTGTGTTTCAGGGGGTAAACACTATTTAACCCTTATTTATAATGAATGATTACCAAATTGTTATAACTTACTTGAGTGGCACAATTAAGTTTTATTTTCTTCATAACATATACATTTGTGTGTGGTGGCTTAGTAAAGATTTATATTTCTATTTGATACGTAGTGAGTTATGTGTAGTGACTTAGTGAAATGTTGATTATATGTATCATATATTGCTAAAATCATCCATGATGTATCCTTAAAAATACAAAATTTTCTCTCATATGGAATCCTAATGAATAGGGTGTAATTGATTTCTATAGTCCTTTTGCTTACAATTCCTTTCATTCATTCTTAATAAGTGAAACAAACACAATATATATATATATATATATATATATATATATATATATATATATATATATTACTCCATTTTTTCTAAAAATACCGAATAGATCCAAATTTGTATTTGATTCAAATTCAAACTTTCAATATTCATGGATATAGTTTACAACAAAATAAATATGCCAGGAATACTACAACTTGATTATATTAATCAAGTTGAATGATTACTTTATTTTATACAATATATATTCTTACAAAATCATAAATCGAAACATACATCAGGTATGTTATTTATTCATTTATTTTTGTTAAAGGTAGAGTAAATCATCCTATAGTACAACAACATTTATTGGAACTTGGAAAAATTATTCTGCAGACACCTCCTTTCTTAAATCCCTTTTTAAGACAGTCTGAATTGCATTGCCCATCAGATACACAATTACCATTTAGACATTTTATATCCGTAACGCTATACTCACCACTTGATAACCCTACAACAACAACAAAATTAATTATAGTTATTTTATTCTATAGAGTTTGTTAAACGTATATGAAGCATACAACTAGAGAGATAAAATCAAAGTTTTATTCATTACCTGAAAGCAGGATCATAGAAATGAACAAAATTAATGACAAAAGGGTGTATGGAAAAGGAATATGAGTTTAATAAGGGGGAATCTCAATTTTTTTCTTAAGAGAGGATAAATTAAAACACGCTTGTGTGTCACGGGGTAAATATTATTTAACCCTTATTTATAATGAATGATTACCAAATTGTTATAACTTACTTGAGTGGCACAATTAAGTTTTATTTTCTTCATAACATATACATTTGTGTGTGGTGGCTTAGTAAAGATTTATATTTCTCTTTGATACGTAGTGAGTTATGTCTAGTGACTTAGTGAAATGTTGATTATATGTATCATATATTGCTAAAATCATCCATGATGTATCCTTAAAAATACAAAAATTTCTCTCATATGGAATCCTAATGAATAGGGTGTAATTGATTTCTATAGTCCTTTTGCTTCCAATTCCTTACATTCATTCTTAATAAGTGATACAAACACAATATATATATATATATATATATATATATATATATATATATATATATATATATATATATATATATTACTCCATTTTTTCTAAAAATACCGAATAGATCCAAATTTGTATTTGATTCAAATTCAAACTTTCAATATTCATGGATATAGTTTACAACAAAACAAATATGCCAGGAATACTACAATTTGATTATATTAATCAAGTTGAATGATTACTTTATTTTATACAATATATATTCTTACAAACTCATAAATCGAAACATACATCAGGTATATTATTTATTCATTTATTTTTGTTAAAGGTAGAGTAAATCATCCTATAGTACAACAACATTTATTGGAACTTGGAAAAATTATTCTGCAAACACCACCTTTCTTAAATCCCTTTTTAAGACAGTCTGAATTGCATTGCCCATCAGATACACAATTACCATTTAGACATTTTATATCCGTAACGCTATACTCACCACTTGATAAACCTACAACAACAACAAAATTAATTATAGATTTTTTATTCTTTAGAGTTTGTTGATCATATATGAAGCATACAACTAGAGAGATAAAATCAAAGTTTTATTCATTACCTGAAAGCAGGATCATAGAAATGAACAAAATCAAGCAAAAATAAGATCTATTGATTACCACGAAGGCCATTGTAAGAAATTCACTTTTTATAATTATTTTTCTTCTGAGATTTAGAACTCACAATATTCAGTATATATACTAGTGAAATGAAATTTCTAGATGATAAAGAAGATGCTTGAAAAGAAAATAAATTAATAAATTAAAATCATTTTGATATTTTCATTTGTACTTCATTATTAATCTACTTATACATATTATATTTTATTTCTTTTTTTGTTAAAGGTCATTTTTAATATGGAAAAATGACATTATTTTATTTATTTTTATAAAATATAAATATATAATACTCACTTGGGTGTTACGTTGGTTTAGACTTTTATTACTTAATATAGAGTTTGAATTAAAAGATATACTTAATATAGAGTTAAATATACGAAACCCCCAATAATGTTAGCGAGATTTGATTTTAACCCTTATAAATTTTTTTTATTTAAAAACATCCTTAACTTATTTAGATTCCCTCACTATAACCTTTAATTACCACTTGTGCATCTAAATTCCTTATTTTTGTCTAGCGTGGCAGTACACATGGACTTTTTTTATTTTTTAAATCCACGTAAATTTTTTATTAATATTTTTTATATGTATTTAAAAATTAATGCTTAAAATTTAATTTTGTCTTTCTCATAATTTTTGAGATCAGTCCAATATCACTTCCAATTCAACCCATCACTCAAGTTTTGAAATATTGTGTGGGAAAGAGCTATATAAACACTTTATTTTCTTTTTCAGGGACAACAACAAAACACAATAAACCATTGACTCTCAAGCTCTTTCAACAACTTCCTCATCTATTATTTTTAATTATTTCAGGTTATGTTTTTTTATTTAATGACATTATACTACACATTGACCAATTTTTTATTTTATTTTATTTGACATTATACATTTCAATATTCACTTAATTTTTATTTTATTTTATTTTTATATTTATTTAGAGTAATATACAATTTTTTACATTTAACGAAACAAAAAGATATTTTCAAACGTGTTTTATAATCAAAATAATGGGAAATTTTATATGTTATATATTTGAAATTTATTTTGGTGAAATTATGGTTATTTTTAGAAAAACAATTATTTATTTGATGGATAGAATGCAACAACTAAATTTTTTAATACTTTACGTCATTTACTCGATATAAAGACAACAATTTTAAAAAAACTATTTTCACAATTTTATAAGTTTAGAGATGAAGGAATATATATATATATATATATATATATATATATATATATATATATATATATATATATATATATATATATATATATATATATATATATATATATATATATATATATATATAGGGGGAGAGAGAGAGTATTTTTATGTTAATGCAATTTAGAGGACAAAACTATTTTAAAGGGGTAAGACGGTAACTTTTGAATATTTTAAACATGTAATATATTTATTTCTTAAACTTTTTATCATTTATAATTATTTTTTATTTAATGCATTATTTTATGAGTTATGAATATTGTGAAATTGTAGCATACATTTTTTAGTTGTATTAATTTAAAATTATATTTTTTTATTATTATTTTATACGACTTTTAGTATATCTATTTCTTAATTAATTGAATTTGGCTGAATAAAGGAAAAATACATTATTATTGACAAATTATATTAATGGATGATTTCTTATGATATTTTAATTAATCATTTTTTATGCAAACTATTGAGAATTTATTAATACAATGGGTGAGGAAGCTCCACTTATAATTGCTAGATGAGTTAAATGAGTGTAAGTTGTGTATCTAAGCTTTAGTCCATGATGACAAAATTTATTTATATAAATGAATAAATTTTCAGAAAAATATATTTATTAATTTAGTAGTATTTTTTTTTTTTGGAAAATGTAAAATATATTACCAACCAAAAACAATTACACGCAAGGCGATCCAAAGATCCAACCAACAAAACAACAAACCCTAAGGCAACATTAACAAGCTAATGTGCTTTCTCATTCTAGGGCTACCCCAAAGCCTTTGGCTTACACAGTTTATGATGTTATCAATTACATGTTGTGTATTACTCTCCCCCCCAAAAACTATTGCATTCCTATGATTCCAAACATGATAGACAGTTTCAGCTATTGCGCATTTCAACACCATAGCTTTCCAACCCTTCCCTTTACATTTTTTGCTCAGCCACTCTAACTCCTCATTCTAAATACTAGCCACATGAGGGATTTGAATCCAATTCAGCACCGCCCTCCATATCCGATTTGTTTCCTGGCAATCAAAAAATAGATGATTAATTGACTCCTTCTCATTACAAAAACAACAATTATCCTCATGAATCATGTGAATCTCAATAGCCGGTCTTTCGTAGCAAGCTTTTTGTGGCATGTCATCCACAACGTAAACATCGCCCTTGGTCTAGCTTGGTTCTTTATCATCACATGACGCCACTCAACTCTCGGTTGCTCGCCTTGTAGCTCTTTATACATGTTGCTTGTATTATATCTCTCTCTATGTTTTAATTTCTCCCACTCTGCTAAATGTTCAATTTTCCCCCTCACATGCAGTATCCCCTTCATAATCCAAGATTGGGAATTTCTAATGGGGGACTGCATAATATCCTGGTTTTTCAGAATAAGTATTCACCCACTTTATCCAGAGGCTATCCTTCTTCCCGCTCAAATTCCACAACAGTTTCGCTAAGCACGCCACATTCCAAGTTTCAATGTCAATAACGTTCAGCCCTCCTTTCTCCTTTGGTTGACAGATTTTCTTCCAAGCAATTGGGGACTTCCTGGTTATGTTCTCACTGTTAGACCATAGGTACGACCGGCAAATCGCTTCTATCTTCTTGACAACTGTTTTTGGAACCGGCATTACTTGCAACCAATAATTAGTAGTAGCAAATAGAATACTATTTATTAATTGCAGTCTCCCGACAAAGCTCAGACATTTAGTGCTCCAATGCCTAATACGGTTCGTCAATTTTTCTGCAAGCATTAAGCATTGGCCAGCTGACAGTTTCTTGTTAGACATAGGAATCCCAAGATATTTGAAAGGAATTTTCCCTTGCACAAAACCAGTTGTGTGCAGAATCTGTTCTTGCTCATCACCTGCCACATTGCTGAAAAACACTTTGCATTTGCTCGGATTCACAGTCAGCCCAGTAGCCTCTGAGAACTCTGTGAAAGCCTTCATGAGAATCTCCACTGACCCTCTATCCCCTCTCACAAACAGCAATAAATCATCAGCAAAACTGACCTCTATCAAGTTGATCTTCTCACACTTCGCATGGAAGTTGAAATCTGGTATCTCCTTGAGTCTTTGCAATTTTCTGTGTAGATACTCCATAACAATTACAAAGAGCAAGGGAGATAATGGATCCCCTTGCCTTAGCCCTTTTTTTGCTTTGAGAATATTAGTCACCTCTCCATTCACTTTGTATCTATAGGAAACAGTTGTCACAGTTAACATTATCCATTGAATGAACCTGTTAGGGAAGTTCATCTCTTTCAGGATATTTTCCAGGGCTATCCACTCAACTGAATCATAGGCCTTTTGAAGATCCATTTGTATCATGCATTTGGGAGGTCCATATTTGTTGTTGTAGCCTTTGAGAAGATCATAAGCTAGCAGGATGTGATCTTGGATGTGTTTTCCAGGTATAAATGCAGCTTGGCTCATATCAATTATGTTGGCAATCACTTTACTCAATCTCTTTGTCATGACTTTAGAGATAATCTTGTAAACAGTGGTACAGCATGATATGGGTCTGTACTCTGAAACTTTGGCAGCAGTAGAGATCTTGGGAATTAATGTCACAAGAGTACAGTTGATGGCAGTCAACATTTTCCCTGCATTGTAAAACTCCCAGACAGCTTCACAAACATCTTTTTTCACTATCTCCCAATAGGTCTTGAAAAATTTGGATCCATAGCCATCAATGCCTGGTGCTGTATTATCATCAATGCTGAACAAGGCATCCTTTATTTCTTTCTCAGTAACAGGGCTAATTAACTCCTGCTTCTGAATGTCAGTTAGCTGGGCACCTTTTCTCATATCCACTATGTTAATGCCTTTCAATTGATGAGCTGTCTTGCCCACTAAGTCCCTGTAGAAATCCACCACAATAGTTTCCATTTCCCCTTGATCAGTTTGATACTCCCCAGCATTATTCAGCAATCCTCTCATACTTGTATGCTGGTATTTGCTTTTCAAAATAGCATGGAAATACTTATTGTTTCCATCTCCCATTTTTATCCAGTTAATTTTTGCTCTCTGAAAAAGCAATTGCTCCTCTAGGGTATTCAGTCTGATCACCTCCTCAGTAAGCTTTCTAGTTTCCTCAATCAGATGACAATTCAGCCTATCATGTTTCAATTTAGATTGAACCTCATTCAACTGGTTTCTAGTACTATTCAGTTGATCACCAATCCCCTTAAACTGCCTGCATATGTTCCTTATAGGGTTCCTAAGCATTAGCATCTTTCTCCATAATCTGAACATAGCAGTTCCACTCACATGTTGATTCCAATGAGCACTGATGACCTCCTTTATCCCCTCTATGTTGACAACAGCATTTTGGAATTTGAAAGCATATCTCTGAACTCTAGGCCTCTCCTCCTCCTCCAAGCATAATAAAGCATGATCTGATACACCTGCTTCCATTATTCTCAGAATCCTGTTGGCATTTTTCACCATCCACTCAAGGTTTCCAATGCATCTGTCTATTCTTGAGTAGATGGCACCATGAATATGTTTGTTAAACCAGGTAAAATGGTCTCCAATTGTATCTTTTTCTACCATGTCTAATTTCTCCATCATTGTGTTGAGGTCAGCATACTCATTTTCTTGAACTTCCTTGCCACCAATTCTATCAAGGGATGTCAAGACATTGTTAAAGTCCCCTATAATACACCAAGCTCCATTGTATTGGAGTTTCTCAAGATATTCCCACAATTTTCTTCTTTGATGAATGGCATTCTGAGCATAAACAGCAGTGCACCAGCTTATAGTCTTATCTTTCAAGTTTTCAACTTCCAAATGTATGAATTGATCAGAGTTTTCTAGCATCTTCACCCTGATTTTATTCTCATTCCACATAATCCAGATTCTCCCATTACTATGCTTCTCATAGTTATCTAAATGTTGCCACTTGGATCCCATCTTATTTCTGATATTTTGAGCTTTTTGTTGTTTCACTCTAGTTTCCACTAATATTGCTAACACAGGATTCAGCTTATTAATTCTTTGAAAGACTTCTCTACTTTTTCCTGCATTGTTTATTCCTCTAACATTCCAAGACACTATCATGTTACTCCTTCATTACCATTAGGGCCATTCCAATCCCCAATAGTTTGAAAACCATTTCCACATATGACTGAGCTAGAGTTCCCAACCAGTTTGTTCCTACCTTTCCTACTGGCTGAGATATGTGTCCATGAGGTGCCTACCCCATCTTCATTCTGCTTTGGTGTAACTTCTTCTGTCCTGTTTTGAACCACTTCCACTTGGGCCTTTTTCTCAGCTGGTATAGACACACCCTCACTTGGCTTTTGTTCAGTTATCTCCACCACTTTAGGCTGCCACTTCTTAAACACAGTTTGCCTCTCAGTGACACAAGTATGCCCAACCTTTTGACAAGTCTCACAATATTTAGGCTTCCATTCATATTCTACCTTTTGCTGTATTTTCTTCCCATCTCCATCCTCAATAGCAATTGACTCCTTAAGCTGCTGAGTTATGTCCACTTCTACCAATATGCGAGCATATGACACCCTCAATTTGTTAGCAGTACATTCATCTGTAAACAGGGGATTCCCAATTGCACTTCCTATCTTCCCAAGGCTACTAGCTCCCCACATTTTCAGAGGGAGTTGAGGTAATTTGATCCAAATAGGCAGTGTGCGCAGCATGTCCCTTTTGAAGTTAAAGTCTGGAGACCATTCCTTGAGTATCATTGGCATGTTTTGGATAGTGAAGGGACCTCTAGTGAGTACCATATCTCGCTCAATAAACGAATGGAACTTCAGTATGAAATAACCTTCTTCATGGTAAAACATGTCTGGAAGTTTGACAAAATTCCAGAACTTACTCATGAACTGTTTTACTGCATTCATACTAAGCTCTCTCCCTATGGCATACATAATGACTGCCGTTTCCCAATATTTGATTTCAGACTCCATATCTTCTTCTCCAATTTCCACGACAGTCTCTCCATCGACAAGCTTTGGAGCCACAAAACCAATAGCCATTCCATTAGATGCCACACGATTACCACTAATCACATCAACCCATAGCTTCTTAGGTTGTTCCTCTTCAATTGTTTGTTTCTCCTTCATCAGTGCTTCCTGTGTAACCCTAATAATCTCAGGATCCTCCCTTATGATGTCTTGCTCATCCTGTTGGATACTTCTCGAAGCGCTACCACTATCCGTTCCCTTTTCAAGATCTAGAGTTCGAACAACAGGAGATAACACCTTCTTCCGTTTTGGCCGTCCTCTCCCCCTCCCCATACTCCGCTACCCCTTTTCCACTAAAACCTTCACTAGATTTTGGTCCCTATTCCTAAAAATAGGAGTTTAAACCGCCATCTAGCTTCAGTCTCAGTTGTCAATGGGTATAGATCAGTCAGAATTGCAGGTTGCACCGTTCGCCGGAGACCTCTCGCACCCTGCCGGAAATCGCTTCTTTCTCCTTTTTTATTTCAGCCTATTAATTTAGTAGTATTTGAATAAATATTTATTTTATATTAGGTAAGATTGTAATTTTAAGAAGATTTTATTAAATTATACTTATTAAAATTTTTGGATGCCCTTAATATTGAGTCTCGCTAGTAATAACCAATATATAAAAAATAATGCAGACTGGTTGTTTTGAGCTGAATTATTGCATGTAACGTTATATTATATTCCATACGCTTATTATCAAAAAAATATAAAAATAATGCATTATAGTTGTTTTGTGTGGAATTATGAAATGCAAAGTTATATTATATTCCCTACACTTACCAATGAAAATATTACGTTGTTTAAGTAGATAAGAATATCTCTTTCCTTTTTTATTATTTACTTTGTATTCATGCTTGTATTGAAATACTCTTTTTTTCTTGAAACATTTTTGTCATGTTTCTATTATATAGAGTATTTATATTCATTTTTTATAATTTTATATCCTTGTTTATAAATATGCTAATTTTTCTTATTTTTCCCTTTTAATGTATTGGCCCTTTAACGTCTTTGAATTGGTATTCTTTTAAATAAATGGATAATTGAACCATTTCAATATTACCTAATTAATATCTAAAAAATTTAATAATCCTTGATGTAGCTTTCTCAAGATTCTATCATTTCTTTAACTTTCCTTTTCTATGCAAATTTGATTTCCTTGTTTGTGGCACAAAATCTTCATATAAAAGTAATGATAATAGCATACAATTTATTAAAGACTATTTTATCCTCTCGATTTTTTGTTTAAGCATGGGAATTTGAAAGCACTGACCGAAAGAAAATTTCACAATGATAAGACTCTTTCCCTTAAAATCGAAATCTATATTTGAAATGAGAGTCAGTAGAATATTTATCAGTTATTTGGATGCTTTATTAAAATAAAATTATATAACAATGTATAAAATCAAAATATATTGATGAGTTCTCTTACTTATTGATTAATGATGGATGAATGAGTTTTATTTTAAAATGTGATTTTATTCATAAACATTATGTATAAATATGTGTTGCTAAGTGGTGGAACTGCTTAATTTATTTTTTAGTTATGTGTTTGATGATAAGATTTATTTATAGGGTTAAATAGTGTTTACCCCCTGCCAAACAATCGTGTTTTGATTTACCCCCGTTAAGAAAAAAAAATAAGATCCCCTTTGTAAAACACAGATTTCGTTTGCAGAACCCCCAGTTTCACTATTTGGCTTTTTGGGCGTGAGAATATTCAAATATGGCAGCCCACATATCATTCTTTTTGTTGACTGTGAAATAAGTTGCCCCGTGGATTTATTTGTTTTTTATTTAATTTTTTTATTATATATTATATATATATATATTTAAAATTAAATCTATTTATTTTTTTTCGTATTATATATTTTTTCATTTAATTCAATTTTTTAATTGATATTTTAAAAATATTTTTAATTGGGCTTTACCACATTTTTTAAAATAATACTTCCAATATAGCCCACGTATTTTTCCGTTTGGACATCCAAAGCACAACTAGTTATATAAACACTTCCCTTTTTTGTTAAATTTTCAATGTGGGACTATAAAACCAAACTTTATCACTCAATTTCCTCTAAAACACAACCTTACATATACCACCAATGGAGCTCCTCTCTAATTGAATTTCACCTCCTCATATTTTCCTCGCACTGAAGGTAAACTTTTATGGTTCCATTCTTCACTTTGTAATTTTTCCACGCACTGAAGATTTCATATATGCCACATTAATCACCCGTTGTTATGAAACAGGTTCTGCTCCCCCACTGCTCCAATTCAGTTTGCCAATGCATTCGCTTCCTGCATGTTGTGAATTTAACCACGATAAACATTTATTTCTTGCAATTTCCTGCAATCTCCAAACATTTTTATACAACCTTCATTTTATTTTCCTCATTTTTTGTCACAAACTAACACACATATCAAAACACTAATATCACCACCTATACATTTATCCATCTTCCACTATTATCTCTATCACTCTCTTCATTAAACATATTCTTACACTCCATGAGCACTCCATGAACAAATAAATTGTAGAATTCCATTAAATTGAGAATTCATAATAAATTAAGTGTGTCAGTTCTTTTTAATGTTCCTATCTATTAAAGAAATAAATGATTAGAACAATTTTCAATTTGGTATAGTACAAGTGGTAGATAGAGATCTTTAACTATTTAATTAGGAGGTCAATCCTTGGCAGGTATGCAAAAAATTCATGTTGGGAGTAATTAATCCCATAAATGGAAAATGAATATATGAACGTAATTGTAACAATTAGAAAATTGAGAGACAAATTAAGTTCCAATCTTACTGAATTTTCCATTTGTCCCATTATGAAAATTTGCATTTGTACTCATTAATATTTGAATGGGTAAGAAGGATCCAGGCCACATATGCCGGTAGACTCCATAAAAAATCCATATTTGATTTTCAAGTGTTTATTTTGTTAGCTATCAAATATTAAAGATAAAGTACTAAACAAATTAGGACTCTGTTATTTTTTAGACAGAACTTCTACTTCTAGCTTTTCACTTTGAAGAGATCCTTTCTTTATACAAAAATATAGAATAATTCATATGGGACACAATCCAATTGATAGATCACTATATGAATTTGATAACCATAAACGAAATCTACCTGCTCTCATGGAGTTTTATAATAGGAAAGCTAGTAGTGTTATTTGTCAACTTACCATCTACTGCAGTGTTATAATATGGAGTACGAGTTAAAATATAGTTTTGTTTCTACGGAAGAATTCTCACGGTAAAATAAATCATTAATTCAAACCAAGTAATGAATATGCGGTAGAAGAAATAAGTGAAGGAAGTTTGATGGAGTATAGGTTGATATTTTTGTGTTGTTGAAGATGAAAGAAAGATGGAGACTAATGTTTTTGCCCATTGATGTCCCACATCGGAAATTTTTGCACAACACCAACAATTTATATAACTCTTTCACACAACTTAATTTCAAACATAAACTAATGTGCTAACTGAACAGGTATTGGGCCTTAAGTCCATTTAATTTTATTAAAAAAAGTAACAATAAATAAAATAAAATTAAATTAAAAAATATATAATACAAAAAAAATATAATTTAAAATAAATTTAAAATTATATAATATGTAAAATAAGAAAAAAGAATTTAAATACAAATTAAAAAATTCCACGTGGCATTTAAAAATTAATTTAAAAAAAATCATGTTGGACTGCCACGTAGGAAGATTACACTACACAGTCAGCGCAATAATGACAATAGGGTGTATGGAAAAAGAATATGAGTTTTATAAGGGGGGATCTCAATTTTTTTCTTAAGAGGGGATAAATTAAAGCACGCTTGTGTGTCAGGGGGTAAACACTATTTAACCCTTATTTATAATGAATGATTACCAAATTGTTATAACTTACTTGAGTGGAACAATTAAGTTTTATTTTCTTCATAACGTATACATTTGTGTGTGGTGGCTTAGTAAAGATTTATATTTCTCTTTGATACGTAGTGAGTTATGTCTAGTGACTTAGTGAAATGTTGATTATATGTATCATATATTGCTAAAATCATCCATAATGTATCCTAAAAAATACAAAATTTTCTCTCATAAGGAATCCTAATGAATAGGGTGTAATTGATTTCTATAGTCCTTTTGCTTCCAATTCCTTTCATTCATTCTTAATAAGTGAAACAAACACAATATATATATATATATATATATATATATATATATATATATATATATATATATATATATATATATATATATATATATATATATATTACTCCATTTTTTCTAAAAATACCGAATAGATCCAAATTTGTATTTGATTCAAATTCAAACTTTCAATATTCATGGATATAGTTTACAACAAAACAAATATGCCAGGAATACTACAATTTGATTATATTAATCAAGTTGAATGATTACTTTATTTTATAAAATATATATTCTTACAAAATCATAAATCGAAACATACATCAGGTATGTTATTTATTCCTTTATTTTTGTTAAAGGTAGAGTAAATCATCCTATAGTACAACAACATTTTTTGGAACTTGGAAAAATTATTCTGCAGACACCACCTTTCTTAAATCCCTTTTTATGACAGTCTGAATTGCAATGCCCATCAGATACACAATTACCATTTAGACATTTTATATCCGTAACGCTATACTATCCACTTGATAAACCTACAACAACAACAAAATTAATTATAGATTTTTTATTCTTTAGAGTTTGTTGATCGTATATGAAGCATACAACTAGAGAGATAAAATCAAAGTTTTAATCATTACCTGAAAGCAGGATCATAGAAATGAACAAAATCAAGCAAAAATAAGATCTATTGATTACCACGAAGGCCATTGTAAGTAATTCACTTTTTATAACTATTTTTCTTCTGAGATTTAGAACTCGCAATATTCATCATATATACTAGTGAAATGAAATTTCTAGATGATAAAGAAGATGCTTGAAAAGAAAATAAATTAATAAATTTAAATCATTTTGATATTTTCATTTGTACTTCATTATTAATCTATTTATACATATTATATTTTATTTCTTTTTTGTTAAAGGTCATTTTTAATATGGAAAAATGACATTATTTTATTTATTTTTATAAAATATAAATATATAATACTCACTTGGGTGTTACGTTGGTTTCAACTTTTATTACTTAATATAGAGTTAAATATACGAAACCCCCAAAAATGTTAGCGAGATTTGATTTTAGCCCTTATTAAATTTTTTTTAAAAAAAAACAACCTTAACTTATTTAGATTCCCTCACTGTAACCTTTAATTGCCACTTGTGCATCTAAATTCCTTATTTTGTCTAGCGTGGCAGTACACATGGACTTTTTTTATTTTTTAAATCCACGTAAATTTTTTATTATATTATTTTTATTAATATTTTTTATATGTATTTAAAGATTAATGTTTAAAATTTAATTTTGGCTTTCTCATAATTTTTTAGATCAGTCCAATATCACTTCCAATTCAACCCATCACTCAAGTTTTAAAATATTGTGTGGGAAAGAACTATATAAACACTTTATTTTCTTTTTCAGGGACAACAACAAAACACAATAAACCATTGACTCTCAAGCTCTTTCAACAACTTCCTCATCTATTATTTTTAATTATTTCATGTTATGTTTTTTTAATTAATGACATTATACTACACATTGACCAATTTTTTATTATATTTTATTTGACATTATACATCTCATTATTCACTTAATTTTTATTTTATTTAATTTTTATATTTATTTAGAGTAATATACAATTGTTTACATTTAACGAAACAAAAAGATATTTACAAACGTGTTTTATAATAAAAATAATGGGAAATTTTATATTTTATATATTTGAAATTTATTATGGTGCAATTATGGTTTTTTTAGAAAAACAATTATTTATTTGATGGATAGAATGCAACAACTATATTTTTTAATACTTTACGTCATTTACTCGATATAAAGACAACAATTTTTAAAAAATTATTTTCACAATTTTATAAGTTTAGAGAGGGAGGGATATATATATATATATATATATATATATATATATATATATATATATATATATATATATATATATATATATATATATATATATATATATATATATATATATATATATATATATATATATATATATAGGGGGAGAGAGAGAGAGTATTTTTATGTTTTTGCAATTTAGAGGACTAAACTATTTTAAAGGGGTAAGACGGTAACTTTTGAATATTTTAATAATATAATATATTTATTTTTTAAACTTTTTATCATTTATAATTATTTTTTATTTAATGCATTATTTTATGAGTTATGAATATTTTGAAATTGTAGCATACATTTTTTAGTTGTATTAATTTAAAATTATATTTTATTATTATTATTTTATAAGACTTTTATTTATTTCTTAATTAATTGAATTTGGCTGAATAAAGGAAAAATACATTATTATTAACAAATTATATTAATGGGTGATTTCTTATGGTATTTTAATTAATCATTTTTTATGCAAACTATTGAGAATTTATTAATACAGTGGGTGAGGAAGCTCCACTAATAATTGCTAGATGAGTTAAATGATTGTAAGTTGTTTATCTAAGCTTTAGTCCATGATGACAAAATTTATTTATATAAATGAATAAATCAAAATATATTGATGAGTTCTCTTACTTATTGATTAATGATGGATGAATGAGTTTTATTTAAAAATATGATTTTATTCATGAACATTATGTATAAATATGTGTTGTCTAAGTGGTGGAACTACTTAATTTATTTTTTAGTTATGTGTTTGATGATAAGATTTATTTATAGGGTTAAATAGTGTTTACCCACTGCCAAACAATTGTGTTTTGATTTACCCCCGTTAAGAAAAAAAAATAAGATCCCCTTTGTAAAATACAGATTTCATTTATAGAGCCCCCTGTTTCACTATTTGGCTTATTGGGCTTGAGAATATTCATATATGGCAGCCCATACGGCATTCTTTTTGTTGACTATGAAATAAGTTGCCCCGTGGATTTATTTGTTTTTTATTTAATTTTTTTATTATATTATATATATATATATATATATATATATTTAAAATTAAATATATTTATTTTTTTGGTATTATATATTTTTTGATTTAATTCAATTTTTTAATTGATATTTTAAAAATATTTTTAATTGGGCTTTACCACATTTTTTACAAGAGCCCAATAATACTTCCAATATAGATCAAGTATTTTTCCGTTTGAGCATCCAAAGCACAACTAGTTATATAAACACTTCCCCTTTCTGTTAAATTTTCAATGTGGGATTCTAAAACCAAACTTCATCACTCAATTTCCTCTAAAACACAACCTCACATATACTACCAATGGAGCTCCTTTCTAATTGAATTTCACCTCCTCATATTTTCCTCGCACTGAAGGTAAACTTTTATGGTTCCATTCTTCACTTTGTAATTTTTCCACGCACTAAAGATTTCATATATGCCACATTAATCACCCTTTGTTATGAAACAGGTTCTGCTCCCCCACTGCTCCAATTCAGTTTGCCAATGCCTTCGCTTCCTGCATGTTGTGAATTTAACCATGATAAACATTTATTTCTTGCAATTTCCAAACATTTTTATACAACCTTCATTTTCTTTTCCTCATTTTTCATAACAAACTAACTCACATATCAAAACACTAATATCACCACCTACACATTTATCCATCTTCCATTATTATTTCTATCACTCTCTTCATTAAACATATGCTTACACTCCATGAGAACTCCATGAACAAATAAATTGTAGAATTCCATTAAATTGAGAATTCATAGTAAATTAAGTGTGTCAGTTCTTTTTAATGTTCTTATCTATTAAAGAAAGAAATGCTTAGAACAATATTCAATTTGGTGTGGTACAAGTGGTAGATAGAGTTCTTTAACTATTTAACTAGGAGGTCAATCCTTGGCAGGTATGCAAGAAATTCATGTTGTGAGTAATTAATCCCATAAATGGAAAATGAATATATGAACGTAATTGTAACAATTAGAAAATTGAGAGACTAATTAAGTTCCAGTCTTACTGAATTTTCCATTTGTCCCATTATGAAAATTTGTATTTGTACTCATTAAAATTTGAATGGGTAAGAAGGATCCTGGCCACATATGCCGGTAGACTCCCTAAAAAATCCATGTTTGATTTTCAAGTGTTTATTTTGTTAGCTATCAAATATTAAAGATAAAGTACTAAACAAATTAGGACTCTGTTTTTTTTTAGACAGAACTTCTACTTCTAGCTTTTCACTTTAAAGAGATCCTTTCTTTAGAAAAAAATATAGAATAATTCATATGGGACATAATCCAATTGATAGATCACTATATGAATTTGATAACCATAAACGAACTGTACCCGCTCTCATGGAGTGTTATAATAGCAAAGCTAGTAGTGTTATTTGTCAACTTACCATCTACTGCAGTGTTATAATATGGAGTACTAGTTAAAATATAGTTTTGTTTCTACGGAAGAATTCTCACGGTAAAATAAATCATTAATTCAAACCAAGTAATGAATATGCGGTAGAAGAAATAAGTGAAGGAAGTTTGATGCAGGATAGGTTGATATTTTTGTGTTGTTGAAGATGAAAGAAAGATGAAGACTAATGTTTTTGCCCATTGATGTCCCACATCGGAAATTTTTGCCCAACACCAACAATTTATATAACTCTTTCACACAACATAATTTCAAACATAAACTAATGTGCTAACTGAACAGGTATTGGGCCTTAAGTCCATTTAATTTTATTAAAAAAAGTAACAATAAATAAAATTGAATTAAATTAAAAAATATATAATACAAAAAAAATATAATTTAAAATAAATTTAAAAATATATAATATACAAAATAAGAAAAAATAATTTAAATACAAATTAAAAAATTCCACGTGGCAATTAAAAATTAATTTTAAAAAAAAAATCATGTTGGACTGCCACGTAGGAAGATTACACTACACAGTCAGCGCAATAATGACAATAGGTTGTATGGAAAAGGAATATGAGTCTTATAAGGGGGAATCTCTATTTTTTTCTTAAGAGGGGATAAATTAAAACACGCTTGTGTGTCAGGGGGTAAACACTATTTAACCCTTATTTATATTGAATGATTACCAAATTGTTATAACTTACTTGAGTGGCACAATTGAGTTTTATTTTCTTCATAACATATACATTTGTGTGTGGTGGCTTAGTAAAGATTTATATTTATCTTTGATACGTAGTAAGTTATGTCTAGTGACTTAGTGAAATGTTGATTATATGTATCATATATTGCTAAAATCATCCATAATGTATCCTTAAAAATAAATTTTTTTCTCTCATATGGAATCCAAATGAATAGGGTGTAATTGATTTCTATAGTCCTTTTGCTTCTAATTCCTTTCATTCATTCTTAATAAGTGAAACAAACACAATATATATATATATATATATATATATATATATATATATATATATATATATATATATATATATATACATATATATATATATATATACATATATATATATATATATATATATATATATATACATATATATATATATACATATATATATATATACATATATATACATATATATATATATATATACATATATATATATATATACATACATATATATATATATATATATATATATATATATATATATATATATATATATATATATATATATATATATATATATATTACTCCATTTTTTCTAAAAATACCGAATAGATCCAAATTTGTATTTGATTCAAATTCAAACTTTCAATATTCATGGATATAGTTTACAACAAAACAAATATGCCAGGAATTCTACAACTTGATTATATTAATCAAGTTGAATGATTATTTTATTTTATACAATATATATTCTTACAAAATCCTAAATCGAAACATACATCATGTATGTTATTTATTCATTTATTTTTGTTAAAGGTAGAGTAAATCATCCTATAGTACAACAACATTTATTGGAACTTGGAAAAATTATTCTGCAGACACCACCTTTCTTAAATCCCTTTTTAAGACAGTCTGAATTGCATTGCCCATCAGATACACAATTACCATTTAGACATTTTATATCCGTAACGCTATACTCACCACTTGATAAACCTACAACAACAACAAAATTAATTATATAGTTTTTATTCTTTAGAGTTTGTTAATCGTATATGAAGCATACAACTAGAGAGAGAAAATCAAAGTTTTATTCATTACCTGAAAGCAGGATCATAGAAATGAACAAAATCAAACAAAAATAAGATCTATTGATTACCACGAAGGCCATTGTAAGTAATTCACTTCTTATAATTATTTTTCTTCTGAGATTTAGAACACACAATATTCAGTATATATACTAGTGAAATGAAATTTCTAGATGATAAAGAAGATGCTTGAAAAGAAAATAAATTAATAAATTTAAATCATTTTGATATTTTCATTTGTACTTCATTATTAATCTATTTATACATATTATATTTTATTTCTTTTTTGTTAAAGGTCATTTTTAATATGGAAAAATGATATTATTTTATTTATTTTTATAAAATATAAATATATAATACTCACTTGGGTGTTACGTTGGTATCAACTTTTAATTACTTAATATAGAGTTAAATATACGAAACCCCTAATAATGTTAGCGAGATTTGATTTTAGCCCCTATAAATTTATTTATTTTAAAAACCAACCTTTACTTATTTAGATTCCCTCACTGTAACCTTTAATTGCCACTTGTGCATCTAACTTCCTTATTTGTGTAGCGTGGCAGTACACATGGACTTTTTTTAATTTTTAAATCCACGTAAATTTTTTATTATATTATTTTTATTAATATTTTTTATATTTATTTAAAGATTAATGTTTAAAATTTAATTTTGGCTTTCTCATAATTTTTTAGATCAGTCCAATATCACTTCCAATTCAACCCATCACTCAAGTTTTAAAATATTGTGTGGGAAAGAACTATATAAACACTTTATTTTCTTTTTCAGGGACAACAACAAAACAGAATAAACCATTGACTCTCAAGCTCTTTCAACAACTTCCTCATCTATTATTTTTAATTATTTCATGTTATGTTTTTTTAATTAATGACATTATACTACACATTGACCAATTTTTTATTTTATTTTATTTGACATTATACATTTCATTATTCACTTAATTTTTATTTCATTTAATTTTTATATTTATTTAGAATAATATACAATTGTTTACATTTAACGAAACAAAAAGATATTTACAAAAGTGTTTTATAATAAAAATAATGGGAAATTTTATATTTTATATATTTGAAATTTATTATGGTGCAATTATGGTTTTTTTAGAAAAACAATTATTTATTTGATGAATAGAATGCAACAACTATATTTTTTAATACTTTATTTCATTTACTCGATATAAAGACAACAATTTTTAAAAAATTATTTTCACAATTTTATAAGTTTAGAGAGGGAGGGATATATATATATATATATATATATATATATATATATATATATATATATATATATATATATATATATATATATATATATATATATATATATATATATATATATATATATATATATATATATATATATATATATATATATATATATATATATATATATATATATATATATATATATAGGGGGAGAGAGAGAGAGAGTATTTTTATGTTTTTGCAATTTAGAGGACTAAACTATTTTAAAGGGGTAAGACGGTAACTTTTGAATATTTTAATAATATAATATATTTATTTTTTAAACTTTTTATCATTTATAATTATTTTTTATTTAATGCATTATTTTACGAGTTATGAATATTTTGAAATTGTAGCATACATTTTTTAGTTGTATTAATTTAAAATTAAATTTTTTTATATTATTTTATAAGACTTTTATCTATTTCTTAATTAATTGAATTTGGCTGAATAAAGGAAAAATACATTATTATTAACAAATTATATTAATGGGTGATTTCTTATGGTATTTTAAATAATCATTTTTTATGCAAACTATTGAGAATTTATTAATACAGTGGGTGAGGAAGCTCCACTAATAATTGCTAGATGAGTTAAATGATTGTAAGTTGTTTATCTAAGCTTTAGTCCATGATGACAAAATTTATTTATATAAATGAATAAATTTTCAGAAAAATATATTTATTAATATAGTAGTATTTGTATAAATATTTATTTTATATTAATTTCTTTAGTAATAGGTAAGATTGTAATTTTAAGAAGATTTTATTAAATTATACTTATTAAATTTTTTGGATGCCCTTAATATTGAGTCTCGCTAGTAATAACCAATATATAAAAAATAATGCAGACTGGTTGTTTTGAGTGGAATTATTGCACGTAACGTTATATTATATTCCATACGCATATTAACAAAAAAATATAAAAAGAATGCATTATAGTTGTTTTGTGTGGAATTATGAAATGTAAAGTTATATTATATTCCCTACACTTACCAATGAAAATATTACGTTGTTTAAGAAGATAAGAACATGTCTTTCCTCTTTTATTATTTACTTTGTGCCCCTATTCAATCAACCGTTAATCTGAAATGGATGAGAGCAACGGCTATCAGACATTCGAGATAAACTGTGATTGAATACCAAAAAGACCTGAAATTTGCACTCTGACGAAGAATGCAACACTGGGAAATAAACCCAACCCGATGACGCTCTGGGGATATGAGGTGGAGAAAAAAGCAGACGAGCTTCTTCCAAGTTGAAACTGATATCTGGAATAATAACATGTTGACAGACGAGTCTTCAAACCATCCTGTGACGCCAGGAACCGGACATACGAGTCCTCAAAACACTGCAATACAACAATCTGAGACAGACGAGTCTTCAAACAACCTTGTGACGCCAGGAGCTGGACGTACGAGTCCTCAAACACTGCATATAGCATGAGACAGACGAGTCTCCTTCGGATTTACCTGTTACGCCAGGACCAGTAATGCACTTAAGTCTGTGGGATAGACATGCAATCAAGGTAGACGAACCTTCTTCATATATTATTCGCGGATATATGGTATAAGACAGACGAGTCTTCTAAGCAAACCTGTTACGCCAGGTGCAGCAACCATAATTGGTGCTTGAGACAGACGAGCCTCCTTCGGATTTACCTGTTACGCCAGGACCGGTAACCATTTCGACATTTAATTCCCACTGTCAGGATTCGAAACCTCTTCAATACAGACGAGTATTGGATGATCATCAAGATAACACAGACGAGTGCCATAAGTCAATGATACATACGAGTATCAGACGATGATCTGAGAAACACAGATGAGCGTTTCAGACAATGATACAGACGAGTATCAGCCACTGGTATAGACGAATACCAGAAATTCAAATACAGGCGAGCATTTGAAGTAGTCACAGAAATATCAGGGTAAACAACAAATCTTCACATTTAAGTGCAAGCTAGCACAGACGAGTGCTGAGGATGATACAGACGAGTATCCAAGCAAAGCAGACGAGCTTCAGAACACAAACGACTTCTGGGGGATAAAAGCAGACGAGCTTCAAACAAACACGGACGAGTGCTGGACAGTTGCATACGAGCAACAATAGAGAATACATATCAAGGCACAGACGAATGCAACGAAGGATCCAATACCAAATACAGACGAGTGTTGGGATGTTGCAGACGAGCAACAACAAATATCATATCGGAACACAGACGAGTGTTGAGGAATTGCGGACGAGCAACTATCATAACCAAACACAGACGAGTACTGGAAATTGCAGACGAGCAATAACAAATATCATCTCAGAACACAGACGAGTGTCGAGGAATTGCGGACGAGCAGAATCAAAGTAATCATAAACCACCGCTGGGGAAAGCAAATGAGCAATACCACAGAGCTAACACAGACGAGTGTTGAAAGATGCAGACGAGCAGCAATAAGACAGCGATATGTCCCTGTTGGGGAAAACTTTGCTTAGGAATAACCCATACGAGTTTTGAAAATTGCAGACGAGCAACAAACGAACGCTTGATCGGTAACAAGAGATACAACTCTGCAGGGGATGACAAGTCGAGAGGTCTGGATACCCATTCTGACTGAGGTGATGAATACCTGGCTGTATCATCAAATAAACCAACAATAGGGCAACTTTGCTGGGAAATATTTCACGGACGGAGGTGAAAATCAAATATGAACTCTGTGGGGACAGGAACATCTTCAGCCCTGGCTGGGGAAATTTCTTGGGCAAATACTCTGGCTGGGGAGAGCATCTGATGATTCAAGACTCCGAGGGATATCAAGCTTTCAGTCACACCTGCTGGGGAGGACCCTTGCTGATGATAAAATAATGTTAGGCATACTCCGCTGGGGAAGAATTAACTGCTACTTCACTGGGGAAAAAGAACCTGTTTGGGCTGCTGCCAAGGCTTGGTTGGAGGAAAATCTCTGTCGGAGATGCCAGGCTTCATATACCTGCTGGAGAAGAAATCTCTGCTTGGGGAGATACTCTACTGGGGGAGAGTAACTGCTCGATAATGTGATACCATCCCGCAACCTGCAACAATAGAAAACACACGTGTGTCCCGGGGATTTGCGTGGAATGATCAGTTCATTCTCCTCTGATAAAGCTGACCATGACAGATAGCCGCTAATCTCTTTTCCTCAATTAGACATAGCTGATTGTAACGAGCACGCACCCATTCAGCCTCATCCAGTTTGACGCCCATCATCACGCGCAGTGAAGGAATCTCTACTTCAACAGGCAGGACTGCTTCCATGCCATACACCAGAGAGAAGGGAGTTGCCCTTGTTGACGTCCTGACTGACGTTCGGTACCCATGCAGAGCAAACGGTAACATCTCATGCCAATCTTTGTAGGTGACAACCATTTTCTGCACAATCTTCTTGATATTCTTGTTAGCTGCCTCTACCGCACCATTCATCTTTGGTCGGTAAGGAGAAGAATTATGATGCTGTATTTTGAAGTCCCGACATAAGTCTGCCATGATCTTGTTGTTGAGATTAGAACCATTATCAGTAATGATCCTTTCGGGCACTCCATATCTGCATATGATATCTCTTTTCAGAAATCTTGCCACCACTTGACGAGTGACATTGGCATAAGACGCTGCTTCTACCCACTTGGTAAAGTAATCAATCGCGACCAGAATGAAGCGATGACCATTCGAAGCAGTTGGCTCGATTTTCCCGATCATGTCAATGCCCCACATAGAGAAAGGCCAAGGAGATGACATGACATTGAGCGGGTTAGGAGGAACATGCACTTTATCTGCATATATTTGGCACTTGTGGCATTTACGAGCGAATGAACAACAGTCTGCATCCATTATCATCCAGTAATACCCTGATCTCAGCAGTTTCTTTGCCATAGCATGCCCTCCTGCATGAGTACCAAAAGATCCTTCATGGACTTCCTGCATCAACAGACTTGCTTCGTGTCTATCCACGCATCTGAGCAAGACCATGTCGAAGTTCCTCTTGTACAAAACCCCGTCTGTGTTCAAGAAGAAACTAGCAGCAAGTCGTCTCAAGGTCTTTTTGTCTTTGGAAGATGCCCCTGTTGGGTATTCTTGCTTCTCCAGGAATAACTTGATATCAAAATACCAAGGTTTCTCGTCAGACACGGCGTCTACAGAGAAAGCATAAGCTGGAGAGTCAAGCCTGGATATGTCAATTCTGGGCACAAAATTCCAACACAGGACTTTAATCGACGAAGAGAGAGTGGCTAAAGCATCAGCAAATTGATTTTCGTCACGTGGTATGTATTTGAGCTCAACTGTCGTGAAGAATGTCAACAGTTTTCTAGCATAATCCCTGTACGGAACTAGATGCTCTTGATGTGTATACCACTTGCCGGTAATTTGGTTAATGACGAGGGCTGAATCTCCGAATATGTCGAGGTTCTTAATCCGAAGATCAATTGCCTCCTCTATTCCCATTATACACGCCTCGTATTCCGCTTCATTGTTGGTGCAGCCAAAAGTAATTCTGGAAGCGAAGGGTAAGTGAACACCTTCAGGAGTAATGAGTACGGCACCAACTCCACGACCATTGATATTGACAGCCCCATCAAACATCAACTTCCATTTGGATTCAGGGTCAGGCCCCTCCTCCGGAAGTGGTTCCTCATAATCGTTTGTTTTGAGGTACATGATGTCCTCATCAGGGAAATCAAATCTCATCGGCTGATAGTCATCCTTAAGAGGTTGCTGAGCAAGGTATTCCGACAATACACTTCCTTTGATAGCTTTCTGAGAAGTGTACTGGATGTCGTATTCAGTTAAAATCATCTGCCATCTAGCAACCCTTCCGGTCAATGCTGGTTTCTCAAAGATGTACTTAACAGGATCCATCTTGGAAATGAGAAGTGTAGTATGGGTCAACATGTACTGCCTTAGTCGGCGAGCAGCCCATACCAAAGCGCATCAAGTTTTCTCGAGCAGTGAGTATCGGGATTCACAGTCGGTAAACTTTTTGCTAAGGTAATAAATGGCGTACTCTTTTCGACCAGACTCGTCATGTTGGCCAAGCACACACCCCATCGACCCTTCTAGCACAGTCAAGTACATGATTAACGGTCTCCCATCCACTGGAGGCATCAGAATTGGAGGCTCCTGCAAATATTCCTTTATTTTATCGAAAGCTCTTTGGCAATCATCATTCCACCTGACTGTTTGCTCTTTTCTTAGCAGTTTGAATATCGGTTCGCACGTCGCAGTTAGGTGAGATATGAACCGAGAAATGTAGTTCAATCTACCTAAGAACCCGCTCACTTCCTTTTCTGTCTTCGGTGCAGGCATATCTTGAATAGCTTTCACTTTAGCAGGATCTACCTCAATTCCTCTTTGACTTACAATGAAACCCAGCAATTTTCCGGAACGCACTCCGAAAGTGCACTTGTTCGGATTCAACCTCAGTTTGTACTTGATCAATCTATCAAATAACTTCTTCAGGTTAACCAAATGCTCCTCTTCGTCTTTGGACTTTGCAATCATATCATCCACATAACATTCGATCTCCTTGTGGATCATGTCATGGAACAACGTGACCATCGCCCGTTGATAAGTTGCCCCGGCATTCTTCAGACCAAAGGGCATGACCTTATAGCAGAATGTCCCCCACGGGGTAATGAACGTTGTCTTCTCCATGTCTTCCGGCGCCATTTTTATCTGATTATAACCGGAGAAACCATCCATGAAGGAGAACACTGAGAATTGAGCAGTATTGTCGACCAACACGTCAATGTGTGGCAACGGAAAATCGTCCTTTGGGCTTGCTCTGTTCAAATCTCGACAGTCAACGCACATCCGGACCTTGCCGTCCTTCTTAGGTACTGGTACGATGTTAGCTACCCAAGGTGGGTAACTAGTCACGGCAAGGAACCCGACATCCCACTGTTTCTGTACCTCCTCTTTGATCTTCATTGCCATATCCGGGCGAGTTCTTCTCAATTTTTGCTTTACAGGAGGACATTCTTCTCTCAGGGGTAGCTTATGCATCACGATGTCGGTATCTAAACCTGGCATATCTTGATATGACCAAGCAAAGATATCCACATACTCTCTCAGCATACTGATTAGCTCTTGTTTGACGTCGGCCTGCAGATTGGCCCCTATCTTGATTTCTTTCTTTGCATCTTCACTGCCAATGTTGATGGTCTCAATCTCTTCTTGATGAGGCTGAATAACTCGTTCCTCTTGTTTCAACAATCTGACCAACTCTTCAGGGAGGTCACAGTCTTCCTCAACCCCTTCATCAGCTTGGTAGACTGGATTATCAAAGTCATGCATAGTCATAGCAGGAACGTTATCCGTGGAATCCGGATGATCAACACTGCACAAATGATGTGCTTATTCAGAATCTGCTTATTTTGAAAAAGAGACGCTAACACAAAACAAAAAAATGAAAAAACATTGCCATTTTTTATATAATTTTTTTGTGAAAAAGTTTAAAAACAAAGACAGGGAACACAGTTTGTCTGAAAATGTCCTTTTATTTCATAGCAAAATAACAATGCGATACAAAACATGGTGGCCCAATACAATGGATCCAAGCATCTTGGGCAGAATGCTGGATTTGACAATGCAGTATGCTAATAAAAGGAAACAAAGCAATTACTTTGAGAGCCAGGTGACTTGAACGATGTCTTCAGCAGACCAATTTCCTAGCTCCTCGCCGGGTGCACACGAGCGGATCCAATTGTTGTCCCAATCTCTATCACTATCCCCGTCTTGGCTTGCCGTACAAATTTGATCGCGGTCGAGCAACCCGGCACTTGTGAATGTGATAGCTTTACCACTCTGAGTAGACCCCCCAGGCTGATACCCTAAGCCGAATTTATCATCCTTCTTTTCCATCTCCAACAACTTGCCCCAGCCCTGAGCATTGCCTGATTGGACGACCTCCTTTGCCTCCTAGTAGGAATGAATGGACGTGCCCTCGTTGTTTTTCTTCACCGGAGTCAAGATGCTGACATCTGCTTCAAAAGCTTGGCACAAAGTCTCGTGGATTTCTCCATCCATTTCCACATATTTAAACGTCGACAGATGGCTGACGAATATATCTTCTTCCCCACAAACTGTGATGACCTGGCCGTCCACCACGTATTTAAGCTTCTGGTGCAGGGTTGAAGTGACAGCTCCAGCTGCATGTATCCACGGTCTGCCCAACAAGCAACTATACGCAGGCTGGATGTCCATGACATAGAAGACACTCTTGAAGACTTGAGAGCCTATCTTGACAGGCAACTCAACCTCTCCGAAAACTGATCTTCTTGAACCATCAAAAGCTTTAACCACCAGATCACTCGGCGTCAGGACAATCCCATCAATGTTAAGCTTCATCAACGCTTTCTTCGGAAGCACGTTCAAGGAAGAGCCTGTGTCTACAAGAACATGAGACATCACAGCGCCCTTGCATTCCATCGTGATGTGCAGTGCTTTGTTGTGATTCCTTCCCTCCGAAGTGAGGTCTCTGTCAGTGAAGCCTAAACCATGGCTAGCATTGACACTTCCAACAACAGCTTCGAGTTGGTTGACCGTGATCTCTTGAGGAACGTAGGCCATTTGAAGTACTTTCAATAAAGCTTCTCGGTGCGCGGGAGAGCACATCAGCAGTGACAAGATAGAAATCTTTGAAGGTGTCTGGTTCAGTTGATCAACCACCTTGTAGTCACTCCTTTTGATGATCCTCATGAACTCCTCTACTTCCTTTTCAAACGTCCCCTGCCCAGCCACAGGAGTAGTTGACTCGTCATTCGCAGTCTGCTTTCCTTTGTCTTTGGACGAAGCCTCGGCCTCAGGATCTTTTCTCAGTGCAGGGGGAGCAAACAAACGGCCACTTCGGGTAAAGCCCCCAACACCTCCCACATTTTCAATAGTCAGGTCAGCGACAGGTCTACTCTCCATCTTTTGTCCAGCTACATAGACATCGGAACCATAATGCCACGGAATGGCCCTATCATTGGTGTACGGCACTGGCCCAGGTACAGTTATAGTCACGGGACTAATCTGAGGAGCGTAAATGGTAACCGGCTCTTGTCTGACGGGCATGTCAGCTTCATCGTAGAAGATAGTAATGGTTGACACATCATCAGCCTCTTCATCACTAACCTTACTGAACTGCAAGGACCCATCGTCGATCAACTCTTGCAAACCCATCTTCAATTTCTCACAGCCATTCACAGCACTCATACAGTCTTCACAATCAAGACAACAACCAGGAAATACTCGACCCTTCAACAGTCTCTCTTTCACCACCCTCAAAGGTGTCTTGACTTCATCGATACTCAGCACCAAACTCAACTTGTCATCACCCTCAACAGCATTAACTCTTGCCCCGCCATGATTAGGCATAGGGTTCGAGTTGACATTCGGTGGTGGCGCAAAGTTGATTGCCTTTGAATCTACAAGATCTTGAACTTTGTGATGCAGCGCCCTGCACTTCTCGGTTGAGTGCCCGGGTGCTCCTGAGTGAAAGGCGCATCGCGCGTTGACATCATAACCAGCTGGAAGCTCTCCAGGCGGTGGTGGTGCCAAAGTCCTCAATTGAATAAGGTTCAAATCTAGTAGTCTCGGCAACAAGGCATCATACGTCATCGGAATAGCTTCAATCACCCTGTTAGCCGGGCGAGCCTGCCTCGGCTGATATGGTTTTTGCTGGTAGTTGGTTCGAGGTTGTTTTTGTTGCTGATGTTGTTGTGGTGGAGGTAGCATCTGTTGTACGGGAGCTGCGGGAATGGTGACAGCAGCCATATGCTCATAAGGTCTTCTGTAACCACGGCCCTGGCTTCGGCCGAATACAGCATTGGTCTCGCCTTCTCGCCTTCTCGGAGGTCCACTAAAAGCTTTCCTCGCTCCATTTGAGCTACTAGCACCGGGGTCTTGTATCTTCCCCATTTTCAACAGCGTTTCAACCCTTTCCCCTGCAATGACAATATCGTTGAACTTAGTAGCAGAACTCGACGCCAATCTCTCAAGAAATACCCCCTGGAGGGTACCCATAAACATATCGGCCATTTCATTCTCTAACAAGGGTGGTTGCACCCTGGCAGCTAGCTGACGCCACCTCTGGGCATATTCTTTGAAGCCTTCTCTTGCTGTCTGAGTCATATGTTGCAACTGCGTGCGATTCGGAGCCATGTCCATGTTATATTGGTACTGCCTCACAAAGGCTTCAGCGAGATCCTTCCAGCTCTTGACATTGACCCTGCTGAGCTTCATGTACCACTCAAGGGAAGCTCCCACCAAGCTGTCCTGAAAGTAATACATCCACAGTTTTTCATCGTCTGTATGAGCGGCAATTCTCCCAACATATGATTGCAGATGGGTCTTCGGGCAAGCAGTGCTGTTATACTTCTCGAAGGTTGGAACTTTGAACTTATACGGAATCCTGACTCCAGGAACCAAGCCCAAGTCTGTTATATCGAATCCCAAAGAGCTCTGGGACTGAATAGCCTTGATTTGCTCGGCCATCTCTTCAAACCTCTTGTTCATTTCTTCCCCTTGACCTTCAACTTCATCAAGTAGAGTGAACTGATCCTCATGGTTGTCCATCTGAAGGTGATGCAACCCGTCGTTGTTTATTGTCACTCCTGGTTGTGTAACTGGAGTTCCACCCTGACGTGCGCCCGCACCGGTATGATTATCAGCATTAGCAGCAGCAGCAGCGTTCCGGTTCTGATTCTCAACCATCTCTCGCAGACGCTCTTGATTCTGCCCCATGCCGGCCATTAACGTCATGAAGTTATCCATTCTCTGCCTTAGATCTGCCAAATCTTCCTGCATCTGATCCATGGCTCGCTCTCTGTTAGTCTTGGTTGGGTATCTGTGCACTGCTGGTTGTTCTCGAACTTTACGAGGAGCTATAGTGCCTGAAACACAAAACACGTTAATAACCGAGACAACACCTGCAAAACAAACAAACAGGTTATATGCCATGCTATGCAACTGTTCATGTTCCCAATTTTAAGCATTTGGCATGCCCCAGTTCTGGCATCTATCTCAGACAACCACTTTCAGTGCTTAGCTTTCAAACTTTCTCTTTGATAAGTGTTCAGACATTAGCAGTATCTAGACAAACGAGTCTTGCACATTCAAAACGATAACTTGCATATTAATACTGAATATGGACAAACCACTACAGACTAAAAGTCAGAATACATCCAGGAATATTCCCCGAAGGGTTACAAATCAGTACATGAAGACAAAAGAAATAAAAGCAAGACTCCTACAACAAGCCTGTAGGTAGTCTGAAAAATAAACTAAGCTAAGGACCCCGGCTCTGCCACCTCTGCCCTGCTCTTCTTGACACCCACTCTCAGCTTGAGCTCTTCGATCTCTTTCCTTGCTTCCTCCAGAGCTAATTGACTTTGGGCTAGCTGTTGGGTCTTCTCCCTCTGGATGGCGTGGGCTTGCTCCACTTCCTCCTTCTTGAAAGCCATCTGAACTTCAAAGAACTCTTCCTTCTCTTTGAATTTCTTTCGCTCTTCATCCCTTTGGCCTTTCAGCCAAACAATGGACTGTCGAGCACTCTTGAGAGTCTTTAAAGTCTCCTTGTGCTTAGCTTCTCTTTGAGCTTCCATCATACCCAATCTGTGGAAATGGGCTTCTCTTCTAGCAAAATCCTTCTCTTTGTCTTCTAAAGAGGCTTGGAGTTTTTGCAACTTGCCTTTAGCTTCCTTCTTGGCTCTATTGGCCTGGTGGTATAGGCTTACCATCTCAATATTCTCTACTCTGACCTCATGCAGCTGAGCTTCTAGCTTCTTGTACTCCTCCAAGGAAACCGTACTGTTCGGACCTGGTACCTCTCGGGGATAAAGTGGAGCCTCGACTGAAAAAGGCATGAGAACTGACTCGATATGTCTTTGCAACCATTCAGCATATGGTGGATATATCTTGGGGTCAACCCGGCCGAAATCCTTCTTCCCTTTCCTTATCCTGTGAGCCCAGGATTGGACTGCTTGTTGGACTAACTCTCTGTTTCCGTCAGCAAGAAAATACAAAGATTCAACAAACATTTCCATCTGAGGAGGATCTTTCAAAGGGTAGCCAAACTGCCTTTTGGATAATGTCGGGTAGTAACTGATGACACCTTTCCTTCCCAGCAAAGGTACTCCAGCAAACCTACCGCAACTAACCATCAACTCCTTTCCTAACAAATCCCTGTCGTAACCCCAAGCAATGTCTTCTTCAGTCAGTCCCATCAGTCTTCTGGACCATCTCCATTCGTCTCGTATATCCTTGAAGGCACCTGACTTAGGCAACTGTCTAGCAAACCATTCAGCAAACAAAGGAGCACAGCAGACCACTGGACCACCTCTACCTTTCTCGTTTCTATAATGGACACTAAAATAAAAGTCACCCAATAAAGTAGGCACTAGATTGCCTTTTGCAAAGATTGAGATCACTTCTAAGCTGACAAACTCTTTCTCTCCGGGAAACAAGCTAGACCCATATACCATTAATGCAAGCAAAGCTCCAAAGTCGTTCCACCTAGCCTCTGTAGCATACTTCTCAGCCTCTGGGATAAGCACACTCCAGGGTAGACCTCTGCCTTTACTCTCTTGCAAAGCCTTTCTGACTGAAACAACTGGCAACCTACAAACCTTGGCTATGTCTTCATCTCTGAGCACAACCTCTGACCCGTAGAACGACAATGTCTCTCTGATCGGAACACTCAGCATGCTGGAGATCTCTTCCAATGTCGGAGCCAAGATGTAACCTGGAAGAATAAAACAACGCAGCAGGGGATCATAAAATTGCAACAAGGTATGCAAGCTGTCCTTTTGGTCTGCAGTAGGCTTGTCCACAAACTTCAGTATCTGGCCATATCTTTTCTTGAAATTACCCAAGACTTGATCGTTCATCAGACCTGCTAACCTCTGAACACTTTTAACCTCCGGCTGAAGAAAGGTATAATGCACATTCTTTTTTCTCGGATCTCTTTTGATTTCTGCCATGGAGATAGGAATACCAGAACTGGGAACAGATATGAGCAATGACCTGAAAAATGGAAACATAAACAGTTAGTGCAAAGAATGATGCAAATGTAATGCAATGCAAGCATATGACCAACTGGGACCATCTGAACTGGAACACTGACAAGGGCCCCTCTCTATAAATGGCAAACCCAAAAGTTTACTGAGTCACACCCTCTGATAATCACAACTCTCTGATAGAAGATCTCAGAATCACAGTATCAAGAAATCCAGAATTCCAGAACCATAACTTCGGAACCACAGAATCATAGAACCATGGATCATAATCACAGGACCAAAGATCATAACAAGAACCACTGAACAGATGAGTGTATGTTGAGGTCATGGGTTCCTGCACACCTGTAAACACCCCCCAATCTCACGGGTAAAAGGCTCCGGGTCAGACATCACAGACTCTCAAAGCCACATAGCAATAATACTGTCACCATCTCCGAGAAATGGCTCATGACCAAATCAGGGAATCGGTTTGGCATTATATACTACGCAGGGAGGCCTCAGCTGAGTCCGGGAAAAACAAGCATCCCTTATAAGTTCCCAGCTTCAAGCGCTGAAATCGAGAAACAATAGTACATTCAGCCCGTAGGATACAGTACTAATGTCATACGACCAGATGCTTTGACTGAGTTCCTATAAGAGAACCAGGCCATCCTATGCGAGTTCCCCGTGGGCCCTCGGGTGCGAATGGGTTTGCCACAAAATGTGGTCTGCCACTGTCACCACTGGAGAGGGTTGTTTCCACAAAGGTTCTCAATGATCGGTCCCCAGCTGCACATAACTGTCAGGGTTATGTAATGAGAGAGGAAGATCCCCAAATCAAGACATTTCCAAGACAATCGCAACCTGGGTGTGGAACTCACTACTACCCCCATGACAAGATCTCATGAGGCCAAAGTGGAACCACTCTAAGTCCTATGGTGCACTCGAGCCGGGTACTTGGCTCATATCTCTCAAGAACCAGTAACACCCATCCCACCAAAGAAAACCAGTCCAGACAGTCCAGTATATATACATGATGCAGTAAATAAAGACTGAAAACTGTAAATAAAGCTGTAAATAAAGCTGTAAATAAACAACAATAACATACAACAAGCCACAACAAACAAACATCACCCAATGAAACAGCAACACACAAGCGCTAGGAGGGACTCACAGGGGAACCAGAGATTCTGGGTTCTATCCCCAGCAGAGTCGCCAGCTGTCGCTCCCCGGATTTCCATCATGGTACAAACGCGAAAGTGGCGCGGAAAAAGAATAGAGTCGCCAGCCAGGCATTTTTATCCCGAAGAAAGGGAATGGTAATGCTGCACAAACCAGAAGAAAGAAGAGGAAGGACACAGGTCCTACGAACCAAAGAGACTGAGTTCGGGAGTCGGTTACGACCTGGGAAGGTATTAGCACCCAGATCGTCCGCCGTACCCGACGGGATCCACGCTTGCAAAAGAAACTATTTCAAAGGGTGAGGGTATGAAAACTGCAGCAAAGGAATGAAAATGGAAAGAAGCTGGAACTGGAAAGGAACTGAAATAGGAAAACAAAGAGAAAAATGTAGGGAAAACAAAGATTGTGCTCGAACGGGCCCTACCCCGCTGCCTACGTACCTCATCAGGATAATGAGGATCAGAGACGCCGTAGTTCCCCTAACTAGGGGTAGAAAAGAAATTGCTTGTGGATTAAAGGCTTGAACTGCCTATGCCATTGCTCAGGTGTTGCAGGCTCGGACGACGAGTGCGTTACCGTCTTGCAAAGTGACAAATAGGAGCAAGTTCACGGACGGAGCGAAGGAGATGAGAAAAGAATTCCCGAAGGAAAGACGCTTATTGTTTGTTTGTGTTTTTTTATGAAGCTTTTATGAGTGTGTCACAAGTAAGTGAACTCAAGCTCTCACCAATGGAATGTACACTTGTCACTACATTCCAAGATGGAATAATAGAACAAGCATACTCAAGTAAGGAGAAGATCCCCAAAACTCGAACCCAAAGATAAGGGCTTAGGCTCACTAACTTATTTACTTATTAGATGTTTTGATTATTTACATGAAGAAGTGTTTTTTATGCTTTTCTTTATGAATAAGATACCTTGATCAGACTTGTGCATCACAAGGTAAACATGTACTATCCCAAGATGGGAAGACTACAAACATACCTCATGGGATAAGGCTATGGATCAAGACATCACTTCACATTTATTAAAGTATCTTTTAAGAATTATAAGATGAGAAGAGAAGAAGAACCAAAAGGATCTCAAAGGAAAAATTCTAAAGGGGGACTAAAATAATCCTAAGTATTCACATGCATGGATATCCTAAGGGTTAGTGAGGTTTCTATCCTAATGAAGAAGGAAGAAGAAGATAGAAGAAGGGATGAGAAAGGCCTAGGCCCAACAAAAGAGAGTTAGCTCACATAAACATAAAAGGAAGAGATAAGAATTAGAGATGTGGAACTCAATTCCCACATCTCACACTTACCATAGCCCCTGCAAGGTTAGTATGCACAAATGAAACAAAGATGAACAAATTAACATAACATCATCCAACAATCAGAAGTGAAATGAAGTAAACAAATGCTTAAGGCTAATTCAACTCAAAGAAATGAAAATGAGAGACTTATGACTTAAAATGAGGCAACATGGATACATATGGAAACAAATGCACACTTAAGAAAAACATAATACAAAACACACCAAATACAAGCACAAAGTTCAAAACCAGAATCAAAATGATATAAAGAATGGCCTAAGAGGCCAGCAAGATGAAGAGAGAAGTCACACAATACCAAACAATATCAAAATAGAAGCCATGGAACCAAAAGATGGAATTTAAACACTTAAAGAAACAAATGACTTGAATATGAAGCAAACTCAAAAATTCAGAAGAACCAAGACCTATACTAGGACCAGGAAGGTACCCACACCCCAAAGGAACCCCAAATGAGAAGAAGAAGTTGGCACAAGTGCCCTTCTAAGCCTATAAGAGATCTAATGAACCAAAAGAAGCAAAATGGGACAAGGTGAGAACAAAAATCCACAAATAATCAACCAGCCGTCTAAAAATTCTACAACTGAAACCAAATGATCTTAAAACACATTATATCAACTTTCCAAAAGGACTTGCAAAAATTCAGAAAGGAACTAGGTCAAATGGAGGTACAAACACAAGCTAGGACAGAAAACTTACATCACAAGATATCAGACCAAAACTCCAGAAATAATTTCCTAAAAATTCTGAGAAAAATCACATGAAAACTACAGGATCTTAGGAACACAATGCAAAAAGAATGGGATCAAAACTCCAAATATTGAAGTCTATAGAAAATAAATAAGACAGACTGGTCAAGAAATGAAGCAAATGAAGCTATGTACATTGGTGATTTAATTCTGGCACGCTAATCAATAAAAAAATAAAATAAAAAATGTGACAAAATTTTAGAGACACAAAGGAATATCCATGATTTATTTGGGAATTTTTGGATGGTTATAACTATTTTTAGTGGATTAAAATGAAACTGAATTATATGAAAATAAATGGAAAGAAAGAAATAAAAGAAAATGAGGGAGGTGCGATGGGTAAGGAAATCCTGTTGACTCAGACTGGGCCTGGACGGAAAGGTGTGTGAAAAGAAAGAACCACTAAGCCCATGCGAAATTCAAGGAAACCAAATTCAAATAACATAAAAAAAATCAGAAAAAATGAAGATACACATGCTGTATGGGGGGAGGCGAAAATCTGAAAAAAAGCTGCCATGGATCTAATCCTTATCACATTGGAATTCAAAAAAAAAACTCTCAGCCACAAAACCTCTTAATATTCCTCTTTAATATCTATACTAAACTTTTATTATAATTTCTAAACAATTATTCTTATTAATCTATTCCTATTTCCAAACAGATTATCTAAACATTATTCTAATTAATCTATTCCTATTTCCAAACAGATTATCTAAACATTACTCTAATTACTCTTTATATTTCCTAAACAATATATCAACTTAACTAAACAATATATTCACTAATTCTAAACATGATTCAATGAACAAACAACACAGCAACAGTAAAGCTTCCTCTCTCTCCCTCACATTTCCCCTTTCCTAACCCTAAGAATTCGCCGCCGACACCTCCATATCCCCTTTCCCTTCTTCATCTCCAAGAGCCCCTCACCGCCATGTTCTTCTTCTTCTTCTTCTCCCTTTCGCAACCTTTCCTAAACCTAGACCCACCTCCAACACTCATCCTCAACTCCGATCGCCACCTTCAATCTTCTTTGCCTCTCAACATCTCTATCTACTAACACAGCCTCCATCCACAACCTCTCACCGGCATGAATCTGCGAACGAAACTCACCAAGGTCCCTCACGGATTCACCTATTCCCTTTCTCACATCCTTCGCCGCCACATACTCACCTTCGTCATCCTCACAAACTCTCCTCTAAACCTCTCCAAATCCTTACTCAGTATCAATTCGATCCCACTCTAACCTAAACTAAGCATTACAAAAGAAATGAACCTAGCCAAAAGAAATCCTCCCTGCAATCGGACTCGCACAACGAAACGCAAAGCAACCAATCGAAAATTACAAACAGCTACACTACATCCAACATACAGCCAGCAATTGCATCGAACAAATCGATCGAAGACATACCTGTTATGCGACGAGATGACGAACAACGCGAAAGTCCTCCTTGATTCGGTAATGCTTCTCTTCCGCTTTAGCTTCTACTTGAATCTTCTTTCACTTTTGCGAATTCGGCTTATTGTTGCTGATGATAAAGCTGGTGATGTTAATGAAGGTACAACGAAAGCAATGCCGCGATAGACGACGAGCTACGAACTCAAATCAGTTTGCTCGATTCATTGAAAGATGACGAATATGCAAGCTCGCAAAATTGAATCGGTTTTCGCTTATGGTGAAGTGATGGAGAAGAACAATCAGATTCGTTTTTCTGTGATCAGGAAGAGTGAAGATTCGTTCGGTTATCAAAAAGAATGAGAATTCTGGTTTGTTAAGATGAAGGTGATGAATGTTGAAGCGTTGCTATGCCATTGATGATGAAGATCAAGATCGAAGAATAGTGGAGAGAAAGATGGATGAGGATTGGATCGATTTTTGTGTTCTCTGTGCTGAAGATTGAAGGGAGTGATGAAGACTGTGAATGAGATTTAAGATTGTGAAGAAATTGTTCTCAGATTTCAGAGAATTGGTTAGAGAGAGATTGGTGAGAATCAAGAATTCTGTTATTGCACTCCCTGATTTTGTTATATGATTCTATTAGGATTGAGGAGTTTTTTCTTTCTGTTATTGTATTCTGTTAGAAAATGAGAAGAGTGATTAGTTATGCAGGATTGGTTCTGTTATGCAGGAGAGTGATCCTGTTATTGTTTTGGATTGTGAGTGGGAATTTTCAAATTCTGTTATTGCCCAGCGAAAAAATGCCATTCTGTTATTCTCTTCTTTTTTTTTTTTTTGTATTTTTTGTGTGGTCCCTCAATAAAATCATAACAAACTTTTTTTTCTCAATTCTGTTAGCTTTTTCTTTCAATTTTCTTCAATTTTTTGTTAAGATTTTTCTTCTGTTAGTTTCTGGATGCGCTTTATTCATCAATCCGCTGCGTTTTGAATGCTACTTTTTCCTTTTTTTTTATGCGTACTGCCTGTGTGTATGTGGCATATGAAGTTGTAAATGGCATAGTGTGCATATGGGCTGAAAAGTGATGATGCATAGCTGCTTGTGGTCACGTGGTTATATCATCCTTATTATTATTTTTATGTGAATTTGGACTATGATAAAAAAGAAAAGCTCTAAACCAATCTTTTGATAGAAAGGGTGATGAAAGTAATAAAACAAATTTTGGATTGAAAGAATGGGTTCAAAAAATGGAAAAAGATAATAAAAGTAACAAAAGAAATTTTTGGCTAGAAATTGAACAAAGATGGATTTTGAAATAGAAAATGGATAATGGACATTTGAATATGGGAATAAAAAGAAATTGGTGATAGAATAATAAAGAATTGGGAATTAGAAATGACTGGATTTAAAAAAATGGGAGTACTCGAAATATGGACAAATGGTTAAGAAATTGGAGTAAACGGATAATTGGATAAAAATGGTTTAGAAACGGATGTAGAATTTGACACTTTGTGGGACGAACCAATTATCACCAATACGTACATAGTCACGTAATCTCCACCAATTAGTTCATTCACTTGAACCAGCTTGCATTGCTTTAGAATTACATCAAATTCATCTGAATCATTCTCTGGCACAGTAAAATCCGCAGATACGCACAATGAGAATACCCATGATACATTTGAATCTTCGGACCCAAAAACTATCACTTGAACCATTGCCTGGTAAATCAAGTACTTTTGCGCATAACTCAATTCAACACCGAATTCACACTGCTTGAGAAATAACCCATGAAGCATGAAGACTCAGCAGCTGAACTGATCTCCTGATAATTTGAACAAGATTAGGTCAGGCGTCCGTTTGACTCAGATTGCCGCGCTGAAATCACTGCCAGTTTATGCCATGCTTCCATAATGGATGTCATGCTTCATTTTTCTATGCTAATGATGCTACGTAAAAATATGAAAGTGATATGGATATGATGAACATGATGCGATATGTTGCTTAAAAATAAGAGGGCAAATTTAGGGTGTTACACTTTGTATTCATGCTTGTATTGAAATACTCTTTTTTTCTTGAAATATTTTTGTCATGTTTCTATTATATAGAGTATTTATATTCATTTTTTATAATTTTATATCCTTGTTTATAAATATGCTAATTTTTCTTATTTTTCCCTTTTAATGTATTGGCCCTTCAACGTCTTTGAATTTGTTTTCTTTTAAATAAATGGCTAATTGACCCATTTCAATATTACCTAATTAATATCTAAAATTTTAATAATCCTTGATTAGCTTTCTCAAGATTCTATCATTTCCTTAACTTTCCTTTTCTATGCAAATTTGATTTCCTTGTTTGTGGCACAAAATCTTCATATAAAAGTAATGATGATAGCATACAATTTATTAAAGACTATTTTATCCTCTCGATTTTTTGTTTAAGCGTGGGAATTCGAAAGCACTGACCGAAAGAAAATTTCACAATGATAAGACTCTTTCCCTTAAAATCGAAATTTATATTTGAAATGAGAGTCAGTAGAATATTTATCAGTTATTTGGATGCTTTATTAAAATAAAATTATATAACAATGTATAAAATCAAAATATATTGATGAGTTCTCTTACTTATTGATTAATGATGGATGAATGAGTTTTATTTAAAAATATGATTTTATTCATGAACATTATGTATAAATATGTGTTGTTTAAGTGGTGGAACTGCTTAATTTATTTTTTAGTTATGTGTTTGATGATAAGATTTATTTATAGGGTTAAATAGTGTTTACCCCCTGCCAAACAATTGTGTTTTGATCTACCCCCGTTAAGAAAAAAAATAAGACCCCCTTTGTAAAATATAGATTTCATTTATAGAGCCCCCTATTTCACTATTTGGCTTATTGGGCGTGAGAATATTCATATATGGCAGCCCACACGACATTCTTTTTGTTGACTGTGAAATAAGTTGCCTCGTGGATTTATTTGTTTTTTATTTAATTTTTTTATTATATTATATTATATATATATATATATATATATATATATATATATATATATTTAAAATTAAATGTATTTATTTTTTTTGTATTATATATTTTTTAATTTAATTCAATTTTTTAATTGATATTTTAAAAATATTTTTAATTGGGCTTTACCACATTTTTTACAAGAGCCCAATAATACTTCCAATATAGATCATGTATTTTTCCGTTTGAGCATCCAAAGCACAACTAGTTATATAAACACTTCCCCTTTCTGTTAAATTTTCAATGTGGGATTCTAAAACCAAACTTCATCACTCAATTTCCTCTAAAACACAATCTCACATATACCACCAATGGAGCTCCTCTCTAATTGAATTTCACCTCCTCATATTTTCCTCGCACTGAAGGTAAACTTTTATGGTTCCATTCTTCACTTTGTAATTTTTCCACGCACTAAAGATTTCATATATGCCACATTAATCACCCTTTGTTATGAAACAGGTTCTGCTCCCCCACTGCTCCAATTCAGTTTGCCAATGCCTTCGCTTCTTGCATGTTGTGAATTTAACCATGATAAACATTTATTTCTTGCAATTTCCTGCAATTTCCAAACATTTTTATACAACCTTCATTTTCTTTTCCTCATTTTTCATCACAAACTAACTCACATAACAAAACACTAATATCACCACCTACACATTTATCCATCTTCCATTATTATTTCTATCACTTTCTTCATTAAACATATGCTTACACTCCATGAGAACTCCATGAACAAATAAATTGTAGAATTCCATTAAATTGAGAATTCATAGTAAATTAAGTGTGTCAGTTCTTTTTAATGTTCTTATCTATTACAGAAAGAAATGCATAGAACAATATTCAATTTGGTGTGGTACAAGTGGTAGATAGAGTTCTTTAACTAATTAACTAGGAGGTCAATCCTTCGCAGGTATGCAAGAAATTCATGTTGTGAGTAATTAATCCCATAAATGGAAAATGAATATATGAACGTAATTGTAACAATTAGAAAATTGAGAGACTAATTAAGTTCCAGTCTTACTGAATTTTCCATTTGTCCCATTATGAAAATTTGTATTTGTACTCATTAAAATTTGAATGGGTAAGAAGGATCCAGGCCACATATGCCGGTAGACTCCTTAAAAAATCCATGTTTGATTTTCAAGTGTGTATTTTGTTAGCTATCAAATATTAAAGATAAAGTACTAAACAAATTAGGACTCTGTTATTTTTTAGACAGAACTTCTACTTCTAGCTTTTCACTTTGAAGAGATCCTTTCTTTAGAAAAAAATATAGAATAATTCATATGGGACATAATCCAATTGATAGATCACTATATGAATTTGATAACCATAAACGAACTGTACCCGCTCTCATGGAGTGTTATAATAGGAAAGCTAGTAGTGTTATTTGTCAACTTACCATCTACTACAGTGTTATAATATGGAGTACGAGTTAAAATATAGTTTTGTTTCTACGGAAGAATTCTCACGGTAAAATAAATCATTAATTCAAACCAAGTAATGAATATGCGGTAGAAGAAATAAGTGAATAAAGTTTGATGGAGTATAGGTTGATATTTTTGTGTTGTTGAAGATGAAAGAAAGATGAAGACTAATGTTTTTGCCCATTGATGTCCCACATCGGAAATTTTTGCCCAACACCAACAATTTATATAACTCTTTCACACAACATAATTTCAAACATAAACTAATGTGCTAACTGAACAGGTATTGGGCCTTAAGTCCATTTAATTTTATTAAAAAAAGTAACAATAAATAAAATTGAATTAAATTAAAAAATATATAATACAAAAAAAATATAATTTAAAATAAATTTAAAAATATATAATATACAAAATAAGAAAAAAGAATTTAAATACAGATTAAAAAATTCCACGTGGCAATTAAAAATTAATTTTTAAAAAAAAATCATGTTGGACTGCCACGTAGGAAGATTACACTACACAGTCAGCGCAATAATGACAATAGGTTGTATGGAAAAGGAATATGAGTCTTATAAGGGGGAATCTCTATTTTTTTCTTAAGAGGGGATAAATTAAAACACGCTTGTGTGTCAGGGGGTAAACACTATCTAACCCTTATTTATATTGAATGATTACCAAATTGTTATAACTTACTTGAGTGGCACAATTGAGTTTTATTTTCTTCATAACATATACATTTGTGTGTGGTGGCTTAGTAAAGATTTATATTTATCTTTGATACGTAGTAAGTTATGTCTAGTGACTTAGTGAAATGTTGATTATATGTATCATATATTGCTAAAATCATCCATAATGTATCCTTAAAAATAAATTTTTTTCTCTCATATGGAATCCTAATGAATAGGGTGTAATTGATTTCTATAGTCCTTTTGCTTCTAATTCCTTTCATTCATTCTTAATAAGTGAAACATACACAATATATATATATATATATATATATATATATATATATATATATATATATATATATATACACACACACACACACACATATATATATATATATATATATATATATATATATATATATATATATATATATATATATATATATATATATTACTCCATTTTTTCTAAAAATACCGAATAGATCCAAATTTGTATTTGATTCAAATTCAAACTTTCAATATTCATGGATATAGTTTACAACAAAACAAATATGCCAGGAATACTACAACTTGATTATATTAATCAAGTTGAATGATTACTTTATTTTATACAATATATATTCTTACAAAATCCTAAATCGAAACATACATCATGTATGTTATTTATTCATTTATTTTTGTTAAAGGTAGAGTAAATCATCCTATAGTACAACAACATTTATTGGAACTTGGAAAAATTATTCTGCAGACACCACCTTTCTTAAATCCCTTTTTAAGACAGTCTGAATTGCATTGCCCATCAAATACACAATTACCATTTAGACATTTTATATCCGTAACGCTATACTCACCACTTGATAAACCTACAACAACAACAAAATTAATTATATAGTTTTTATTCTTTAGAGTTTGTTAATCGTATATGAAGCCTACAACTAGAGAGAGAAAATCAAAGTTTTATTCATTACCTGAAAGCAGGATAATAGAAATGAACAAAATCAAGCAAAAATAAGATCTATTGATTACCACGAAGGCCATTGTAAGTAATTCACTTCTTATAATTATTTTTCTTCTGAGATTTAGAACACACAATATTCAGTATATATACTAGTGAAATGAAATTTCTAGATGATAAAGAAGATGCTTGAAAAGAAAATAAATTAATAAATTTAAATCATTTTAATATTTTAATAATATAATATATTTATTTTTTAAACTTTTTATCATTTATAATTATTTTTTATTTAATGCATTATTTTACGAGTTATGAATATTTTGAAATTGTAGCATACATTTTTTAGTTGTATTAATTAAAAATTAAATTTTTTTATTACTATTTTATAAGACTTTTATCTATTTCTTAATTAATTGAATTTGGCTGAATAAAGGAAAAATACATTATTATTAACAAATTATATTAATGGGTGATTTCTTATGGTATTTTAAATAATCATTTTTTATGCAAACTATTGAGAATTTATTAATACAGTGGGTGAGGAAGCTCCACTAATAATTTCTAGATGAGTTAAATGATTGTAAGTTGTTTATCTAAGCTTTAGTCCATGATGACAAAATTTATTTATATAAATGAATAAATTTTCAGAAAAATATATTTATTAATATAGTAGTATTTGAATAAATATTTATTTTATATTAATTTCTTTAGTAATAGGTAAGATTGTAATTTTAAGAAGATTTTATTAAATTATACTTATTAAAATTTTTGGATGCCCTTAATATTGAGTCTCGCTAGTAATAACCAATATATAAAAAATAATGCAGACTGGTTGTTTTGAGTGGAATTATTGCACGTAACGTTATATTATATTCCATACGCATATTAATAAAAAAAATATAAAAAGAATGCATTATAGTTGTTTTGTGTGGAATTATGAAATGTAAAGTTATATTATATTCCCTACACTTACCAATGAAAATATTACGTTGTTTAAGAAGATAAGAACATGTCTTTCCTCTTTTATTATTTACTTTGTATTCATGCTTGTATTGAAATACTCTTTTTTTCTTGAAATATTTTTGTCATGTTTCTATTATATAGAGTATTTATATTCATTTTTTATAATTTTATATCCTTGTTTATAAATATGCTAATTTTTCTTATTTTTCCCTTTTAATGTATTGGCCCTTCAACGTCTTTGAATTTGTTTTCTTTTAAATAAATGGCTAATTGACCCATTTCAATATTACCTAATTAATATCTAAAATTTTAATAATCCTTGATTAGCTTTCTCAAGATTCTATCATTTCCTTAACTTTCCTTTTCTATGCAAATTTGATTTCCTTGTTTGTGGCACAAAATCTTCATATAAAAGTAATGATGATAGCATACAATTTATTAAAGACTATTTTATCCTCTCGATTTTTTGTTTAAGCGTGGGAATTCGAAAGCACTGACCGAAAGAAAATTTCACAATGATAAGACTCTTTCCCTTAAAATCGAAATTTATATTTGAAATGAGAGTCAGTAGAATATTTATCAGTTATTTGGATGCTTTATTAAAATAAAATTATATAACAATGTATAAAATCAAAATATATTGATGAGTTCTCTTACTTATTGATTAATGATGGATGAATGAGTTTTATTTAAAAATATGATTTTATTCATGAACATTATGTATAAATATGTGTTGTCTAAGTGGTGGAACTGCTTAATTTATTTTTTAGTTATGTGTTTGATGATAAGATTTATTTATAGGGTTAAATAGTGTTTACCCTGCCAAACAATTGTGTTTTGATTTACCCCCGTTAAGAAAAAAAATAAGATCCCCTTTGTAAAATACAGATTTCATTTATAGAGCCCCCTGTTTCACTATTTGGCTTATTGGGCGTGAGAATATTCATATATGGCAGCCCACACGGCATTCTTTTTGTTGACTGTGAAATAAGTTGCCCCGTGGATTTAATTGTTGTTTATTTAATTTTTTTATTATATATTATATTATATATATATATATATATATATATATATATATATATATATATATATATATATATATATATATATATATATATATATATATATATATATATATATATATATATATATATATATTTAAAATTAAATCTATTTATTTTTTTTGTATTATATATTTTTTAATTTAATTCAATTTTTTAATTGATATTTTTAAAATATTTTTAATTGGGCTTTACCACATTTTTTACAAGAGCCCAATAATACTTCCAATATAGATCAAGTATTTTTCCGTTTGAGCATCCAAAGCACAACTAGTTATATAAACACTTCCCCTTTCTGTTAAATTTTCAATGTGGGATTCAAAAACCAAACTTCATCACTCAATTTCCTCTAAAACACAACCTCACATATACCACCAATGGAGCTCCTCTCTAATTGAATTTCACCTCCTCATATTTTCCTCGCACTGAAGGTAAACTTTTATGGTTCCATTCTTCACTTTGTTATTTTTCCACGCACTAAAGATTTCATATATGCCACATTAATCACCCTTTGTTATGAAACAGGTTCTGCTCCCCCACTGCTCCAATTCAATTTGCCAATGCCTTTGCTTCCTGCATGTTGTGAATTTAACCATGATAAACATTTATTTCATGCAATTTCCTGCAATTTCCAAACATCTTTATACAACCTTCATTTTCTTTTCCTCATTTTTCATCACAAACTAACTCACATATCAAAACACTAATATCACCACCTACACATTTATTCATCTTCCATTATTATTTCTATCACTCTCTTCATTAAACATGTGCTTACACTCCATGAGAACTCCATGAACAAATAAATTGTAGAATTCCATTAAATTGAGAATTCATAGTAAATTAAGTGTGTCAGTTCTTTTTAATGTTCTTATCTATTAAAGAAAGAAATGCTTAGAACAATATTCAATTTGGTGTGGTACAAGTGGTAGATAGAGTTCTTTAACTATTTAACTAGGAGAACAATCCTTCGCAGGTATGCAAGAAATTCATGTTGTGAGTAATTAATCCCATAAATGGAAAATGAATATATGAACGTAATTGTAACAATTAGAAAATTGAGAGACTAATTAAGTTCTAGTCTTACTGAATTTTCCATTTGTCCCATTATGAAAATTTGTATTTGTACTCATTAAAATTTGAATGGGTAAGAAGGATCCAGGCCACATATGCCGGTAGACTCCCTAAAAAATCCATGTTTGATTTTCAAGTGTTTATTTTGTTAGCTATCAAATATTAAAGATAAAGTACTAAACAAATTAGGACTCTGTTATTATTTAGACAGAACTTCTACTTCTAGCTTTTCACTTTGAAGAGATCCTTTCTTTAGAAAAAAATATAGAATAATTCATATGGGACATAATCCAATTGATAGATCACTATATGAATTTGATAACCATAAACGAACTGTACCCGCTCTCATGGTGTTATAATAGGAAAGCTAGTAGTGTTATTTGTCAACTTACCATCTACTGCAGTGTTATAATATGGAGTACGAGTTAAAATATAGTTTTGTTTCTACGGAAGAATTCTCACGGTAAAATAAATCATTAATTCAAACCAAGTAATGAATATGCGGTAGAAGAAATAAGTGAATGAAGTTTGATGGAGTATAGGTTGATATTTTTGTGTTGTTGAAGATGAAAGAAAGATGAAGACTAATGTTTTTGCCCATTGATGTCCCACATCGGAAATTTTTGCCCAACACCAACAATTTATGTAACTCTTTCACACAACATAATTTCAAACATAAACTAATGTGCTAACTGAACAGGTATTGGGCCTTAAGTCCATTTAATTTTATTAAAAAAAGTAACAATAAATAAAATTGAATTAAATTAAAAAATATATAATACAAAAAAAATATAATTTAAAATAAATTTAAAAATATATAATATACAAAATAAGAAAAAAGAATTTAAATACAAATTAAAAAATTCCACGTGGCAATTAAAAATTAATTTAAAAAAAAAATCATGTTGGACTGCCACGTAGGAAGATTACACTACACAGTCAACGCAATAATGGCAATAGGTTGTATGGAAAAGGAATATGAGTCTTATAAGGGGGAATCTCTATTTTTTTCTTAAGAGGGGATAAATTAAAACACGCTTGTGTGTCAGGGGGTAAACACTATTTAACCCTTATTTATATTGAATGATTACCAAATTGTTATAACTTACTTGAGTGGCACAATTGAGTTTTATTTTCTTCATAACATATACATTTGTGTGTGGTGGCTTAGTAAAGATTTATATTTATCTTTGATACGTAGTAAGTTATGTCTAGTGACTTAGTGAAATGTTGATTATATGTATCATATATTGCTAAAATCATCCATAATGTATCCTTAAAAATAAATTTTTTTCTCTCATATGGAATCCTAATGAATAGGGTGTAATTGATTTCTATAGTCCTTTTGCTTCTAATTCCTTTCATTCATTCTTAATAAGTGAAACATACACAATATATATATATATATATATATATATATATATATATATATATATATATATATATATATATATATATATATATTACTCCATTTTTTCTAAAAATACCGAATAGATCCAAATTTGTATTTGATTCAAATTCAAACTTTCAATATTCATGGATATAGTTTACAACAAAACAAATATGCCAGGAATACTACAACTTGATTATATTAATCAAGTTGAATGATTACTTTATTTTATACAATATATATTCTTACAAAATCCTAAATCGAAACATACATCATGTATGTTATTTATTCATTTATTTTTGTTAAAGGTAGAGTAAATCATCCTATAGTACAACAACATTTATTGGAACTTGGAAAAATTATTCTGCAGACACCACCTTTCTTAAATCCCTTTTTAAGACAGTCTGAATTGCATTGCCCATCAGATACACAATTACCATTTAGACATTTTATATCCGTAACGCTATACTCACCACTTGATAAACCTACAACAACAACAAAATTAATTATATAGTTTTTATTCTTTAGAGTTTGTTAATCGTATATGAAGCCTACAACTAGAGAGAGAGAATCAAAGTTTTATTCATTACCTGAAAGCAGGATCATAGAAATGAACAAAATCAAGCAAAAATAAGATCTATTGATTACCACGAAGGCCATTGTAAGTAATTCACTTCTTATAATTATTTTTCTTCTGAGATTTAGAACACACAATATTCAGTATATATACTAGTGAAATGAAATTTCTAGATGATAAAGAAGATGCTTGAAAAGAAAATAAATTAATAAATTAAAATCATTTTAATATTTTAATAATATAATATATTTATTTTTTAAACTTTTTATCATTTATAATTATTTTTTATTTAATGCATTATTTTACGAGTTATGAATATTTTGAAATTGTAGCATACATTTTTTAGTTGTATTAATTTAAAATTAAATTTTTTTATTACTATTTTATAAGACTTTTATCTATTTCTTAATTAATTGAATTTGGCTGAATAAAGGAAAAATACATTATTATTAACAAATTATATTAATGGGTGATTTCTTATGGTATTTTAAATAATCATTTTTTATGCAAACTATTGAGAATTTATTAATACAGTGGGTGAGGAAGCTCCACTAATAATTGCTAGATGAGTTAAATGATTGTAAGTTGTTTATCTAAGCTTTAGTCCATGATGACAAAATTTATTTATATAAATGAATAAATTTTCAGAAAAATATATTTATTAATATAGTAGTATTTGAATAAATATTTATTTTATATTAATTTCTTTAGTAATAGGTAAGATTGTAATTTTAAGAAGATTTTATTAAATTATACTTATTAAAATTTTTGGATGCCCTTAATATTGAGTCTCGCTAGTAATAACCAATATATAAAAAATAATGCAGACTGGTTGTTTTGAGTGGAATTATTGCACGTAACGTTATATTATATTCCATACGCATATTAACAAAAAAAATATAAAAAGAATGCATTATAGTTGTTTTGTGTGGAATTATGAAATGTAAAGTTATATTATATTCCCTACACTTACCAATGAAAATATTACGTTGTTTAAGAAGATAAGAACATGTCTTTCCTCTTTTATTATTTACTTTGTATTCATGCTTGTATTGAAATACTCTTTTTTTCTTGAAATATTTTTGTCATGTTTCTATTATATAGAGTATTTATATTCATTTTTTATAATTTTATATCCTTGTTTATAAATATGCTAATTTTTCTTATTTTTCCCTTTTAATGTATTGGCCCTTCAACGTCTTTGAATTTGTTTTCTTTTAAATAAATGGCTAATTGACCCATTTCAATATTACCTAATTAATATCTAAAATTTTAATAATCCTTGATTAGCTTTCTCAAGATTCTATCATTTCCTTAACTTTCCTTTTCTATGCAAATTTGATTTCCTTGTTTGTGGCACAAAATCTTCATATAAAAGTAATGATGATAGCATACAATTTATTAAAGACTATTTTATCCTCTCGATTTTTTGTTTAAGCGTGGGAATTCGAAAGCACTGACCGAAAGAAAATTTCACAATGATAAGACTCTTTCCCTTAAAATCGAAATTTATATTTGAAATGAGAGTCAGTAGAATATTTATCAGTTATTTGGATGCTTTATTAAAATAAAATTATATAACAATGTATAAAATCAAAATATATTGATGAGTTCTCTTACTTATTGATTAATGATGGATGAATGAGTTTTATTTAAAAATATGATTTTATTCATGAACATTATGTATAAATATGTGTTGTCTAAGTGGTGGAACTGCTTAATTTATTTTTTAGTTATGTGTTTGATGATAAGATTTATTTATAGGGTTAAATAGTGTTTACCCTGCCAAACAATTGTGTTTTGATTTACCCCCGTTAAGAAAAAAAATAAGATCCCCTTTGTAAAATACAGATTTCATTTATAGAGCCCCCTGTTTCACTATTTGGCTTATTGGGCGTGAGAATATTCATATATGGCAGCCCACACGGCATTCTTTTTGTTGACTGTGAAATAAGTTGCCCCGTGGATTTATTTGTTTTTTATTTAATTTTTTTATTATATATTATATTATATATATATATATATATATATATATATATATATATATATATATTTAAAATTAAATCTATTTATTTTTTTTGTATTATATATTTTTTAATTTAATTCAATTTTTTAATTGATATTTTTAAAATATTTTTAATTGGGCTTTACCACATTTTTTACAAGAGCCCAATAATACTTCCAATATAGATCAAGTATTTTTCCGTTTGAGCATCCAAAGCACAACTAGTTATATAAACACTTCCCCTTTCTGTTAAATTTTCAATGTGGGATTCAAAAACCAAACTTCATCACTCAATTTCCTCTAAAACACAACCTCACATATACCACCAATGGAGCTCCTCTCTAATTGAATTTCACCTCCTCATATTTTCCTCGCACTGAAGGTAAACTTTTATGGTTCCATTCTTCACTTTGTTATTTTTCCACGCACTAAAGATTTCATATATGCCACATTAATCACCCTTTGTTATGAAACAGGTTCTGCTCCCCCACTGCTCCAATTCAATTTGCCAATGCCTTTGCTTCCTGCATGTTGTGAATTTAACCATGATAAACATTTATTTCATGCAATTTCCTGCAATTTCCAAACATCTTTATACAACCTTCATTTTCTTTTCCTCATTTTTCATCACAAACTAACTCACATATCAAAACACTAATATCACCACCTACACATTTATTCATCTTCCATTATTATTTCTATCACTCTCTTCATTAAACATGTGCTTACACTCCATGAGAACTCCATGAACAAATAAATTGTAGAATTCCATTAAATTGAGAATTCATAGTAAATTAAGTGTGTCAGTTCTTTTTAATGTTCTTATCTATTAAAGAAAGAAATGCTTAGAACAATATTCAATTTGGTGTGGTACAAGTGGTAGATAGAGTTCTTTAACTATTTAACTAGGAGAACAATCCTTCGCAGGTATGCAAGAAATTCATGTTGTGAGTAATTAATCCCATAAATGGAAAATGAATATATGAACGTAATTGTAACAATTAGAAAATTGAGAGACTAATTAAGTTCTAGTCTTACTGAATTTTCCATTTGTCCCATTATGAAAATTTGTATTTGTACTCATTAAAATTTGAATGGGTAAGAAGGATCCAGGCCACATATGCCGGTAGACTCCCTAAAAAATCCATGTTTGATTTTCAAGTGTTTATTTTGTTAGCTATCAAATATTAAAGATAAAGTACTAAACAAATTAGGACTCTGTTATTATTTAGACAGAACTTCTACTTCTAGCTTTTCACTTTGAAGAGATCCTTTCTTTAGAAAAAAATATAGAATAATTCATATGGGACATAATCCAATTGATAGATCACTATATGAATTTGATAACCATAAACGAACTGTACCCGCTCTCATGGTGTTATAATAGGAAAGCTAGTAGTGTTATTTGTCAACTTACCATCTACTGCAGTGTTATAATATGGAGTACGAGTTAAAATATAGTTTTGTTTCTACGGAAGAATTCTCACGGTAAAATAAATCATTAATTCAAACCAAGTAATGAATATGCGGTAGAAGAAATAAGTGAATGAAGTTTGATGGAGTATAGGTTGATATTTTTGTGTTGTTGAAGATGAAAGAAAGATGAAGACTAATGTTTTTGCCCATTGATGTCCCACATCGGAAATTTTTGCCCAACACCAACAATTTATGTAACTCTTTCACACAACATAATTTCAAACATAAACTAATGTGCTAACTGAACAGGTATTGGGCCTTAAGTCCATTTAATTTTATTAAAAAAAGTAACAATAAATAAAATTGAATTAAATTAAAAAATATATAATACAAAAAAAATATAATTTAAAATAAATTTAAAAATATATAATATACAAAATAAGAAAAAAGAATTTAAATACAAATTAAAAAATTCCACGTGGCAATTAAAAATTAATTTTAAAAAAAAATCATGTTGGACTGCCACGTAGGAAGATTACACTACACAGTCAACGCAATAATGGCAATAGGTTGTATGGAAAAGGAATATGAGTCTTATAAGGGGGAATCTCTATTTTTTTCTTAAGAGGGGATAAATTAAAACACGCTTGTGTGTCAGGGGGTAAACACTATTTAACCCTTATTTATATTGAATGATTACCAAATTGTTATAACTTACTTGAGTGGCACAATTGAGTTTTATTTTCTTCATAACATATACATTTGTGTGTGGTGGCTTAGTAAAGATTTATATTTATCTTTGATACGTAGTAAGTTATGTCTAGTGACTTAGTGAAATGTTGATTATATGTATCATATATTGCTAAAATCATCCATAATGTATCCTTAAAAATAAATTTTTTTCTCTCATATGGAATCCTAATGAATAGGGTGTAATTGATTTCTATAGTCCTTTTGCTTCTAATTCCTTTCATTCATTCTTAATAAGTGAAACATACACAATATATATATATATATATATATATATATATATATATATATATATATATATATATATATATATATATATATATATATATATATATATATATATATATATATTACTCCATTTTTTCTAAAAATACCGAATAGATCCAAATTTGTATTTGATTCAAATTCAAACTTTCAATATTCATGGATATAGTTTACAACAAAACAAATATGCCAGGAATACTACAACTTGATTATATTAATCAAGTTGAATGATTACTTTATTTTATACAATATATATTCTTACAAAATCCTAAATCGAAACATACATCATGTATGTTATTTATTCATTTATTTTTGTTAAAGGTAGAGTAAATCATCCTATAGTACAACAACATTTATTGGAACTTGGAAAAATTATTCTGCAGACACCACCTTTCTTAAATCCCTTTTTAAGACAGTCTGAATTGCATTGCCCATCAGATACACAATTACCATTTAGACATTTTATATCCGTAACGCTATACTCACCACTTGATAAACCTACAACAACAACAAAATTAATTATATAGTTTTTATTCTTTAGAGTTTGTTAATCGTATATGAAGCCTACAACTAGAGAGAGAGAATCAAAGTTTTATTCATTACCTGAAAGCAGGATCATAGAAATGAACAAAATCAAGCAAAAATAAGATCTATTGATTACCACGAAGGCCATTGTAAGTAATTCACTTCTTATAATTATTTTTCTTCTGAGATTTAGAACACACAATATTCAGTATATATACTAGTGAAATGAAATTTCTAGATGATAAAGAAGATGCTTGAAAAGAAAATAAATTAATAAATTAAAATCATTTTAATATTTTAATAATATAATATATTTATTTTTTAAACTTTTTATCATTTATAATTATTTTTTATTTAATGCATTATTTTACGAGTTATGAATATTTTGAAATTGTAGCATACATTTTTTAGTTGTATTAATTTAAAATTAAATTTTTTTATTACTATTTTATAAGACTTTTATCTATTTCTTAATTAATTGAATTTGGCTGAATAAAGGAAAAATACATTATTATTAACAAATTATATTAATGGGTGATTTCTTATGGTATTTTAAATAATCATTTTTTATGCAAACTATTGAGAATTTATTAATACAGTGGGTGAGGAAGCTCCACTAATAATTGCTAGATGAGTTAAATGATTGTAAGTTGTTTATCTAAGCTTTAGTCCATGATGACAAAATTTATTTATATAAATGAATAAATTTTCAGAAAAATATATTTATTAATATAGTAGTATTTGAATAAATATTTATTTTATATTAATTTCTTTAGTAATAGGTAAGATTGTAATTTTAAGAAGATTTTATTAAATTATACTTATTAAAATTTTTGGATGCCCTTAATATTGAGTCTCGCTAGTAATAACCAATATATAAAAAATAATGCAGACTGGTTGTTTTGAGTGGAATTATTGCACGTAACGTTATATTATATTCCATACGCATATTAACAAAAAAAATATAAAAAGAATGCATTATAGTTGTTTTGTGTGGAATTATGAAATGTAAAGTTATATTATATTCCCTACACTTACCAATGAAAATATTACGTTGTTTAAGAAGATAAGAACATGTCTTTCCTCTTTTATTATTTACTTTGTATTCATGCTTGTATTGAAATACTCTTTTTTTCTTGAAATATTTTTGTCATGTTTCTATTATATAGAGTATTTATATTCATTTTTTATAATTTTATATCCTTGTTTATAAATATGCTAATTTTTCTTATTTTTCCCTTTTAATGTATTGGCCCTTCAACGTCTTTGAATTTGTTTTCTTTTAAATAAATGGCTAATTGACCCATTTCAATATTACCTAATTAATATCTAAAATTTTAATAATCCTTGATTAGCTTTCTCAAGATTCTATCATTTCCTTAACTTTCCTTTTCTATGCAAATTTGATGTGGCACAAAATCTTCATATAAAAGTAATGATGATAGCATACAATTTATAAAAGACTATTTTATCCTCTCGATTTTTTGTTTAAGCGTGGGAATTCGAAAGCACTGACCGAAAGAAAATTTCACAATGATAAGACTCTTTCCCTTAAAATCGAAATTTATATTTGAAATGAGAGTCAGTAGAATATTTATCAGTTATTTGGATGCTTTATTAAAATAAAATTATATAACAATGTATAAAATCAAAATATATTGATGAGTTCTCTTACTTATTGATTAATGATGGATGAATGAGTTTTATTTAAAAATATGATTTTATTCATGAACATTATGTATAAATATGTGTTGTCTAAGTGGTGGAACTGCTTAATTTATTTTTTAGTTATGTGTTTGATGATAAGATTTATTTATAGGGTTAAATAGTGTTTACCCTGCCAAACAATTGTGTTTTAATTTACCCCCGTGAAGAAAAAAAATAAGATCCCCTTTGTAAAATACAGATTTCATTTATAGAGCCACCTGTTTCACTATTTGGCTTATTGGGCGTGAGAATATTCATATATGCCAGCCCACACGACATTCTTTTTGTTGACTGTGAAATAAGTTGCCCCGTGGATTTATTTGTTTTTTATTTAATTTTTTTATTATATATTATATATATATATATATATATATATATATATATATATATATATATATATATATATATATATATATATTTAAAATTAAATCTATTTATTTTTTTTGTATTATATATTTTTTAATTTAATTCAATTTTTTAATTGATATTTTAAAAATATTTTTAATTGGGCTTTACCACATTTTTTACAAGAGCCCAATAATACTTCCAATATAGATCAAGTATTTTTCCGTTTGAGCATCCAAAGCACAACTAGTTATATAAACACTTCCCCTTTCTGTTAAATTTTCAATGTGGGATTCAAAAACCAAACTTCATCACTCAATTTCCTCTAAAACACAACCTCACATATACCACCAATGGAGCTCCTCTCTAATTGAATTTCACCTCCTCATATTTTCCTCGCACTGAAGGTAAACTTTTATGGTTCCATTCTTCACTTTGTTATTTTTCCACGCACTAAAGATTTCATATATGCCACATTAATCACCCTTTGTTATGAAACAGGTTCTGCTCCCCCACTGCTCCAATTCAATTTGCCAATGCCTTCGCTTCCTGCATGTTGTGAATTTAACCATGATAAACATTTATTTCTTGCAAGTTCCTGCAATTTCCAAACATCTTTATACAACCTTCATTTTCTTTTCCTCATTTTTCATCACAAACTAACTCACATATCAAAACACTAATATCACCACCTACACATTTATTCATCTTCCATTATTATTTCTATCACTCTCTTCATTAAATATGTGCTTACACTCCATGAGAACTCCATGAACAAATAAATTGTAGAATTCCATTAAATTGAGAATTCATAGTAAATTAAGTGTGTCAGTTCTATTTAATGTTCTTATCTATTAAAGAAAGAAATGCTTAGAACAATATTCAATTTGGTGTGGTACAAGTGGTAGATAGAGTTCTTTAACTATTTAACTAGGAGGTCAATCCTTCGCAGGTATGCAAGAAATTCATGTTGTGAGTAATTAATCCCATAAATGGAAAATGAATATATGAACGTAATTGTAACAATTAGAAAATTGAGAGACTAATTAAGTTCTAGTCTTACTGAATTTTCCATTTGTCCCATTATGAAAATTTGTATTTGTACTCATTAAAATTTGAATGGGTAAGAAGGATCCAGGCCACATATGCCGGTAGACTCCCTAAAAAATCCATGTTTGATTTTCAAGTGTTTATTTTGTTAGCTATCAAATATTAAAGATAAAGTACTAAACAAATTAGGACTCTGTTATTATTTAGACAGAACTTCTACTTCTAGCTTTTCACTTTGAAGAGATCCTTTCTTTAGAAAAAAATATAGAATAATTCATATGGGACATAATCCAATTGATAGATCACTATATGAATTTGATAACCATAAACGAACTGTACCCGCTCTCATGGTGTTATAATAGGAAAGCTAGTAGTGTTATTTGTCAACTTACCATCTACTGCAGTGTTATAATATGGAGTACGAGTTAAAATATAGTTTTGTTTCTACGGAAGAATTCTCACGGTAAAATAAATCATTAATTCAAACCAAGTAATGAATATGCGGTAGAAGAAATAAGTGAATGAAGTTTGATGGAGTATAGGTTGATATTTTTGTGTTGTTGAAGATGAAAGAAAGATGAAGACTAATGTTTTTGCCCATTGATGTCCCACATCGGAAATTTTTGCCCAACACCAACAATTTATGTAACTCTTTCACACAACATAATTTCAAACATAAACTAATGTGCTAACTGAACAGGTATTGGGCCTTAAGTCCATTTAATTTTATTAAAAAAAGTAACAATAAATAAAATTGAATTAAATTAAAAAATATATAATACAAAAAAAATATAATTTAAAATAAATTTAAAAATATATAATATACAAAATAAGAAAAAAGAATTTAAATACAAATTAAAAAATTCCACGTGGCAATTAAAAATTAATTTTAAAAAAAAAATCATGTTGGACTGCCACGTAGGAAGATTACACTACACAGTCAACGCAATAATGACAATAGGTTGTATGGAAAAGGAATATGAGTCTTATAAGGGGGGATCTCTATTTTTTTCTTAAGAGGGGATAAATTAAAACACGCTTGTGTGTCAGGGGGTAAACACTATTTAACCCTTATTTATATTGAATGATTACCAAATTGTTATAACTTACTTGAGTGGCACAATTGAGTTTTATTTTCTTCATAACATATACATTTGTGTGTGGTGGCTTAGTAAAGATTTATATTTATCTTTGATACGTAGTAAGTTATGTCTAGTGACTTGGTGAAATGTTGATTATATGTATCATATATTGCTAAAATCATCCATAATGTATCCTTAAAAATAAATTTTTTTTCTCTCATATGGAATCCTAATGAATAGGGTGTAATTGATTTCTATAGTCCTTTTGCTTCTAATTCCTTTCATTCATTCTTAATAAGTGAAACATACACAATATATATATATATATATATATATATATATATATATATATATATATATATATATATATATATATATATATTACTCCATTTTTTCTAAAAATACCGAATAGATCCAAATTTGTATTTGATTCAAATTCAAACTTTCAATATTCATGGATATAGTTTACAACAAAACAAATATGCCAGGAATACTACAACTTGATTATATTAATCAAGTTGAATGATTACTTTATTTTATACAATATATATTCTTACAAAATCCTAAATCGAAACATACATCATGTATGTTATTTATTCATTTATTTTTGTTAAAGGTAGAGTAAATCATCCTATAGTACAACAACATTTATTGGAACTTGGAAAAATTATTCTGCAGACACCACCTTTCTTAAATCCCTTTTTAAGACAGTCTGAATTGCATTGCCCATCAGATACACAATTACCATTTAGACATTTTATATCCGTAACGCTATACTCACCACTTGATAAACCTACAACAACAACAAAATTAATTATATAGTTTTTATTCTTTAGAGTTTGTTAATCGTATATGAAGCCTACAACTAGAGAGAGAAAATCAAAGTTTTATTCATTACCTGAAAGCAGGATCATAGAAATGAACAAAATCAAGCAAAAATAAGATCTATTGATTACCACGAAGGCCATTGTAAGTAATTCACTTCTTATAATTATTTTTCTTCTGAGATTTAGAACACATAATATTCAGTATATATACTAGTGAAATGAAATTTCTAGATGATAAAGAAGATGCTTGAAAAGAAAATAAATTAATAAATTTAAATCATTTTAATATTTTAATAATATAATATATTTATTTTTTAAACTTTTTATCATTTATAATTATTTTTTATTTAATGCATTATTTTACGAGTTATGAATATTTTGAAATTGTAGCATACATTTTTTAGTTGTATTAATTTAAAATTAAATTTTTTTATTACTATTTTATAAGACTTTTATCTATTTCTTAATTAATTGAATTTGGCTGAATAAAGGAAAAATACATTATTATTAACAAATTATATTAATGGGTGATTTCTTATGGTATTTTAAATAATCATTTTTTATGCAAACTATTGAGAATTTATTAATACAGTGGGTGAGGAAGCTCCACTAATAATTTCTAGATGAGTTAAATGATTGTAAGTTGTTTATCTAAGCTTTAGTCCATGATGACAAAATTTATTTATATAAATGAATAAATTTTCAGAAAAATATATTTATTAATATAGTAGTATTTGAATAAATATTTATTTTATATTAATTTCTTTAGTAATAGGTAAGATTGTAATTTTAAGAAGATTTTATTAAATTATACTTATTAAAATTTTTGGATGCCCTTAATATTGAGTCTCGCTAGTAATAACCAATATATAAAAAATAATGCAGACTGGTTGTTTTGAGTGGAATTATTGCACGTAACGTTATATTATATTCCATACGCATATTAATAAAAAAAATATAAAAAGAATGCATTATAGTTGTTTTGTGTGGAATTATGAAATGTAAAGTTATATTATATTCCCTACACTTACCAATGAAAATATTACGTTGTTTAAGAAGATAAGAACATGTCTTTCCTCTTTTATTATTTACTTTGTATTCATGCTTGTATTGAAATACTCTTTTTTTCTTGAAATATTTTTGTCATGTTTCTATTATATAGAGTATTTATATTCATTTTTTATAATTTTATATCCTTGTTTATAAATATGCTAATTTTTCTTATTTTTCCCTTTTAATGTATTGGCCCTTCAACGTCTTTGAATTTGTTTTCTTTTAAATAAATGGCTAATTGACCCATTTCAATATTACCTAATTAATATCTAAAATTTTAATAATCCTTGATTAGCTTTCTCAAGATTCTATCATTTCCTTAACTTTCCTTTTCTATGCAAATTTGATTTCCTTGTTTGTGGCACAAAATCTTCATATAAAAGTAATGATGATAGCATACAATTTATTAAAGACTATTTTATCCTCTCGATTTTTTGTTTAAGCGTGGGAATTCGAAAGCACTGACCGAAAGAAAATTTCACAATGATAAGACTCTTTCCCTTAAAATCGAAATTTATATTTGAAATGAGAGTCAGTAGAATATTTATCAGTTATTTGGATGCTTTATTAAAATAAAATTATATAACAATGTATAAAATCAAAATATATTGATGAGTTCTCTTACTTATTGATTAATGATGGATGAATGAGTTTTATTTAAAAATATGATTTTATTCATGAACATTATGTATAAATATGTGTTGTCTAAGTGGTGGAACTGCTTAATTTATTTTTTAGTTATGTGTTTGATGATAAGATTTATTTATAGGGTTAAATAGTGTTTACCCCCTGCCAAACAATTGTGTTTTGATTTACCCCCGTTAAGAAAAAAAATAAGATCCCCTTTGTAAAATACAGATTTCATTTATAGAGCCCCCTGTTTCACTATTTGGCTTATTGGGCGTGAGAATATTCATATATGGCAGCCCACACGGCATTCTTTTTGTTGACTGTGAAATAAGTTGCCCCGTGGATTTATTTGTTTTTTATTTAATTTTTTTATTATATATTATATTTTATATATATATATATATATATATATATATATATATATATATATATATATATATATATATATATATATATATATATATATATATATATATATATATTTAAAATTAAATCTATTTATTTTTTTTGTATTATATATTTTTTAATTTAATTCAATTTTTTAATTGATATTTTAAAAATATTTTTAATTGGGCTTTACCACATTTTTTACAAGAGCCCAATAATACTTCCAATATAGATCAAGTATTTTTCCGTTTGAGCATCCAAAGCACAACTAGTTATATAAACACTTCCCCTTTCTGTTAAATTTTCAATGTGGGATTCTAAAACCAAACTTCATCACTCAATTTCCTCTAAAACACAACCTCACATATACCACCAATGGAGCTCCTCTCTAATTGAATTTCACCTCCTCATATTTTCCTCGCACTGAAGGTAAACTTTTATGGTTCCATTCTTCACTTTGTTATTTTTCCACGCACTAAAGATTTCATATATGCCACATTAATCACCCTTTGTTATGAAACAGGTTCTGCTCCCCCACTGCTCCAATTCAATTTGCCAATGCCTTCGCTTCCTGCATGTTGTGAATTTAACCATGATAAACATTTATTTCTTGCAAGTTCCTGCAATTTCCAAACATCTTTATACAACCTTCATTTTCTTTTCCTCATTTTTCATCACAAACTAACTCACATATCAAAACACTAATATCACCACCTACACATTTATTCATCTTCCATTATTATTTCTATCACTCTCTTCATTAAACATGTGCTTACACTCCATGAGAACTCCATGAACAAATAAATTGTAGAATTCCATTAAATTGAGAATTCATAGTAAATTAAGTGTGTCAGTTCTATTTAATGTTCTTATCTATTAAAGAAAGAAATGCTTAGAACAATATTCAATTTGGTGTGGTACAAGTGGTAGATAGAGTTCTTTAACTAATTAACTAGGAGGTCAATCCTTCGCAGGTATGCAAGAAATTCATGTTGTGAGTAATTAATCCCATAAATGGAAAATGAATATATGAACGTAATTGTAACAATTAGAAAATTGAGAGACTAATTAAGTTCTAGTCTTACTGAATTTTCCATTTGTCCCATTATGAAAATTTGTATTTGTACTCATTAAAATTTGAATGGGTAAGAAGGATCCAGGCCACATATGCCGGTAGACTCCCTAAAAAATCCATGTTTGATTTTCAAGTGTTTATTTTGTTAGCTATCAAATATTAAAGATAAAGTACTAAACAAATTAGGACTCTGTTATTTTTTAGACAGAACTTCTACTTCTAGCTTTTCACTTTGAAGAGATCCTTTCTTTAGAAAAAAATATAGAATAATTCATATGGGACATAATCCAATTGATAGATCACTATATGAATTTGATAACCATAAACGAACTGTACCCGCTCTCATGGTGTTATAATAGGAAAGCTAGTAGTGTTATTTGTCAACTTACCATCTACTGCAGTGTTATAATATGGAGTACGAGTTAAAATATAGTTTTTTTTCTACGGAAGAATTCTCACGATAAAATAAATCATTAATTCAAACCAAGTAATGAATATGCGGTAGAAGAAATAAGTGAATGAAGTTTGATGGAGTATAGGTTGATATTTTTGTGTTGTTGAAGATGAAAGAAAGATGAAGACTAATGTTTTTGCCCATTGATGTCCCACATCGGAAATTTTTGCCCAACACCAACAATTTATATAACTCTTTCACACAACATAATTTCAAACATAAACTAATGTGCTAACTGACCAGGTATTGGGCCTTAAGTCCATTTAATTTTATTAAAAAAAGTAACAATAAATAAAATTGAATTAAATTTAAAAATATATAATACAAAAAAAATATAATTTAAAATAAATTTAAAATAAATTTAAAAATATATAATATACAAAATAAGAAAAAAGAATTTAAATACAAATTAAAAAATTCCACGTGGCAATTAAAAATTAATTTTTTTAAAAAAATCATGTTGGACTGCCACGTAGGAAGATTACACTACACAGTCAACGCAATAATGACAATAGGTTGTATGGAAAAGGAATATGAGTCTTATAAGGGGGAATCTCTATTTTTTTTCTTAAGAGGGGATAAATTAAAACACGCTTGTGTGTCAGGGGGTAAACACTATTTAACCCTTATTTATATTGAATGATTACCAAATTGTTATAACTTACTTGAGTGGCACAATTGAGTTTTATTTTCTTCATAACATATACATTTGTGTGTGGTGGCTTAGTAAAGATTTATATTTATCTTTGATACGTAGTAAGTTATGTCTAGTGACTTAGTGAAATGTTGATTATATGTATCATATATTGCTAAAATCATCCATAATGTATCCTTAAAAATAATTTTTTTTCTCTCATATGGAATCCTAATGAATAGGGTGTAATTGATTTCTATAGTCCTTTTGCTTCTAATTCCTTTCATTCATTCTTAATAAGTGAAACAAACACAATATATATATATATATATATATATATATATATATATATATATATATATATATATATATATATATATATATATATATATATATATATATATATATATATACATATATATATATATATATATATACATATATATATATATATATATATATATATATATATATATATATATATATATATTACTCCATTTTTTCTAAAAATACCGAATAGATCCAAATTTGTATTTGATTCAAATTCAAACTTTCAATATTCATGGATATAGTTTACAACAAAACAAATATGTCAGGAATACTACAACTTGATTATATTAATCAAGTTGAATGATTACTTTATTTTATACAATATATATTCTTACAAAATCCTAAATCGAAACATACATCATGTATGTTATTTATTCATTTATTTTTGTTAAAGGTAGAGTAAATCATCCTATAGTACAACAACATTTATTGGAACTTGGAAAAATTATTCTGCAGACACCACCTTTCTTAAATCCCTTTTTAAGACAGTCTGAATTGCATTGCCCATCAGATACACAATTACCATTTAGACATTTTATATCCGTAACGCTATACTCACCACTTGATAAACCTACAACAACAACAAAATTAATTATATAGTTTTTATTCTTTAGAGTTTGTTAATCGTATATGAAGCATACAACTAGAGAGAGAAAATCAAAGTTTTATTCATTACCTGAAAGCAGGATCATAGAAATGAACAAAATCAAGCAAAAATAAGATCTATTGATTACCACGAAGGCCATTGTAAGTAATTCACTTCTTATAATTATTTTTCTTCTGAGATTTAGAACACACAATATTCAGTATATATACTAGTGAAATGAAATTTCTAGATGATAAAGAAGATGCTTGAAAAGAAAATAAATTAATAAATTTAAATCATTTTAATATTTTAATAATATAATATATTTATTTTTTAAACTTTTTATCATTTATAATTATTTTTTATTTAATGCATTATTTTACGAGTTATGAATATTTTGAAATTGTAGCATACATTTTTTAGTTGTATTAATTTAAAATTAAATTTTTTTATTACTATTTTATAAGACTTTTATCTATTTCTTAATTAATTGAATTTGGCTGAATAAAGGAAAAATACATTATTATTAACAAATTATATTAATGGGTGATTTCTTATGGTATTTTAAATAATCATTTTTTTATGCAAACTATTGAGAATTTATTAATACAGTGGGTGAGGAAGCTCCACTAATAATTGCTAGATGAGTTAAATGATTGTAAGTTTTTTATCTAAGCTTTAGTCCATGATGACAAAATTTATTTATATAAATGAATAAATTTTCAGAAAAATATATTTATTAATATAGTAGTATTTGAATAAATATTTATTTTATATTAATTTCTTTAGTAATAGGTAAGATTGTAATTTTAAGAAGATTTTATTAAATTATACTTATTAAAATTTTTGGATGCCCTTAATATTGAGTCTCGCTAGTAATAACCAATATATAAAAAATAATGCAGACTGGTTGTTTTGAGTGGAATTATTGCACGTAACGTTATATTATATTCCATACGCATATTAACAAAAAAAATATAAAAAGAATGCATTATAGTTGTTTTGTGTGGAATTATGAAATGTAAAGTTATATTATATTCCCTACACTTACCAATGAAAATATTACGTTGTTTAAGAAGATAAGAACATGTCTTTCCTCTTTTATTATTTACTTTGTATTCATGCTTGTATTGAAATACTCTTTTTTTCTTGAAATATTTTTGTCATGTTTCTATTATATAGAGTATTTATATTCATTTTTTATAATTTTATATCCTTGTTTATAAATATGCTAATTTTTCTTATTTTTCCCTTTTAATGTATTGGCCCATCAACGTCTTTGAATTTGTTTTCTTTTAAATAAATGGCTAATTGACCCATTTCAATATTACCTAATTAATATCTAAAATTTTAATAATCCTTGATTAGCTTTCTCAAGATTCTATCATTTCCTTAACTTTCCTTTTCTATGCAAATTTGATTTCCTTGTTTGTGGCACAAAATCTTCATATAAAAGTAATGATGATAGCATACAATTTATTAAAGACTATTTTATCCTCTCGATTTTTTGTTTAAGCGTGGGAATTCGAAAGCACTGACCGAAAGAAAATTTCACAATGATAAGACTCTTTCCCTTAAAATCGAAATTTATATTTGAAATGAGAGTCAGTAGAATATTTATCAGTTATTTGGATGCTTTATTAAAATAAAATTATATAACAATGTATAAAATCAAAATATATTGATGAGTTCTCTTACTTATTGATTAATGATGGATGAATGAGTTTTATTTAAAAATATGATTTTATTCATGAACATTATGTATAAATATGTGTTGTCTAAGTGGTGGAACTGCTTAATTTATTTTTTAGTTATGTGTTTGATGATAAGATTTATTTATAGGGTTAAATAGTGTTTACCCCCTGCCAAACAATTGTGTTTTGATTTACCCCCGTTAAGAAAAAAATAAGATCCCCTTTGTAAAACACAAATTTCATTTATAGAGCCCCCTGTTTCACTATTTGGCTTATTGGGCGTGAGAATATTCATATATGGCAGCCCACACGGCATTCTTTTTGTTGACTGTGAAATAAGTTGCCCCGTGGATTTATTTGTTTTTTATTTAATTTTTTTATTATATATTATATATATATATATATATATATATATTTAAAATTAAATCTATTTATTTTTTTTTGTATTATATATTTTTTAATTTAATTCAATTTTTTAATTGATATTTTAAAAATATTTTTAATTGGGCTTTACCACATTTTTTACAAGAGCCCAATAATACTTCCAATATAGATCAAGTATTTTTCCGTTTGAGCATCCAAAGCACAACTAGTTATATAAACACTTCCCCTTTCTGTTAAATTTTCAATGTGGGATTCTAAAACCAAACTTCATCACTCAATTTCCTCTAAAACACAACCTCACATATACCACCAATGGAGCTCCTCTCTAATTGAATTTCACCTCCTCATATTTTCCTCGCACTGAAGGTAAACTTTTATGGTTCCATTCTTCACTTTGTTATTTTTCCACGCACTAAAGATTTCGTATATGCCACATTAATCACCCTTTGTTATGAAACAGGTTCTGCTCCCCCACTGCTCCAATTCAATTTGCCAATGCCTTCGCTTCCTGCATGTTGTGAATTTAACCATGATAAACATTTATTTCTTGCAATTTCCTGCAATTTCCAAACATTTTTATACAACCTTCATTTTCTTTTCCTCATTTTTCATCACAAACTAACTCTCATATCAAAACACTAATATCACCACCTACACATTTATCCATCTTCCATTATTATTTCTATCACTCTCTTCATTAAACATATGCTTACACTCCATGAGAACTCCATGAACAAATAAATTGTAGAATTCCATTAAATTGAGAATTCATAGTAAATTAAGTGTGTCAGTTCTTTTTAATGTTCTTATCTATTAAAGAAAGAAATGCTTAGAACAATATTCAATTTGGTGTGGTACAAGTGGTAGATAGAGTTCTTTAACTATTTAACTAGGAGGTCAATCCTTTGCAGGTATGCAAGAAATTCATGTTGTGAGTAATTAATCCCATAAATGGAAAATGAATATATGAACATAATTGTAAGAATTAGAAAATTGAGAGACTAATTAAGTTCCAGTCTTACTGAATTTTCCATTTGTCCCATTATGAAAATTTGTATTTGTACTCATTAAAATTTGAATGGGTAAGAAGGATCCAGGCCACATATGCCGGTAGACTCCCTAAAAAATCCATGTTTGATTTTCAAGTGTTTATTTTGTTAGCTATCAAATATTAAAGATAAAGTACTAAACAAATTAGGACTCTGTTATTTTTTAGACAGAACTTCTACTTCTAGCTTTTCACTTTGAAGAGATCCTTTCTTTAGAAAAAAATATAGAATAATTCATATGGGACATAATCCAATTGATAGATCACTATATGAATTTGATAACCATAAACGAACTGTACCCGCTCTCATGGTGTTATAATAGGAAAGCTAGTAGTGTTATTTGTCAACTTACCATCTACTGCAGTGTTATAATATGGAGTACGAGTTAAAATATAGTTTTGTTTCTACGGAAGAATTCTCACGATAAAATAAATCATTAATTCAAACCAAGTAATGAATATGCGGTAGAAGAAATAAGTGAATGAAGTTTGATGGAGTATAGGTTGATATTTTTGTGTTGTTGAAGATGAAAGAAAGATGAAGACTAATGTTTTTGCCCATTGATGTCCCACATCGGAAATTTTTGCCCAACACCAACAATTTATATAACTCTTTCACACAACATAATTTCAAACATAAACTAATGTGCTAACTGAACAGGTATTGGGCTTTAAGTCCATTTAATTTTATTAAAAAAAGTAACAATAAATAAAATTGAATTAAATTAAAAAATATATAATACAAAAAAAATATAATTTAAAATAAATTTAAAAATATATAATATACAAAATAAGAAAAAAGAATTTAAATACAAATTAAAAATTCCACGTGGCAATTAAGAATTAATTTTAAAAAAAAAATCATGTTGGACTGCCACGTAGGAAGATTACACTACACAGTCAACGCAATAATGACAATAGGTTGTATGGAAAAGGAATATGAGTCTTATAAGGGGGAATCTCTATTTTTTTCTTAAGAGGGGATAAATTAAAACACGCTTGTGTGTCAGGGGGTAAACACTATTTAACCCTTATTTATATTGAATGATTACCAAATTGTTATAACTTACTTGAGTGGCACAATTGAGTTTTATTTTCTTCATAACATATACATTTGTGTGTGGTGGCTTAGTAAAGATTTATATTTATCTTTGATACGTAGTAAGTTATGTCTAGTGACTTAGTGAAATGTTGATTATATGTATCATATATTGCTAAAATCATCCATAATGTATCCTTAAAAATAAATTTTTTTTCTCTCATATGGAATCCTAATGAATAGGGTGTAATTGATTTCTATAGTCCTTTTGCTTCTAATTCCTTTCATTCATTCTTAATAAGTGAAACAAACACAGTATATATATATATATTATATATATATATATATATATATATATATATATATATATATATATATATATATATATATATATTACTCCATTTTTTCTAAAAATACCGAATAGATCCAAATTTGTATTTGATTCAAATTCAAACTTTCAATATTCATGGATATAGTTTACAACAAAACAAATATGTCAGGAATACTACAACTTGATTATATTAATCAAGTTGAATGATTACTTTATTTTATACAATATATATTCTTACAAAATCCTAAATCGAAACATACATCATGTATGTTATTTATTCATTTATTTTTGTTAAAGGTAGAGTAAATCATCCTATAGTACAACAACATTTATTGGAACTTGGAAAAATTATTCTGCAGACACCACCTTTCTTAAATCCCTTTTTAAGACAGTCTGAATTGCATTGCCCATCAGATACACAATTACCATTTAGACATTTTATATCCGTAACGCTATACTCACCACTTGATAAACCTACAACAACAACAAAATTAATTATATAGTTTTTATTCTTTAGAGTTTGTTAATCGTATATGAAGCATACAACTAGAGAGAGAAAATCAAAGTTTTATTCATTACCTGAAAGCAGGATCATAGAAATGAACAAAATCAAGCAAAAATAAGATCTATTGATTACCACGAAGGCCATTGTAAGTAATTCACTTCTTATAATTATTTTTCTTCTGAGATTTAGAACACACAATATTCAGTATATATACTAGTGAAATGAAATTTCTAGATTGATAAAGAAGATGCTTGAAAAGAAAATAAATTAATAAATTTAAATCATTTTAATATTTTAAACATGTAATATATTTGTTTTTTAAACTTTTTATCATTTATAATTATTTTTTATTTAATGCATTATTTTATGAGTTATGAATATTGTGAAATTGTAGCATACATTTTTTAGCTGTATTAATTTAAATTTATAATTTTTTATTATTATTTTATAAGACTTTTAGTATATCTAATTCTTAATTAATTGAATTTGGTTGAATAAAGGAAAAATACATTATTATTGACAAATTATATTAATGGGTGGTTTCTTATGAAATTTTAATTAATCATTTTTTTATGCAAACTATTGAGAATTTATTAATACAGTGGGTGAGGAAGCTCCACTAATAATTGCTAGATGAGTTAAATGAGTGTAAGTTGTTTATCTAAGCTTTAGTCCATGATGACAAAATTTATTTATATAAATGAATAAATTTTCAGAAAAATATATTTATTAATATAGAAGTATTTGAATAAATATTAATTTTATATTAATTTCTTTATTTATAGGTAAGATTGTAATTTTAAGAAGATTTTATTAAATTATACTTATTAAAATTTTTGGATGCCCTTTATATTGAGTCTCGCTAGTAATAACCAATATATAAAAAATAATTCAGACTGGTTATTTTGACTGGAATTATTGCATGTAACGTTATATTATATTCCATACGCTTATTATCAAAAAAATATAAAAAGAATGCATTATAGTTGTTTTGTGTGGAATTATGAAATGTAAAGTTATATTATATTCCCTACACTTACCAATGAAATTATTAAGTTGTTTAAGAAGATAAGAACATATCTTTCCTTTTTTATTATTTACTTTGTATTCATGCTTGTATTGAAATACTCTTTTTTTCTTGAAATATTTTTGTCATGTTTCTATTATATAGAGTATTTATATTCATTTTTTATAATTTTATATCCTTGTTTATAAATATGCTAATTTTTCTTATTTTTTCCATTTAATGTATTGGCCCTTCAACGTCTTCGAATTGGTATTCTTTTAAATAAATGGCTAATTGACCCATTTCAATATTACCTAATTAATATCTAAAATTTTAATAATCCTTGATTAGCTTTCTCAAGATTCTATCATTTCCTTAACTTTCCTTTTCTATGCAAATTTTATTTCCTTGTTTGTGGCACAAAATCTTCATATAAAAGTAATGATAATAGCATACAATTTATTAAAGACTATTTTATCCTCTCGATTTTTTATTTAAGCGTGGGAATTCGAAAGCACTGACCGAAAGAAAATTTCACAATGATAAGACTCTTTCCCTTAAAATCGAAATTTATATTTGAAATGAGAGTCAGTAGAATATTTATCAGTTATTTGGATGCTTTATTAAAATAAAATTATATAACAATGTATAAAATCAAAATATATTGATGAGTTCTCTTACTTATTGATTAATGATAGATGAATGAGTTTTATTTAAAAATATGATTTTATTCATGAACATTATGTATAAATATGTGTTGTCTAAGTGGTGGAACTGCTTAATTTTTTTTTTAGTTATGTGTTTGATGATAAGATTTATTTATAGGGTTAAATAGTGTTTACCCCCTGCCAAACAATTTTGTTTTGATTTACCCCCGTTAAGAAAAAAAATAAGATCCCCTTTGTAAAACACAAATTTCATTTATAGAGCCCCCTGTTTCACTATTTGGCTTATTGGGCGTGAGAATATTCATATATGGCAGCCCACACGGCATTCTTTTTGTTGACTGTGAAATAAGTTGCCCCGTGGATTTATTTGTTTTTTATTTAATTTTTTTATTATATATTATATATATATATATATATATATATATTTAAAATTAAATCTATTTATTTTTTTTGTATTATATATTTTTTAATTTAATTCAATTTTTTAATTGATATTTTAAAAATATTTTTAATTGGGCTTTACCACATTTTTTACAAGAGCCCAATAATACTTCCAATATAGATCAAGTATTTTTCCGTTTGAGCATCCAAAGCACAACTAGTTATATAAACACTTCCCCTTTCTGTTAAATTTTCAATGTGGGATTCTAAAACCAAACTTCATCACTCAATTTCCTCTAAAACACAACCTCACATATACCACCAATGGAGCTCCTCTCTAATTGAATTTCACCTCCTCATATTTTCCTCGCACTGAAGGTAAACTTTTATGGTTCCATTCTTCACTTTGTTATTTTTCCACGCACTAAAGATTTCGTATATGCCACATTAATCACCCTTTGTTATGAAACAGGTTCTGCTCCCCCACTGCTCCAATTCAATTTGCCAATGCCTTCGCTTCCTGCATGTTGTGAATTTAACCATGATAAACATTTATTTCTTGCAATTTCCTGCAATTTCCAAACATTTTTATACAACCTTCATTTTCTTTTCCTCATTTTTCATCACAAACTAACTCTCATATCAAAACACTAATATCACCACCTACACATTTATCCATCTTCCATTATTATTTCTATCACTCTCTTCATTAAACATATGCTTACACTCCATGAGAACTCCATGAACAAATAAATTGTAGAATTCCATTAAATTGAGAATTCATAGTAAATTAAGTGTGTCAGTTCTTTTTAATGTTCTTATCTATTAAAGAAAGAAATGCTTAGAACAATATTCAATTTGGTGTGGTACAAGTGGTAGATAGAGTTCTTTAACTATTTAACTAGGAGGTCAATCCTTCGCAGGTATGCAAGAAATTCATGTTGTGAGTAATTAATCCCATAAATGGAAAATGAATATATGAACATAATTGTAAGAATTAGAAAATTGAGAGACTAATTAAGTTCCAGTCTTACTGAATTTTCCATTTGTCCCATTATGAAAATTTGTATTTGTACTCATTAAAATTTGAATGGGTAAGAAGGATCCAGGCCACATATGCCGGTAGACTCCCTAAAAAATCCATGTTTGATTTTCAAGTGTTTATTTTGTTAGCTATCAAATATTAAAGATAAAGTACTAAACAAATTAGGACTCTGTTATTTTTTAGACAGAACTTCTACTTCTAGCTTTTCACTTTGAAGAGATCCTTTCTTTAGAAAAAAATATAGAATAATTCATATGGGACATAATCCAATTGATAGATCACTATATGAATTTGATAACCATAAACGAACTGTACCCGCTCTCATGGTGTTATAATAGGAAAGCTAGTAGTGTTATTTGTCAACTTACCATCTACTGCAGTGTTATAATATGGAGTACGAGTTAAAATATAGTTTTGTTTCTACGGAAGAATTCTCACGATAAAATAAATCATTAATTCAAACCAAGTAATGAATATGCGGTAGAAGAAATAAGTGAATGAAGTTTGATGGAGTATAGGTTGATATTTTTGTGTTGTTGAAGATGAAAGAAAGATGAAGACTAATGTTTTTGCCCATTGATGTCCCACATCGGAAATTTTTGCCCAACACCAACAATTTATATAACTCTTTCACACAACATAATTTCAAACATAAACTAATGTGCTAACTGAAGAGGTATTAGGCTTTAAGTCCATTTAATTTTATTAAAAAAAGTAACAATAAATAAAATTGAATTAAATTAAAAAATATATAATACAAAAAAAATATAATTTAAAATAAATTTAAAAATATATAATATACAAAATAAGAAAAAAGAATTTAAATACAAATTAAAAATTCCACGTGGCAATTAAGAATTAATTTTAAAAAAAAAATCATGTTGGACTGCCACGTAGGAAGATTACACTACACAGTCAACGCAATAATGACAATAGGTTGTATGGAAAAGGAATATGAGTCTTATAAGGGGGAATCTCTATTTTTTTCTTAAGAGGGGATAAATTAAAACACGCTTGTGTGTCAGGGGGTAAACACTATTTAACCCTTATTTATATTGAATGATTACCAAATTGTTATAACTTACTTGAGTGGCACAATTGAGTTTTATTTTCTTCATAACATATACATTTGTGTGTGGTGGCTTAGTAAAGATTTATATTTATCTTTGATACGTAGTAAGTTATGTCTAGTGACTTAGTGAAATGTTGATTATATGTATCATATATTGCTAAAATCATCCATAATGTATCCTTAAAAATAAATTTTTTTTCTCTCATATGGAATCCTAATGAATAGGGTGTAATTGATTTCTATAGTCCTTTTGCTTCTAATTCCTTTCATTCATTCTTAATAAGTGAAACAAACACAGTATATATATATATATATATATATATATATATATATATATATATATATATATATATATATATATATATATATATATATATATATATATATATATATATATATATATATATATATATATATATATATATATATATATATATATATATTACTCCATTTTTTCTAAAAATACCGAATAGATCCAAATTTGTATTTGATTCAAATTCAAACTTTCAATATTCATGGATATAGTTTACAACAAAACAAATATGTCAGGAATACTACAACTTGATTATATTAATCAAGTTGAATGATTACTTTATTTTATACAATATATATTCTTACAAAATCCTAAATCGAAACATACATCATGTATGTTATTTATTCATTTATTTTTGTTAAAGGTAGAGTAAATCATCCTATAGTACAACAACATTTATTGGAACTTGGAAAAATTATTCTGCAGACACCACCTTTCTTAAATCCCTTTTTAAGACAGTCTGAATTGCATTGCCCATCAGATACACAATTACCATTTAGACATTTTATATCCGTAACGCTATACTCACCACTTGATAAACCTACAACAACAACAAAATTAATTATATAGTTTTTATTCTTTAGAGTTTGTTAATCGTATATGAAGCATACAACTAGAGAGAGAAAATCAAAGTTTTATTCATTACCTGAAAGCAGGATCATAGAAATGAACAAAATCAAGCAAAAATAAGATCTATTGATTACCACGAAGGCCATTGTAAGTAATTCACTTCTTATAATTATTTTTCTTCTGAGATTTAGAACACACAATATTCAGTATATATACTAGTGAAATGAAATTTCTAGATTGATAAAGAAGATGCTTGAAAAGAAAATAAATTAATAAATTTAAATCATTTTAATATTTTAAACATGTAATATATTTGTTTTTTAAACTTTTTATCATTTATAATTATTTTTTATTTAATGCATTATTTTATGAGTTATGAATATTGTGAAATTGTAGCATACATTTTTTAGCTGTATTAATTTAAATTTATAATTTTTTATTATTATTTTATAAGACTTTTAGTATATCTAATTCTTAATTAATTGAATTTGGTTGAATAAAGGAAAAATACATTATTATTGACAAATTATATTAATGGGTGGTTTCTTATGAAATTTTAATTAATCATTTTTTTATGCAAACTATTGAGAATTTATTAATACAGTGGGTGAGGAAGCTCCACTAATAATTGCTAGATGAGTTAAATGAGTGTAAGTTGTTTATCTAAGCTTTAGTCCATGATGACAAAATTTATTTATATAAATGAATAAATTTTCATAAAAATATATTTATTAATATAGAAGTATTTGAATAAATATTAATTTTATATTAATTTCTTTATTTATAGGTAAGATTGTAATTTTAAGAAGATTTTATTAAATTATACTTATTAAAATTTTTGGATGCCCTTTATATTGAGTCTCGCTAGTAATAACCAATATATAAAAAATAATTCAGACTGGTTATTTTGACTGGAATTATTGCATGTAACGTTATATTATATTCCATACGCTTATTATCAAAAAAATATAAAAAGAATGCATTATAGTTGTTTTGTGTGGAATTATGAAATGTAAAGTTATATTATATTCCCTACACTTACCAATGAAATTATTAAGTTGTTTAAGAAGATAAGAACATATCTTTCCTTTTTTATTATTTACTTTGTATTCATGCTTGTATTGAAATACTCTTTTTTTCTTGAAATATTTTTGTCATGTTTCTATTATATAGAGTATTTATATTCATTTTTTATAATTTTATATCCTTGTTTATAAATATGCTAATTTTTCTTATTTTTTCCATTTAATGTATTGGCCCTTCAACGTCTTCGAATTGGTATTCTTTTAAATAAATGGCTAATTGACCCATTTCAATATTACCTAATTAATATCTAAAATTTTAATAATCCTTGATTAGCTTTCTCAAGATTCTATCATTTCCTTAACTTTCCTTTTCTATGCAAATTTTATTTCCTTGTTTGTGGCACAAAATCTTCATATAAAAGTAATGATAATAGCATACAATTTATTAAAGACTATTTTATCCTCTCGATTTTTTATTTAAGCGTGGGAATTCGAAAGCACTGACCGAAAGAAAATTTCACAATGATAAGACTCTTTCCCTTAAAATCGAAATTTATATTTGAAATGAGAGTCAGTAGAATATTTATCAGTTATTTGGATGCTTTATTAAAATAAAATTATATAACAATGTATAAAATCAAAATATATTGATGAGTTCTCTTACTTATTGATTAATGATAGATGAATGAGTTTTATTTAAAAATATGATTTTATTCATGAACATTATGTATAAATATGTGTTGTCTAAGTGGTGGAACTGCTTAATTTTTTTTTTAGTTATGTGTTTGATGATAAGATTTATTTATAGGGTTAAATAGTGTTTACCCCCTGCCAAACAATTTTGTTTTGATTTACCCCCGTTAAGAAAAAAAATAAGATCCCCTTTGTAAAACACAGATTTCATTTATAGAGCCCCCTGTTTCACTATTTGGCTTATTGGGCGTGAGAATATTCATATATGGCAGCCCACACGGCATTCTTTTTGTTGACTGTGAAATAAGTTGCCCCGTGGATTTATTTGTTTTTTATTTAATTTTTTTATTATATTATATATATATATATATATATATATATATATATATATATATATATTTAAAATTAAATCTATTTATTTTTTTTGTATTATATATTTTTTAATTTAATTCAATTTTTTAATTGATATTTTAAAAATATTTTTAATTGGGCTTTACCACATTTTTTACAAGAGCCCAATAATACTTCCAATATAGATCAAGTATTTTTCCGTTTGAGCATCCAAAGCACAACTAGTTATATAAACACTTCCCCTTTCTGTTAAATTTTCAATGTGGGATTCTAAAACCAAACTTCATCACTCAATTTCCTCTAAAACACAACCTCACATATACCACCAATGGAGCTCCTCTCTAATTGAATTTCACCTCCTCATATTTTCCTCGCACTGAAGGTAAACTTTTATGGTTCCATTCTTCACTTTGTTATTTTTCCACGCACTAAAGATTTCGTATATGCCACATTAATCACCCTTTGTTATGAAACAGGTTCTGCTCCCCCACTGCTCCAATTCAATTTGCCAATGCCTTCGCTTCCTGCATGTTGTGAATTTAACCATGATAAACATTTATTTCTTGCAATTTCCTGCAATTTCCAAACATTTTTATACAACCTTCATTTTCTTTTCCTCATTTTTCATCACAAACTAACTCTCATATCAAAACACTAATATCACCACCTACACATTTATCCATCTTCCATTATTATTTCTATCACTCTCTTCATTAAACATATGCTTACACTCCATGAGAACTCCATGAACAAATAAATTGTAGAATTCCATTAAATTGAGAATTCATAGTAAATTAAGTGTGTCAGTTCTTTTTAATGTTCTTATCTATTAAAGAAAGAAATGCTTAGAACAATATTCAATTTGGTGTGGTACAAGTGGTAGATAGAGTTCTTTAACTATTTAACTAGGAGGTCAATCCTTTGCAGGTATGCAAGAAATTCATGTTGTGAGTAATTAATCCCATAAATGGAAAATGAATATATGAACATAATTGTAAGAATTAGAAAATTGAGAGACTAATTAAGTTCCAGTCTTACTGAATTTTCCATTTGTCCCATTATGAAAATTTGTATTTGTACTCATTAAAATTTGAATGGGTAAGAAGGATCCAGGCCACATATGCCGGTAGACTCCCTAAAAAATCCATGTTTGATTTTCAAGTGTTTATTTTGTTAGCTATCAAATATTAAAGATAAAGTACTAAACAAATTAGGACTCTGTTATTTTTTAGACAGAACTTCTACTTCTAGCTTTTCACTTTGAAGAGATCCTTTCTTTAGAAAAAAATATAGAATAATTCATATGGGACATAATCCAATTGATAGATCACTATATGAATTTGATAACCATAAACGAACTGTACCCGCTCTCATGGTGTTATAATAGGAAAGCTAGTAGTGTTATTTGTCAACTTACCATCTACTGCAGTGTTATAATATGGAGTACGAGTTAAAATATAGTTTTGTTTCTACGGAAGAATTCTCACGATAAAATAAATCATTAATTCAAACCAAGTAATGAATATGCGGTAGAAGAAATAAGTGAATGAAGTTTGATGGAGTATAGGTTGATATTTTTGTGTTGTTGAAGATGAAAGAAAGATGAAGACTAATGTTTTTGCCCATTGATGTCCCACATCGGAAATTTTTGCCCAACACCAACAATTTATATAACTCTTTCACACAACATAATTTCAAACATAAACTAATGTGCTAACTGAACAGGTATTGGGCCTTAAGTCCATTTAATTTTATTAAAAAAAGTAACAATAAATAAAATTGAATTAAATTAAATTAAAAAATATATAATACAAAAAAAATATAATATAATATACAAAATAAGAAAAAAGAATTTAAATACAAATTAAAAAATTCCACGTGGCAATTAAAAATTAATTTTAAAAAAAAATCATGTTGGACTGCCACGTAGGAAGATTACACTACACAGTCAACGCAATAATGACAATAGGTTGTATGGAAAAGGAATATGAGTCTTATAAGGGGGAATCTCTATTTTTTTCTTAAGAGGGGATAAATTAAAACACGCTTGTGTGTCAGGGGGTAAACACTATTTAACCCTTATTTATATTGAATGATTACCAAATTGTTATAACTTACTTGAGTGACACAATTGAGTTTTATTTTCTTCATAACATATACATTTGTGTGTGGTGGCTTAGTAAAGATTTATATTTATCTTTGATACGTAGTAAGTTATGTCTAGTGACTTAGTGAAATGTTGATTATATGTATCATATATTGCTAAAATCATCCATAATGTATCCTTAAAAATAAATTTTTTTTCTCTCATATGGAATCCTAATGAATAGGGTGTAATTGATTTCTATAGTCCTTTTGCTTCTAATTCCTTTCATTCATTCTTAATAAGTGAAACAAACACAATATATATATATATATATATATATATATATATATATATATATATATATATATATATATATATATATATATATATATATATATATATATATTACTCCATTTTTTCTAAAAATACCGAATAGATCCAAATTTGTATTTGATTCAAATTCAAACTTTCAATATTCATGGATATAGTTTACAACAAAACAAATATGCCAGGAATACTACAACTTGATTATATTAATCAAGTTGAATGATTACTTTATTTTATACAATATATATTCTTACAAAATCCTAAATCGAAACATACATCATGTATGTTATTTATTCATTTATTTTTGTTAAAGGTAGAGTAAATCATCCTATAGTACAACAACATTTATTGGAACTTGGAAAAATTATTCTGCAGACACCACCTTTCTTAAATCCCTTTTTAAGACAGTCTGAATTGCATTGCCCATCAGATACACAATTACCATTTAGACATTTTATATCCGTAACGCTATACTCACCACTTGATAAACCTACAACAACAACAAAATTAATTATATAGTTTTTATTCTTTAGAGTTTGTTAATCGTATATGAAGCATACAACTAGAGAGAGAAAATCAAAGTTTTATTCATTACCTGAAAGCAGGATCATAGAAATGAACAAAATCAAGCAAAAATAAGATCTATTGATTACCACGAAGGCCATTGTAAGTAATTCACTTCTTATAATTATCAAATTGTTATAACTTACTTGAGTGGCACAATTGAGTTTAATTTTCTTCATAACATATACATTTGTGTGTGGTGGCTTAGTAAATATTTATATTTCTCTTTGATACGTAGTGAGTTATGTCTAGTGACTTAGTGAAATGTTGATTATATGTATCATATATTGCTAAAATCATCCATAATGTATCCTTAAAAATACAAAATTTTCTCTCATGTGGAATCCTAATGAATAGGGTGTAATTGATTTCTATAGTCCTTTTGCTTCCAATTCCTTTCATTCATTCTTAATAAGTGAAACAAACACAATATATATATATATATATATATATATATATATTGATCGTACCTGGAGATCGGGATCCGATACGGCTGGCTTCGAGCGTTGTTGAAAGACGGTTGGTGAGGAGAGGAGGGGGTGTACCTGCAAGGCATTCCGATGCTGAAGTAAGACACTGAGCAAAGAGTGAGAAAGTACAAGAATTAAGGTCAGAGAATTGAATACCTGACCCTCTCAAATGAGAGGGTTAATATAAGGGACTACAAGGAAGATTATTGGTCCACACCGTTGGGCGCGGATCGTGGAATCCGTAAAGCTAGGTAACGGTCAAAACTAGCCGTTGGAGGGCTTTGTCTTGGTCGGTACGCTCTTGGTCGACAGAGACCACTATACTTGATGTTGCCCGACGTCGAGCACTTCTGCCAAGTTGGTTTGCTTGGCCCAATTATGGGAATTGGGCCTGCCCAGAACAGGAGCCCCCCAAGTCATTGCTCGTGCGTAGGAGCAGTGACTTAGTAATGGTTTCGTGCTCAAGGACGTATAGTATTCGGGCCAGGAATTTCACGCTGCCGATCTTCGATGGGCGAGCAGTTGGTACGTTGCTCGACTGGAGAATATGAAACGAAAAGTTGGAATATTTGGGAATTTGCGCCTATTAATGATCTAACGGCTAGCCTAGGGGCTAGTGCGTAGGGGTCACGCGTGCCTACACGTGTTTCCTTCCCTATAAATAGGATTCCAGGGCTTTATTTTAAGCTTTTTCGCTTCATCTTCTTCTCCGACGTCTTGCTCGTTTATCAACCTCCATTCACAGTCATCGACCACCGCATCCTACCGTCGACCACCGATTACAGACTTTACTTCTTCTATAAATGGCTTCTCAAGCACAAGGTACAGCTTCTTTCTGTGTTTACGGTAGTTATAGGCTAGATATCTTAGAAATGCATGCGGTTTAGGGTAGTTTTAACGGTAGTTTTAGATTAGAACCAGTAAGCCCTAGAATCTCTGCCACCGTTGTTGGTCGGCTACAAACCCTAGCTCATGGTCGACGTAGGTGTTGGTCGACCTTGACTTGGGATTTGATAAGTATTTAGGCTTAGATTCCGTAATTTCTGACGTTGGGTGTTTGCCATCGCTTTGAGCGATGGTCAGCCAGGGCTATAGCTCGGGACCCTGTTCCTGGGTTGATGCGCGCCCTTTCACTTGTCGAGCGGTGGAAGGGTGGATTTGATATTCTTAATCGAATTCACTGACGCCTTTCCTCTTCTTTTCAGGTGAAAACTCGCTCATGGACCCGTTGGAGGTTTCCTCGGAAGAGACGTCCTCGGAAGACTCTGGATCTTCTGCGTAAGCCCCCTCCGACTCCGGGAGTTCTTCGGGAGACTCGGACGCGACCACTATGGAAGAAGGAGCTTCAACAGACTCACCACGATGCCCAGAAGAGATAAGGATCTCGCCCGAAGAATGGGTGGTGGAGGATCTGCTGGACAATTGAGTTTACAACAAAACAAATATGCCAGGAATACTACAACTTGATTATATTAATCAAGTTGAATGATTACTTTATTTTATACAATATATATTCTTACAAAATCATAAATCGAAACATACATCAGGTATGTTATTTATTCATTTATTTTTGTTAAAGGTAGAGTAAATCATCCTATAGTACAACAACATTTATTGGAACTTGGAAAAATTATTCTGCAGACACCACCTTTCTTAAATCCCTTTTTATGACAGTCTGAATTGCATTGCCCATCAGATACACAATTACCATTTAGACATTTTATATCTGTAACGCTATACTCTCCACTTGATAAACCTACAACAACAACAAAATTAATATTGATTTTTTATTCTTTAGAGTTTGTTGATCGTATATGAAGCATACAACTAGAGAGATAAAATCAAAGTTTTATTCATTACCTGAAAGCAGGATCATAGAAATGAACAAAAGCAAGCAAAAATAAGATCTATTGATTACCACGAAGGCCATTGTAAGTAATTCACTTTTTATAACTATTTTTCTTCTGAGATTTAGAACTCACAATATTCAGTATATATACTAGTGAAATGAAATTTCTAGATGATAAAGAAGATGCTTGAAAAGAAAATAAATTAATAAATTTAAATCATTTCTATATTTTCATTTGTACTTCATTATTAATCTATTTATACATATTATATTTTATTTCTTTCTTGTTAAAGGTCATTTATAATATGGAAAAATGACATTGTTTTATTTACTTTTATAAAATATAAATATATAATACTCACTTGGGTGTTACGTTGGTTTCAACTTTTATTACTTAATATAGAATTAAATATACGAAACCCCCAATAATCTTAGCGTGATTTGATTTTAGCCCTTATAATTTTTTTTTATTTTTAAAAACAACCTTAACTTATTTAGATTCCCTCACTGTAACCTTTAATTGCCACTTGTGCATCTAAATTCCTTATTTTTGTCTAGCGTGGCAGTACACATGGACTTTTTTTATTTTTTAAATCCACGTAAAAAATTTATTATATTATTTTTATTAAAAAAATTTATATGTATTTAAAAATTAATGCTTAAAATTTAATTTTAGCTTTCTCATAATTTTTTAGATCAGTCCAATATCACTTCCCATTCAACCCATCACTCAAGTTTTGAAATATTGTGTAGGAAAGAGCTATATAAACACTCTATTTCCTTTTTCAGGGACAACAACAAAACACAATAAACCATTGACTCTCAAGCTCTTTCAACAACTTCCTCATCTATTATTTTTAATTTTTTCATGTTATGTTTTTTTAATTAATGACATTATACTACACATTGACCAATTTTTTATTTTATTTTATTTGACATTATACATTTCATTATTCACTTAATTTTTATTTTATTTTATTTTTATATTTATTTAGAGTAATATACAATTGTTTACATTTAACGAAACAAAAAGATATTTTCAAACGTGTTTTATAATCAAAATAATGGGAAATTTTATATGTTATATATATATATATATATATATATATATATATATATATATATATATATATATATATATATATATATATATATATATATATATATATATATATATATATATATATATATATATATATATATATATATATATATATATATATATATATAGGGGGGGGGAGAGAGAGTATTTTCAATATTCATGGATATAGTTTACAACAAAACAAATATGCCAGGAATACTACAACTTGATTATATTAATCAAGTTGAATGATTACTTTATTTTATACAATATATATTCTTACAAAATCATAAATCGAAACATACATCAGGTATGTTATTTATTCATTTATTTTTGTTAAAGGTAGAGTAAATCATCCTATAGTACAACAACATTTATTGGAACTTGGAAAAATTATTCTGCAGACACCACCTTTCTTAAATCCCTTTTTAAGACAGTCTGAATTGCATTGCCCATCAGATACACAATTACCATTTAGACATTTTATATCCGTAATGCTATACTCACCACTTGATAAACCTACAACAACAACAAAATTAATTATATAGTTTTTATTCTTTAGAGTTTGTTAATCGTATATGAAGCATACAACTAGAGAGAGAAAATCAAAGTTTTATTCATTACCTGAAAGCAGGATCATAGAAATGAACAAAATCAAGCAAAAATAAGATCTATTGATTACCACGAAGGCCATTGTAAGTAATTCACTTCTTATAATTATCAAATTGTTATAACTTACTTGAGTGCCACAATTGAGTTTAATTTTCTTCATAACATATACATTTGTGTGTGGTGGCTTAGTAAATATTTATATTTCTCTTTGATACGTGATCACACTAAAATTCACCGTATTTCTGACTCCGATTTCACATGCATTCTTAGCTTTTATTGTTGTTTTGCTTTGTTATTGCTTTGTTTTCTTATGTTTTCAGGTTTTTATAATAATCGGAGCTGGAATCGGGAAAAGGAGCGAAAAAGGAGTGAAAACGGACGAAAACCTAGAAATTCAGCGTTTTGCACTTACGGCACCCACCGTGGCGGGCGCCATGGGGTTAGCCATGACGTGGCCACGTCTCAAGACCACTCCTCAACCTCCAAGACCCACGTTCCCCACTCCATCATCCCCTGTAGGGACCATGGCGGGCGCCATAGGCCTGTGGCGGGCGCCACAAGGCCAAATTCCATAACCTCCACTTTTTAGTGGAGGGGCGTCCCGGTCATTTCATGCTTTCAGTTTTTACTATAAATAGGACCTTAGATTTTCGTTTTTCATCATCCAGAATTAGAATTCTCTAGGCATATATCAGTTATAAAGCAGTTGCCATTCCACATCGGGGTGCCTCTGCAATCGAGTGATCGAGTCTGTAATCTGTCTGTGGTTCGAGTTTTGGAGCACTCTGGAGGAAGTTAATCCTGCCGCCATTTTAATTCAAGTTCGTATTTTACTTTCATTTATTTCTCGCATCGCTTTACTTTTATTTATTATCCGCACTCGCACATTTACTTTGTTTATTTCCTGCACTCGCACATTTACTTTGTTTATTTCCCGCACTCGCACATTTACTTTGTTTATTTCCTGCACTCGCACTTTAAATTCATTTACTTTCCGCACTCGCTTTAAATTACTTTTATGAAAAACTATAAAAAGAATCTTTACTTTATCATGTCTAACTAATTCCATAAAGGTTAGAATGTAAGGATCGTAATTAAACCAGTAATCAGTATAATTGTTCGTGGAAACACCTAAGGGCTATTTTATCTTTCAATTCAAATAATTGTTTTTAACTATTTCAAAAACAGCCAAAAGCGCTTTGTCTAGTTTATTAGGAGATTTTAGATTAAAAAGAAAAGAGATTTTAAAACGATTTTCGGACGCGTTATGAGATTTAGAGTCTGGTTCATAAGAACCTCTTTTTGCTAAGAAGTCCAGGTTAAAATACTTTTCAACTTAGTTAAGATACTATATTTCTTAAAAATAGGTTTACTACTCTAACGCAGTACGCACCTTTTTATCCGTGACAATAGGAGGGGTTGATTAGAGAGTACAACTCGGTTCTGAATACGCGAAAGCGACAGTTCCTGTTAAATTAGTTCTTTTCAAAGGAGAAAACATTGCCCATAAGTAGTTCCACTAACGAGTACTAGATTATCATTGATTGCGTGAATTACATTCGAGCCTGTCTTTTATTTATTATTTAAAATTATTATTTTATTTACCATTGCACCCTTATTAAAACCCTTAAAAATAGTTGCCTTAGATACACACCATAACAACAGGTTTGATAGATTGACACTTGGTCTCTGTGGATTCGATAATCTTTTATATTACTTTGACGTGTTCGTGCACTTGCGAAAAACACGCATCAAGTTTTTGGCGCCGTTGCCGGGGACCAATTTCGTCAAATTTCATTACCCTGTAGTTATACCGTTTAGACTAAGGTTGTTACCCACCGGTCAATGCGAAAGACTCGCAGTGCCGGAAGTTTAGTAGACCCTCTAGCTGAACCTGAACGTTACGCTCGCGCACGTTTATTTTTCCATAGGAATAGGATAGCTATGGCCGAAGAACAAAATTGAAGACCTCTTAAGGACTTCGCCCAACCATCAAACGAGGAACCTAGTTCCAGTATAGTAAACCCCGCTATCCCAGCCAATAATTTTGAACTTAAACCATCCCTGCTGCAATTAGTGCAACAGAGACAATTCGCAGGTCTCGCTACTGATAACCCGAACCAACATTTAAAAAACTTTCTTCAGTTAGCAGACACCTTTAAAACTAATGGAGCTTCTCCTGAGGCAATACGCTTAAGATTATTTCCCTTTTCCCTCAGAGATAAAGCTCTATCATGGTTAGATTCCCTTCCACCCAACTCAATAATAACTTGGGATGACCTTAGGAAAGTTTTCCTTGCTAGATATTTTCCCCCAAGTAAGACCGCTCTTCTTCGAAACCTAATAACTAGATTTACCCAACACCAAGGAGAGTCGTTGTTCGAAGCCTGGGAGAGATATAAAGAACTATTAAGAGCATGCCCACATCATGGCTTAGAGAATTGGCTAATCATCCAAACCTTCTATAATGGACTTCATTATAACACTAAGATGACCATCGACGCTGCCGCTGGTGGCGCACTGATGAACAAACCTTACCCTGAAGCTAGTGCCCTTATCGAGGACATGGCCCAAAACCATCAATCATGGGGAGTAGAACGAGCGACAGTGGAAAAGAAGGAAGCCCAAGGAGGAATACATGAGCTAAGCTCTATAGACATGATGCAGGCTAAAATGGACGCGTTGGCCCTTAGAGTCGAACATATGTGTACAACTCCGAATACTGTTGCCGCAGTTTCGCCGAATTGTGAGATATGTGGAACGCAAGGACACCAATCCGCCGAATGCAATCTGTTGAATGAAACCAACACTGAGCAAGTGAACTATACCCAAGGGAACCCATTTTCAAACACATATAACCCTGGATGGAGGAATCACCCAAACTTCTCCTACAAAAATAATAACCCTATTCAAAATACCGCACCTCCGAGACAACAAGGTTACCAAGCCCCTAGAACAAATCAACCTATGCAACCTGTACCACCAAACCCGAGCTTTGAGGAAATTGTAAAAGATTTCATCGTTGCTCAAAAACAGAAAAACAAAGAGTTCATGAACCAAAGCGTCCATGTTAACGAACTAATTACCCAGTTAGGAACCAAGGTTGATCAAATCATTACTCATAATAAGATGCTTGAAACCCAGATCTCTCAGGTAGCGTTAAACCAAGCCCCACAGACTACACCTGGAGGACAGTTCCCTGGACAGCCTCAACAAAACCCGAAAGGGCAAGCTAATGCCATTACTCTACGAAGTGGAACCGCTTATAAGGAACCTTTGAACCCTAGATTGAGTGAGCCCGAAACTTCTGAGAGGAATGAGGAAAAGGAACCAGAGAAGCCTGAAACCCCGGAAAGTCAAGAAAAAGGAGAAGAACCTAAAAATAAAACCTATGTAACACCACCGCCATACAAACCACCAATACCTTACCCTCAAAGATTAAAGAAAACCCAAATCGATAATCAATATCAAAAATTCGTTAAGGTTATAGAAAAACTTCACGTAGAAATCCCCTTTACAGAAGCCATCACCCAAATACCTTCTTATGCTAAGTTTCTCAAAGACATACTTACGAATAAACGTAGACTTGAAGATCCGAAACCCGTGGAATGTAATTCTATTTCCGAAGATAGGTTAGCAAAGAAAGATAAAGATCCCGGAAATTTTTCCATTCCTTGTTGTAAACACCCCAAATTTGCCCTCACCCATTCACACCATGGCTTGTGATCATTCTCATATGCATAAACACAATCATATCATCTCACATCTCATTTTTTGATTCACTGGATAGTTTCTAAGGCATCTGCACCTAGGGTTTGTGATCTGAGCAATCCCAAAGCTTCTTGAGCCATTCCAAAGGCAACCAATCAACTCAAAGGGGTCCATGTGTGTTCTTATATCATATTTCATCTCCTCAAAGTCAAAAATGCAGAGGAATCATAAGAGCTAGGGTTTGAGTGGATGCAGAGCCAGGATGAACTGCACAGTTGACTAAAAATTAGGGTTTTGGTTTCAGAGGCCATAACCCCAAATTTTTGGCCATTTTTATTTCCATTGATCTCTATATGGTATAGGGAGTATGCACATCAATTTTCATGAAGAAATTCCATGGGGAAGTCATCTGATCAAGAGTTGACTTTTCAGACAAGTCAGTGCAAAATCAGGGCATCTGAGGCCCCCAATGACCCAACCAATGGGTGATCTTCATCATTTTGAGTGTATATGATCTTTATTTGATCATGGAAGAAGGTGGAAGTTCATAGAAATCAAGGATTTAGGGTTTTTGCAAATGTTGACTTTTTGGGCATAGTTGACTTTTCAAGAATGCATCATTTTAGGTCATTTTTCAAGCCATGATTTTGGATCCAAAAATGCTTCAAATGGAAAAACTTTGGTCATGAAAGTTGTAGATCTCATCTTTCCCTTTTCAAAAAGTACAAGAACATGATCAAACTCTTCTTGGATCAAAAGTTATGGTGTGGCAAAGTTAGCAAAAATCATTGATTTTCAAGTTATGCACCAAAGGCAAAAATTGCAAATTCTCCTTCCAAGGCCAATTCAGTCACCATATGGGCTTCTAATGCACTTAACATGATCATGTAACTTCTAAAAGTCAGATTTGAACCAAGGTGCCTCATGTTTCATGGCTTATGCAACAAGATTTTTCCATGTGAACCATAAAGCAAGCAACTTGCAAAAACTATCATCACATCTCACCCACTTGATTTCTTGGATGCTGAACCAGCCCTAGCTTCTCTCCATGCCATGCTGCGCCAGTCCATGTACTTATGCTAGCCTAGAACCAAGCCCATGCCTCTCTTACAACCAAGTTGACATTTTGCAAAAGTAAACATCCCAATCAATAAAGGGCATGTCAAATCAACTGACCAATGAGAGAGAGTCATGTGGACAATTTGCAAGCAAAACATAAGAAGGAGCAAGGCTGAAACCAACTCATTCCACACATACACAAAAACCTACCAAGTTGCAAGTTCCTTCGATTCTCTCTGTCCAGCATACAAACACTCAAGCCAACTTCACCAATCATCTCACCTCACTCCATAGACCACCCAGCAACCAAGAACCAAGCCTGAAACAGCAAGAATCCCCCATTGCCATTCTTCACCTCAGCCTGCATTTTCTATCGAATCTCTCTCCACAAGCCATGAACACTTAAACAAACTCCACCAACAATCTCCACTCACCTCACTGACCAGAAACCACCCTTTGTTTTGGCCTGAAACACCCTATATCTCAAATACGATTTTCATCCTCCCTTGGTCAGAGCTGCTGCAAACTCACTCAGGAGGTTGTTTAAACTCCAGCTAAGCATCCAAAGCTTCAAAGGTGGACCATTGGGACCAGACTGAGCCAAAGAATCATCCAAAGAGCTCCTGAATCAAGAGCTCCATCTCAGGTGACACCATGAACTTTTTTTCCCAGAACTCATTTCTCTTGTTAAAATCTTGTTGTGTGTGTTACACTGATCATTGGGATCTCTTTACTTTTGAAAATGAGCCAGAAATGAGTGTGTAATGCTGTTCTGAAAGTTTGACCTAAAAATTTCATTGCTTCGATTCTTGTTTGTGTGTGAGTTTAAATGTGATTTGATGCTGGATTCGTGCTTAGGGTAGTTAGTAGATGATTTCTGGAGAGTTAGAGCTTCTAAAATGGCCTAGGGAGAGAGATTGATTCTGGGGATGGCCGGAGAAGACGACCGGAACACTGTTCCGGTCGCCTGATTGTAATTAACGGCAAGGTTAGGGTTTTAAGCATTAATTAGCAAGTTTGAATTTAGACCGTGAGATGTGGCGGGGAGTCAATTCGCGCGCAGGCAGTTTCAAATCTGGACCCTAGGATTTGAATACTTTTCATTAAATCAGATTTAATTCATTTATTTTCTTTTATTTTTCAATTGTCTTGCATATTTAATTAAAAATAGCAAAAAATTCATAAAAATTATGAAACTTTTTCCTTAAGGTTTTATTATTTTTTATGACACAAAAATATTTTTTATTTTATTTTTATCATTTAAAAAAGTATTTTTAAATATTTAAAAGTTTATTTTTAATTGATTAATGGAAATTAATTTATTAAAAATACTTTTAGGTATTTAAAAATTACAAAAAAAATTCATGAAATGTTCTAAGACATTTAGAAACATTGTCCAACCTTCAAACCAAATTTCTTTTTTGATCTTGATGCATTTTAAGAATTTTTCATTGAATTAAATCATTTTTTATGCATTATTTTGATCATGGATTCAAAAATTCATTTCTGCCAATTGGTGAAGGTTGAGACATTGATTCTTCTTGCATTGTCTTTTGTTTTGCATGTAGTTCCTAGGATAAAATGGCCATGATTTGATCTTGTATTTTCCATTTGTTTGGCATTTCTTTTGTTTAGGAACCCTAAAAACCCTAATAACTTGTAAAATTCATAACTTGAGATTGGTTAAGAGTTGAGACCTCCCCTTTGGACAGTGGTTCATCATAGGCCTAGGGTTTCTTTGGGTGCCATTTTCCATTTTTTATCTTAGGGTTTACTTCTGTTTTTGGTTTGTGTTTGATGTTTGATCCATGAACCCTAATTTGGGCTTTCTTTTGCATCCCTCTTGCATTTCCTTGCATAACATGACTTGTCTTTGCATTTTGTGCATTCTTATGATTCATTTGACATCTTAAGACATGTAGAAGGCATGTTTGATCATTGCATTGCATATTTGCCATGTCATTTGCCTTGTATGCTTCATAACATTCCATGCTTGTTCATGCTCCTTAGCTTGCATCATCTGCATTCATGATCTTGTATGAACATCCCCATTGTCTTGCCTCATGTTTGCAGCACCTCATAACATCATAATCACCATCAACATGCTTCTGGTTTTGCTTAGCATCATATCATTTCATCTCATCTTGCATTGCATTGCATTTTCTTTCTAACATTGCAGGTGGTAAGTAAACTTGAGAAGTGGATTTGCCTTCACTTCTCATAACTTTTCTTTTCATCTCTCTTGCATCCATTGCTGCATTCTTACATGTGTTTGAGTTTGAGCTTGCTCATTCTTCTTCCTCCCACTTTCTTTCTTCAAGTGACTTGACTTCTTGAATGAAGCAAGTCACTTTGCTTCTCTTGATCCTGTTCATCTGCTTCCTGGTGGCTCCTCTGAAGATTGTTCTGGCAAACCTCACAAACCTTAGGAACAACCAAGCATGATAATGAATTAGGGTTTTGATTAGTTCCCCCATAGTTTTACCTTTGTGTCTCTCTTTGAGTCCTCTCTTCTCACCTCATAATCAGGGACTAAACCCTAAAGGCTTTAAGACTTTGTGATTAAGCTTATGCCTGCATCCTTCTCTTAGGATGGAGTGCATAACTTTAATCCTAAGTCTTGAACCCTTAATGTGTTTAACTCCCTTAATCAATTCACTTAATAATCATCAAGACATCACACTTGTAACTTGGGCCTTGCATTAGGGTTCCAATTCTTCCTTAATTGGTTAAGAAGGACTAACCCTAGTGTTAATGGACAAGTCCCCCTCAAGTTGTCTTACAAATCATAAAATTCACTTCTTCATCATACCATTAACTAAAATCCACTTAATAAAGGCTTGTTTTGTCATGGGTTTAATCCCTAATCATGGATTAAGTTGAGGAGTCTTCCTCAGCTTAAACATTCTCATCTATTATCCTTCTATTAGGATGGTGTAATGAGTCTGTTTAATCCTTGATTATGGCTTAACCTCATTACTTAACACTAAACAAAAAAACACCAAAAACATCTAAATAATCACAAGTAGGTTAATGATCTTAATCCTACATCATGGTGTTTAAGTGTGAGAATCTGACTTCACACTTAAGGTAATTCTCATTACCCCTAATCAGAGGGATGATGTGATGAGTTTACCAAATCCATTGGTTTAGGCTTAAGCTCATTAACTTATGACAAACTTTCAAAGGCAATAAAAGACTAAAAACTCACAAAAACAAACAATAATCGTCTCCTCCGGGATTCTTTTCTCATCATCTTCACTCATAAACGAGAACTTGCTTCTTCCGTCTAATGCAAGACAGTTAGCACCTGAGCCAGACAGGTCATACACTTGAGCATAGGCAAGCAAGCAGTTCATCAGTCAATTCATCTTTCAGTCTCTTTGGGTCGAACTACGGTGTTCTGACTTCCTCATTGCACGAGAGGATACGTAGGCATAACTTAACAGTTATCGAACAAAAGTATCTGTATATTCCCCCTCTTTCAGCTTCATTCTTTTAGCCTCATGATCATGAGCAGTTCTTTTTCATTCTCACACTGACACTTTCATACTTCATATCACTTTTGTTTCAGCACTGACACCTGTACATCCTTCCAGCTATTTTACACACAAATTGCACTGACACTACCCCTTTAAAACACAAATCTTTTAAGCGTGGATCCCGTCGAGTACGACGGACAATCTGGGTGCTAATACCTTCCCAGGTTGTAACCAACCCCCTTTCTCAGTCTCTCTGGTTCGCAACCGTCTTATCCATCTTTTTCTAGGTCTATGCAGCATTGCCTTTCCTCCGGGATAAAAATGCCTAGCTGGCGACTCTATTCATCTCCAGTGAGTTCACGGCTGTGTGTTCTCACTGTTCCTCTCGCCGACCGTTCGCGTCTGTACCTTCATATGACCCTGTTTCATTTGTCGGGAGCGACAGCTTGGCGACTCTGCTGGGGAACCTTATACTGCAACTAGGGCTTCTGGTTCTTTTTGTGGGTTCCTCCTAGCGCTTGTTTGATTTGTGTTTACTGGGGTGTTATGTGCTTGTTTGTGCTTGTATTTATTTTTGTTTATTGCTTTATGTACAGTTACTTTACTGCTTTCTTTACTGCATTTATATATCATATTGTCATTGTTGCTGGCTGGATCTGTTGTTTGCTTTGGTGGGTGGGTATTTCATTGAGAGTTAAGGTCCTATACCTGGGACCTGAGTGACACCTAGGCTAGAGTGAATCATATTCTTTCCCATTCCATTTCGGTCTGGTGCGGGAATATGAAACACGGTTCAGATATGGGTTTCTTCTTGAGAACTCTGTGTTGCAGATTTCCTGCAATGCTAGGGCTATCTGGGAAGCCTGCTAAGTCTGGATGACCTTTTAGTATTGACCTTCAGAAACTGAGGTGAATTAGAGGAGGAACTTTTATGGTTATTGTAAACACTGTACCTCCGGGTTAGAAGTGTTTACACTTCTCATAACTGATCCAAGTCTGAGGATCCTTGTTTTAGATCATCACCTGTGAGGGGGTTGGGCTGTTTACAGGTTTGCAGGTACCTTGACCTCAGAATACCCTGTTACTTTGACTTTGTTAAGAATGCTCCATGTTGGATAGTTCTTGTGATTCTAAACCCTGGACATGTGGCTCTTTATTTGAGTCCCCCCACCTTGGTTACCGGATTTATAGACCTCCACCTGGATTTCTTGAACACACATGGATCTATACCAAGGCAGTTAATCAGATCCAGCTCAGTCACAAACCCTTGCATTTCATTTGCATACATACTCATTGCATCATATTAACATGTGCTTATTTGTGTTTCAGGGTATCCATTTTTCATCTGGTTTTGGTTTTGACCCCATCTGCAGTTTTGACCTATCTCCACCAGCACTTGCTTCAGCCTGTCAGCCATATACTTCAGTTACTTGCACTAGCCAGCCAGTGGCCCACTCCTCAGCATCTTCATCAGCACTTATCCTACTCAGTCCTCAGCATCATGGCTCCAAAGAAAAGCAACATCACCTATCATTTCTTCCAACCAGACTTATCAGACATCAGGAGGATCCAAACCCTGATCACTCCAGATCACATACCCTTGTTCAGGGAGAGTTATGGAGATATACTGGACATGGTTATGGATCTGGACCCATCTCATAGGAGCCTGATCCACACCTGCATTCAGTTTTATGATCCTCCATTGAGATGTTTCACCTTTCAAGACTTTCAGTTGGGGCCTCTTCTGGAAGAATACTCATCATTGACTGGTCTGCCCATCAAAAGAGAAATCCCATTCAACCCTGAAATGGTCTTTCCTAGCAATGGAGAGGTAGCAAAAGCTTTGTATCTGGAGCCTGTTTTGATTGAACAGCATATGACCTCTAAAGCTGGAATCCCTGGTTTTCATCTTGACTTCCTGATTTCTCAAGCTAGTCTGAAGGCCTCCTCGGGGGAGTGGAAAGCTGTTTGTGCTCTATTGGCCTTGAGTGTATATGGAATTGTATTGTTTGCAGATGAGCCTCGATTCATTAGCAAAAATGCAATCCACTTGTTCATCCTGAAGAACCCTGTGCCAACTTTACTGGGTGATCTCTATTACTCAGTACATCAGAGAAATGAGAAGCAGAGGGGAAGATTAGTGAGGATTTGTGCTCCATTATTCCATGCTTGGCTTCTCAGGCATCTACCCAGGACAGATGCATTTCTAAATCCTCATCAGCAAAGCAACTGGGCTAAGAGGCTCACTACTCTCACTTCAGCAGATATCAGATGGTGTACTCAGAGCACCAAGGGCAGAGATATGATCACCAGCTGTGGGCACTTTCCCAATGTGCCTTTGATAGGAGTTAAGGTAAGTATCAACTACAACCCTCTGCTGTTCAAGAGGCAATTAGGCTATGCACTGGTTCATGCTCCTAGGGAACAAGATTTGGTGGAGACCCTCTACTGCGAAAACAAGATTAGTCTGGCAACTGTTAGGCAGGCTGCCTGGGCCTGGGACCATGTTCAAACCAAGGGAATCACCATTCTGGGGAAGTGCAATAATGTGGCATCAGTCCAATATTATGAGTGGTCCCATGCTAGGGCCCAATTCTCTGGAATGCCCTTTACCATAGAAGACATGCCTGAGTCATCTTCAGCACCACCCCCTGCCACGATCAGTTTGGAAGAGTTTGAGAGCTTGAAGGAAAGAAATGAGAAGTTAACCCAAGCCTTGCAGAAGACCCTCCGGGAGAGGAGTGAAGGTGTGAGGGAGATTGAGATATTGGAGAAGTTAAGAGTGGAACACTTGACTAAGATTGAGAAGTCTGGAGATTATATCAACAAGTCTAAGGCTGGTGAGCAGATTCTGAAGAATGCTTGTAAAGAAGCCCAGTTCCAGAGAGCAAGAACAGACTTGTATTTGAAAGAAAGTCAGGCCAGGTGGGTCCGGATCACTGAGGCCCGTACTCTAGAAGACAAGAGAGTTCAGGACAAGATGGAGCAGATGGAAAAAGCCCTGGCAGCAGCCCAGGAGGAAATATCAGAGCTGAAAATCAAAGCAGGAGTAAAGAGGTCTAAGGACCAAAGTCAGAGCAGGAAGTTGACTGCAGCTGTTGCAACAAGAAACCTTCTCATCAGAAGTCTTACGGAGCATCCGGCTGATCCTGTGACCGAAGCACTTCTCAAGGAAGTTCGTGAGGATGAGTTTGGCCTTGGAGTTTGATCATTTGCTTGTTGTTGTTCCTTTTCCATGTACTTTTGCTTTTTGTGATGTATTTGGCCCCTTTGAGGGCTTGTGTTGTAAAATGAACAAATTGTATTATTTCACCTTTGTAATATATTTGTGTTGGTTCACTTCAAAAGCAACTTCAACAGCAGCATCTTCAAGGGTCTGGAAGGGTCAAAACTGAAGGCCAAACCGGATACCTTGAGAACAAATAAGCATAACTGCATTGCATGCTAACCCTTTTGTTTGTTTTGTAGGTTTTTTGTTTTGTTGTTGCTAACCTCTGTTGTGAATCTCAGGAATTATTGCTCGCCGCCGGGTATTTCCTCTCAACAGGCCTCACAGGTACCCAACTAGAAACAACCTTCCGGGAATTCAGATGGATCAGATGCAGCAGGACCTTACGGAGGTCAGAAACCAGATGGCCAACGAAAGGTTGGAGATGAGAACTCAGATAACACAATTCATGGAAGTGATGAACAATTTAGCTCAAAGCCAGGAGAGGCTCAGAGTGTTGGTAGAAGGAAGGAATCAAGAGGAGCCCCATGTGGGAACTGCTGGCACAAGTGACAACGAGAGGGTCCAACCTCATGTCAATCCCCCAGTTTTTGGACCCCATCTCCATCCAGAGGCCAACATCCCTGTCAATATACAAGGGACAGCCACAGCAGCCAGAGTACTTCAAGAAGATCCTCAGGAGGACCAGTATACAGTAATGGGAGCCGGAGAGGAAACATATGATAGACGATTGGAAGAGATAGCTGAGAAGTTGAGGTCCTTAGAATCTCAGAATTCTTTGGGTTTCGACGTTATGGACATGGGTTTGGTAGACGGGGTCAGGATCCCCCATAAGTTCAAGCCTCCTTGTTTCGAAAAGTATAATGGGACTTCATGCCCCCGAACTCATTTGCAATCATTTCTGGGAAGGCTGAAGGCCTATACAATGGATGAGAAACTTTGGATGTTTTACTTCGAAGATAGTTTGACTGGAGCTTCTAGGGAATGGTATTCCCATCTGACAAGAGCAACTATAAGATGCTGGAAGGACCTGGCAGAAGCCTTCATCAGACAGTATCAGTATAATTTAGACATGGCACCCAACAGGACTCTCCTAATGGGAATGTCACAGTCTTCGAGGGAGAGTTTCCGAGAGTATGCCCAGAGGTGGAGGCAACTGGCTGCTGCTGTTCAACCACCAATGTCTGAGAGGGAAATGGCAGACATGTTTATGAACACTCTCCAGGGAACGTATATTGACAGGTTAGCTGCTTTCTCTTCCACTAGCTTCGCAGATGTTGTCATAGCTGGGGAGAGAATTGAAAGCCTGTTAAAAATGGGTAAGATCTCAGACAACGGTGCAAGCTCGTCCAGTAGTACAAGAAAGCCTTTTGCAGGCCCGAGAAGAACTGGCGAGACCAATGCCATCCACACCAACAGGGGTAGTCCCCAATATGCCCAGAGGTCAATAGCAGCAGTCGCTATCCCTGCTCCAATTCATCCACAGCCAGTCTATCAACCTCCTCAACAAAACTTCCAACAACAACCTCAGTATCAGCAGAATCAGTATCCTCCAAGGAACTTCAACAACAACTCCAACAACAACAATCAACAGAGGCCATTCCAACAGAGGCCATCTCAAGCTAACAGAGTGATCGACCCGATCCCAATACCGTATGCTGCCTTGCTGCCACAACTTCTGAAACTCAACCTGGTTGAGCTAAGAACGTTGGCACCTCCGGATCCCAACAGTTTACCAAGGAACTATGACTCTAATGCTAGGTGTGCTTTTCACTCAAACGCACCTGGTCACAGTACAGAAAAATGCAGGGCTCTGCATATGAAGGTACAAGACTTGGTAGACTCCAAGGCTCTGAATTTTGCACCTCCGCCCAATGTCAATAAAAACCCTATGCCAAACCATGGTGGTCCCCGAATTAACGCTATTGAAGAAGACCAACCGTCTTATTTAATAACTAGTGTGGATCAGATCAGGACACCATTGGTGGAAATCAAAGCTCAACTCCGCGAAAACCAAATATTTCCGGGATGTGAACTAGGGTGTCCCTATTGCAATATTTCATGGAATGGGTGCGAGGACCTGAGGAATGGCATTAACAGCCTTATTCAGAGTGGCTTGCTACAAATCACTACATCATTTCCGATAAATCCGACAACTTCATCAACAACGGTTTCAGAACCTCCTACAACTACAGCAACTATTGTACCCGACAATTCATCAGCGCCATCAACAAGTACTTCACCTGTCCTCCCAAATGATCAGTTTTCAACAGTTTCTCCTGCTACAACTTCAGCTTCATTCCATTTCGACTTTCCATCAGCAACAACAACAGTCCTTCCAACAGTACCTCCTACAACACCAGCAATCAATCATGAAGATGTCTCCACCGTCACCATATTCTACGATCCTGAAAATAATTCTGCCTACCATTCAGAAGGTGCTGCTCCCGCCAGAGCACCAGTTACAATCTTTTATGATCCACAAACAATAACAGTCCCTTCAGCAGCAGCAATCAGTCCAGTCACTGTCACGGTGCCTGGACCAGTACCATATGAAAGCAATAGGGCCATCCCTTGGCACTATGGCTCTGACGTGTACTGCGAAGGAAAAAGAATCACTCTGGAAACATCAGCACCTGCACCACAAGTAGATAATGTGGGGGGAGGCGGAGGCTTCACTCGAAGCGGACGTCTCTTTGCTTCACAAGTTCAAAGACCTACTGCCGAAGCAGAAGCTGCTGCCAAGGCAAAAGGAAAAGGCCCGGTGCAGGAAGATCCAGCTGTCAAAGAAGCCCTGAAGACTCCATTTGATCAGGAAGTTGATGAGTTTATGCGGATCATCAAAAGGAGTGATTATAAAGTTGTGGATCAGCTTCACCAGACGCCATCCAAAATCTCTATCCTCTCACTGCTTATGTGCTCCGAAGCCCATCGGAATGCACTACTTAAAGTCTTGCACGCAGCTTACGTGCCTGAGGAGATTACTGTCAACCAATTGGAAACCGTGGTTGGAAATGTTACTGCTAGCAATGGGCTAGGGTTTACCAATTCTGACTTGACAGCGGATGGTCGCAATCACAACAAAGCCTTGCACATAACCATGGAATGCAAAGGAGCTGTCCTTTCTCATGTGCTGGTGGACACAGGTTCTTCCCTGAATGTCTTACCAAAGAAGGCTCTGGTGAAGTTAGAATATGATGGACTGGCATTGAGGCCCAGCAACCTGGTGGTAAGAGCCTTCGATGGTTCTAAGAGATCGGTTCTAGGAGAGATTGAGCTGCCTGTGACAATTGGCCCACAGACCTTTAAAACTATCTTTTATGTGATGGACATTCAGCCCGCCTACAGCTGTTTGTTGGGTAGACCCTGGATTCACGCCGCCGGCGCAATAACGTCTACCCTTCACCAAAAGTTAAAATTTGAGTGGGAAGGCCAAGTTGTCACAATCTGTGGAGAGGAGGACATTTTTGTCAGCCACCTGGCAACCTATAAGTACATTGAAATGGATGGAGAGATCCATGAAACGATGAGCCAGGGGTTTGAAGCTTTGAATGTGAATGAAGCATCTGCTGTATCTGGTACCCCAATGTCATCATACCAACAAGCCCGGAAGGTTGTTGAAGAAGGAACTGCCCTAGGCTGGGGCAAGGTCTTAGCTGTGGAGGAGAAGAAGGACAAATTTGGGTTGGGTTACAGACCAACTCAACATCAAGCAAAGGCTACTGCAGAGCCAGGTTTTGTCAGTGGGGGGATGCTCACCCCCGATGCTATCAACTGTCTGGAAGACGAGCTGGAAGAGGAGCGCAATCTGGAGAATTGGATTCGTCCAAAGATCCCGGGGAGCAGTATCTCGAACTGGTCTTCCCAGGAAATTATAAGAGTTACTCATGCAGAGTAATTATTATTTCCTGTATTTTTAGCATGCATCCAAGTCTTGCATCTTGCCCAAGATGACAAGACTCATTTTGTAACCAGGGCCATCTGTACTTTTGTGCAAACAAGATTAAATTAATGAAATATCAGACATCTTTTTGCAAACGAGTCTTTTTCTTTTCTGCTCACTGTTTTTCCATTTTTCTTTTTGTACAAAAATAAATGGCGGTGTTTTCAAAATGATAACTCCATTTCACTTTTTTCTAAAGCAAGATTAAAATCAATCACTAAAATGAACAAACTTAACCCTTGCAGAGAGTGCCTTCCAGACAGCACCGACAACAGCACGGCTATGACATCGTATGACTTTGACAATCCGATCAATCAAGCTGATGAAGGGGTTGATGAAGAATATGAGCTTCCTGAAGAGCTAGCCAGGTTGTTGAGACAAGAGGAAAAGGTCATTACCCCTCACCAGGAGGAGATTGAAGTGATTAATCTTGGTACAGACGAAGACGTGAAAGAAGTTAAAATCGGGGCCTGCCTGCAAGACTCAGTGAAGAGACAACTGATAGATCTGCTTCAAGAATATGTTGATGTGTTTGCTTGGTCATATCAAGATATGCCAGGGTTGGATACCGACATTGTCGTGCATAAGCTGCCTCTGAGGGACGAATGCCCACCAGTTAAACAGAAGTTGCGCCGAACTCGCCCAGACATGGCTATGAAAATCAAGGAAGAGGTACAAAAGCAATGGGACGCCGGGTTCCTTGCTGTAACTAGCTATCCGCCGTGGGTTGCTAATATAGTACCTGTGCCTAAGAAGGATGGCAAAGTAAGAATGTGTGTTGACTACCGGGATCTGAACAGAGCCAGCCCGAAGGATGATTTCCCATTACCTCACATTGACGTATTGGTGGATAACACGGCTCAGTTCTCGGTATTCTCCTTCATGGACGGATTTTCAGGATACAATCAGATCAAGATGTCACCTGAAGACATGGAGAAGACAACATTCATCACACCCTGGGGCACGTTCTGTTACAAAGTGATGCCATTCGGACTGAAGAATGCTGGTGCCACGTATCAACGGGCCATGGTGACATTATTCCATGATATGATCCACAAGGAAATAGAATGTTATGTGGATGATATGATTGCCAAGTCCCTTACAGAGGAAGATCACCTGGTGAATCTGCTGAAGTTGTTCAAGCGTCTGAGGAAATACCAACTGAAGCTGAACCCCAACAAATGCACATTCGGGGTGCGATCCGGTAAATTGCTGGGCTTTATTGTAAGCGAGAAGGGGATTGAGGTTGACCCTGATAAAGTCAAGGCTATACAAGAAATGCCTGCACCGAAAACTGAGAAAGAAGTTCGAGGGTTCTTAGGTCGATTGAACTATATTTCCCGGTTCATATCTCACCTTACGGTAACCTGTGAACCCTTGTTCAAGTTGTTAAGGAAGGAACAAACGGTCAGGTGGAACGAAGATTGCCAGAAAGCTTTTGACAAGATCAAGGAGTATTTACAAGAACCTCCAATCCTTATGCCTCCAGTTGAAGGAAGACCTCTGATCATGTACTTGACAGTATTAGAAGAGTCAATGGGGTGTGTACTAGGTCAGCATGACGAGTCCGGTCGAAAAGAGTATGCAATATACTACCTAAGCAAAAAGTTTACCGACTGTGAACAACGTTATTCACTGCTCGAGAAAACTTGCTGTGCTTTAGCGTGGGCTGCTCGCCGACTGAGACAGTATATGTTGACCCACACTACCTTATTGATCTCAAAGATGGACCCAGTTAAGTACATATTTGAGAAGCCAGCTCTTACCGGACGGGTTGCAAGATGGCAGATGATTCTCACAGAATACGACATACAGTACACATCTCAGAAAGCCATCAAAGGCAGTGTACTATCTGAATATCTTGCTGAGCAACCCATTGATGACTACCAGCCTATGAGGTTTGACTTCCCTGATGAAGACATCATGTTCATTAAAGCAAAAGATCATGAAGAGCCTGTTCACACTGAAGGGCCTGACCCGGAAGAAGAATGGATTATGATGTTTGATGGGGCTGTTAACATGAATGGCCGTGGTGTTGGTGCAGTACTCATTACACCTAAAGGGGTTCACATGCCTTTCTCGGCAAAACTCACTTTCAATTGCACTAACAACGAAGCTGAATACGAAGCTTGCATTATGGGCCTTGAGGAAGCCATTGACCTCAGGATCAAGACATTGACCGTATTCGGAGATTCAGCTTTGGTAGTCAATCAAACCAACGGGAAATGGTACACCCACCAAGATCATCTGATACCTTACAGGGATTATACAAGGAGGTTACTGACTTTCTTCACAACAGTCAAGCTTGAGTATATCCCTCGGGACGAGAATCAATTTGCAGATGCTCTTGCTACCATTTCATCCATGATCAAAGTTCAAACGGCTAACTTTGTACCCCAGATTTCAGTGTCTAGACTTGATAGACCAGCATATGTATTTGCAGCGGATGTTGTAAAAGATGATAAGCCTTGGTTCCATGACATTAAGTGCTTCTTGGAGGATCAGACATACCCACCTGGGGCATCTTCCAATGATAAGAAGACTTTGAGAAGGCTTGCTGGTAGTTTCTTCCTGAATGCTGATGGGTCTTTATACAAAAGGAACTTTGACATGATACTCCTCAGATGTGTTGACAAGACGGAAGCAGATTTGTTGATGCATGAAGTGCACGAAGGATCTTTTGGTACCCACGCAGGAGGGCACGCCATGGCTAAGAAATTGTTGAGATCAGGCTATTACTGGATCACAATGGATGCAGACTGTTGTGCCTACGCCAGAAAATGCCATAAATGCCAGATCTATGCAGATAAGGTGCATGTGCCTCCTAATCCTTTGAACATCATGTCTTCACCATGGCCCTTTGCTATGTGGGGCATTGATATGATTGGCAAGATTGAGCCAACTGCGTCAAACGGCCACAGATTCATCCTGGTCGCCATCGACTATTTCACTAAGTGGGTTGAAGCAGCCTCATATGCTAATGTTACAAGGCAAGTGGTAGCCAGATTTCTGAAGAGAGATATCATCTGTCGGTATGGAGTGCCCGAGCGAATCATTACTGATAATGGTTCCAACTTGAACAACAAAATGATGGCAGAGCTGTGCCGGGACTTCAAGATCCAACATCACAATTCTTCTCCTTACAGGCCAAAGATGAATGGCGCTGTTGAGGCAGCCAATAAGAATATCAAGAAGATTGTGCAGAAGATGGTAATCACTTACAAAGACTGGCATGAAATGCTACCATTTGCCTTGCATGGGTATCGCACATCAATCAGGACATCCACTGGGGCAACACCGTATCAGCTTGTATATGGTATGGAAGCAGTCCTACCTGTTGAAGTTGAACTACCCTCGTTACGGGTATTAATGGATGTTAAACTGAGTGAAGCAGAATGGGTTCGGTCCCGATACGAACAACTGAGTCTGATCGAAGAGAAAAGATTGGCTGCAATCTGCCATGGGCAGTTATATCAGAAGAGAATGAAGAAGGCCTTCGATCAGAAAGTCAGGCACCGAGAGTACCAAGTAGGGGATCTTGTGCTGAAAAGAATCCTCCCTCCTCATACAGACCACAGGGGCAAATGGACTCCAAATTATGAAGGACCTTTTGTTGTAAAGAAAGTTTTCTCTGGTGGAGCACTGATGCTCAGCACCATGGATGGTGAAGATTTCCCATCCCCTGTGAATTCAGATGCAGTTAAAAAATACTTCGCATAAAATGACCCGCTGGACATAAAAACAGAATGTAAGTCCAGGCAAAAATAGGGCATCCCGGCGAGTCAAAAACAGAATAAAAGACTCGGGCAAAAGTAAGGGAAAATGAAAAAATGTACACCCGCTGAGTTGAAAAGCCGCATTGGACAGCTCAGGCAAAAATGGGTATCCCGATGGATTGAAAACCCGAAAGGGCGATCCATGCAAAATAAGGGAATAAGCGAACAACTGCACTCTGAATTCGTCTGTATCACCTACAATTTGGTAAGCTACAAAGGATCAGACTTCAACCAGGATCAACTCTCTCCAGAAAGCAAGACGAGAAGAACGTCATTGTCATACGAGTCATAGCAGAAGAGGAAGCTCCTTGAAAGCGTCGTCAGCATCGCCAGCATTTTGTTTCTCAATTTGTAACAATCTCCTCATTCCAGGAGATATGTTTCTTTGACTGTATCTTGCCAATTCAGGGCACATGAATTAATAAAATCAGATTTTCGGTCATGTTTCGTTTTTACATTTATGTTTTGCAAAGAGTTGTCTGATATCTCTAAAAATACAATTGCATAAGTACAGATGCCCTTCTCTAAAAAAATAAAAACACATGCTTACAGGGAATCTGATTATTCTCGAAAGTACTTAACTCCTATGACGGAATCCAGTAAGGGATACCTCGGGACCTTTTGTACGTTTCCTTACCTTTGCAGGATTGCAGGTATCCAGAACGCAACCTGGGGCATGCAGGTTACGTCTCAGCAAGTAGGCGAATCATTATCAACTCGGTCTATCTTCCACATGGCACTAGAAGGTGCCCATTTCCCCAGCGGAGCTGCCAAATCAGCATACACTCAATCTCAGCATCTGAAATGCTCTATCCCCAGCTGAGTTGCCTCTCATTGCTCTCCCCAGCTGAGTTGCCAACAAGCATTCTCCCCAGCCGAGTTGCCATTTCATCCTCAGCTGAATACAGAAGTCAGGGAACCATCTCCCCACAGAATCTTCAGCCTCTATCCAGAAGAGTAATGCATGAAGATCACAACAGAGTGAAGAAAGCTTCTACAAACCCCAGCTGGGTCCCGTATTATCAAGGTTATGTCAACCAGTGACATATATCCCCGAGCAGATACATCACTAGATCTACCAATGATCTCATCCCCAGCTGGGACGTTCATTTCAAGCAGATCGACCAGAGATCTTCGCAGCAACGGGATCCGAATCCCGGATCTGTCGCCTCTTTGCATAATCATAGCATTCACATCATACTATCCCCCAGAGCGTAGCATTCCGTCTAATACGGAGCATTACGGCAAAAATCAAATGCATAGCATAATCATAAGTCATGTTGTGAATTAAACACTTGTGAATAATAAACCGTTCATCGCCACTGTACAAAAATCCCCACCAGAGTCCCAGCAAAAGCAGCTGCCTCTCAAATCACAAACACCAGTATATACACCTTTTGGCACCCGTCCGTGTCATCTTTCCCCAGTAAAGTCGCCTGAACACCCTTTACAAACAAATCACCCTCATTACAGATACGTCCTGACACCCGTCCGTGTCATATCCCAGCAGAAAGCCAAAGACATCCTCTTTGCACTCACATGTACTTGTATATACACCCTTTTTGACACCCGTCCGTGTCATATCCCCAGCGCAGTCGCCTAGACTTTGTATAGCAGATACTTGTTAATATTATACTTTTCTCTCTTGACACTCGTCCGTGTCACTCTCCCCAGCAGTTAAAACACTCATCTGTACAATACAATACTCACTACTCATGGTACACTTATACAGATACTCGTCCGTATCTTGTATACATCATCACTCATATCCCCACAGATTCGGCAGTAGTCCTTGTTCTTTGTTAACCAGTTGGTACTCGTCCGTACCATCATCTCAGAACATTGCGTCTAGTGTTTGTTTCTACATGGTACTCGTCCGTATCATAGTCTTAAGGATGCTCGTCCGCATCTTTAATCCATACACCGTGTCAAACGCTTGTGTCTTCTTGAATATAGATACTCGTCCGTGTCTACTATTCCCCCAGAAGAGTCCTTTCAGATGCAACACTCGTCCGTGTTCTTTGTTAACCGGTTGATACCCGTCCGTATCATCATCTCTGAACATGTGTCAGTTTGTTTCTACATAATACTCGTCCGTATCATAGTCTTAAGGATGCTCGTCCGCATCTTTAATCTATACACAATACCAAACACTTATACCTTTTGTTTCTTGGATGTAAACGCTCGTCCATGTTTACTATCTCCCCAGTCGATCACCAACAATTTTCTTTTTATCTGACACTCGTCCTGTGTTATGATGCCTTTGAGAGCAGCCGTACCCTGCTGAGTGGTCGTCCTCCACTTCTTGATGGTCATCCTCCATCATGCTCATCCGATGGCCGTCCCCATCGTTGATTTTAGCAGCCGTCCCCTGCTAGGTGGTCGTCCTCCACCTTTTTGATGATCGTCCTTCATCAACTTTGTCCAATGGCCGTCCCCATTGTTGATTTTGGTTATCTAACACTCGTCCGGTGTTATGACAAACCTCGAGAGCAGCCGTCCCCTGCTGAGTGGTCGTCCTCCACTTCTTGATGGTCGTCCTCCATCTTGCTCGTCCGATGGCCGTCCCCATCGTTGACCTTTTATCCGATGGCCGTCCCCATCGTTGATATTTTCGGCAGCCGTACCCTGCCAGGTGGTCGTCCTCCACCTTTGATGGCCGTCCCCATCATTTTTCTTTTATTCCCCAACAGAGCAGCCGTTCCCTGCTAGGTGATCGTCCTTCACCTTTGATGGCCGTACCCCATCATCTGTTTATTTCATTTATTCTTTAACCCGATGGTCGTCCCCGTCGTGGTCCCTTTTCCTTTTAGCTCGATGGCCGTCCCCATCGTTGGTTACTTTACCTTTATGAACTTGATGGCCGTCCCCGTCATGTTTCATTAATCCTCAGAAATTTTACAGTTTTATCGTGATGGCCGTCCCCATCATGATTTTATTTTCCCCAGCTAGTCGGCCGTCCCCGTCTTAGCTTTACTTGTTTTTCCCCAGCTAGTCGGCCGTCCCCGTCTTAGCTTTACCTTTTATCCCCAGCATGTCGGCCGTACCCGTCATTGCTTTATTTTCATACACTCTCCCCAGCATGTCGGCCGTCCCCGTCATTGCTCCTTACCCAGCAGTCGTCCTCTGCTCGACGGTCGTCCTCCGTCGCCCATACTTTACAATATACTTTCTTTTCCTTTACAATCTATATCCCTTTTCTTCTTCATTCTGTGAGTGCAAATTTTGGGACTGTCTTTGGTATTCAACCACAAGTTATCTTGTTCGCCTGTTAAGCCGTCGCTTACACCCTGCACAGCTAACTCATGTTTGAATAGGGGAAGCTGTAAACACCCCAAATTTGCCCTCACCCATTCACACCATGGCTTGTGATCATTCTCATATGCATAAACACAATCATATCATCTCACATCTCATTTTTTGATTCACTGGATAGTTTCTAAGGCATCTGCACCTAGGGTTTGTGATCTGAGCAATCCCAAAGCTTCTTGAGCCATTCCAAAGGCAACCAATCAACTCAAAGGGGTCCATGTGTGTTCTTATATCATATTTCATCTCCTCAAAGTCAAAAATGCAGAGGAATCATAAGAGCTAGGGTTTGAGTGGATGCAGAGCCAGGATGAACTGCACAGTTGACTAAAAATTAGGGTTTTGGTTTCAGAGGCCATAACCCCAAATTTTTGGCCATTTTTATTTCCATTGATCTCTATATGGTATAGGGAGTATGCACATCAATTTTCATGAAGAAATTCCATGGGGAAGTCATCTGATCAAGAGTTGACTTTTCAGACAAGTCAGTGCAAAATCAGGGCATCTGAGGCCCCCAATGACCCAACCAATGGGTGATCTTCATCATTTTGAGTGTATATGATCTTTATTTGATCATGGAAGAAGGTGGAAGTTCATAGAAATCAAGGATTTAGGGTTTTTGCAAATGTTGACTTTTTGGGCATAGTTGACTTTTCAAGAATGCATCATTTTAGGTCATTTTTCAAGCCATGATTTTGGATCCAAAAATGCTTCAAATGGAAAAACTTTGGTCATGAAAGTTGTAGATCTCATCTTTCCCTTTTCAAAAAGTACAAGAACATGATCAAACTCTTCTTGGATCAAAAGTTATGGTGTGGCAAAGTTAGCAAAAATCATTGATTTTCAAGTTATGCACCAAAGGCAAAAATTGCAAATTCTCCTTCCAAGGCCAATTCAGTCACCATATGGGCTTCTAATGCACTTAACATGATCATGTAACTTCTAAAAGTCAGATTTGAACCAAGGTGCCTCATGTTTCATGGCTTATGCAACAAGATTTTTCCATGTGAACCATAAAGCAAGCAACTTGCAAAAACTATCATCACATCTCACCCACTTGATTTCTTGGATGCTGAACCAGCCCTAGCTTCTCTCCATGCCATGCTGCGCCAGTCCATGTACTTATGCTAGCCTAGAACCAAGCCCATGCCTCTCTTACAACCAAGTTGACATTTTGCAAAAGTAAACATCCCAATCAATAAAGGGCATGTCAAATCAACTGACCAATGAGAGAGAGTCATGTGGACAATTTGCAAGCAAAACATAAGAAGGAGCAAGGCTGAAACCAACTCATTCCACACATACACAAAAACCTACCAAGTTGCAAGTTCCTTCGATTCTCTCTGTCCAGCATACAAACACTCAAGCCAACTTCACCAATCATCTCACCTCACTCCATAGACCACCCAGCAACCAAGAACCAAGCCTGAAACAGCAAGAATCCCCCATTGCCATTCTTCACCCCAGCCTGCATTTTCTATCGAATCTCTCTCCACAAGCCATGAACACTTAAACAAACTCCACCAACAATCTCCACTCACCTCACTGACCAGAAACCACCCTTTGTTTTGGCCTGAAACACCCTATATCTCAAATACGATTTTCATCCTCCCTTGGTCAGAGCTGCTGCAAACTCACTCAGGAGGTTGTTTAAACTCCAGCTAAGCATCCAAAGCTTCAAAGGTGGACCATTGGGACCAGACTGAGCCAAAGAATCATCCAAAGAGCTCCTGAATCAAGAGCTCCATCTCAGGTGACACCATGAACTTTTTTTCCCAGAACTCATTTCTCTTGTTAAAATCTTGTTGTGTGTGTTACACTGATCATTGGGATCTCTTTACTTTTGAAAATGAGCCAGAAATGAGTGTGTAATGCTGTTCTGAAAGTTTGACCTAAAAATTTCATTGCTTCGATTCTTGTTTGTGTGTGAGTTTAAATGTGATTTGATGCTGGATTCGTGCTTAGGGTAGTTAGTAGATGATTTCTGGAGAGTTAGAGCTTCTAAAATGGCCTAGGGAGAGAGATTGATTCTGGGGATGGCCGGAGAAGACGACCGGAACACTGTTCCGGTCGCCTGATTGTAATTAACGGCAAGGTTAGGGTTTTAAGCATTAATTAGCAAGTTTGAATTTAGACCGTGAGATGTGGCGGGGAGTCAATTCGCGCGCAGGCAGTTTCAAATCTGGACCCTAGGATTTGAATACTTTTCATTAAATCAGATTTAATTCATTTATTTTCTTTTATTTTTCAATTGTCTTGCATATTTAATTAAAAATAGCAAAAAATTCATAAAAATTATGAAACTTTTTCCTTAAGGTTTTATTATTTTTTATGACACAAAAATATTTTTTATTTTATTTTTATCATTTAAAAAAGTATTTTTAAATATTTAAAAGTTTATTTTTAATTGATTAATGGAAATTAATTTATTAAAAATACTTTTAGGTATTTAAAAATTACAAAAAAAATTCATGAAATGTTCTAAGACATTTAGAAACATTGTCCAACCTTCAAACCAAATTTCTTTTTTGATCTTGATGCATTTTAAGAATTTTTCATTGAATTAAATCATTTTTTATGCATTATTTTGATCATGGATTCAAAAATTCATTTCTGCCAATTGGTGAAGGTTGAGACATTGATTCTTCTTGCATTGTCTTTTGTTTTGCATGTAGTTCCTAGGATAAAATGGCCATGATTTGATCTTGTATTTTCCATTTGTTTGGCATTTCTTTTGTTTAGGAACCCTAAAAACCCTAATAACTTGTAAAATTCATAACTTGAGATTGGTTAAGAGTTGAGACCTCCCCTTTGGACAGTGGTTCATCATAGGCCTAGGGTTTCTTTGGGTGCCATTTTCCATTTTTTATCTTAGGGTTTACTTCTGTTTTTGGTTTGTGTTTGATGTTTGATCCATGAACCCTAATTTGGGCTTTCTTTTGCATCCCTCTTGCATTTCCTTGCATAACATGACTTGTCTTTGCATTTTGTGCATTCTTATGATTCATTTGACATCTTAAGACATGTAGAAGGCATGTTTGATCATTGCATTGCATATTTGCCATGTCATTTGCCTTGTATGCTTCATAACATTCCATGCTTGTTCATGCTCCTTAGCTTGCATCATCTGCATTCATGATCTTGTATGAACATCCCCATTGTCTTGCCTCATGTTTGCAGCACCTCATAACATCATAATCACCATCAACATGCTTCTGTTTTTGCTTAGCATCATATCATTTCATCTCATCTTGCATTGCATTGCATTTTCTTTCTAACATTGCAGGTGGTAAGTAAACTTGAGAAGTGGATTTGCCTTCACTTCTCATAACTTTTCTTTTCATCTCTCTTGCATCCATTGCTGCATTCTTACATGTGTTTGAGTTTGAGCTTGATCATTCTTCTTCCTCCCACTTTCTTTCTTCAAGTGACTTGACTTCTTGAATGAAGCAAGTCACTTTGCTTCTCTTGATCCTGTTCATCTGCTTCCTGGTGGCTCCTCTGAAGATTGTTCTTGCAAACCTCACAAACCTTAGGAACAACCAAGCATGATAATGAATTAGGGTTTTGATTAGTTCCCCCATAGTTTTACCTTTGTGTCTCTCTTTGAGTCCTCTCTTCTCACCTCATAATCAGGGACTAAACCCTAAAGGCTTTAAGACTTTGTGATTAAGCTTATGCCTGCATCCTTCTCTTAGGATGGAGTGCATAACTTTAATCCTAAGTCTTGAACCCTTAATGTGTTTAACTCCCTTAATCAATTCACTTAATAATCATCAAGACATCACACTTGTAACTTGGGCCTTGCATTAGGGTTCCAATTCTTCCTTAATTGGTTAAGAAGGACTAACCCTAGTGTTAATGGACAAGTCCCCCTCAAGTTGTCTTACAAATCATAAAATTCACTTCTTCATCATACCATTAACTAAAATCCACTTAATAAAGGCTTGTTTTGTCATGGGTTTAATCCCTAATCATGGATTAAGTTGAGGAGTCTTCCTCAGCTTAAACATTCTCATCTATTATCCTTCTATTAGGATGGTGTAATGAGTCTGTTTAATCCTTGATTATGGCTTAACCTCATTACTTAACACTAAACAAAAAAACACCAAAAACATCTAAATAATCACAAGTAGGTTAATGATCTTAATCCTACATCATGGTGTTTAAGTGTGAGAATCTGACTTCACACTTAAGGTAATTCTCATTACCCCTAATCAGAGGGATGATGTGATGAGTTTACCAAATCCATTGGTTTAGGCTTAAGCTCATTAACTTATGACAAACTTTCAAAGGCAATAAAAGACTAAAAACTCACAAAAACAAACAATAATCGTCTCCTCCGGGATTCTTTTCTCATCATCTTCACTCATAAACGAGAACTTGCTTCTTCCGTCTAATGCAAGACAGTTAGCACCTGAGCCAGACAGGTCATACACTTGAGCATAGGCAAGCAAGCAGTTCATCAGTCAATTCATCTTTCAGTCTCTTTGGGTCGAACTACGGTGTTCTGACTTCCTCATTGCACGAGAGGATACGTAGGCATAACTTAACAGTTATCGAACAAAAGTCTCTGTATATTCCCCCTCTTTCAGCTTCATTCTTTTAGCCTCATGATCATGAGCAGTTCTTTTTCATTCTCACACTGACACTTTCATACTTCATATCACTTTTGTTTCAGCACTGACACCTGTACATCCTTCCAGCTATTTTACACACAAATTGCACTGACACTACCCCTTTAAAACACAAATCTTTTAAGCGTGGATCCCGTCGAGTACGACGGACAATCTGGGTGCTAATACCTTCCCAGGTTGTAACCAACCCCCTTTCTCAGTCTCTCTGGTTCGCAACCGTCTTATCCATCTTTTTCTAGGTCTATGCAGCATTGCCTTTCCTCCGGGATAAAAATGCCTAGCTGGCGACTCTATTCATCTCCAGTGAGTTCACGGCTGTGTGTTCTCACTGTTCCTCTCGCCGACCGTTCGCGTCTGTACCTTCATATGACCCTGTTTCATTTGTCGGGAGCGACACTTGTATTTTGGGGAATCATGTCATCGAAAAAGCTTTTCTAGACTTAGGAGCTAGTGTGAGCTTAATGCCTTTAGCAGTTTGTGAGAGATTAAACTTAGGAGAATTACAACCTACTAAGATGTCGCTTCAATTAGCCGATAGATCTGTTAAATACCCTATAGGCATACTTGAAGACGTCCCTGTTAGGGTGGGTCAGTTGTTTATACCTACTGATTTTGTTGTCATGGACATTAAAGAAGATGACGACATACCAATACTCCTAGGTAGACCATTCTTATCGACTGCTGGAGCCGTAATAGATGTTAAAAAAGGAAAACTAACTTTTGAGGTAGGTGAAGAGAAGATAGAATTTATATTGTCAAAATTTCTTATGGCACCTGTGATAGGAGATTCCTGTTATGCCTTAGATATCATCGAAGAATGCATTAGGGAATTAGAACAAGAAGAAGAAAATAAATCTATAAAATTGCCATCAACCCTTATTTTGGAAGATGACAATTATAAAACACCCTACATTGATGATAACCTTCACGAATGTTTATCTCTTACCCCAGATCCTATGCCTTGCCCTATGAAACCGACCGTAAAACTTAAGGAACTGCCTAAAAACCTGAGATATGAATTTCTAGATGAAGATATGAACCGTCCAGTTATAGTCAGTGCTTCCTTAAACCAAAAAGAAACCGATCAATTATTAGAAGTTTTACGTAGGTACCCCTCAGCCTTAGGATATAAGATCTCTGATCTAAAAGGAATAAGCCCATCCGTATGCATGCATCGGATTTTGCTTGAAGAAGATTCAAAACCTTCCAGAGAACACCAACGTAGAATAAATCCTATAATGAGTACAGTAGTTAAGACTGAAGTTCTTAAGTTACTAGAGGCAGGTATAATATATCAGATCTCGGACAGTAAATGGGTGAGTCCTGTGCATGTAGTACCCAAAAAGGGAGGCATCACAGTCGTGCAAAACGAGAAGGGCGAACCTGTAGCAAAAAGAACCGATGGAGGTTGGCGTATGTGCATAGATTATAGAAAATTAAATAAAGCAACTAGGAAGGACCATTTCCCATTACCATTCATAGACCAAATGTTGGAGCGCCTAGCCAGACACTCTTACTTTTGTTATTTAGATGGATATTCAGGATTCTTCCAAATACCTATTCACCCCGAAGATCAAGAAAAAACTACCTTTACATGCCCAGTTGGAACCTTTGCCTATAGAAGAATGCCTTTTGGACTTTGTAATGCTCCTACAACTTTCCAACGCTGCATGATGTCTATCTTTGCTGATTATTTAGATGGAATTATGGAAGTATTTATGGACGATTTCTCAGTTTGTGGATCAGATTTCAAAAATTGTCTTGTTAACCTTGAGAAAATCCTGGAGAGATGTGTGGAGGTAAACCTTGTGCTAAATTGGGAAAAATGTCATTTCATGGTCATCGAAGGGATTGTTTTAGGACATATAGTTTCCGAAAAAGGTATAGAGGTAGATAAAGCAAAAACAGAAGTCATAGAGAATCTAAAACCGCCGAAGACTATCAGGGAGATAAGAAGTTTTCTTGGACATGCCGGATTTTACCGACGTTTCATCAAGGATTTCTCCAAAATAACAAAGCCCTTAACTGGTCTTTTAATGAAAGATGCTGAATTTATCTTCGATGAAAAATGTACTGAAGCATTTAACCTTCTGAAGCAAGCTCTGATTTCAGCACCTATAATGAAACCCCCTGATTGGTCAGAACCGTTTGAGATAATGTGTGACGCCAGTGATTATGCTGTTGGAGTCGTTCTAGGTCAGAGAAAAGATAAGAAGTTACACGTAATTTATTATGCCAGTAGAACCCTAGACGCTGCACAGCTCAACTACGCAACAACCGAAAAAGAGCTCCTAGCTGTAGTTTTTGCAATAGACAAATTTAGATCTTATCTAGTAGGAGCCAAGATTATAGTTTACACCGACCATGCTGCCATTCGTTACTTACTAAGCAAAAAGGACGCCAAGCCTAGGTTACTTCGATGGATTCTATTACTGCAAGAGTTTGATTTGGATATCCGTGATAAGAAAGGCACTGATAATGTGGTAGCTGATCACCTATCTAGGCTAGAATACCTGAAACCTGATCCAGTTCCCATAAATGATGATTTTGCCTATGATAGACTGATAGCCCAGCTAGAAACCATTGAAGAAGATAACCCAGACCCTCATGAGTACTTTCAAAAATCCTTAGCCATAAGTGATGTACCTTGGTATGCAGACTTTGTTAATTACCTAGCTGCTGACATCATACCCCCTGATCTAAACTACCACCGGAAGAAGAAGTTCTATAGTGATGTGAGAAACTTCTATTGGGACGAACCGTTTCTTTTCAAGAGAGGTAAAGATGGCATTTTCCTCCGTTGTGTTCCAGAAGAAGAGGTAAATAATATAATTGAGCATTGTCACTCTGCACCCTATGGTGGACATGCAAGCACATCTAAGACCTACGCCAAGATTCTTCAAGCTGGCCTATTCTGGCCTACTATGTGGCGTGATGTCCATGCTTTCATTGTCAAGTGTGATAGATGCCAACGCACAGGAAATATTTCAAGACGTAATGAAATGCCGTTAAGAAATATCCAAGAAGTAGAACTCTTCGACGTATGGGGTATAGACTTTATGGGACCGTTCCCACCATCTTTTGGAAATCAGTACATCTTAGTAGCAGTTGACTACGTGTCTAAATGGATTGAAGCTATCGCCGCACCCACGAACGACACCAGAGTAGTCATCAAATTATTCAAAAATTATATATTTCCCAGGTTTGGAACCCCCCGTTTAGTCATAAGTGATGGAGGATCACACTTCATATCGAGAATATTTGATAAACTTTTAAGCAAGTATGGAGTTAAGCATAGAGTAGCAACACCATACCACCCACAGACCAATGGACAAGTGGAAGTATCTAATAGGGAGATAAAACAAATCCTCGAGAAGACTGTCTCTATATCTAGAAAGGATTGGTCACAGAAACTTCAAGAAGCATTATGGGCCTATAGAACCGCTTTCAAAACTCCTATAGGAACAACCCCTTATCAACTGGTCTATGGAAAATCATGTCACTTACCATTTGAATTGGAGCATAAGGCCTATTGGGCCATCAAAACTTTGAATTTGGATTACTTGACAGCTGGTGAGAAACGTATCCTTGACATTCACAAATTAGAAGAGCTCAGACAATCTGCCTACGAAAATGCCATCATATACAAAGAAAGAACAAAAGCTTGGCATGACAAAAGAATCATAAGAAGAGACTTCAAAATAGGCGATCCTGTTCTCCTGTTAGATTCTAGGTTACGACTATTTCCAGGTAAACTCCGTTCGAGATGGACTGGCCCTTTCGAAGTATCTAAGATCCTGAGATCCGGTGCTATTGAAATCAAGAACCAGACATGTAAACCATTCATCGTCAATGGACAGAGGTTGAAGCCCTACGAAGGAGGTGACATCCCAACAACATACACCTGCCATACTCTGAGTGATCCACCATATCCTTCCAATGATGTTTAAATATCGGTCGTCGAGCTAATGACGTTAAACAAGCGCTGCATGGGAGGCAACCCATGGTTTTTCTTATTTTTTTTGTACTTTTTATTTTTTTTACTTTTACTTTATTTTGTTTATATTATTATTATTATGTCAGGACTAACGATTGAATGTTTTATGTGCTTTCAGGACTTGTTTGCTAACCTTGTACAGAATGCAGAACCCTGATGACATGCACGTGGCCTTTAGAGATGATGCACAGAGAGAGCGTTACTATGTTCACATGAGACGCCCTATGGCTCCTACCAGGTACCCTGACCATGACTGCATGGATGCCTTGGGGATAGAGCCAAGCGTCAGATTCTTATGCCATCAACTCCAGTGGGAACAGTTTGACTACAGGAACAACACTTATAGGAACTTGACTCTTGAGTTCCTCAGCTCGTTTCATTATGACCCCTGGGCTGGACCCGATGGACTCGCTGTTTTCAGGTTGTTCGGGATTGATTACTCATTCTCTCACAGAGAGTTTGGTGATTTGCTAGGTTTCCAGACTACTCCTGATGCTATTCCAGATACACCGATGGGGTATTTTATGAGCAGAGAAGTGGAAAAGTTTTGGACTAAAATATCCGGCGGAGGGAGCCAAGATCCTTCTACCCAGTTTTCTCAGGTAATCCACAACCCTGCATTGAGGTACTTCCAGATGATTCTAGCACATTCTTTCCTAGGTTTTCCAGATACAGAGACACTGCTAAGTGAAGAGGAGATTTTCCTACTGTTTTGTGCGACTCAGTCTCGCCCTGTTGCTTGTGGCAACTTTCTGTTAAAGGGCTTGGCTAGTGTTGCCAGATCATTCGTAGGCATCATCCATGTCGGTGGGATTGTTACACAGATTGCTACTGCATTGGGTCTGTCTCGCAAGTTATTGCACCTCAGGACCTTCTGCTGCTACACCACCCTGGATATTGATTTTTGTCTTGATAGAGGACTAATGAGGAGGGCTTCTTTTGAGCCCAACATGTTTAGATTGCTGATCGACGGCGAAGCGATACACTATTTCACATTACCAGATCAGCTGATGACCAGTGTCCATGATCCTGAAAATTGGAGTTATGCTCTAGAGGGTTATGGAGAGACTGTCGAAGAGCCGAAATCGCCTCCCGCCGCTGAGTACACTCCTACACCTCTTTCTCCCCGAATCACTGTTATGTCTAACAATTTGTCTCTGCAGCCACCTGACCTACAAACACAGATTTATGAGCTCCGCAAGGAGACTGCCCTGCTCAAGCAGGAAGTGGCAGACTTAGAGTTACAGATGCAGGTTTCTGATCTCACTCATGCCTCAGAGACCGATGCTCTACATCAGGCGATTGAAGAGTTTCGGAGGGAGATAGCTGAGATTCGTGGATCAAGCCAGGAAAAGACGCCTACCACATGACTCATTCTACCCTGACAGCATTACCCTAGTATTTTATTTATCGCATTTCCAGACATATTTTACTTTACTGCAGCCTTTATATTTTCATGCACTTTGAATTTCTTATATATATACATATTATGCACTAATTTTTCTTTTTCTTTTTTTGATTTTTAATTATTTTATTTTTATCGTGCAAAGAAAAAAAAATATAAGACAAAAATATTTTCATTTTTGTCTTTACAAAAAAATATGCAAGCCTCAAGCCTTGAAAAGAAGAAGAAAACGCTATCCAGACCCCCCGGAAGACAAAGGTGCAAGGAAGGCCCAAAGGAGGATCCAAAAACCACAAGGCCCAGGAATTGGCCTTGTGGCGGGCGCCATAGGCCCTGTGGCGGGCGCCACACCGTATCATCAACATATACGGGGCTGAATCCCCATTTCCACCATTTTCATCCCTTTCTTCACCAAAAACCCATTTTTCCAACCTTCCAAATCCTCCTTGAACCCCATTTAAGCTCCCTCATTTCCAAAATACCCACCATCCATTTCCATTTTCATCCATCAAAAACCAAAAAAATCAAAACTTTATCATTCCCTCATAAACCACTTTTTCTACCATTTTCACTACCTAAGGAGCATTCAACAATGGAGTTCAACGGATTTCTTCTTCGTGATGGAAGACCGGGCGATAGGCAACGGAAAATTATTCAGAGGCTTCAAAGTCGAGAAATTCTCTCGACTAGGTACGTCGACGATAACTGTCTGTATGCTTTAGGTATCTATCATAGTGTTTTTAATTTATTAGAATTTCTAGGCTTGCATAATATTTTCATTAATCAGGAACCTACCTATGAGCGACTGACAACTGAGTTTTTGAGTTCTTTAATATACACTGTCAGTCCTAACACTGCTAGCACTGTTGGTACTGTTATTTTTAGACTGTTCGGAATCGAGTATGAATTCAGTACCGACGATCTAGCAGGTTTGTTAGGAATCCCTCATAGGGAAGGTGCAATTTGTGAGGCACCTTTGGATGCGGAGTGGTCGGCCGAGGTATTTACCTTCTGGCAAAGGCGTTCAAGTTCTTCAATTAATTCTTTTGAAGGGATACTTGCGTCGACCATTCACAACCCGGCCATAAGAGTTTTTAGACTTCTTTTGGCATGTACTATTTTTGGCCGGGAAAGTCCAAACAAGGTAAATGCTCGTGAACTCCTATTTTTGCAAGGATGCCTCACTAGAACCCACATCAATCCGGTCCCGTTTATGCTTTCTCATATGACTTTATTTACTAACAAAACAGGACCGATTGTTTTTGGAGGGCTTGTTACGTCTATTGCTCGGGCTCTTGGCCTGAACAATGAGATAGCTACACTTGAACCACTACCTCCTCGCACAATTAATTTAAAATTTCTGAAAGACATGAAATTGTGCCGAACGAGGAGAGAAGGTGGTTATGAGTTGATGGTTCATGGGGTAGCTATCCCATCTGTTGCTTTACCATGCAGTAGACGTACTGATGTACGTGATGAAAGGAACTGGACCTATGATCTTAATGCTCCACGTATTTTGGGTCCACTTCCTCCTAATATTCCTGATGGGGAGGCACATGACACTGATGATGAGTATGATCGGAGAGAGCAGTCTCCCATCCCTCACATGTCCCCCCATCGTCCTTCACAGTCACACACCGCACCATCTTCCTCTAACCCTGTTGCAGGTACTGCTCCTGGATTCCATGTCACCGAGGAGATGTGGCGTGATATGACAGCTAGAGAAGAAAGGCGTGATGGCCTTCTCTCTACTATTTCACAGCAGCTGACGGACAACATGAGCTTCATGCAACAATCGCGATTGGTTTCGGATCGTGCTTATAGCAACGTTTGCCGTACCTTGAACGGTATTTCATTAGAGCAGAACCGTCAGAGAGAGTTCAACAGCCGACACTACCAGCTTGTAGAGGCCACTCAGGGTTCCATCTTAGGTAACCTTCGAGAGGTCCGGAGTGCTCAGGCTGCTTTATCAGCACGACTCGATCGGAGGGACCAGCATCGTAGTAGATCCCGTCGTTCCAGACCATCACATCAGGACGGCGAAGGCACCAGTGCCCCTCCTCAGTAGTCTTTTTCAGGTTACCCCCCTTATCTTATTTCGAAACATTGGGGACAATGTTCGATTTAAGTGTGGGAGGGGATTTTATTGCTTTCTGTCATTTCCCTTTTTAGTTAATTTCCTTTCAGTTATTTCCCTTTTCAGTAATTTATTTTTCTTAGATAATGCATGAGTCTGACGAGTCACCAGTATAGTGTCTCTTTAGTTCATCTTCATTTTTTCCCATTTCCTTAGCCTTACCAGAAAAATTTTAAAAAGAAAATAATGTTGTTTCACATGTTTTTTGGGCTTTGAGACAGGTTTAGATTAGGATGTGGTGACTTAGGTCAACTTTTTGAAACATCAGAACCATTTTAGCACCATAGACCTTTTGAATATAGGAATCACTCCTAAACCCCACCACCTTGGCCTTTACTATCATTTAAAAAATTGTCCTAAGTAGTTTATCTTAGCGGTCAGCTCCGGCCTAAGCATGCTCTACGTAGGGGGCCGATGAACATAAGTGAATGATCCAGTGCTAATAAAAAAGAAAAAAAGAAAAAAAGGCAAACTCTGGTATAGGTGACCCTCACAAAGTCATTTAAACCGAAAAAAAGAGAAGAAAAAAATTTTTTGCCACAAAAAGAAAAAAATTGCAAGTCACCTATTGTTAGTTGGTTCAGAGGTATCTGGCACTGAACTTGGTAGGGCGGATTACGATCCGATCCCCCGCAACTTACAATTAGGTCAAATAAAAACAGGTTTACACATGCTTATGTGCCAGAAACCTTATGTTATGGATCAGAATCACTAACCGGTCACTCTACTATGAAGCATGTACGGATAACGGGCTTAATGTGATTGCGCCTGAATGAAAAGGACACAAAAAGATGAGAAGATAGGCCTAGGTATCGTGGGATGATATGGAGTGGTTAATATAGGATTGAAGTTTGTGTTTGTGTTACTATGGTACCCTTGGTTCACTTAGTTAGTATCTGTCACTGCATCCTGACTTGAACTTAGAATCCCTTTAGCCCAAAGACACGTGTTGACACCATATTTTCTTAAGCTTTAATGTTTGCTTGAGGACAAGCAAAGGTTTAAGTGTGGGAGAATTTGATCACACTAAAATTCACCGTATTTCTGACTCCGATTTCACATGCATTCTTAGCTTTTATTGTTGTTTTGCTTTGTTATTGCTTTGTTTTCTTATGTTTTCAGGTTTTTATAATAATCGGAGCTGGAATCGGGAAAAGGAGCGAAAAAGGAGTGAAAACGGACGAAAACCTAGAAATTCAGCGTTTTGCACTTACGGCACCCACCGTGGCGGGCGCCATGGGGTTAGCCATGACGTGGCCACGTCTCAAGACCACTCCTCAACCTCCAAGACCCACGTTCCCCACTCCATCATCCCCTGTAGGGACCATGGCGGGCGCCATAGGCCTGTGGCGGGCGCCACAAGGCCAAATTCCATAACCTCCACTTTTTAGTGGAGGGGCGTCCCAGTCATTTCATGCTTTCAGTTTTTACTATAAATAGGACCTTAGATTTTCGTTTTTCATCATCCAGAATTAGAATTCTCTAGGCATATATCAGTTATAAAGCAGTTGTCATTCCACATCGGGGTGCCTCTGCAATCGAGTGATCGAGTCTGTAATCTGTCTGTGGTTCGAGTTTTGGAGCACTCTGGAGGAAGTTAATCCTGCCGCCATTTTAATTCAAGTTCGTATTTTACTTTCATTTATTTCTCGCATCGCTTTACTTTTATTTATTATCCGCACTCGCACATTTACTTTGTTTATTTCCTGCACTCGCACATTTACTTTGTTTATTTCCCGCACTCGCACATTTACTTTGTTTATTTCCTGCACTCGCACTTTAAATTCATTTACTTTCCGCACTCGCTTTAAATTACTTTTATGAAAAACTATAAAAAGAATCTTTACTTTATCATGTCTAACTAATTCCATAAAGGTTAGAATGTAAGGATCGTAATTAAACCAGTAATCAGTATAATTGTTCGTGGAAACACCTAAGGGCTATTTTATCTTTCAATTCAAATAATTGTTTTTAACTATTTCAAAAACAGCCAAAAGCGCTTTGTCTAGTTTATTAGGAGATTTTAGATTAAAAAGAAAAGAGATTTTAAAACGATTTTCGGACGCGTTATGAGATTTAGAGTCTGGTTCATAAGAACCTCTTTTTGCTAAGAAGTCCAGGTTAAAATACTTTTCAACTTAGTTAAGATACTATATTTCTTAAAAATAGGTTTACTACTCTAACGCAGTACGCACCTTTTTATCCGTGACAATAGGAGGGGTTGATTAGAGAGTACAACTCGGTTCTGAATACGCGAAAGTGACAGTTCCTGTTAAATTAGTTCTTTTCAAAGGAGAAAACATTGCCCATAAGTAGTTCCACTAACGAGTACTAGATTATCATTGATTGCGTGAATTACATTCGAGCCTGTCTTTTATTTATTATTTAAAATTATTATTTTATTTACCATTGCACCCTTATTAATACCCTTAAAAATAGTTGCCTTAGATACACACCATAACAACAGGTTTGATAGATTGACACTTGGTCTCTGTGGATTCGATAATCTTTTATATTACTTTGACGTGTTCGTGCACTTGCGAAAAACACGCATCAATACGTAGTGAGTTATGTCTAGTGACTTAGTGAAATGTTGATTATATGTATCATATATTGCTAAAATCATCCATAATGTATCCTTAAAAATACAAAATTTTCTCTCATGTGGAATCCTAATGAATAGGGTGTAATTGATTTCTATAGTCCTTTTGCTTCCAATTCCTTTCATTCATTCTTAATAAGTGAAACAAACACAATATATATATATATATATATTGATTGTACCTGGAGATCGGGATCCGATACGGCTGGCTTCGAGCGTTGTTGAAAGACGGTTGGTGAGGAGAGGAGGGGGTGTACCTGCAAGGCATTCCGATGCTGAAGTAAGACACTGAGCAAAGAGTGAGAAAGTACAAGAATTAAGGTCAGAGAATTGAAAACCTGACCCTCTCAAATGAGAGGGTTAATATAAGGGACTACAAGGAAGATTATTGGTCCACACCGTTGGGCGCGGATCGTGGAATCCGTAAAGCTAGGTAACGGTCAAAACTAGCCGTTGGAGGGCTTTGTCTTGGTCGGTACGCTCTTGGTCGACAGAGACCACTATACTTGATGTTGCCCGACGTCGAGCGCTTCTGCCAAGTTGGTTTGCTTGGCCCAATTATGGGAATTGGGCCTGCCCAGAACAGGAGCCCCCCAAGTCATTGCTCGTGCGTAGGAGCAGTGACTTAGTAATGGTTTCGTGCTCAAGGACGTATAGTATTCGGGCCAGGAATTTCACGCTGCCGATCTTCGATGGGCGAGCAGTTGGTACGTTGCTCGACTGGAGAATATGAAACAAAAAGTTGGAATATTTGGGAATTTGCGCCTATTAATGATCTAACGGCTAGCCTAGGGGCTAGTGCGTAGGGGTCACGCGTGCCTGCACGTGTTTCCTTCCCTATAAATAGGATTCCAGGGCTTTATTTTAAGCTTTTTCGCTTCATCTTCTTCTCCGACGTCTTGCTCGTTTATCAACCTCCATTCACAGTCATCGACCACCGCATCCTACCGTCGACCACCGATTACAGACTTTACTTCTTCTATAAATGGCTTCTCAAGCACAAGGTACAGCTTCTTTCTGTGTTTACGGTAGTTATAGGCTAGATATCTTAGAAATGCATGCGGTTTAGGGTAGTTTTAACGGTAGTTTTAGATTAGAACCAGTAAGCCCTAGAATTTCTGCCACCGTTGTTGGTCGGCTACAAACCCTAGCTCATGGTCGACGTAGGTGTTGGTCGACCTTGACTTGGGATTTGATAAGTATTTAGGCTTAGATTCCGTAATTTCTGACGTTGGGTGTTTGCCATCGCTTTGAGCGATGGTCAGCCAGGGCTATAGCTCGGGACCCTGTTCCTGGGTTGATGCGCGCCCTTTCACTTGTCGAGCGGTGGAAGGGTGGATTTGATATTCTTAATCGAATTCACTGACGCCTTTCCTCTTCTTTTAAGGTGAAAACTCGCTCATGGACCCGTTGGAGGCTTCCTCGGAAGAGACGTCCTCGGAAGACTCTGGATCTTCTGCGTCAGCCCCCTCCGACTCCGGGAGTTCTTCGGGAGACTCGGACGCGAGCACTATGGAAGAAGGAGCTTCAACAGACTCACCACGATGCCCTGAAGAGATAAGGATCTCGCCCGAAGAATGGGTGGTGGAGGATCTGCTGGACAATTGAGTTTACAACAAAACAAATATGCCAGGAATACTACAACTTGATTATATTAATCAAGTTGAATGATTACTTTATTTTATACAATATATATTCTTACAAAATCATAAATCGAAACATACATCAGGTATGTTATTTATTCATTTATTTTTGTTAAAGGTAGAGTAAATCATCCTATAGTACAACAACATTTATTGGAACTTGGAAAAATTATTCTGCAGACACCACCTTTCTTAAATCCCTTTTTATGACAGTCTGAATTGCATTGCCCATCAGATACACAATTACCATTTAGACATTTTATATCTGTAACGCTATACTCTCCACTTGATAAACCTACAACAACAACAAAATTAATATAGATTTTTTATTCTTTAGAGTTTGTTGATCGTATATGAAGCATACAACTAGAGAGATAAAATCAAAGTTTTATTCATTACCTGAAAGCAGGATCATAGAAATGAACAAAAGCAAGCAAAAATAAGATCTATTGATTACCACGAAGGCCTTTGTAAGTAATTCACTTTTTATAACTATTTTTCTTCTGAGATTTAGAACTCACAATATTCAGTATATATACTAGTGAAATGAAATTTCTAGATGATAAAGGAGATGCTTGAAAAGAAAATAAATTAATAAATTTAAATCATTTCTATATTTTCATTTGTACTTCATTATTAATCTATTTATACATATTATATTTTATTTCTTTCTTGTTAAAGGTCATTTATAATATGGAAAAATGACATTATTTTATTTACTTTTATAAAATATAAATATATAATACTCACTTGGGTGTTACGTTGGTTTCAACTTTTATTACTTAATATAGAATTAAATATACGAAACCCCCAATAATCTTAGCGTGATTTGATTTTAGCCCTTATAATTTTTTTTTATTTTTAAAAACAACCTTAACTTATTTAGATTCCCTCACTGTAACCTTTAATTGCCACTTGTGCAGCCCAAATGGCATTCTTTTTGTTGACTGCGAAATAAGTTGCCCCGTGGATTTATTTGTTTTTTATTTAATTTTTATATTATATTTTATATATATATATATATATATATATATATATATATATATATATATATTAAAATTAAATCTATTTTTTTTCGTATTATATATTTTTTAATTTAATTTAATTTTTTAATTGATATTTTAAAAATATTTTTAATTGGGCTTTACCACATTTTTTACAAGAGCCCAATAATACTTCCAATATAGATCAAGTATTTTTTTGTTTGAGCATCCAAAGCACAACTAGTTATATAAACAGTTCCCCTTTCTGTTAAATTTTCAATGTGGGACTCTAAAACCAAACTTCACCACTCAATTTCCTCTAAAACACAACCTCACATATACCACCAATGGAGCTCCACTCTAATTGAATTTCACCTCCTCATATTTTCATCGCACTGAAGGTAAACTTTTATGGTTCCCTTCTTTCACTTTGTAATTTTTCCACGCACTGAAGATTTCATATATGTCACATTAATCATCCTTTGTTATTGTTCTGGGCAGGCCCAACTCTCAGAATTGGACCAAGCAAAGTGGCATTGTGACACGCTCGGCGTCGAGCACAATGCCAAGAATAACGACGGTCCTTGTCGACCAAAGCCATATCGACCAGGACGAAGTCCCCCAACGGCTAGTTTTGATCGTTACCTATTCGTGTGGATTCCGCGATCCGCACCAAACTGTTTGAACCAATAATCACCCACTTGGACCAGTATATAAACCCTCTCATTTGAGAGGCTCAGGTATTCAATTCTCTGACCTTAATTGTTGTACTTGCACACTTTTTGCTCAGTGTCTTACTTCAGCATCGGAGTGCCTTGCAGGTACACCCCCTCCTCTCCTTATCAACCGTCCTTCAACAACGCTCGACGCCAGCCATATCCGATCCTGATCTCCAGGTACGATCAGGTGGCGCCGTCTGTGGGAAACTGACTCCCCCGTTCTTCTCTCTCAAAATCTTCAAGAACCAAAGTTTTTACCAAGATCCATGGCTGCTCGAGACAATAATCCGGACAACCGGTCGAATGATGGCATGATCCTCACGCAACGTGTGAGCCACATTCATCATCCTCCGCACGAAGAAACCGTGCAAGATCACCCAGACGGGAAGACAACCTCACCTTCCCCCGACCGCGACCAACATCTAGAAAGTCGCCCGGAAGTTCCTTTTCCCCCAACTCCTTCAGGATCTGATTTCGCAGCACTGGCCAAAATTCTGAATCAGACAAATTTGTTACTCCTCGCCCATGGCGAGAAAATTGCCCGTCTCGAAGACAATAAATGTCGACCCCGGTCTCCCAGGAGACACCAAAGAAGGCGTAGTCCATCTCCTCCCAAGAGAAAGAGGAAAGGACGCATCGACGAATCTACTGGTGACAAACGGCCCCACCCATCTCCTCCTTGATCTTTCCCTCCAAGAAAATCAAGAAGGAGCAGATCAAGATCCGCATCACCCCAGCGAGCAAAGAAGCGCGCCCCCAGGTCCCCTTCATTCAATTCCAGCGACGATGAAGACATTAGGGGCCCCCTCTCGTCGGAAATCCTGGCGGCTAAACTCCCAAGGGGTTTAGAAAAACCTCCACCCTTAGGCTCATATGATGGGACCACAGATCCTGAAGAGCATATCGAGAATATTAATGCTTTGCTCGACTACCGAGGGGTGCGAGGGGCGATCAAATGTCACCTCTTTCCTACAACTCTGAGGAAAGGAGCGATGACGTGGTACAAAAGCCTCGAAGCAGAGTCCATCACTTCCTGGAAACAGCTCGGACGCATATTTTCCAGGCACTTCACCGCCTCTAGACGGCATCCGAAGACGGAAGCATCGCTCGAAGCGATCATCCAGGGGAAGGACGAACCTCTATGAACCTATATCGAGAGGTTCAACAAAGAAGCAGTCCATGTATCCACAACGGAAGACATGAAGAAGTACTTACTGGAACGGGGACTACGTCCGTCGACCGATTTCCACCGAGCGGTTGGCATCGAGACCCCAGTCACCCTTGACGCATTCTTGTTGAAAGCCCAAGCTTACATCCAATATGAGGAAAAGCAAGCGGCTATCTCCGTCCGAGACGCCCGTCGTCGCGAGGACGCGAAGCCCCACCGGGTCGATGAACCCTCAACATCTCGTCGGGGAGGAGACAAAAGAAAGGATGATCGCCCCCGTGAACCGCGGGAGCACAGAGGACCCGTCGGCCGATTTCATGAATATACTCCCCTCCTGGTCTCTAGAGAGAAGATCATGTCTGAATGTGCCAACTCAGAATTCAGGCAAGCAGGAGTACGCTTTCCGAAGCAGCTGCCTAGCAAACTGGGCACAGACAAGACGAAGTACTGCAGATTCCACAAGAGTCACGAACATAATACCGAAGACTGCATCCATTTCAAAGATGCAATCGAGATACTTATTAAAGACGGGCACCTCAAACAGTTTACCAAATCTAGAGACACCCCTTGACAAAAAGCGCATGAGACTCAAAAGATCGAGGAGGTTGTGCCCATTCCAGCAGATGCAAACATGCAGGTTGCCCTGAGCATCTATCGCCCGGAAGATTTCTTCCTGCCCGATCACACGGGGAGCCCGGGATATTTTTCCTCCCACAGCCCATGGGAGACCATTCCATCTGCAATGGTCATCTCAGGGGGAGGTTTTAACAAATTCACGGTCGGATCGGTAAAGAGGAAATTCGACCAACTGATCGCGAAGGGCCCTGCACAGAGCGCGACCCTGGACCCCCCAAGAGAAGGCTCAGTACCCCTTGCGTTTTACCGGGAGGAACTCTTAGGAGGGGCACCAAATGCCAGCATCCCACTACTCATCCGTGCACGAATGGCAAATTTTGACGTGAGGAGAATCCTAGTGGACCAAGGTAGCTCCTGCGACATCATGTACTCCCAATTATTTTCAACACTCAAGTTGAATGAAACACACCTAACTCCGTACATCGGATCAGACTTACAAGGTTTCAATGGAGCAGTCTCCCGACCATGGGGCTACGTCGATCTCTTCGTCACCTTTGGGGCATCCAAGACCGCCAGAACTGTTCGCGTCCAATTTCTGGTCGTGGATTGCCCGTCGTTGTACCAATGCATTTTGGGACGACCGACATTGGCCGAGTTGATCGCTGTTCCATCCACCGTCCACCTAAAAATGAAGTATTATACTACTTCAGGCAAAGTTGCTACGTTGCACGGTGTCGTCGAAGCTGCCCGCCGATGTTTTGAGCCAGCATCCAGAGGTCTTAGCTCAATATCTTACCAACCAAACCCTTCGGCACTGACCTCGCCAGATACTCCACGAACATCCAAGGCTTTTCCTCAAGTAGACTCAATCGATCTAGACTGCAGGTTCTCCGACGACAACGAGGGCATTCAAAGGCTAACCGATTCACTTTCCCAACGAATTCCAGACAGAGAATTCGAGCTGATTCCTTTGGGAGATGATCCGGCTTGGTGCGTCAAGATCGGGGCACACCTACCCGACTTGGCGAAACGATAGTTAGAGGCATGCCTCAAGGGAAACGCGGGTCTGTTTGCTTGGAGCGCCGCAGAAATGCCAGGGCTCCTAGAGGCAAAATTTGTAACTGAGGCCAGGTACACAACCTGGATCTCAAATGTTGTACTTGTCAAAAAATCTAGTGGAAAATGGAGAATGTGTGTTGACTATACTGATCTTAATCGGGCTTACCCGAAAGACGCATATCTTTTGCCTAACATCGATAAACTGGTCGACAATTTGTCCGGTTTCAAGCTATTGTCCTTCATGGACGCCTACTCGGGGTACAATCAAATACCCATCGTTGTGTCCGACAAAAAATACACGGCCTTCATGACTGAATCGGGCAACTATTATTATAATGTTATGCCCTTCGGTTTAAAAAACGCGGGCGCGACATATCAGCGCATGATGAATAAGGTATTCCAAGCAGAAATCGGGGACATGCTTGAGGTGTACATGGACGACATGATCGTCAAGTCTCAGCAAGAGACGGACCACGCGCGCCACTTACGAAAGGTATTCGATCAAGCCCGAAAATGCAAAATGTGTTTCAATCCCGAGAAGTGCACGTTTGGGGTCCGAGCGGGGAAGTTCCTCGGATTCTATTTGACTGAACGAGGTATTGAAGCCAATCCTGAAAAATGTCGGGCATTCACAGAACTTCCTACTCCTAATTCTAAAAAATCCATACAATCGTTGAACGGGGTCCTCGCTTCCCTCGCACGATTTGTAGCAAAATCCGCTCAGCACGCCCTCCCCTTTTACAAACTCCTTCGTAAAGAGGCCACCTTTGAATGGACGGAGGAATGTGAGCAAGCCTTGTCCCACTTGAAAAGGGCATTATCTGAACCCTTAGTTTTGTCCAGGCCAAAAGAAGGGGAGACGCTTTACCTCTATCTCGCCGTAGCAAACGAGGTTGTAAGCGCAGCCCTCATACGCGACCTACCCGAGGGACAGAGACCTATCTACTTTACGAGCAAAGCGCTCCACGACCCTGAACTTTGATACCTCCAGGTAGAAAAGGTGGCCCTGGCCCTCCTTTTTGCAGCCAGAAGACTACAACATTATTTCTTAGCCCACACCATCATCGTGAGAACAGACCAGCCCATAAGACAATTACTCGGTCGACCAGATATGGCCGGACGAATGTTAAAATGGTCGTTGGAACTGTCCGAATTCGACATCAAATTCAAAGGGAGACAAGCTCTCAAAGCTCAAGCACTAGCCGACTTTATAGCATAGCTCACTTTCACCGAGCAGGAGCCGAAATCTCCATCCAAATGGACCATCTTCGTAGACGGAGCATCTAGCCCGGCGGGTAGTGGAGCTGGAGTTATCTTGGAGAACAAAGAGGGAAGCATCATCGAAGTATCTTTAACTTTATCCTTCCCCACATCCAACAACCAGGCGGAATATGAAGCCTTCATGGCAGGCATACGACTCGCAACCGACCTGGAGGCAGAAGAAATCACAATTTACACAGATTCCCAGCTGGTCGCTAGCCAAGTCCGAGGATATTTCCATGCCAAAAACGACAATATGGTCGAATACCTGGCCCTTGTCAAAGACGAACTAAAACGATTCATAAGCGTAGAGGTCAAACACGTCCCGGGAGAGAATAATACTCGGGCCGATATCCTTTCCAAGTTGGCAAGCACTAAAAAGAAAGGAAACAACAAATTCGTTATTCAAAAAGTGCTCCCCCGGCCAAGCATTGGAAAATCTTCAACCCATCTAGACATTAATCTCATAGGTGACGCCAACTGCTGGATGACCCCAGTGTTTAACTACCTGACCAAGGGTGAGTTACCGACAGACCCGAAAACGGCCAGCACCGTGCGCCGAAGGTCGTGCTCGTACTCCCTGGTCGGTGGGCATATGTATCGTCGAGGGTTCTATACGCCACTCCTCAGATGCGTAGAGGAAGAGAACATCCCACACGTACTAATAGAAGTCCATGAAGGGATTAACGCACAACACCCAAGCGGGCGATCACTAGCCCGAAAGATTCTCTGGGCAGGGTACTATTGGCCGACACTCCAGCACGACGCGAAAGAGCACGTAAAAAGATGCGACAAATGCCAACGACACGGAGACGTACACGTAGCACCCCCTACCGAGCTAAAATCGCTATCTTCCCCATGGCCATTCGCGTGGTGGGGGATGGACATCTTAGGGCCATTCGTCGTCGGATCCGGCCAAAATAAATACCTCATTGTGGGCGTCGATTATTTCACCAAATGGATAGAAGCTGAGGCCTTGGCCAAAATTACTGCACTCAACATACTACGATTCTTCAAGAGGAGCATTCTCGCTCGGTTCGGGGTACCGCTCGCCATTGTAACCGATAACGGTACCCAATTCACTGATAGACATTTCAAAGAATTTGTTGCGTCAGTAGGAACAAAACAACACTTCGCTTCGGTGGAGCATCCCCAAACTAATGGACAAGCAGAAGTTGCAAATAGAGTAATCCTAAGAGGTCTAAAATGGAGACTAGACGAGCACAAGAAACACTGGGTCGAGGAGTTACACAACGTGCTTTGGGCATATAGAACCACTCCCCACTCAACGACCGGTGAATCCCCGTTCCGGTTGGCATATGGGACCGAAGCAGTGATTCTTGTGGCTTGCGGATCCGATCCAGACGAACCGAGTCCTCAATGGACCAAGACGCACACTCCGAAGCTTTAAGAGACGAGCTTGACCTGGTCGAAGAAATCCAACCAGAAGCTGCTCTCCGAAAGGCCACTCTCAAACATAAAATATCAGCTCGATACGATTCTAAAGTCATAAGACGAGCATTCGAGGTGGGTAGTCTCGTTCTAAGAAGAAATCACAGAGATTCCCGCGAAGGAAAGCTAACGCCTAATTGGGAGGGCCCATATCGCGTCTGGGCAAAGACCGAAAACGAAGCCTATTATTTAGAAAATCTACACGGAGAAGAACTTGCTCGGTCGTGGAACGCCGAGAAGCTCAAGCAATATTACAGTTAAATTATAGAATCACCTTGCTCGACTCTCAAGCGAGGAGCAATAGGTCCGACTACGAACTGCGTGCCCAGGTACAAGCATGGCAACCCAAAATAATATGATTATCAGGATCTTCTTCCGAGGAGAGGAGATAACTGTTGCACGGGCGAATACTCAAACGAGTCTGGCGTCGCCTACGTACCACGACCAGGCAGAACCCCAGCTCGCAATGGGACGTTCAAGCCTCGGAGCCCGAGTCATTACCTTGGCCCGGGTATCGACCAGGAGCCAGACTCCAAAATTTGGTTGGTCCCCTAAACCAACAGATCACAAACACACGCCCCGTATTTGCTTAATCACATCTAATCATTACACAGACGTCAAACACTTAACGTTTATAAAAACATAAAAGGAAAAAGTCCTCCGACGGACGCACAGTTAAACAAAAAACATTGTAAAATAATAAACGACTATCGAGGTCGGAAAATTTTACTGCAAAGTTGCAACCCCGAAGGGCCGACTTGTTCATGGTTACATACAAAGGGGACCGCGTCCCTGAGCAAAACACAATAAATTACAAGGTAACGGCACGCAGGCAAAAACTAATTACCCTCCCCTTTTGAAGCACCGGGTTGACCTTCGTTCTGATGCGGTTGCACCTCTGATTGGCCAGGCTGAGCAATCACCCCGGGCTGGGAGTCCTCCACGATCAAGTTCGATGGGACCACTATCTGGCCATCCTCGACTTTGTAGAGATAGCTGATGCGGCCAGTATCCAAAGCCAACTCAGGATGAAGAGCTCGTATCTGATCCATAGCGTTTTGGAAACTAAGCTCAGTCGACGAGTTCAGATCTTCCATGTCCTGGTCGATCCGAGCAAGGAACTGGGCCCTGGTCACCAAACTCTTGGTCTCATCATCCTCATCCTCCTTTGGGCAAAAGGCGTCCTTCAGCTTTTTGCTCTGCTCCAAGGCCCTCCTCTTATCGACCTCCAGCTTGGTGATGATATTCCCTCGATCGGTCAGCTCCTTAGCAGAGGTAGTAGCTTCTTCAGAGGCCACAGTCAACTTCCTCTCGGCAGCAGCCAACAGCTCCTTCAGCCTCGCCACCTCTCTTTCTTGCCCAGGGTTCCCTTCGACCATCAACCAGGCCATAGACAAAACCTGCATAACTGCGCTCGCGTCCTGAGCCAGAGACAGATGCCGGGAAGGGAGATCCATTGCCTCAACGAACAAAGAATCCTCCCGATCAACCTCCATGTTTGTCCCTTCAAAATAATTTCGCTTCACAAAGCAAGGAGGCAACACATGCTTCGGTTTAGGGGGAGCATTGGCCGTCAAGTCCACGGTCGCTGCAGATTTATGCTTCTTCATGAGTGTTAATGCTATTATTTTATGATTGGCATTATGTTTGGTAAAACTAATATGGCTGGAAAATGTTGAATAAGAAGTTCCATATGTTAAATTAACATGGTATAGATTCTGGAAGAACATGTCAAACATGATGTCCTGACATGGTGGCACAGATAAATGTGGTTATAATAATTGGAAGATGTCAAAGAAGATGTTGAAACATCTGCAAATGTCATGACAGAATTACTGTCATATGTTACAGACAGATGTCAAAGAAGATGTTGAAACATCTGCAAATGTCATGACAGAATTACTGTCATATGTTACAGACAGATGTCAAAGAAGATGTTGAAACATCTGCAAATGTCATGACAGAATTACTGTCATATGTTACAGACAGATGTCAAAGAAAATGTTGAAACATCTGCAACTGTCATGACAACATTATTGTCATGTGTTACATATAGATATCAAACAAGAAGTGTTGAACTTAGTTCAGGATGTCACACCAGATGTTGTGACACTGTCAAACAGAGTAACAGTTAATGAACTTAAGTCAAGATATCAGGATGTCACACCAGATGTTGTGACATTGTCAAACAGAGTAACAGTTAAGGAACTTAAGTTAAGACATCCGGATGTCACACCAGATGTTGGGACATCGTAAACCTGTTACCAGACTTAAATGATGCGCAACAGAACTGAGTAAATTCAGGGGAATTTATCTGGAATTAATTGGAAAGAGATAAGCAATACAAGGCGCGTCTTTAGGGAGATTAGTTATCTGAATTCAGTATAACATAATAACTAACTCACCTTGAATCAAGGAGGTAACAATCTAACTAACCCTAATTCAAGGTGATGACAGTGGGATTTATCAGATCTGAATTATGCAGAATATTCTACAAAATATTCTGATATCACAGGTGGAATTACTTTTTAAAGATGCAGAATATTCTGGAGATATTATGCAATCATATGTGGCGCTGATTTAAAGGGTGTTGATTTAGAAGATCTTAAAGACTCAATTTAAATTGAAGACAAATATTGAAAAATATAGAGTTTCTATATTTAGAGATATTTTAGGAGTTTTTAGATTTGAAGATCTTTTGGCATATTTGTAGCAGCTATTGTTGTGACTGTTTAGGCCCAAATCTAGTTGGGAATAGGTTATAAAAGAAACTCTGTAACCTAGTTTAGAATGAACCCAATCAACCGAAAATGTAAATATTATTAGGGTTGTGTTCTGGTGGCAGTCGTGCGTAACAAGTAACTCTATTATGGCTATTTCACCTGTGATTCTCGAAGCTTGTAAGCAAGAGAAGTATTGTACTTAACTGAAGCTGCTAAGCAAGGTTAAGTTGTTGTCATGGAAGCATGGATTATATTTGTGAATTGTTGTAGGTATGAAGTCGTCAATATCAGCAACTGAGAGTTGAGAACTGTGAGACATCACTAAGGTGATTGGAAGTGAGGATGAGTTTCTCATATTTAGGAGTTCCTAAGTAGAAGTTGCATTGGTAGTGATTAAGTGAGAAGACTGTAAACTGTAGGTGTTTGCTGAGAAGTCTTTGAATTAATACTGTAGATGTTTAAGAATTGGCAGAATTTTTGACCAAACAAGAAATGTTAAATTCAGTTCAGAATGTCCTATCAGATGTTGGGACATTATCAAACAGAGTATGTGAACTTATTTCAGGATGTCCTACCAGATGTTGGGACATTGTGTAAATAAATTAAGTTCAGTTTTTCAGGATGTCCCAACAGATGTTGAGACATCTCAGACCTGCTACCAGAATTAATTAATGATTAACTGATCAGAGATATTTAAGGAGAAGTATCTGGAATTAATTAATGATGGATAAAAACAGAACAAGGCGCATCCGTAGGGTGTTTTATATTGAAGATTCAGATTAAAACAGAAGACCTAAATCACCTAGAATATAGGAGGTAACAAACCCTAAATTCATGGTGACAGTTGCTGAACATTAGGGCTGGATCATTCTACAGAAAGCCCAAAATTCAGATACCTATTTAAACAACAGAAACTCATAGAATTGAGTACGAATTTTAGAAGACCAAATAGGGTGTCTATAGTTTTAATAGCAGGTTGTTTTTATTGTACCACTTTATGAGCTTTTAAGCAAAAGTGTATTTGTGACTTGATTGAAACTGTTAAGTAAGATCAAGCTGTATTGTTTGAAGGATGTCTTCAATTTCTGTAAACTTGTAAACTTGATCACTGTGTGATTGAGGGGGAGTGAGTAGGGTACTCTTATCTAAGTGAGTCTTAGGTAGAAATTGCATTGGGTAAGTATTAAGTGATAGATTAAACAGGGTGGTTTAAGTCTAGAATTAATATTACTAATAGTGGATTTCCTCCTGGCTTGGTAGCCTCCAGATGTAGGTGTGGTTATACACTGAACTGGGTTAACAAACTTCTGTGTTGTTTACTTTACTTGCTATTTAAGTTTTGGTTAAATTTGTCAAATGTCCTATTAAGTGTTGGGACATCTCTTAGGACATCTCTTACCTGATCACAGAATTTCAATTGGTATCAGAGCTAAAGGAGAAATCAAGGGAGTTGGAACCTTGAATTGTCAAGATGTTCCAAGACTAGATGATGTGCTGCTAGTTAAAGGTTTAACTGCTAACCTGATCAGCATAAGTCAACTATGTGATCAAGGATACAGTGTAAACTTTACCAAATCTGAATGTATAGTGACTAACAAAGAACAGGAGGTTGTCATGAAAGGAGCCAGATCTAAAGACAACTGTTACATGTGGGAATCCCAAAATCTCAGTCTCACTTCAACCTGCTCTCTAGCTAAAGAAGAAGAAGTGAAACTGTGGCATCAAAGACTAGGTCATCTTCATTTCAGAGGCATAAAGAAGATCACATCTATGGATGCTGTAAGAGGTATTCCTAAACTGAAGATTGATGATGGCAAAATATGTGGTGAATGTCAAATAGGCAAGCAAACCAAGATGTCCCATCCAAAGCTCCAACATCTGACAACTTCCAAAGTTTTGGAACTTTTACATATGGACCTTATGGGACCTATGCAGGTTGAAAGTCTTGGTGGTAAGAGGTATGCCTATGTTGTGGTTGATGATTTCTCAAGATATACATGGATAAACTTTATCAAAGAAAAGTCAGATGTATTTGATGTATTCAAAGAATTATGTCAAAGATTGCAAAGAGAAAAATCCAGCTGTGTGATCAGAATAAGAAGTGATCATGGAAAAGAATTTGAGAATCAAAAGTTCTTAGATTTCTGTTCTTCAGAAGGAATCAATCATGAGTATTCTTCACCTATCACTCCTCAACAGAATGGGATAGTTGAAAGGAAGAATAGAACCATTCAAGAATCAGCAAGAGCTATGATCCATGCTAAAAAGTTACCTCTATACTTCTGGGCTGAAGCTATGAACACTGCCTGTTACATACATAACAGAGTTACTTTAAGGAAAGGAACTTTGTCCACATTATATGAAGTCTGGAAGGGCAGAAAACCTACAGTGAAGTACTTCCATGTTTTTGGAAGTATATGTTATATTCTGGCAGATAGGGAGCAAAGGAGAAAAATGGATCCTAAAAGTGATGAAGGGATTTTCCTTGGATACTCTATAAACAGCAGAGCATATAGAGTATTTAATTACAGAACAAAGGTTATCATGGAGTCCATAAATGTGATAATTGATGATGCTCCTACAGATGTCCCAGAGGATGTTGGAACATCTGCTGATATCAAGATTGAAGCTGAAGAAAAGAATGATCAATATAACTTCACTCAAACTGATACAAGGACAGAAGAATCAAGCAAACCTCCTTCCATCAGAATACAGAAAGATCATCCCAAAGACTTAATAATTGGTGATCCCAACAGAGGTGTAAGCACTAGATCAAGAGAAGTGATTTCAGGTTCTTGTTTTGTTTCCAAAATAGAACCTAAAAATGTCAAGGAAGCTCTCACTGATGAATACTGGATTTGTGCTATGCAAGAGGAATTAGGTCAATTCACAAGGAATGAAGTGTGGAATCTTGTACCTAGACCTGATGACATAAATGTGATTGGTACAAAATGGGTATATAAGAACAAGTCAAATGAACAAGGAATTGTTACAAAGAACAAAGCTAGACTTGTGGCTCAAGGATACACTCAAATTGAAGGGGTAGACTTTGATGAAACCTTTGCACCAGTAGCAAGGCTTGAATCAATAAGACTACTGTTGGGAATTGCTTGTATCTTAAAGTTCAAGCTATTTCAAATGGATGTGAAAAGTGCCTTTCTTAATGGTTATCTTAATGAAGAGGTATATGTAGAACAGCCTAAAGGATTTGTTGATCCAAGCTGTCCAAATCATGTATACAAATTAAAGAAAGCACTTTATGGATTGAAGCAAGCTCCAAGGGCATGGTATGAAAGATTGACCACATATCTTATCAAGCAAGGATACAGAAAAGGTGGGATTGATAAAACCCTGTTTGTTAAAGATGAAGAAGGAAATGTCATGATTGCACAAATATATGTTGATGACATTGTGTTTGGTGGGATGTCTGATAAGATGGTCAAACATTTTGTCAAGCAGATGGAATCTGAATTTGAAATGAGTCTAGTAGGTGAATTAACCTACTTTCTTGGTCTGCAAGTAAAGCAAATGGAAGACTCAATGTTTATTTCCCAAAGTAAGTACTCCAAGAACATAGTGAAGAAATTTGGAATGGAAAATGCTTCTCATAAAAGAACTCCTGCTCCCACACATTTAAAGCTGACTAAAGATGAAAAGGGTGAGAATGTAGATCAAAGTTTATATAGAAGCATGATTGGAAGCTTGTTATACTTGACTGCTAGCAGACCAGACATTGCATTTGCAGTAGGAGTTTGTGCAAGATATCAAGCTGATCCAAAAGTCAGTCATCTCAATCAAGTCAAGAGAATCCTTAAATATGTTAATGGTACTAGTGACTATGGTATAAGGTACTTTCATGGTTGCAAACCAATTCTCACTGGCTTCTGTGATGCTGATTGGGCAGGAAGTGCTGATGACAGAAAAAGCACTTCAGGAGGATGCTTCTTTCTAGGAAACAATCTGATTTCTTGGTTCAGTAAGAAACAGAATTGTGTATCATTATCTACTACTGAAGCTGAGTATATAGCAGCAGGTAGCAGTTGTTCTCAGTTGGTTTGGATGAAGCAGATGCTCACTGAGTACAATGTCCCACAGGATGTCATGACATTGTACTGTGACAACTTAAGTGCAATCAACATATCAAAGAATCCTATCCAGCATAGCAGGACCAAGCATATTGATATCAGACATCATTTCATTAGAGATCTTGTAGAAGAGAAGGTGATTTCATTGGAGCATGTTGCTACAGATCTGCAATTAGCTGATATCTTTACCAAAGCATTGGATGCTACACAATTTGAGAATTTAAGGGGCAAACTTGGAATCTGTTTATGTGATATTTAGCAGTTAATGAGATGTGCCAACATGTCATATGACATTGCATGGCATAAGTTCCAGATGGCAAAGCTAGTCTGGACAAGATCCTTGGGAATTCCATCCCTAATCATTTGGACTGTAACGGCTACTTATTTAGTAACTACTTATAAGAAGCTATCAAGATTCTCATCATATCATCACAAGCGAATCACATTAACTCTCAATCCTTCAGAAATCATAAACCCTAAAGTTGCTCATTCATCTTCCTCAACAATGTCTCAAAACCCTAAAACAGCTGAGGAAATTCTCAACAAAGAAGACGTGGTTCATGCCACTCCAATCTCTGTTGTGCCAATGTCATCAACACCATTGGACGAGCTCAGGGGAAGTGCCTCTCACACTAAAAAGGCAAGAACACCAAAGAGATGTAAAGATCAAATCAGAAGCAAAGCTAAAGGCATTCCTTCTCCTGCTAACATGTCCACAAAATACTCCAAATATGTTGATGATTCCATCAAGGAGATTGTCAATCAAGTCTTTTCTGAACAAAGAGTGGTGAGAGGGATCTCTGTTCCTTTAAACACCATTCCTGCACCTCAAGAAGAACCAGCTCAAGATACAGAGGACACTGCTGCAGAACAAGATGTCCCAACAGATGTTGGAACATCTGAAGATAAGAAAAAGAACTCATCTGATGTTGATCTGGAATAAACTGAGGACAAAGCCTCAAATGAAAATGATGAAGAGGTCTCTGAAGAACAGGCTCAAGACTCAAATGAAGATCAAATCCCTGCTGATCAACCAGCTGAAGAAGAGGCTGCTCAATCTCCTCCAGTGGTCAATCTAGAGCAGGACTCTGATGCAGAAATCATAGCATCTGTCAAACCCAGCATAGCCAAAAGGCTAAGGTCCAGAAAGGGAAAGATGCAAGCTGAACCTGTCATCCCTGAGAAGAAGAAGGCTAGTCCAAAGAAAGGCAAAGCTAAAGCTACCTTTGGTCCAGCAAAACCATGGAGCAAAGTTCAAACCCAGAAGAGAAAAGCTGCAACACCATCAGATTCAGATGTTGGATCAGATGTCCCAACATCTCCTCCCAAGAAAAGACCAACACCAGCAAGAGCTTCAACTGCTGTTCCAGAAGCTCCCTTGGACAACATATCATTCCATCTTGTCTCTAGTGTCAACAGATGGAAGTATGTGTATCAAAGAAGGGTTGCCCTGGAAAGAGAACTGAGCAGCAATGCACTTGAGTGCACAGAACTCATTGACCTCATCTCTGCTGCAGGACTATTCAAGACAGTCTCAGAGTTCTCTCCCTGCTATGAACTTCTTGTCAAAGAGTTCATTGTGAATCTTCAGGAGGATTGCTCAAATGGTAAGTCCTCAGAGTTCAGAAAGGTATTTGTGAGAGGTAAGTGTGTTGAGTTCTCTCCCCAAATCATTAATCAGTATCTAGGAAGGGACACAGATGGACCCAATGAGCTAGGCAAGACAGATAATCAAATCTGTAAGGTGATCACTGCAAACCAGGTCAAGGCTTGGCCTGTGAAGGGAAAGCTCTCTGTAAGCATGCTTACCAGAAAGTATGCCATGCTTAATAGGATTGGAACTGCTAACTGGGTGCCTACCAACCACACTTCATCAATCTCAACTGGTCTGGCCAGATTTATCTATGCTGTGGGAACTCAAACCAAGATGGATTATGGAGCATATATTTTTGATCAGACTATGAAGCATGCCATCTCTACTGCAACAAAGCTGCCAATAGCTTTTCCATCATTGCTGTGTGGTATTGTTCTAAGTCAATACCCTGGGATTTTAAGTGAGAAGGACACTGTCTGCAAGAGAGAGAGCCCCCTGGCTTTTCATTACAAATTATTTCTCAGTCACCATGCTGCAGATGTTGAAGCACCTGCTGGGACATCTGCTGGTCCTTCAACTGCTAAGAATCCAATCTCCAAGAAGGCCTTAATTGCTGAACTCAAAAGCACCTGCAAAGAGCTTGAAGCTAGGAAGCTGAAGCTTGAAGAAATAATTAAAAGATTGGAAAGTGAAGAAGATCAGAATGTTGCATCTGATGAAGACAGTGAAGCTGGTGAAGACAGTGAGGCTGATGAAGAAAGTGAAGCTGACAAAGATGAAGACACTGAAGTGGAGGAAGCAACTGAGAGTGATGAATCTGAGTGATCAATGTATTGGGGGCAAATGTAATGACAGCAATGTAATGACAGTAATAGTGTCTTTGGCCCCTAATTTTGTGTCTACCAAGGGGGAGAACAACAACAAATTTGTACTGCTGTTTAATTAAAATGAAAAATCTGTTTGTTTCTGTCTGAACTGAATCAGTGTGTATTTCTGTTGCAACAAGACTGGACTCATATTTGTTTGAGGGGGAGTAATCTCAAATAAGAATCAACAGAAAAGTAATGATATACTCTGATAAAAAGAACTTCTGCTGCACTCTGAAAAACCAGGAAAGATGTTAGCCAAAAATTAGCCAAAGGGGGAGTTTGTAGATGTTTAAGAATTGGCAGAATTTTTGACCAAACAAGAAATGTTAAATTCAGTTCAGAATGTCCTATCAGATGTTGGGACATTATCAAACAGAGTATGTGAACTTATTTCAGGATGTCCTACCAGATGTTGGGACATTGTGTAAATAAATTAAGTTCAGTTTTTCAGGATGTCCCAACAGATATTGAGACATCTCAGACCTGCTACCAGAATTAATTAATGATTAACTGATCAGAGATATTTAAGGAGAAGTATCTGGAATTAATTAATGATGGATAAAAACAGAACAAGGCGCATCTGTAGGGTGTTTTATATTGAAGATTCAGATTAAAACAGAAGACCTAAATCACCTAGAATATAGGAGGTAACAAACCCTAAATTCATGGTGACAGTTGCTGAACATTAGGGCTGGATCATTCTACAGAAAGCCCAAAATTCAGATACCTATTTAAACAACAGAAACTCATAGAATTGAGTACGAATTTTAGAAGACCAAATAGGGTGTCTAGAGTTTTAATAGCAGGTTGTTTTTATTGTACCACTTTATGAGCTTTTAAGCAAAAGTGTATTTGTGACTTGATTGAAACTGTTAAGTAAGATCAAGCTGTATTGTTTGAAGGATGTCTTCAATTTCTGTAAACTTGTAAACTTGATCACTGTGTGATTGAGGGGGAGTGAGTAGGGTACTCTTATCTAAGTGAGTCTTAGGTAGAAATTGCATTGGGTAAGTATTAAGTGATAGATTAAACAGGGTGGTTTAAGTCTAGAATTAATATTACTAATAGTGGATTTCCTCCTGGCTTGGTAGCCTCCAGATGTAGGTGTGGTTATACACTGAACTGGGTTAACAAACTTCTGTGTTGTTTACTTTACTTGCTATTTAAGTTTTGGTTAAATTTGTCAAATGTCCTATTAAGTGTTGGGACATCTCTTAGGACATCTCTTACCTGATCACAGAATTTCAAATACTACATAGTGGATTTCCTTCCTGGCTTGGTAGCCCCCATAGTAGGTTGATTTGATCGAACTGGGTTAACAATTCTGTTGTGTTCTTTATATCTTTTCTGTTTTATGTTTTATACAGTACCTGAACTGAATGTCCTATCAGATGTCACAACATCCTGAAGTATGTTTGACTTTGATATATCAGAATTATTTAAGTACTAATATGTATGCCTTACCATGTTTATAAGTAACAGATAAGATGTCTCAACATCATATTCGACATCTGAGTCTGTCATACCAGAATTTCAATTGGTATCAGAGCAGGCATCCTGGTCTGTTTCTGGATGAGATCTAAGGGGGATACTTTCTGGTTCATGGTAAAGGAAGAAGGATGATATAATGAAAAGCTGTTGGAACTTGAGAGGTTCATATTGGCGTTTGAATGGTCCCTAGAAGTGGAGGATGGACTATTCATCATATGGTATAATGGTGTTTTATTCACATAGGTTTGTTGATGTCAGATAAGATGTCTTGACATCGTGTTTCAATATCTTTTGGAGGATCTTACTGTGGAGGAGTTTATTTATCTCCAAGGAAATGCTCTATTATTTATGATGTGTTATGTCTGATTGTTTGATAGTGGTTCCCTAGTAATTCATACAAAGGCTGTTGTAAAGCTTCAGTTCATAATGTCAAGTTTGATGTTCTATCATGTGATTACAGAACTGGAGAACACTTAGTTCAGAATGTTGTGTTTCTTGATGAGAGATTCCTGGTGAAAGAAGAGGTTGGAGCCAAAGCAAAAGAGTATAATTATCAAATATTTCATGCGGGAGTGAAGATCTTGATAAGTTATCTCTTAAGCTTATTTATGGTGACCTAATTAGGATATTCTTCCTGGTTATGGTGTCCAATGTAGTTTAGGTATAGCTGAAGATAATTTCTCTTGTGAAGATACATGTTTCTGATTGTCTAAATCATGAACTGAAGGAAGTTTCATCAAGAAAGAAGCTGAGTTGATATGTCAATCCTAATGGCTTGACACCACACTACACATCAACAGTTTATGGTAAATGTTGAGTCAAATACCTAAAAGATTGTTTTTTTAAGGATCTCTGAAGCTATGAAGTTGAATACTCTTTGAGATGCTACTGACTATTGTATGTGTGCAAAGTATCTTTCATAATGTTATAGCACTTCAGTTGGAGCTGATTGAAGAAAAGATAGTAATCTTGAAAGCAATAATGTTTCAGAACCAAGCTTAGTTTTGTGTTCCAGAAGAAGGAAACTGGTGTGATATCCTGCTAACATGATGGATGCTTTGGGTGCTAGACAAATGTGTGATGATCACATATGTTTGGAACCTACTCCTAACCTGGAAGAGGAGGCATCTATGCTACATGTTGAAGACTTAGATAATGACTCTGACACAGAGATCATTGTTTCTGTGGACCCTAGCATAGCCAAAAGGCTTAGGGCTAGAAAGGAAAAGAAGACTGTAGGACATTCAACTCCTAAAAAGAAGCAGCCTAATCCAAAGAAAGACAAGGCCAAAGTGGTATTTGGTCCTACTAAACAATGGAGCAAGGTGAATACCCAAAAGAGGAAAGCTGTAACTCCACCAGATTCAGATGTTGAAGAGCATGTTCCAACATCCCAACCAAAGAAGAAACCAGCACCCTCAAGGTCCACCTCTGCTGTTCCAGAAGCTCCTCTGGACAATGTTTCATTCCATCATGTGTCAAGTGTGAGCAGATGGAAATTTATATACCAAAGAAGGGTAGCACTTGAAAGAGAGCTGGGCAGCAATGCACATGAGTGCACTAAGGTAATTGACCTAATTTCTTCTGCTGGTTTATTCAAAACAATATCAAACTTTTCACCTTGCTATGAGCTGCTAGTCAAGGAATTCATTGTCAACCTACAAGAGGACTGTGCTGATGGTAAATCAGATGAATTCAGAAAAGTCTATGTAAGAGGGAGATGTGTGGAATTCTCTCCTAGGGTTATCAACCATTATCTAGGGAGAGAATCTGATGGACCTAATGAGCTGGGTAAGACAGACAACCAAGTGTGCAAGGTCATTACTGCCAATCAAGTCAAAGCTTGGCCAGTCAAGGGCAAACTTTCTGTTAGCTTGATAACAAGGAAGTATGAAATGCTGCATAGGATTGGCACTGTAAACTGGGTCCCTACCAACCATACTTCTTCAATAGCAACTGGATTGGGCAGATTCATATATGCTGTGGGCACCCAAATAAAGCTGGACTTTGGGGCTTACATCTTTGATCAAACCCTAAAGCATGCAGGAACATCAGCAACAAATCTTCCCATTGCTTTTCCCTCTCTGCTATGTGGAATCATACTCAGCCAGTATCCAGGTATCCTCACTAAGAAGGATTCAGTCTGCAAAAGAGAAAGTCCTATGGCCTTCCATTACAAACTTTTCTTGAGCCATCATGCTGCTGATGTTGAAGCTCCCACTGGGACATCTGCTGGACCTTTAAAAGCAAAGACTCCCATATCCAAAGCTGCCTTGATTGCAGATCTGAAGAACACTTGCAAAGAGCTGGATGCCAGGAAGAAAAAGCTTGAGGAAGTAATTCAAAGGCTGGAGCTGGAAGAGGTTGCTCAGAATGCTGATGAATCTGATGATGAATCTGAAGATGAAGAAGCTTCTAAATGTATCTACAAATGTGTGCGATAAATGAATGACTTTGGTCATGATTAAAGCTAGCAATGTGACCAACAATTGCTAGAAGCAAGGGAAGAATGTCAGATTGGGAAGTCTGATCAGAATAGTTGTTGAACTGGTAGTCTCTTCCACTACTAGTCATGGATAGTGGCAGTATGAACCCTTTGTAGCAAGCAAACTAAGAGGGTCTGTTTTGGAATATAAAATCAAGTGTGGATATTTATCAGTTGTGCTCTTTGTATGTTCATCAGGGGTGTGAAGTTGAGAATTAGTGGAGTTTATGCTCAGCTGGAGTATTGTTTATCCATGACATGAGGAGATCTTGCTAATCTTATCTGGAGCTAACCTTAAAATCCTTCAAAATTAAAAGATCAGATTGTGTAGAACTATCTGATAAGGTATTATACAAGTATTTAAGATCAATTATTGTTTGTGGAGTTCACAAATATTTGATTGATTATCCTTGTGATTCAAGATTGGTGATGTTCAAAAAGATGTTGGAACATCTTATCATCAGAGTTTGTGCAGAATCATGGGAGAGGTATTGCATAAGCTGTAGCATTGGCTTCAGTCTTGTGTGACAGGAGTTATGTATTTCTGGAAAGTTTCTTGGCAAGAACTGGTCTGGATATTGTTGATTCTAAAGATGGAGATGAAAGACCATGAACATATCATAATCTTGATGACTACTTGGATTGGTTTATTTCTGATCTAGGTGTAGTCCAGAATGCTCATCATGGAGTTAAGATAGGTGGAGATATCATAAATTTGTTAAGACTGCCTTACTCAAGGAAAGGTGGCATCCTTGGTATAGTTATGAGGTGTAGTTCTTAACTATTCCTTCGGAATAATCAGACAGTGGCAGGTTTAAAGACTTTGGAGAAACATTGGAAGTTTCTCATCAATATGTGTTATCGGTAGGAATTTCTGCAAAACCAATAGAATGGAGGTTGTTTACTCAAACTTGATGGATAAATCAAGTCTATGAGAGCATGGAACTCTTGTTCTATAAAGGAAGGAGGTTCTTTCAAGTGGCAGAAGAAGGACCTGAATTTAACAGATGGATGTGGGCTAATAATGTTTAAACATATAGTTCAACATCAGAGTCTAATTGGTGAAGTGACACATAAATTAAGATAGAATGATCTATAGGGATTGAATGCTTCATAAGGCCTTTTATCTTGACAGCTTGGTGAAGATCAACTTTATTGATCAGGATATCTTTGGAAGATTTATTATAAACGTGAAGAAGACAAAAGTGGCAATTGGATTTTTCATATGAGGATTTATAAAGGAGGTTATCAAAATGTGGTAATTGGTTGATCTTTAAAGTGGATTCGAAGAATCAAGATAATCAGAGTGTGGCAGCTGGTTATTCTTGAGGATTGTCTTGGAACAAATTGCTCTTGGGCAGAGGAGTGATGAGTTGAAGAATCAAGAGGATTTATTCTTCTTAAAGGTGGATGAGAGTTTATCACTCTTTCTGGATTTCTGATTCTAACTGGTGGCACAGTGTAGTTGAAGATTTTCAGTTCTTGGATTACTATGCTATAGTAAATCCAGTTGGTGGAGCACATCTAGGATCATGGTGATAAGGTCTTGGTGTATGAAAAATGTTCTAACTAAGTGTTAGTACATTATCTGGGGTGTTTATCTACATGGTTTCTATTATTAGACTACCTAATCATATGGGAGAATGATGAAGTAGATGATCTATATTGGAAGAAACATGTAGAAGAGACTGAAGTATATCAGGTATTGATTGCTTGAAAGTTTGTTTGTGGACATTCATTCTAATGTCATAATTAGTTTGGATGTGTTTTATCTGGATTGTATGGCCTTTGGTGTGTAAAGGCTTAGTGTCAAGAACCTGTGTGCTAGAAGATGTTCATCTTGTGTAGTCTGTGGTAACTACAAACCAAGAAAGGAATCAGGTATGCTTTGGTACAAGAAGTGAATGTGTTCAATTGGGAATTGAACAGAGGGTGAGCTCTTGAAGACATGAAGATGCGTCTTATGTTTTCCTTTCATCAATGTACAGAGAAGCATGGAGTATCCTAGACTGGGGGAGTGTGTTACAAGTATGTGAAACTGATTTTGTGGAGTTAAGGGGGAGTAATACCTTAACCAGATAAGGAGTATCCTAGGAGTCTAGAAAGCTCTATTGTATAAAGCTGCTCTCTGCAGTTTATGTTTGATTCTTGAGGAATTGTGAAGCTTGTGTGTGTTTCAAGCTTATGGAGATTATATACCTCTATGTTTATTATCGTACCTTTGTCTTTTTATGGCTAAAAAGGGGGAGAATTAATAGTGTGAGGTTTGATATGAAGATGTGATGTTAAGGAACTTCTACATAAGGTACTACTACACCTGTATGTAAATTAGTTTTAGCCAAAATAAGCCAAAGGGGGAGATTGTTAATGCTATTATTTTATGATTGGCATTATGTTTGGTAAAACTAATATGGATGGAAAATGTTGAATAAGAAGTTCCATATGTGAAATTAACATGGTATAGATTCTGGAAGAACATGTCAAACATGATGTCCTGACATGGTGGCACAGATAAATGTGGTTATAATAATTGGAAGATGTCAAAGAAGATGTTGAAACATCTGCAAATGTCATGACAGAATTACTGTCATATGTTACAGACAGATGTTAAAGAAGATGTTGAAACATCTGCAAATGTCATGACAGAATTACTGTCATATGTTACAAACAGATGTCAAAGAAGATGTTGAAACATCTGCAAATGTCATGACAGAATTACTGTCATATGTTACAGACAGATGTCAAAGAAAATGTTGAAACATCTGCAACTGTCATGACAACATTACTGTCATGTGTTACATATAGATATCAAACAAGAAGTGTTGAACTTAGTTCAGGATGTCACACCAGATGTTGTGACATTGTCAAACAGAGTAACAGTTAAGGAACTTAAGTTAAGACATCTGGATGTCACACCAGATGTTGGGACATCGTAAACCTGTTACCAGACTTAAATGATGCGCAACAGAACTGAGTAAATTCAGGGGAATTTATCTGGAATTAATTGGAAAGAGATAAGCAATACAAGGCGCATCTTTAGGGAGATTAGTTATCTGAATTCAGTATAACAGAATAACTAACTCGCCTTGAATCAAGGAGGTAACAATCTAACTAACCCTAATTCAAGGTGATGACAGTGGGATTTATCAGATCTAAATTATGCAGAATATTCTACAAAATATTCTGATATCACAGGTGGGATTACTTTTTAAAGATGCAGAATATTCTGGAGATATTATGCAATCATATGTGGCGCTGATTTAAAGGGTGTTGATTTAGAAGATCTTAAAGACTCAATTTAAATTGAAGACAAATATTGAAAAATATAGAGTTTCTATATTTAGAGATATTTTAGGAGTTTTTAGATTTGAAGATCTTTTGGCATATTTGTAGCAGCTATTGTTGTGATTGTTTAGGCCCAAATCTAGTTGGGAATAGATTATAAAAGAAACCCTGTAACCTAGTTTAGAATGAACCCAATCAACCGAAAATGTAAACATTATTAGGGTTGTGTTCTGGTGGCAGCCGTGCGTAACAAGTAACTCTATTATGGCTATTTCACCTGTGATTCTCGAAGCTTGTAAGCAAGAGAAGTATTGTACTTAACTGAAGCTGCTAAGCAAGGTTAAGTTGTTGTCATGGAAGCATGGATTATATTTGTGAATTGTTGTAGGTATGAAGTCGTCAATATCAGCAACTGAGAGTTGAGAACTGTGAGACATCACTGAGGTGATTGGAAGTGAGGATGAGTTTCTCATATTTAGGAGTTCCTAAGTAGAAGTTGCATTGGTAGTGATTAAATGAGAAGACTGTAAACTGTAGGTGTTTGCTGAGAAGTCTTTGAATTAATACTACATAGTGGATTTCCTTCCTGGCTTGGTAGCCCCCAGAGTAGATTGATTTGATCGAACTGGGTTAACAATTCTGCTGTGTTCTTTATATCTTTTCTGTTTTATGTTTTATACAGTACCTGAACTGAATGTCCTATCAGATGTCACAACATCCTGAAGTATGTTTGACTTTGATATATCAGAATTATTTAAGTACTGATATGTATGCCTTACCATGTTTATAAGTAACAGATAAGATGTCTCAACATCATATTCGACATCTAAGTCTGTCATACCAGAATTTCAATGAGCGAGCCAGTAGACGCGCTCGGAGAACCTTGAACCAGGGGGCCCGACCCAGAACTGCTCGTTTCGGTCAGCTTGGTTTGGACGACTCGCGACCTCTTCTTTTGTTGTTGACGCAGGCGCTCCTGGATCTTGTCAAGGGGGTTCGACAGGGAGCCTACAAAGAAAAAAGAGCACACAAGATTAGTCACGGACATCAAAAAATTATCAATACATAGTAACAAGCAGAAATAAAAACAAATACCAAACAACTCAGACACTTCTTGCCCGGTGTTACACGCCAGCAGGTCTGTGACGTCTATCAAAGGACGCTCCACAACCTCTCCCCCGTCATGGTCCAGCATTATCTTACCCTCTCCGTCCATCAGAGGAGTCAGGGTAAAAGAAGCTACCAATTTCCTAAAAGCCTCGAAGCTGGTCGCATCATCCTCGTTAAAGGAATCCCATACTTGGACAAACTCACTAACCGAGCTCCCGTAGTGAGCATAACTCCACGAGAAAGGAAACAGCCAGAGCCTCCTCGGAATTACCTGTCCTTGATCATCGAGTCTGGCCTCGTCATTTTCGTCGGTATCTATCCCCAAGAAACTTAGTGCCCTCACGGCTTCCGCGCTCGCCGGTTTAATCAAAATGTAATCCGTCTTGAAAGCCCGAATAGATTCCGAGTGATCTTTGAAGATCTTGTTCCACTGTTTGAAGGAAATAAATCCCTTTCGGTCAGTCCCCCGCCCTACCTGGTGTTGTAGTGAGAACAAACGAAAGAACAAGGGAAGCGTTGCCCCAACACCCAAATGGGCGCACGTTACCTCGAACGCTCTCAAAAACGCGTAAGAGTTGGGGTGCAGCTGAGATGGGGCCACACCCAAGTTCCCGAGCACAACACAAACCAGGTCGCTGAAGGGCAAGGTTACCCCTAGGACCGAAGTTGCGTACTTGTACATTGAAAACTTGCGGCCACCGAAATATGAAAATATCCGGTCATCATCCCCCGGGCAGGTGACGACCCAATCCACTGGATCGCCAACAGTAGGTAAAGGCTTCACGCGAGGCCTCGAGAATGATGATACTTTATCGAGCAGGTCTTCCACTACCCATTCTTTGGGCACGATTATTATTTCTTCCGAACATCGAGGTGAATCTGTCGTCTCTCCTGAGTCAAGGGCTCCTTCCTCCATCGTGGTCGTGTCTGATTCTCCCGACGAGCTTCCGGAGTCAGAGGGAACAGAGGCGGAAGAACCAGAGTCTTCCGAGGATACCTCCTCCGAGGAGATATCGAGCGGGTCCATAAGAGAATTCTCACCTAAAAAGAAGAGGAAAGGCGTCAGTGAATTAGATTAAGAATATCAAATCCACCTTTCCACCGCTCAACAAGTGAAAGGGCGCGTATCGGCCCAGGAATAAGATCCCGAGCCATAGCCCCCGGCTAGCCACCGCTCAAGGCGATGGCCAACGCCCGACAACGACGATGATACGATCAAAACTTAGATGCTTGCCAGGTCCTAGGTCAAAATCGACCAAGATCATCGTTGACCACGAATTAGGGTTCGTAGTCGACGAGCAACGGTGATAGAAGATCTTTAATCTACTTATTTTAAGCCTAAACTACCGGAAAATCTATCCTATGCCACATGCATTGTTAAATATCAAGCCTATGACTAATATAAACGCAAATAAGAGCCGTACCTGGAGCTTGGGAGGCCATTTGCAGAAAAAGTTAGCTTGGAAGGCGGTGGTCGACGGATGAAAACGGTGGTCGACGGCTGAGAACAACGGCTGACTTACGAGCAGTGCAGTGGAGAAGAAGGCGAAACAAAAAAGCTTATAGAATGCCTTGGGTTCCTATTTATAGGGAAAGGAACACGTGCAGAAACACGTGACCCCTACCCCTAGGCAATAATTACCTACGCTCAAGCCCCTAGGCTAGCCGTCAGAACATTAAATAGGCGCGAATTCCCAGACACACCAACTTTTTGCTTCATATTACCCCTTTGTCGAGCTGCGAAACAACTGCCCGCCTGCCGAGGGTCATCGAAGATAACTCCCTGGTCCGCACACGAAAGATAGCAGACGCACTGCATACGCCTTAGACACAAAACCATCACTAAGTCACCGCTCCTCCGCAGGAGCAACGACTTGGGGGGCTCCTGTTCTGGGCAGGCCCAACTCCCAGAATTGGGCCAAGCAAAGTGGCATTGTGACACGCTCTGCGTCGAGCACAATGCCAAGAATAACGGTCCATGTCGACCAAAGCCATATCGACCAGGACGAAGTCCCCCAACGGCAAGTTTTGACCGTTACCTATTCGTGCGGATTCCGCGATCCGCACCAAACGGTTTGAACCAATAATCACCCACTTGGACCAGTATATAAACCCTCTCATTTGAGAGGGTCAGGTATTCAATTCTCTGACCTTAATTCTCGTACTTGCACACTCTTTGCTTAGTGTCTTACTTCAACATAGGAGTGCCTTGCAGGTACACCCCCATCCTCTCCTTATCAACCGTCATTCAACAACGCTCGACGCCAGCCATATTGGATCGTGATCTCTAGGTACGATCAGTTATGAAACAGGTTCTGCTCCCCCACTGCTCCAATTCAGTTTGCCAATGCCTTCGCTTCATGCATGTTGTGAATTTAACCATGATAAACATTTATTTCTTGCAATTTCCTGCAATCTCCAAACATTTTTATACAACCATCATTTTCTTTTCCTCATTTTTCATCACAAACTAACACACATCAAAACACTAATATCACCACCTACACATTTATCCATCTTCCACTACTATCTCTATCACTCTCTTCATTAAACATATGCTTACACTCCATGAGCACTCCATGAACAAATAAATTATAGAATTCCATTAAATTGAGAATTCATAATAAATTAAGTGTGTCGGTTCTTTTTAATGTTCTTATCTATTAAAGAAAGAATGCTTAGAACAATTTTCAATTTTGTGTGGTACAAGAGGTAGATAGAGTTCTTTAACTATTTAACTAGGAGGTCAATCCTTGGCAGGTATGCAAGAAATACATGTTGGGAGTAATTAATCCCATAAATGGAAAATGAATACATGAACGTAATTGTAACAATTAGAAAATTGAGAGACTAAATAAGTTCAAGTCATACTGAATTTTCCATTTGTCCCATTATGAAAATTTGTATTTTTACTCATTAATATTTGAATGGGTAAGAAGGATCCAGGCCACATATGCTGGTAGACTCCATAAAAAATCCATGTTTGTTTTTCAAGTGTTTATTTTGTTAGCTATCAAATAATAAAGATAAAGTACTAAACAAATTAGGACTCTGTTATTTTTTAGACAGAACTTCAACTTCTAGCTTTTCACTTTGAAGAGATACTTTCTTTAGACAAAAATATAGAATAATTCATATGGGACATAATCCAATTGATAGATCACTATATGAATTTGATAACCATAAACGAACTGTACCCCCTCTCATGGAGTGTTATAATAGGAAAGCTAGTAGTGTTATTTATCAACTTACCATCTACTGCAGTGTTATAATATGGAGTACGAGTTAAAATATAGTTTTGTTTCTACGGAAGGATTCTCACGGTAAAATAAATCATTAATTCAAACCAAGTAATGACTATGCGGTAGAAGAAATAAGTGAAGGAAGTTTGATGGAGTATAGGTTGATATTTTTGTGTTGTTGAAGATGGAGACTAATGTTTTTTCCCATTGATGTCCCATATCGGAAATTTTTGTCTAACACCAACAATTTATATAACTCTTTCACACAACATAATTTCAAACATAAACTAATGTGCTAACTGAACACGTATTGGGCCTTAAGTCCATTTAATTTTATTAAAAAAAGTAACAATAAATAAAATTGAATTAAATTAAAATATATATAATACAAAAAAAATATAATTTAAATTAAATTTCAAAATATATAATATATAAAATAAGAAAAAAGAATTTAAATACAAATTAAAAAATTCCACGTGGCATGTAAAAATTAATTTTTAAAAAAAATCATGTTGGACTGCCACGTAGGAAGATTACACTACACAGTCAGCGCAATAATGACAATAAGGTGTATGGAAAAGGAATATGAGTTATATTAGGGGGAATCTCAATTTTTTTCTTAAGAGGGGATAAATTAAAACACGCTTGTGTGTCAGGGGGTAAACACTATTTAACCCTTATTTATAATGAATGATTACCAAATTGTTATAACTTACTTGAGTGGCACAATTGAGTTTTATTTTCTTCATAACATATACATTTGTGTGTGGTGGCTTAGTAAAGATTTATTTTTCTCTTTGATACGTAATGAGTTATGTCTAGTGACTTAGTGAAATGTTGATTATATGGATCATATATTGCTAAAATCATCCATAATGTATCCTTAAAAATAAAAAAAAAATTCTCTTATATGGAATCCTAATGAATAGGGTGTAATTGATTTCTATAGACCTTTTGCTTCCAATTCCTTTCATTCATTCTTATAGTTGTTTTGTGTGGAATTATGAAATGTAAAGTTATATTATATTCCCCACACTTACCAATGAAAATATTAAGTTGTTTAAGAAGATAAGAACATGTCTTTCCTTTTTTATTATTTACTTTGTATTCATGCTTGTATTGAAATATTCTTTTTTTCTTGAAATATTTTTGTCATGTTTCTGTTATATAGAGTATTTATATTAATTTTTTATAATTTTATATCCTTGTTTATAAATATGCTAATTTTTCTTATTTTTCCCTTTTAATGTATTAGCCCTTTAATGTCTTTGAACTGGTATTCTTTTAAAAAAATGGCTAATTGACCCATTTCAATATTACCTAATTAATATCTAAAATTTTAATAATCATTGATGTAGCTTTCTCAAGATTCTATCATTTCTTTAACTTTCCTTTTCTATGCAAATTTGATTTCCTTGTTTGTGGCACAAAATCTTCATATAAAAGTAATGATAATAGCATACAATTTATTAAAGACTATTTTATCCTCTCGGTTTTTTGCTTAAGCGTGGGAATTCAAAAGCACTGACCGAAAGAAAATTACACAATGATAAGACTCTTTCCGTAAAAATCGAAATTTATATTTGAAATGAGAGTCAGTAGAATATTTATCAGTTATTTGGATGCTTTATTAAAATAAAATTATATAACAATGTATAAAATCAAAATATATTGATGAGTTCTCTTACTTATTGATTAATGATGGATAAATGAGTTTTATTTAAAAATATGATTTTATTCATGAACGTTATGTATAAATATGTGTTGTCTAAGTGGTGGAACTGCTTAATTTATTTTTTAGTTATGTGTTTGATGATAAGATTTATTTATGGGGTTAAATAGTGTTTACCCCCTGCCAAACAATTGTGTTTTGATTTACCCCCATTAAGAAAATAAATTAAGATCCCCTTTGTAAAACATAAATTTCGTTTGCAGAGCCCCCTGTTTCAATATTTGGCTTATTGGGCGTGAGAATATTCATATATGGCAGCCCACATGGCATTCTTTTTGTTGACTGTGAAATAAGTTGCCCCGTTGATTTATTTGTTTTTTATTTAATTTTTTTATTATATATTATATTTTTTTTTTAAATTAAATCTATTTATTTTTTCGTATTATATATTTTTTAATTTAATTCAATTTTTTAATTGATATTTTAAAAATAATTTTAATTGGGCTTTACCACATTTTTTACAAGAGCCCAATAATACTTCCAATATAGCCCAAGTTTTTTTCCATTTGAACAACCAAAGCACAACTAGTTATAGAAAAACTTCCCTTTTCTGTTAAATTTTCAATGTGGGACTCTAAAACAACACTTCATCACTCAATTTCCTCTAAAACACAACCTCACATATACCACCAATGGAGCTCCTCTCTAATTGAATTTCACCTCCTCATATTTTCCTCGCACTGAAGGTAAACTTTTATGGTTCCATTCTTCACTTTGTAATTTTTTCATGCAATGAAGTTTTCAAATATGCCACATTAATCACCCTTTATTATGAAACATGTTCTGCTCCAATTAAGTTTGCCAATGCCTTCGCTTCCTGCATGTTGTGAATTTAACCATGATAACATTTATTTCTTGCAATTTCTAGCAATCTCCAAACATTTTTATACAACATTCATTTTCTTTTCCTCATTTTTCATCACAAACTAACACACATATCAAAACACTAATATCACCACCTACACATTTATCCATCTTCCACTATTATCTCTATCACTCTCTTCATTAAACATATACTTACACTCAATGAGCACTCCATGAACGAATAAATTGTAGAATTCCATTAAATTGAGAATTCATAATAAATAAAGTGTGTCAGTTCTTTTTAATGTACTTATCTATTAAAGAAAGAAATGCCTAGAACAATTTTCAATTTGGTGTGGTACAAGTGTGTCGCTCCCGGGATTTCCATCCTAGTACAAACGCGAAAGTGGCGCGAAAAAAGAAAAGAGTCGCCAGCCAGACATTTTTATCCCGAAAGAAAGGGAAAGGTAATGTTGCACAAACCTAAGGGAAAAGGAAAGGACAAGGTCCTGCGAACCAAAGATCTGAGTTTGGGAGTCGGTTACGACCTGGGAAGGTATTAGCATCCAGATCGTCCGCCGTACCCGACGGGATCCACGCTTGCAAATAAACTGTTTCAAAGGGTGAGGGTATGAAAGCTGCAGCAAAAGAAATGAATATGAACTGGAACAGAAAATGAGAAAGGAAACGAAATAAGAAAACAAAGAGAAAAATGTAGGGAAAATAAAGATTGTGCTCAAACGGGCCCTACCCCGCTGCCTACGTACCTCATCAGGATAATGAGGATCAGAGACGTCGTAGTTCCCCTAACTAGGGGTAACAAAGGAAAATTGCATGTGAATTAAAGCTTGAACTGCCTATGCCATTGCTCAGGTGTTGCAGACTCGGACGACGAGTGCGTAACCGTCTTGCAAAATGACAAGTAGGAGCAAGTTCGCGGACGGAGCGAATGAGGTGAGAAAAGAATTCCCGAAGGAAAGACGCTTATTGTTTGTTTGGTGTTTTTATGAAGCTTTTATTTGTGAAGGTTTGCATAGGTAAGTGTACCTAAGTCTTACTCAATGGGATGTGTACATCTCACATCATCCCGAAATGGAATGCGCAAGAGGCACACCTATCTATGGAGGAAATCCCCAAAGCTAGTCCCACAAGTGAAGGCTTGAGCACACTGGCCTATTACCATTATTAAGTATTTTGTGGTTTTTTGGTTAAGAAGTGTTTTTTAGCTTTTCTTTGTGAGGTACTCATGTTAAGACCTATCCACCACGAGTGATGACTCACACCTCGCCCCGAAATGGAACACATGTAAGCATCTCATAGCAAAGTCTCATGTCACATGAAAGTACTCAACCTTTATTAAGTGAATTAAAATTAAGTTTGAAGATGAGAGGAGAGAGAGCACCAAAGGATCTAAAAGGAAAAATTCTAAAGGGAGGACTAAAATAATCCTAAGTGTTAACATACATGGATGTCCTAAGGGTTAATGAGGTTTCTATCCTAATGAAGAAGAGAAGAAGAAGATAGAAGAAGGGATGAGAAAATCCTAGGCCCAACAAAAGAGGGTTAGTTCACATAAACATAAGAGGAAGAGATAAGAATTAGAGATGTGGAACTCAATTCCCACATCTCACACTTACCATAGCCCCTGCAAGGTTAGTATGCACAAGTGAAACAAAAGATGAGAAAATTAACATGATATCATCCAACAATCAGAAGTGAAATGAAATGAACAAATGTCTAATGCCAATTCAACTCAAAGAAATGAAGATGAGAAACTTATGATTTAAAATGAAGCAACATGAATACGTATGGAAACAAACGCGCACTTATGAAAGATGTAATGCAAAAAACACAAAATACAAGCACAAAGTTCAAAACCAGAATCAAAATGATATGAAGAATGGCTTAGGAGGCCAGCAAGATGAAGAGATAAGTCACACAATACCAAACAATATCGAAATAGAAGCAACGGAACCAAAAGATGGAGTTTAAACATTTAAAGAAACAAATGACTTGAATAAGAAGCAAACTCAAAAATTCAGAAGAAACAAGACCTACCCTAGGACCAGGAAGGTATCCACACCCCAAAGGAACCCCAAATGAGAAGAATAAGTTGGCACAAGTGCCCTTCTAAGCCTATAAGAAATCTTATGAACCAAACGAGGCAAAATGGGACAAGGTGAGAACAAAAATCCACAAATAATCAACCAGCCATCTAAAAAATCTACAACTGAAACCAAATTATCTTAAAATACATTATATCAACTTGCCAAAAGGATTTGCAAAAATTCATAAAGGAACTAGGTCAAATGGAGGTACAAACACAAGTTGGGACAGAAAACTTACATCACAAGATATCAGATCAAAACTCAAGAAATAATTTCCTAAAAATTCATAGAAAAAACATATGAAAACTACAAGATCTCAGGAACACAATGCAAAAAGAATGGGATCAAAACTCCAAATATTGAAAGCTATAGAAAATAAACAAGACAGACTGGTCAAGAAATGAAGCAAAAGAAGCTATGTGCCTTGGTGAATTATTTCTGGCACGCTAATCAATGAAAAAAATAAAATAAAAATGTGATAAAAAACTAGAGACATAAAGGAAAGTCCATGATTTATTTGAGAATTTTTATATGAATAGAACTATTTTTAATGGATTAAAATGAAAACTGAAATAAAAGGAATTAAAATAGGAAAAGAAAATAAAGGAAATGAGTGGGAGGTGCATGAAGTGAGACTGGACGCATGCGAATGGGATTGGGCCAGGATTGGGGAGTGCAAAAAACAACACGCTTGGGCCCATATTGCGCTAGCCCACACGCTGCTATGGTGGAGGTGCACCCGCGTGATTGGAGGAGAAGGCCCTACCGGACGGTGACAAGTGTCACCGCCGGTATGGGCAGAAATCACAAAAGTTGCCGAAGACTTATCTCCTTATCACATTGGTTTCCATGTTTCCTTTATCCAATACTATTAAAAACTCTTATTATCTCTTAATATCTTTTCTATGAAACAAAAGAAATTCTTAACAAATTAAAAAATAAAAGCAACACAAACACAAAGAGCAAACACGCCCTTCCCTCTCTCTGCATCACGCTCTCAATCATCTTCTTACTCTCCGTCAAGCTCACAACGGCCGCCGTTCCTCCTCTTCTTCAACACACAAAACAACCGGCACCGGAACTTCTTCTCTCTCGAATCCTACTCAGCCACGCCGGACCTTCTCACCGAAACCTTCTCACGACCTAACGCCGCCGGCGTCGCCTCCGAACTCTAACTCTCTCAAACCGTTGCAATGTCCCTTTTCTTCCTTGCCAGCGCCGGCCTTTCTTCTTCAACCTGAACTAGCCGCTAACTCCAACATCCTTCAGACAACAACGCCTACGCCATCTAACATATCTTCTTGCTCTAAAAACAAATCAAGGTTGGCTTCTCCTAACAACTCTTAACCAAACCGGATCGGAAAAGCAAATGGATCGACGCGAACATAACCGCAACAGATCGCGTCACGCGCAATGCAACATACTCAAGTTTGGAATCACATACCTGTGAAATAAATACGGTGACACCGAAGGTGAATCTCCGAATGCGTCTTCGATCCGCTTATATCTTGTGCACTCCAATTGAGGCAGATGTGATGAAAAAGATGAAGCTATTGCTACGGTGATGATGCTTGACAAAGCTGGACGAAGCTTGATGACGAATCTGCGATGTTGATGAAGGTCAGAACGATTTGCGCTGAAGTTAGTTCTTGAGGACGAAAAAAACAGCGAGTTCCGTTTTTCGGTGATGAAGAAGAGCCAATGAGAGGTTGTTATTGTTGAATCTGAAGCAAAACTGATGAAGGTGAAACCAATTGAGAGAGGTGAGAGCTCTTTGTTCTTCTGGAAATCCGGTTTTAGTGATGTATCGAGAAGATGAATCTCGTTTCTGTGATGAAGAAAGGTGAATTGGATTTTTCAAATATGAAGAGTGATGCAGGATTTTCGAAGATTGGAGGAAGTTGAGTGATATTCAATTCGGTTAGGCCTATATTGATGAAGAAAAATCCATGTTATTAGGAAGGTGAGAACTCTGGTTTTTTGAAGATTGAGATTTTTTCTGTTATGAATTTTCTTTCCTTTCTGTTATTGGTGGTCATTGATGATTGAAGAATGGAAAAAATTACTTTGTTATGGTGATGATTGAACTAGAAAATGATGATGAAGCAGGGACGGTATATGCGGATTGAACAAAACCTGAAGAATCTGTACCTCTTTTCTTTTTGATACTTTTTCACATTTGTTATTTTTGCGTAACAAACTTTTTCCAATTTGTTACTTTCTTTTTTCGTTCATGCCTTTTTTTTATTTGTGTATTACATGTTTACGTTTTTCTCAAAAGAAACGCCGTTTTGGACATGCCTTGTGTGACCTCCTGCGTTTAAGCCTCCAACAGGCTGCGTTTTGATGTGGTGAAATAAATTGCCCTTGGTCATGTTCACATGTTGATGACTGGCTGGGCTTGATGAAAGTGGGCTAATGTTGGTCTTATAAAAAAAATGGGATTAAAATGGATTAATGAAATTGTATGGAAAAAAATGAAAATATGGATTAAAAATAATAAACTAAAAAAAATGGATATGGTTAGAAATAAATGTAAAGAAAATAATTGGTTTAATGGATAATTGGATAAAATGGTTTAGAAACGGATATAGAATATGATATTTTGTGGAACGGGCCAATTTCCACCAGCCACTCACATAGTCACGAAATCTCAATCAACCACTTCATTCCACTCAAAACCAATCTCGCATTGCCTCCACAGAAACCACCGACCTTCCGGATAAATCACCTTCTAAACGTCATCATGATAAGCCTGAATCTTTGGATTCGAAACCCCCTCACAAACCACTGCTTGGTAAACTGATGATTCTCGCACATAACACAACCCGACTTTGAGATACATCGCCTGAGAAATAACCCCCAATATAGATAACCTGCAATTCAACCGATCTTTTGATAGTTTGACCAAGATTAGGTCAAACGTCCATCTGAATGGAATCACGAACTGAACAACCACGCTCAACTGAAATCACTGTCAGCTCTATGTTATGCTATGAATGTTATGCTTCATCTTTATATGCTAATGATGCAGTGAGGAATATGAATATGGTATGCTAAATGCTACGAAAAAGAGAGGACAAATTTGGGGTGTTACAAAGTGGTAGATAGAGTTCTTTAACTATTTAACTAGGAGGTCAATCCTTGGCAGGTATGCAAGAAATTCATGTTGGGAGTAATTAATCCCATAAATGGAAAATGAATAGATGAACGTAATTGTAACAATTAGAAAATTGAGAGACTAATTAAGTTCTAGTCTTACTGACTTTTCCTTTTGTTTCCATTATGAAAATTTGTATTTGTACTCATTAATATTTGAATGGGTAAGAAGGATCCAGGTCACATATGCTGGTAGACTCCATAAAAAATCCATGTTTGATTTTCAAGTGTTTATTTTGTTAGCTATCAAATATTAAAGATAAAGTACTAAACAAATTAGGACTCTGTTATTTTATAGACAGAACATCAACTTCTAGCTTTTCACTTTGAAGAGATCCTTTCTTTAGAAAAAATATAGAATAATTCATATGGGACATAATCCAATTGATAGATCACTATATGAATTTGATAACCATAAACGAACTGTACCCGCTCTCATGGAGTGTTATAATAGGAATGCTAGTAGTGTTATTTGTCAACTTACCATCTACTACAGTGTTATAATATGGAGTACGAGTTAAAATATAGTTTTGTTTCTACGGAAGAATTCTCACGGTAAAATAAATCATTAATTCAAACCAAGTAATGAATATGCGGTAGAAGAAATAAGTGAAGGAAGTTTGATGGAGTATAGGTTGATATTTTTGTGTTGTTGAAGATGAAAGAAAGATGGAGACTAATGTTTTTGCCCATTGATGTTCCATATCGGAAATTTTTGCCCAACACCAATAATTTATATAACTCTTTCACACAACATAATTTCAAACATATACTAATGTGCTAACTTAACAGGTACAGGGCCTTCAGTCCATTTAATTTTATTAAAAAAAGTAACAATAAATAAAATTGAATTAAATTCGAAAATATATAATACAAAAAAAATATAATTTAAAATAAATTTCGAAATATATAATATATAAAATAAGAAAAAAGAATTTAAATACAAATTAAAAAAATTCACATGGCATGTAAAAATTAATTTTAAAAAAATCATGTTGGTCTGCCACGTAGGAAGATTACACTACACAGTCAGCGCAATAATGACAATAGGGTGTATGGAAAAGGAATATGAGTTTTATAAGGGGGAATCTCAATTGTTTTCTTAAGAGGGGATAAATTAAAACACGCTTGTGTGTCAGGGGGTAAACACTATTTAACCCTTATTTATAATGAATGATTACTAAATTGTTATAACTTACTTGAGTGGCACAATTGAGTTTTATTTTCTTCATAATATATACATTTGTGTGTTGTGGCTTAGTAAAGATTTATTTTTCTCTTTGATACGTAGTGAGTTATGTCTAGTGACTTAGTGAAATGTTGATTATATGGATCATATATTGCTAAAATCATCCATAATGTATCCTTAAAAATAAAAAAGTTTCTCTTATATGGAATCCTAATGAATAGGGTGTAATTGATTTCTATAGTCCTTATGCTTCCAATTCCTTTCATTCATTCTTAATAAGTGAAACAAACACAATATATATATATATATATATATATATATATATATATATATATATATATATATATATATATATATATATATATATATATATATATATATATATATATATATATATATATATATATATATATATATATATATATATATTACTCCATTTTTTTCTAAAAATACCGAATAGATCCAAATTTGTATTTGATTCAAATTCAAACTTTCAATATTCATGGATACAATTTACAACAAAACAAATATGCCAGGAATATTACAACTTGATTATATTGATCAAGTTGAATGATTACTTTATTTTATACAATATATATTCTTAAAAAATCTTAAATCGAAACATACATCAGGTATGTTATTTATTCATTTATTTTTGTTAAAGGTAGAGTAAATCATCCTATAGTACAACAACATTTATTGGAACTTGGAAAAATTATTATGCAGACACCACCTTTCTTAAATCCCTTTTTAAGACAGTCTGAATTGCATTGCCCATCAGATACACAATTACCATTTAGACATTTTATATTCGTAACGCTATACTCACCACTTGATAAACCTACAACAACAACAAAATTAATTCTAGATTTTTTATTGTTTAGAGTTTGTTGATCGTATATGAAGCATACAACTAGAGAGATAAAATCAAACTTTTATGCATTACCTGAAAGCAGGATCATAGAAATGAATAAAATCAAGCAAAGATAAGATCTATTGATTACCACGAAGGCCATTGTAAGTAATTCACCTTTTATAATTATTTTTCTTCTGAGATTTAGATCTCAAAATATTCAGTATATATACTAGTGGAAAAAAAATTCTAGATGATAAAGAAGATGCTTTAAAAGAAAATAAATTAATAAATTAAAATCATTTTGGCAGGTATGCAAAGAAACACATGTTGGGAGTAATTAATACCATAAATGAAAAATGAATAGATGAACGTAATTGTAACAATTAGAAAATTGAGAAACTAAATAAGATCTAGTCTTACTGAATTTTCCATTTGTTCCTGATCGTACATGGAGATCAGGATCCGATGTGGCTGCGTCGAATGTGGATGAGCACGGGTGGTGATGGAGAAAAAGGGGTGTACCTGTAAAGACACTCTGATGCTAAAGTTAGAGAGAGAGCAACGAGTGAGCAAGTACGAGATTTGGGATCAAGATTTGAATACCTGACCCTCTCAAATGAGAGGGTTTTTATACTGGTCCAAGTGGATGGTTATTGGCCCAAATAGTTGGGTGCGGATCGCGAATTCCGTAATAACCATTGACGGTTAGGAAGTAGTCGTTGGGGTATGAATGGATTCGTTCGACTTGTCCTTGGTCGGATAGCCTTAGCACCGAGCAAAGGGTTTGTCGAACATTGGGTCGTTGGATCCGTTCGACTTGTCCATGGAGTCATTGGGCCGTTGGGCCGCGAGATAGATAGGGCCTATTTCTGGAATTTAGGTCAGTCCGGAATATCTGTGATCAATTGGTGGGTTGGTTTTTCGAGCGTTTTCCATGGCGAGATAAAGGAGCTCGGCGGGCGAGAAACCCATATGTTGGTCAGTGTCGTGGAAGAGGAAACAAAAAGGTGACGTGTATTGATATTTGTGCCAATTTAATGTTCTGACAGCTAGCCTGGGGGCTAGCGCGTAGGCTATCATTACCTAGGGAAAGGGATCACGCTTCAGCTGCACGTTCCCCATTCCCTATAAATATATGAATTGTCTCATTTTTGTACGTTTTCGCTTCGCCTTCTTCTTTACTCTCTGCTCGTACCTCCGTCAACCGTATTCCGCCGTCGACCACTGTTCTTTTTCACCGACCATCGTATTTCTCAACCTAATCTCTGGAAATAGCGTCTCAAGGTCAATGTAAGAACTTCATTTCGACTTTTAGACTTAGTTATTATGAAATAGTAATGCATGCGGTTTTAGGCTTTGACTTTTGCAGTAGATTAGATAATGTAGATGGATTTTAGGTTTAAGTAGTCATTGTTGTACTGCCTGCTATGAACCCTGATTCACGGTCGGCGACGGTCTTGGTCGATTCTCGATCGAGGTTTAGGGTTTCGCGATGGGTATTTGTTCGTCGCGAGCCCTGTGCTTTTATAATTCCCTATCGAACGTTGATTGAACGTTTTGGGCGTCGATTACTCGATGGCTTTGGTCGGGACCCTGTTCTCGGTTGTTGCACGCCCTTTCACTTGATAGGTAGTGGAAGGGTGGATTTGATATTCTGATCGAATTTACTGACACCTTTCTTCTACTTTTCAGGTGAAAATGCGCTTATCGATCCCTACGACATATCCTCGGAGGAGAGTTCGTCGGAAGATTCAGGCTCCTCGGCAACTGTCCCGCCGGGCTCTTGAAGTTCCTCGGGGGATTCAGAGGCAACTGAAACAAATGACGCTAGGATCGTATCCGGGGAAAAGGCTGGCGCTCATATGGTTCTAGAAGAGGATGAGAGGGTACTTATGCTCGAGGAGTGGGTTGTCGAAGACTTGCTGGATAATGTCTCGTCTTATGCTCGACCGTGCGGGGATCCTCTGCCTGTGGTGGGGGACCCTGCCCACTGAAGGGTGACTTGTCCGGGTGACAACGACAGGATTTTCTCGGAATTTGGAGGGAGAAAATTTTCGATGTATGAGTACGCCATTTCGACCCTGGGGATCAGGCTGCCTTTTAGTGACTTTGTGTGCTCAGTGCTCGGTTATCTGGGGGTAGCGCCGTCGCAGTTGAATCCAAAATCTTATGCCTTTATGAGGGCATTTGAGCTGACATGTGCGCATCTGGGGGTCGGGGCCACTCTTCCTCTCTTTTTCCGGTTGTTCTCTCTGCAACGCCAGGTGGGGCGAGGGAATGCCCGAAAGGGTTTTATCTCTTTCAAGCAACGACCAAGATCTTCAAGGCGCGTTCGGAGTCTATCTGATCGTTTAAAGGCGACTATTTCTTGATCGAGCCTGTGAGCCAAGAAGCTACAAGGTCAATCAACTTTATGGGCGTCGACACCGACGAGAATGACGTGCCTCAGGTGGATGCTGAAGGGCGCCAGATTCGTAGGAGGATTTGGAGGTTTCTTTTTTCGTGGGATTATGGTTATTATGGACGGCCTGTAAGTGATTTTGTTCAAATAGGGACGCTTTGGGCGATGACGATGCAACTAGCTTCGAGGAGTTTCGTAGGCTGGTGTCTTCTTTCACTCCGACCCCTATGTTCGACGGAGAGGGGAAGGTGATGTTAGCTTCTGATGGGGTTGAAGTTGTGGAACGTCCGCTAACCGACGTCTCGGCTTTCTTGGCTTGTTAAAACGGCCAAGAAGTGTCCGACCTGTTTGGTACTTGTTTTATTTTTTGTTTTCGTCTACTTGTCATGTGAATTTGTGCTCGTAGTCGATCTGATCGTTTTATTTTTCTTCTGTTTTGCAAAGAGCTGATGGAGCGGGCTGATGTGATCGCCAAGCTGGAAGTGGATAAAAAGAAAAATGTTGATCAGAACAGGAAGTTGAAAGAAACTTTCTTTCCCAAGGATGACGAGGATAAAGACACCAAAGGTCTGATGAGCAGGGCGCATTTCCTTGCCTGGTTGGACCAGGATCTGGACAACTTGAGGGACTCGACCAAGTTGAGCTTCCAGAATGTTGTGGATCAGATCAAGGCCCTTCATCCAGAGTTGGACCTCGATACTGATCAAATCAGCTATTTGTACAAGGTCATGGATGGTCGGGTTGTAGTCCCGGATTACATGATCGTGGATGATTCTCAACCGGGGGGAGCCCGACCAGCCGATCCAGCCTGAAGTCCAGCAACCTCCGAGCGAAAATCAGCCAGGGCGCAAGAAGGGGAGGGTAATTAGGTTGCCCTGCGTGCCCAAAACATATGTAATTTATAGTTTTTTTCTCGGGGACGCGGTCCCCCTTTTATGTAATTCTGAACAAGTCGGCCTTTAGGGGTCGCAACCTTTTGATTAATGTTTCCGACCTTGGTGGTCGTTTTATGATTTTTGCAGTGTTTTTGTTTCTGCGTATGACTGCCCGTCCGTCGGAGAACTTTTATTTCAAATGTCTTTTTTTTCGCTAAGTATTTTGCGTTCATTTGGCGAAAGGAATACGATATAATGGTCGACTATGGGGTAAATACTCGTAAGAAAATGTGATATGTCGGTTTGGGGGACCGATCAGATGTATAGAGGCTGGCTCTGGGTCGGTATCCAAGTCAAGATCATGGCTCTGATTTCGTGGCTTGAATGTCCCATCGTGAGCTGGGGTTCTTCCTAGTGATGGTACCTAGGCGATGTTGGACTCGTTCGAGTATCCGTTTGTGTGATAGTTACCTTCCTCATCGTGATGGGGAGGTTCTATTAATCAAACATTTTGGGCTGCAATGCTTGTACCTGGGCATGCAGGTTTGACCAGACAATCTGCTCCTCGTATGGGAGTAGGGCGACCTTCATACTAGCTGTAGTATTGCTTGAGTTTCTCGACATTCCATGGCCGTGCGAGCTCTTCCCCTTGAATATTTTCTAAGTAGTAGGCCCCATTTTCGGTCATTGCTCGGACGCAGTATGGGCCCTCCCAATTTGGTGCCAGTTTCCCTTCTCGGGAGTCTTTGTGGTTTCTCCTCAAGATAAGACTCCCGACATCGAATGCTCGTTTAATAACCTTGGTGTTATGTCGAACTGCAATTTTTTGTTTGAGCATAGATTCTCGAAGAGCTGCTCCTTATCATATTTCTTCGACTAAGTCGAGCTCTTCTCTCAGCGTTTTAGAGTTGGTATATTGGTCCATGGGTGATTTTGTTCGCAAGAACGGTATGTGCATCACTATGGGGATGACAGCTTCGGTTCCGTACGCTAGCTGGAACAGGGATTCCCCGATTGTCGAGTGAGGCATGGTTCTGTACACCTAAAGAACGTTGTGTAGCTCTTCGACCCATCTTTTTTTGTGCTCGTCCAACCTTCGCTTAAGGCCTCTTAAGATTACCCTGTTAGCAGCTTCTACTTGCCCGTTAGTCTTGGGGTGCTCGACAAAAGCGAAGTGTTGTTTGGTTTCCACCGAGGCTATGAATTCTTGGAAATGTTTGTCAGTGAACTGGGTTCCATTGTCTGTTACGATGACGAGCAGTACCCCGAATTGGGCGAGGATGTTCCGCTTGAAGAAGCGTAAGATGTTTAATGTAGTTATTTTGGCTAAGGCCTCCGTTTCGATCCATTTAGTGAAATAATCGATGCCCATGATGAGGTACTTATTTTGGCCGGTGCCGATGATGAAGGGTCCTAATATGTCTAGTCCCCACCAGGCAAACACCCACGGGGAAGACAGTGATTTCAACTCAGTAGGAGGCGCCACGTGCACGTCACCATGTTGTTGGCATTTGTCACATTTTTTAACGTGCTCATTCGCATCGTCCTGCATCATCATCCAGTAGTATCCTGCTCGTAGGATCTTGCGAGCGAGCGATCGCCCACTTGGATGTTGTGCGTTGATCCACTTGTGGACTTCCCTCAGCACATGTGGAATGTTTTCTTCCTCGACGCATCTGAGGAGTGGCATGGAGAAACCTCGGCAATACATCTTCCCCCCGAGCATCGTATATGAGCATGACCTACGCCGTACGATGCTGGCAGTTTTTGGGTTTGTTGGTAACTCGTCCTTGGTCAAATAATTGAATACTGGGGTCATCCAACAGTTAGCGTCGCCTACAATGTTGATGTCTATTAGGGCTGATGTTTTCCTAATGTTGGGTTGAGGGAGTATCTCTTGTATGACGGATTTGTTGCCTCCCTTCTTCTTGGTACTCGCCAGTTTGGACAATATATCTGCTCAGGTGTTGTTTTCGCGTGGGACGTGCCTGACTTTCACGGATGTGAATCATTCTAGCTTCTCCCTTACCAAGGCTAAGTATTCGACCATGTTTTCGTTCTTGGCTTGAAAACCACCTCGCACCTGGTTGGCGACCAACTAGGAATCTGTGCATATTACAATTTCCTCTGCTCCTAGGTCGTCTGCAAGGCGTAAACTGGCCAGGAAGGCTTCGTACTCTGCTTGATTATTGGATGTGGGGAAAGACAAGGTTAAGGATTCTTCGATGAGGGTTCCTTCCCCGTTTTCCAATATCACCCCGGCCCCGCTGCCTGCCGAGCTAGATGCTCCGTCGACGAAGATGGTCCATCTAAACGGGGATGTTGCAGTTTGCTTGGTGAAGGTAAGTTCTGCTACAAAGTCGGCCAAGGCTTGAGCTTTGAGGGTCTATCATCCTTCGAACTTGATGTCGAACTCGGATAATTCCAGTGACCATTTCAACATTCGTCCGGCCATATCTGGCCTTCCGAGCATCTGCCTGATGGGTTGGTTTGTCTTGACGATAATAGTATGGGCCAAGAAGTAGTGTCGTAACCTTCTTGCTGCGAAGAGGAGGGCCAGTGCTACTTTTTCGATTTGCAGGTACCTGAGCTCAGGGCCGCTCAATGCCTTGCTCGTAAAGTAAATGGGTTTTTGCCCCTCGGGAAGCTCGTGAATAAGGGTTGCGCTTACCGCCTCGTTTGCCACAGTGATGTAAAGGTAAAGTGTTTCGCCTTCGTTAGGTCTGGAGAGTACCCGGAGCTCGGATAGTGATTTTTTAAAGTGGGTCAAGGCTTCCTCGCATTCGTCAGTCTATTCGAAAGTTGATTCTTTGCGGAGGAGTTTGTAGAACGGGAGCGCTTGTTGGGCAGACTTAGCCACAAATCGGGCGAGAGAAGCGGGCACTCCATTTAACGATTGTATGGATGTTTTGAGAGTTTGGGGTAGGTATCTCCGTGAACGCTCGACATTTTTATGGGTTGGCTTCGATTCCTCACTCGGTCAAATAAAACCCGAGGAATTTACCCGCTCGAACTCCGAACGTACATTTTCAGGGTTGAAACGCATCTTGCATTTTCGAGCTTGGTCGAACACCTTTCGTAGGTGGGAAGCGTGATCTGTCTCTTTATGAGATTTGACGATCATGTCGTCCATGTACACTTCGAGCATGTCTCAAATTTCTGCTCGGAAAACTTTGTTCATCATGCACTGATAAGTGGCGCCCGCATTTTTTAGACCGAAGGGCATAACGTTATAGTAGTAATTGCCCGATTCGGTCATGAAGGTCGTGTGTTTTTTGTCGGCCACGACCATGGGAATTTCATTATATCCTGAATAAGCGTCCATAAATGATAGTAGTTTGAAATCAGCCGAGTTGTCGACCAATTTATCAATATTTGGCAATGGGTAAGCATCTTTCGGGCAAGCCCGATTAAGATCGGTATAATCAACGCACATTCTTCATTTTCCATTATATTTTTTCACAAGTGTCGCTCCCACTAAAAGAAACCCGGTCAGATAGGGTACAGACGCGAACGGTCGACGAAAGAGAGAATGAAATGAAGGTGAAAAGAGTCTCCAGCTAGGCATTTTTATCCCGAAGGAAAGGTAATGCAGCATAAACCTAGAAAATATGGATAAGACGGTCGCGAACCAGAGAAAACTGAGAAAGGGGGTTGGTTACAACCTGGGAAGGTATTAGCACCCAGATTGTTCGTCGTACTCGACGGGATCCACGCTTGAAAGTTTATGTTTAAAGGGGTAGTGTATGTGCTGTCTGTGTGCAAAAGCTGGAAAAGAATGTACAAGTGTCAGTGCAAAATGGTGAATTGCTTTAGGAACTAAGGCTTAAAAGAGAATGCTGAAAGAGGGGGGAAACAAAGAGACTTTTGTTCGATAAGCATTAAGTTATGCCTACGTATCCTCTCGTGCAATGAGGAAGTCAGAACACCGTAGTTCGACTCAAAGAGACTAAAAGATAAATTGACTTGTGAACTGATTGCTTGTCTATGCTCAAGTTTATGACTCGTCTGGCTCGAATGCTAACTGTCTTGCATTAGACGGAAGAAGCAAGTTCTCGATTATGAATGAGTGTGATGAGAAAAGAATCCCGAAGAAGACGATTATTGTTTGTTTTTTATGTTTTCAGTTTTGTTATTGCTTTCTGTGTTTGTCATAAGTTAATGAGCTTAAGCCTAAACCAAGAGTTAGTAAACTCATCATATCCTCCCTTTGATTAGGGATAATGAGGATACCTTAAGTATGAGATAAACTCCTCAAACTTAATTACCATGATGTAGGATTAAGATCATTAACCTACTTGTGATTATTTAGATGTTTTTGAGTTTTTTCTTAGTGTTAAGTAATGAGTTTAAGCCATAATCAAGGATTTAGTGGACCCATTACACCATCCTAATAGAAGGATAATAGATGAGCACACTTAAGTTGAGGAAGATACCTCAACTTAATCCATGATTAGGGATAACCTCATGACAAAACAAACCTTTATTAAAGTGGATTTTAATTAAAGATGAGATTAAGAAGTGGATTTTATGGTTTGTAAGACAACTTGAGGGGGACTTGTCCATTAACACTAGGGTTAGTCCTTCTTAACCAATAAAGGAAGAATTAGAACCCTAATGCAAGGCCCAAGTTACAAGCTATTGACTTAGTGGTTATTAAGATGGATTTATTAAGAAGTTTAAACAAATTAAGGGTTTAACACTTAGGATTAAAGTTATACACTCCATCCTAAGAGAAGGATACAGGCATAACCCTAATCACAAAGTCTTAAAACCTTAAAGGTTTAGTCTCTAATGATGAGATGAGAGGTGAGACACAAAGAAGACACAAAGGTAAAATCTAAAGGGGGACTAATAAAAACCCTAATTATTGTCATGCCTGGGTGTTCCTATGGTTTGTAAGGCTTGCAATAGATCTTCAGAGAAGCCACCAATGAAAGAAGCAGATGAAAGGAGGAGAAGCAGAAGAAACAAGTTACTTACTTCACTAAAGAAGATAAGTAACTTGGAGAAAGAAAGTGAATGGTGAACATGAATGAGCAAGCTCACTCTAAGGCAAAGAAAAATGAAGCAATGATGCATAAGAAAAAGATGAAGAGAAGTGAGAAGTGAAGGCAAATTCACTTCTCAAATTACTTACCACCTGAAAAGGTTAGCATAAAGGAAAGAAATGAAATGAAAAAGAAACATATGCAAGGGTAAAACCAAAACCAGAAGCAAATACATGATGCAAATGGTGATGTGGGATGATGCAAAGGCATGTCAAGTGCTATGAATGTTCATACAAGAGATGGAATGCAAAGGATGCATGATTTGAAGTTTGAAAGTTCATGAAAGTTTATGAAATTAAATGAATGCACATCATGGAAAATGAATGAAGAAATGATCAAGCATGATTCTAATATGTCTTAAGATGTCTAAGATGACATGTGAATGCATGAAATGTCATGGCAAGTTCATGTATGGATTCATATGCAAGATGAAAGCAAATGAAGATGCAAAATTAGGGTTATATGAAAGGATGAGATGCAAAAGTAAAAAACAGAAGCAAATCATAAAATAAAAAAATTGCAAATGAACTCAAAGGAACCCTAACCCCATATGATATCATACCCCAAAGGAGGAGGTCTAACTCTTAACCTAAAGAAAGTTGTGAATTTTCTAAGTTAACTAGGGTTTTTGGGTACCTTAAGAGGAAAAATACAAATCAAATGGAAAATGCAAGATACATTTGTGACACAAATATTCTAGATACTACATGCCATATGAAGATCAATGCAAAAAGAACCAATGTCAAACCCTTCATGGTTAGGCAGAAAAGAATTCTTGAAGTTAGGGTTCAAAAATGGGATTTTTATGAACCCTAAATTCAAGAAAAATGTCAAAGTAGAATCAAAACCAAAAAGAAATTTGTATGAATGGTTTGACAATGTTTCTAAATGTCCTAAGATGCAATGTGAATTTTTTTGGAATTTTTAGAAACCTAAATGGTATTTTAATTAATTAATTTCCATTAATTAATTAAAATAAACATTTAAATATTTTTTAAATGGTTTTTTAATGCAAAAAAATAAAAATAAAAATGTTTTTGGGTGAAGAAAAATATTTGAAATCAAAATGCAGAAGAAAAATATTTTTGGAATTTTCTAAGTATTTTAAATTAATTGTACAAAATAAATGTAATAAAATGAATTAAAAATGGATTTAAATAAAAGTCAGCTGATCCAAGGGATCAGATTCAAGCTGGGGTTTGGAGGGAAGACCACGCGCGCATCTCAACGGCCACAATTCAAATTGAGTTAAACTTAATTAATTAATTAATTAAACATGATTTAAACTTAATGAGCTGATCTGAGCCCTCCATAGCCTAACCCTAATCCATATCCAACGACCCAAATTCAAACTTAGCCCTAAACACGTCATTAACCCTAATCAGTTTCAGGTGGCCGGAGAAGACTTTCGGTCGTCTTCTCCGGCGAGACCTTCAACCCAACTTCTTCCCTAGGCCATTTCTGGAGCTCTAAAGCTCCATATCAACTCCTCTCCTCCCCCTAAACATGAATACACACTCAAAACTAATTTCTCATGGCTGAAACTCAAGATTCGAAGAAGAACACAAAAATGGTGAAACTTTCAGACAGTCAGTACATGCTCATTTCGCAACCATTTTCAAAACAAAATAGATCATGGTGATCAGCAAAGCATAAGGAACATTTTAGAAACTTAAAATCATGCTTCTGGAAAAAAGTTTGAAGATTGATACCTGAGTTGGAGCTTTCACCTCTGAAGCTTTTGGACCTCTTCTTTTGTGCAAACCACTCCACTTGACCTCTTAATGAAGCTTTGATGCTTGGAAGGGGTTTATAATGGCTGGTTTGAGTGGTTGTTCTTCAGCTGGTCAGAAATCGTGTTTTGTGTAGGGGTGCTTTTAGGCTGCAATGAAGGGTGGGAAATGATCCTTTGGTGAATCTGAGTTGATTGATGAAAAGAGTTTGAAGTTTGAGTGTGTGTGTGCTATGAGTTTCGAAAGCTTTTGCTTTTGGGGTGATTTTGAGGAACTTGGGCAATCTGAGTATTCAAGCTTGTGTGATGTGTGTTATGAGTTGTGTTTGATCCACATAACAAGCTTTGATAGGTCAGAAGAGTTGTTGTGGCCTATGGTGATTGGTATGGGCTCTCTTGCATAAAGTCAACAAAACTTGTACTTGAGGTATGGGCTCATGTTGCAGATGGCTTTTGGCTTGTCCTGGCCCAGCAAGGATCAAGGAGAACCATGGAACATGTTTTGTGGTGATTCAGCTAGTGGAAGCATGGTTGTGTATCATTTTGCAATTTTTAGGAAGTTTGGCCCCTTTGTGATTTCTTCATGTGCAAGGCATATAATGAGATGATTCTTTGGGAAATTTTGGTCACAAAGCATTGCATTATATTGGTATGATGCTTAGAGAATGATTAGAGGTCACAAAATGGCTTGGTATGTGAATTTGAAAAAATCCCTCTTTGGTGTGAAAGTGAAAATTATGTGATTTTTGCCAACTTTGCCAAGCCATAACTTGAGTTCCATAATGAATTAGAACTTGTTCTTGTACTTTTTGAAAAGGGAATGGTCCAATCTACAACTTTCATGAGCAACAATTTTTCATTTGAAGCATTTTTGGTTGATAAAGAGGAGGTTGAAATACTTTCCCAAAATGGAAAGTTTCCATTACAAGTCATTTCCATTTTTGGCAACTTTTGGTTTAGCTCAATTTTCTTCAATTTTGTGAACTTCCAAGCACTTCAATGAACAAATAAATATCATATAACTTCAATTTGATGAAAAATCCACTTTGGTTCCATTGTTGGGGGCCTCAGATGCCCTGATTTTGCTCTGACTTGCTCAAGAAGTTACCCAGTGAACAGATGACTTCCACAATGAATTTATTCATCAAACTTGGTACACATGATCCTTATAATATATTGAGACCATTAGAAACAAGAATGACCAAAAAAATTGGAGTTATGGCCTCTGAAACCAAAACCCTAGTTTCAGGTCATTTGTGTAGTGAAACCCTAGCTCTGCTTCCATGTCTTGCAAGTTCTTATGATTTTTTTTACTTCCTTGACCTTTGAGGGATGTAATATGATGATAGAACACACATGGACCCTCTTGGAATGATTGGAGACCGTTGGAATGGCTCAGATGGATCCTTGGGTTTCCTAGATCACAAACCCTAGATGCAGATGAACTTGAACTAATGCAGTGAAACAAAAATGCAATATGGGATGGTATGATTAAACTAATGCAAAGATGAAAAGATCACAAGCCATGGTGTGAAATTAGTGAGGGAAAATTTGGGGTGTTTACAGCGGCCCCTATTCAAGCACGAGTTAGTTGTGCAGGATGTAAGCGCCTGGCTTAAAAGACAAATAAGATAACTTGTGGTTGAATACCAAAGACAGTCCAAAATTTGCACTCACTAGGGAGAAGAAGAAAAGGGATATATAAATTGTAAAAGGAAGTATAGTGATTATAAAGTGAGGGCGATGGAGGACGACCATCGAGCAGAGGACGACTGCTGGGGTTAAAGCAATGACGGGGACGGCCGACATGCTGGGGAAATAAAGAGATCATGATGGGGACGGCCATCAAGAATTGTAACAAGGTTCTCTGGGGATTAAAGTAAAGGCAATGATGGGGATGGCCATCAAGTTTTCAAAGTAAAGTAAACAATGATGGGGACGACCATCGGTTCAAAGAATAAATGAAATAATGATGAGGGACGGTCATCAAAGATGAAGGACGAACACCTAGCAGGGGACGGCTGCTCTTTATCACGAAATAGGACGAATGCCGGATAGAAAAGGTCGACGATGGGGACGGCCATCGGATAAGCATGATGAAGGACGATCATCAAGAGGTGAAGGACGATCACCTAGGAGGGTACGACTGCTCTCGGATTTTATCATGACATAGGACGAATGTCAGATAACAAGATCAACGATGGGGACGACCATCGGATAAAATGGTGAAGGACGATCATCAAAAGGTGAAGGACGATCACCTAGCAGGGGACGGCTGCTAAATATCACGACATAGGACGAATGCCAGATAGAAAAGGGTTCCAATAATGGAGACTCTGCTGGGGGAGAGGATGAGGGATGGTCATCCAAAGGTGAAGGACGATCACCTGGCAGGGTACGGCTGCCGAAAGTATCACGACATAGGACGAATGTCGGATAGAAAAAAGTTGTTCTGCCGGGGAGTAGTAAACACGGACGAGTGCTTATGGTTTCCAGAATAAAAGGTATAAGTGTTTAACAATGTGTATAGATTAAAGATGCGGACGAGCATCCTTAAGACCATGATACGGACGAGTATTGGTAGAAACAAACGTTGATGCGTGTTCAGAGATGATGGTACAAACGAGTACCAACTAGTTAACAAAGAATACGGACGAGTGTCGAATCTGTGGGGAATGGATGTGTATATACAAGATACGGACGAGTATCTGTATAAGTATGAACAAGTATTTGTGAAGTATGAGCAAGACACGGACGAGTGTTCAACTTGCTGGGAAAAGTTTGACACGGACGGGTGTCAGAAGAGAAAGTGTATAAGTTACGAACAATCGTTTATATATGAGAGTGTAAAAGGTATTCTAGCGACCTGTGGGGATAGTATGACACAGAAGGGTGTCAACAAGGGTGTATTATAACAAGTGTTTGGTTTGCAATAAGTGACTTGGCAACCATGCTGGGGAAAGGTGACACGGACGGGTGTCAGAATAGTGTATATAGGTATTTGTAATCACATAGGATTTTTGTGGCTTATCTGCGGGAGACGATATGACACGGACGAGTGTCGAAAGAGTACACAAACATGCATTTGTACTGGAGAGTGCAAAGGGGACGCTTTGGCCTTTATTTGCAAGGGGTGTGAGTCTTTATATATATTACTGATGAGATGTGGTGATATTTACAGGTGAATGGTTCGAACCTGACTTGTGATCATGCAAATGTTTTATTTTTGTCGTAATGCTCTGTATTAGACAGAATGCTACGCTTTGTGGGGAGAAATGATGTGAATGCTATGATTATGCAAAAGAAACTGGTCCGGGATTCGGACCCCGCTGCTGTGAAGATCTCTGGCTGATCTGCCTGGAAGAATATCCCAGCTAGGGAAGAGATCATTGATAGACCTATCCGTAAGGAGAAACCCAGTTGGGGAGAAGGAAGCTTCCGTCACTTTGTTGTGTGAGAATTTCAGGCATTGCTCTTCTGGGGAGGCTGGAACTCTGCGGGGAGTCGATTTTCTGTCTTTGAAAGACTTGGTACTCTGTTTGGGGAAGGAAAAATCACTGAACGATCTTCCTAGAGTTCTCTGTGGGGGTCCCGGCTGGGGATGAGGAGGCTTTGACAACTCTGTTGGGGAAAAAGCATTTTCAGATGTTGCTTGGAGAAGATGTGTCGGGGAAGTGATGCTTGGCATGCCCCATGTCATGTATTTGAACACCTGCAACCCGTTAAGACAAAAAAACGCACAAGTGTCCTGAGTTATCCTTTACTGGATTCCGTCATAGGAGTTAGATATTCCTGAGGGTAAATACATTTCCTGCAAGCATCTAATTAGAAAGGCACATCTGTTTTATGCAAATATTATATCATGGATATTGGACATTTTGCAAACGAAACAAAAATGTACGAAATGAGGTGTGACTGAAAATCTGATTTTATTAATCTGGGTGCCCTGAATTGGCAAATACAGACAAAGAAACAGATCCCCTGAAATGAGGAGATTGTTACAAATTGAAAAAAGTAAAAGTGCTGGCAATGTTGACGGCGTTCCGGTGAGCTTCCTTTGCTATGACCCGTATGACCTTGACGTTCTTCTCATCTTGCTTTCTGAAGAAGGTTGATTCTGACTGATGCTTTATCCTTTCGAAGCTTGCCATGTTGTAAGTGATACAAACGAATTCAGAATGCAGTTGTTCGCTTATTCCCTGATTTTGCGTCGATCGCCCTTTCGGGTTTTCAATCCACCGGGATACCCATTTTTGCCTGAGTTGTCCAATGCGGCTTTTCAACTCAGCGGGTGTACATTTTTTTTATTTTTGCCCAAGTCTTTTATTCTGTTTTTGACTCGCCGGGATGCCCTATTTTTGCCTGGACTTACATTCTGTTTTTATGTCCAGCGGGTCATTTTATGCGAAGTATTTTTTAACTGCATCTGCATTTACAGGGGATAAGAAATCTTCACCATTCTTAGTAGTGAACATCAATGCTCTACCAGAGAAGACATTCTTTACTATGAATGGACCATCGTAGTTCGGAGTCCATTTGCCCCTATGGTCTGTATAAGGAGGAAGAAGTCTTTTCAACACAAGATCTCCTACTTGGTATTCCCGAAGCCTGACTTTCTGATCGAAGGCTTTCTTCATCCTTTTCTGATATAACTGCCCATGACAGGTTGCAGCTAATCTCTTTTCTTCGATCAGATTCAGTTGATTGTACCGAGAACTGACCCATTCTGCTTCGTTCAGCTTGACATCCATCAGTACCCGTAAAGAGGGTAATTCAACTTCAACAGGTAGGACAACTTCCATACCATACACAAGTTGATACGGTGTTGCCCTAGTAGATGTTCTGATTGAGGTACGGTACCTATGCAAGGCAAATGGTAGCATTTCATGCCAGTCTTTGTAAGTAACCACCATCTTCTGCACAATCTTCTTGATGTTTTTGTTAGCTGCCTCAACAAGGTCATTCATCTTTGGCCTGTAAGGAGAAGAGTTATGGTGTGGGATTTTGAAGTCCCGACACAGTTCAGCCATCATTTTGCTATTCAAATTGGAACCATTATCAGTAATGATTCGCTCGGGTACTCCATATCGACAAATGATGTCTCTCTTTAGAAATCTGGATACCACTTGTCTGGTGACGTTTGCATACGAAGCTGCTTCAACCCACTTGGTGAAGTAATCAATGGCTACCAGGATGAATCTGTGGCCATTTGAAGCAGTCAGTTCAATCTTTCCAATCATGTTAATTCCCCACATGGCAAAGGGCCAAGGTGAAAACATTACATTCAAAGTATTCGGAGGCACATGCACTTTATTTGCATAAATCTGGCATTTATGGCACTTCCTGGCATAAGCACAACAGTCTGCATCCATTGTGATCCAGTAGTAACCCGATCTTAACAAGTTTTTAGCCATTACATGTCCTCCAAAATGGGTACCGAAGGATCCTTCATGCACCTCGTGCATCAGCAAGTCTGCTTCTTTCTTGTCAACACATCTGAAAAGAACCATGTCAAAGTTTCTCTTGTATAATGAACCATCAGCATTCAGGAAGAAACTACCAGCCAACCTTCTTAATGTCTTCTTATCATTGGATGATGCCCCAGGTGGGTATGTCTGATCCTCTAAGAAGCATTTGATGTCATGGAACCAAGGCTTGTCATCTTTAGCAAAGTCCACAGAGAATACGTATGATGGTCGGTCAAGTCTGGATACCGAAATCCGAGGCACAAAATTGGCAGTTTGAACATTGATCATGGAGGAAATGGTAGCTAAAGCATCTGCAAACTGATTTTCGTCCCGAGGGATATACTCAAGTTTGACTGTTGTAAAGAGAGTCAATAATCTCCTCGTATAGTCACGGTATGGGATCAGATGCTCTTGGTGAGTGTATCATTTGTCGTTGGTTTGATTTATTACCAAAGGTGAATCCCCGAATACAGTTAATGTCTTGATTCTAAGGTCAATGGCTTCCTCAAGACCCATGATACATGCTTCGTATTCAGCTTCATTGTTAGTGCATGCAAAAGTGAGTTTTGTCGAGAAAGGCATATGAACTCCTTTAGGTGTAACGAGCACTACACAAACTCCACGACCATTCATATTGACAGACCCATCAAACATCATTGTCCATTCTTCTTCTGGGTCAGGCCCTTCAGTGTGAACAGGCTCTTCATGATCTTTTGCTTTCAGAAACATGATGTCTTCATCAGGGAAGTCAAATCTCATTGGTTGGTAATCATCAATGGGTTGCTCAGCTAGATAGTCAGACAGTACACTGCCTTTGATGGCTTTTTGAGATGTGTACTGAATGTCATACTCTGTCAGAATCATTTGCCATCTTGCAACCCTTCCGGTGAGCGCTGGCTTCTCAAATATGTACTTGACTGGATCCATTTTTGAGATCAACAAGGTAGTGTGAGTCAACATATATTGTCTTAGTCGGCGAGCAGCCCACGCTAAAGCACAACAAGTTTTCTCGAGCAGTGAATAACGTTGTTCACAGTCGGTAAACGTTTTGCTTAGGTAGTATATTGCATACTCTTTTCGACCAGACTCGTCATGCTGGCCCAACACACACCCCATTGATTCTTCTAATACTGTCAGGTACATTATTAGAGGTCTTCCTTCAACTAGAGGCATAAGAATCGGAGGTTCTTGTAAGTATTCTTTGATTTTGTCAAAAGCCTTCTGACAATCTTCATTCCACCTGACCGTTTGTTCCTTTCTTAACAATTTGAACAAGGGCTCACAGGTTGAAGTAAGGTGAGATATGAACCTTGATATGTAGTTCAATATACCTAAGAACCCCCTAACTTCCTTTTCAGTCCTAGGTGCAGGCATCTCCTGAATGGCTTTGACTTTGTCAGGATCAACTTCAATTCCCTTTTCACTTACTATAAATCCCAGCAGCTTACCGGACCGTACCTCGAATGTGCACTTGTTGGGGTTTAGCTTCAGCTGATATTTCCTCAGACGCTTGAAAAACTTCAGCAGATTTACCAGATGGTCTTCTTCAGTGAGGGACTTGGCGATCATGTCATCCACGTAGCATTTAATTTCTTTGTGGATCATGTCGTGGAATAATGTCACCATAGCCCGTTGATAAGTTGCATCGGCGTTCTTCAGTCCAAAAGGCATTACCTTATAACAAAATGTGCCCCAAGGTGTGATGAAGGTAGTCTTCTCCATGTCTTCGGGTGACATCCTGATCTGATTATACCCGGAAAATCCATCCATGAAAGAGAATACCGAGAACTGAGTCGTGTTGTCGACCAATACATCAATGTGAGGTAATGGGAAGTCATCCTTTGGGCTAGCTCTATTCAGATCCCGGTAATCTACACACATTCGTACTTTGCCATCCTTCTTAGGCACTGGTACAATATTAGCAACCCACGGCAGGTAACTAGTTACAACAAGGAAATCGGCGTCCCACTGTTTTTGTACTTCTTCCTTAATCTTCATTGCCATATCTGGACGAGTACGGCGTAGCTTTTGCTTTACTAGAGGACAATCTTCTTTCAAAGACAGCTTGTGCATAACAATATCAGTATCAAGACCTGGCATGTCTTGATAGGACCAAGCAAAGACGTTGACGTATTCTCGAAGCATTAACCATTTCAAGTCTTCACTTCTTTCAAGTCTTCTTCGGTACCAAGATTAACCGTTTCAACCTCCTCTTGATGAGGAGTGATCACTTTCTCTTCTTGCCTCAACAACCTGGCTAACTCTTCAGGTAACTCATAGTCTTCTTCAACCCCTTCATCAGCTTGATTAATTGGATTGTCGAAGTTATACAAGGTCATAGCAGTGCTGTTGTCGGTGCAATCTGGAGGATAATCTCTGCAAGGGTTGAGATTGGTTCAATTTAGTGACCAGTTTTAATCTTGTTTAGAAAAAGTGAAAATGAAGTTATTTATTTTGAAAACATTGCCATTTTATTGTTTTGTACAAAAGTGAAAAATGAAAAGACAGTGAGCGAAAAAGAGACTCGTTTGCAAAAGATGTCTGGTATTCATTGATTAATCATTTGCACAAAATTACAATATGGCCCTATTACAAAATGAGTCCTGACACCTTGGGCAAGATGCAGGACTTGATGCATGCTAAAAAGACAGGAAATAATAATTACTCTGCAGGAGTAACCCTTATAATTTCCTGGGAAGACCAGTTAAGGACTTGGTTCCCCGGGATCCTTGGACGTATCCAGCTCTCCAGGTTACGATCACTTTCCTCCTCGTCTTCCAGATTGTTAACATCATATGGGGTGAGCATCCCCCCACTGACAAATTTGGGCTCTTTGGCAGCAGCTTGCCCCAGCCTTGAGCAGTACCTTCTTCAACAACCTTTCGGGCTTACTGATAAGAGATGATTGAAGTACCTATCCTGTCTTCCTGAGATGCAGCCAATACTCCAGTAGCTTCATTGACATTTAGGGCCTCAAACCCTTGGCTCATTGTCTCATGGATTTCACCATCCATCTCAATATATTTATATGTAGCCAGATGGCTAGCAAATATGTCTTCCTCACCACAGATGGTGATAATTTGTCCTTCCCATTCGTACTTCAGTTTCTGGTGAAGGGTCAACGTTACTGCGCCTTCGGCGTGGATCCAGGGTCGACCGAGCAAACAGCTGTATGCCGGCTGTATGTCCATCACATAGAAAATGGTCTTAAAGACTTGTGGACCGATTATCACTGGCAACTCCACCTCTCCAAGAACTGATCTTTTGGAGCCATCAAAAGCCCTGACCACAAGGTTACTTAGCCGGAGAGCTATCCCATCATATTCTAGCTTGACAAGGGCTTTCTTGGGTAAGACATTGAGTAAGGACCCAGTGTCTACAAGAACATGAGATAGTACAGCTCATTTGCACTCCAGGGTTATGTGCAAGGCTTTGTTGTGGAGACGTCTTTCTGTTGTCAAATCAGCATCAGTAAAACCTAGCCCATGGCTAGTGTTGACATTTGATACTATTGTTTCCAGCTGATTCACAGTGATCTCTTCTGGCACGTAGGCAGCGTGCAGAACTTTGAGTAGTGCGTCCCAATGGGCTTCGGAACACAACAACAGAGATATGATTGAGATCTTTGAAGGAGTCTGGTGGAGCTGGTCCACAACTTTATATTCACTTCTTTTAATAATTCTCATGAACTCATCCACATCTTGATCGAAGGATGACTTATGAGTTTCTTTTGGTACAAATTCTTCCGGTATCACACTCTTCCCCTTGGCTCTGGTAGCAGCTTCTGCCTCTGAGTTGGTTCTAGGGACTTGTGATGCAAAGAGACGTCTGCTTCGGGTGAAACCTCCGCCTACCCCAACATTGTCCACTTGGGGAGTGAGAACTGGAGAATCAAGAAGGGGTTTCTCTCCATTGCAGTACATATCAGCACCATAATGCCATGGTATAGCACTGTCTTTATCATATGGGATTGGCCCGAGCACCGTGATGGTGATTGGGCTTACTGTTGCAGTTGTTGGGACTGTAATAGTATGTGGGTCATAGAAAATTGTAACAGGACCTCTGGTGGATGTTGGTGAAGGTGAATTGAAGCTTTGTTGAGACTGTTGTTGATTTTGCTAAAAGTTGCTGGAATTCGGGACCGTTGTCGGGTCATAATAAATTGTGACAGTGGAAACATCATTGTTGGTGGTTGCTGAAGTTGTAGTAGCCGGTGCAAATGAATTGTTGTGTGTTGAAGTGACAGATGGAATGATTGCTAAAGTTGTAGCTGAATCGGTTGGAACAATGGTTGTTGCATTTGTAGAAGAAACTCTTGGAAAGATGGTTGTTGCAATTGTAGAAATATCGGTTGTTGTTGTCAAAAGAGTTATTGGTGTTGTAGAAGTTGTGGTTGTAATCTGCATAATGCCTTCTTTAATCAAATTATTGATACCTTCTCTCAAGCTGGCACACCCATTCTCAGAAAGTTTGCATGATTCGCAACAGGCCTCACAACCTGGAAACACTTGGCATTTTAAAAGTTGGGCTTTAACCTCTTCCAGGGGTGTTTGAATACATGCAGTGTCTTCTATCAAACTCAGGGGTGATCCATCCTCTACAGCATTAATTCTTGGCCCACTGTGGCTTGGCATAGGATTCTTCATTACATTTGGAGGAGGTACAAAGTTCAGGGCTTTTAAATCTACCAGATCCTGAACCTTCATATGCAGAGCTCTACATTTTTCCGTAGAGTGACCAGGTGCATTAGAATGAAAAGCACACCTAGCATTGACATCATAGTTTCTTCGAAGGTTTTGAGGATCAGGTGGAGCCAATGTCCTCAACTCAACAAGATTGAGCTTTAGGAGTTGTGGCAGCAGTGTAGCATACGACATAGGAATGGGGTCAATCACCCGTTTGACCTGAGATGGCCGCTGTTGAAAAGGGCGTTGTTGATTGTTGTTGTTATTGTTGAATGATCTCTGTTGAGTAAATTTTTGTTGTTACGGAAAGTGTTGCGGTTGTTGAGCATACTGAGGAGGTGGAGCAGGGATAATAACAACAACAACTGTTCTGGGCAAGTATTGGGGTCTCCCTCTTCCCATGTGCACAGAGTTTGTCTCACCAGATCTACGGGGTCCAGCAAATGGTTTTCTTGTACTGCTTGAACTGGCACCGTTATCGGAGATCTTTCCCATCTTTAATAGGCTCTCTATTCTTTCCCCAGCTATCACCACATCTGCGAAGCTAGTAGAAGAAAATGCAGCCAATCTGTCAATGTATGTTCCTTGAAGAGTATTCATGAACATGTCTGCCATTTCCCTTTCAGACATAGGGGGTTGAACTGCAGCGGCAAGTTTCCTCCACCTTTGGGCATATTCCCTGAAGCTTTCACGGGAAGATTGAGACATTCCCATTAAGAGGGTCCTGTTTGGGGCCATGTCCAAGTTGTACTGATACTGACGGATAAAAGCTTCAGCCAAGTCTTTCCAGTTCCTTATTGTGGCTCTGGTCAAATGGGAATACCATTCTCGGGATGCCCCTGTTAGACTATCCTCGAAGTAAAGCATCCACAACTTTTCGTCCATGGTGTATGCTTTTAACCTTCCCAAGAATGATTGAAGGTGGGTGCGTGGGCAAGATGTGCCATTATACCTTTCAAAACACGGGGGTTTGAACTTGTGAGGAATTCTCACCCCTTCCACCAGTCCCATGTCCATTACATCAAAGCCTAGGGAATTCTGGGATTCAAGAGACCTCAGCTTCTCTGCAATTTCATCCAGCCTACGGTCGTAAACTTCGTCCCCAACTCCAACAACTGTAAACTGCTCTTCTTGAGGATCCTCTTGCAAGACCCTTCCTCCAGCAATGTTACCCTGAGTATTCCTTATGGCATTAACTTCTGGGTTTAGATGAGGCCCAAACTCTGGTGGATCAGTGCGAGGTTGCACGTGATCGTTGTTACTGGTACCTCCTGTACCTGGATGGTGTTCTTCAGGAGTCTGCCTTTCAACCAACTCCCTCAGTCTTTCTTGGATCTGAGCTAAGCCAGTCATTACAGTCATGAATTGGGTCATCTGATTTCTCATCTCAACCCTCTCATTAGCCATTTGGGTCCTTACTTCATTCAGGTCTTGCTGAACTTGGTCCATCTGGAGTCCCGGAAGGTTGTTTCGCGTCGGGTACCGGTGTATTCTGTTGACAGGGAACACTCTTCTGCGAGCAATGTTTCCTGAAACCACAACAAAGTGAGAAACAACAATAAAACAAAAACCTACAAAACAAAGAAAATGTTAGTATGTAATGCAATATGCTTATTTGTCTTCCAAGGGTATCCAGTTTGGTTCTTTGGTTTTGACCTTTCCAGACCTCGAGGAAATGCTGATGATGTTGATAGATAAAGCCCACCATAAATAATACAAACTGATATATTACAAAGCGGTGAAAATACATAGTTTGATTACAATACATCCCCATGGTGGGTCAAAATACAACAACCAAATCAAAAGTAGAACAAAAGAAAAGTACAAGCAAAAGAGTCAAACATCTAATCCAAAGTCATCCTCTCTGACTTCCTTTAGGAAGGCCTCAGTCAGTGGACCTACTGGGTGCTCTGTAATAGTCCTGATGAGGAGGTTCCTGGTAGCGACGGCACTGGTTAACTTCTTATCCTTGTTCTGATCCTTTAACCTCTTTAACCCCGCCCAGAGTTTCAATTCAGATATCTCTCTCTGAGCTGCCAACAAAGCCTCTTGATGCTTCTTCTCACTAGCCTCCAATTGTTCTATCTTAGCCTGAGTCCTTTGGTCTTCCTGTGCACGGGCTTCAGTGATCCTGATACACCTAGCCTGGCTCTCCTCAAGATAATGCTCTGTCATAGCCTTCTGAGTCTTTGCTTCCTTGCAAGCATTCTTCAGTACTAACTCCCCTGCCCTTGCCTTCCTGATGTAGTCATCCGTCTTCTCAATCTTGGTCAAGTGCTCAATCCTGAGCCTTTCCAATCTTTCATTATCTAGATGGCTGTCATTTCTCTCCCAGAGAGTCTTCTTCAAGGCTTCAGCTAGCTGAGTGTTCCTCTCTTTCAGCTTTTCAAACTCTTCCAAGCTGACAGTAGCTGCAGGTTGTACTGTAGAAGGTCCAGGTATATCTTCTAAAGTGAATGGCATCTGGGTGATCTGAGCTCTGGTACGAGACCAATCAGAATACTGTGCTGAAGCAATGTTGTTGCACTTTCCAAGGATGGTTGTCCCTTTAGTCTGGATGTTGTCCCAGGCCCAGGCAGCTTGTCTGACAACAACAGAGTTGGGTTGAATTTCACAGTAAAGAGTTTCAGCCAAATCTTGTCCTCTGGGAGGATGAACCAAAGCATACCCTAATTGTCTTTTAAACAGTAAAGGGTTGTAGTTAATGCAACCTTTCACTCCTATCAAAGGCACGTTAGGATATTGCCCACAGCTGGTAATGATGTCCTCGCCTTTGGTGCTCTGAGTGCACCATCTGATGTCATCTGATGTCAAGGCAATGAACCTTTTGGCTCAATTCTTTTACTAATGGGGGTTCAAGAAGGTATCTGATTTTGGCAAGTGTCTTAGCAGCCAAGAGTAATAAAGAGGAGCACAGCATCTGACCAGTCTTCCTCTTTGCTTCTCATTCCTCTGATGTACTGAGTAGTAGAAGTCTCCCAGCAAGGTAGGAACTGGATTCCTCAATAAGAACAGGTGAATGGCATTCTTGCTCACAAACTTTAGCTCATCTGTAAACAAGATAACCCCATATATACTGAGGGCTAGAAGTGCACAGACAGCCTTCCATTCCCCTATTGCAACCTGCAGGGTGGCTTGGGAGATCAAGAAGTCTAGATGAAGGCCTGGAACCCCAGATTTGGTTGTCATGTTCTGATCAATGAGGGCAGGCTCTAAATGCAATGCCCTGGCTATGTCTTCATTTCTGGGAGCAACCATCTCAGGGTTGAAAGGAATCCCTCTCCTGACAAGAACTCCTAACAGCATAGAAAATTCTTCTAACAGAGGTCCCAACTGGAAATCAGGAAATGTGAGACACCTGAGTGGAGGATCATAAAACTGTAAGCAAGTATGGATCATGCTCCTCTGAGATGCATCTAGATCCATGACCATGTCCAATATGCCCCCATAATACTCTCTGAATAGTGGGATATGATCAGGGGTAATGAGGGACTGGACCTGCCTGATGCCAGTCAGGGTGGGCTCAAAGAAGTGGTATGTGATGTTGCTCTTTCTTGAAGTGTCCATGAGTGTTGGTGAAGAAGCTGAGAGTAACTGCTGATGAAGGTCACTAAAATGAGATGTTGGATGTTGCACCCCAAAATTTGCCCTCCACAAGACAAGACATTGTGTACCAAGAGGCTCACAAGGTTCACAAGACATCTCATGAGGTTCACAAGGTTCACAAAGTTCACAATTAGTCAGAAGATGTGACAATTCCCTCAGACAATGCATCCTCCTAAGCACTGCATCTTAAACTAGGGTTTTGACTTTAATCAGGCTAAATGGACTTCCAAGGCTTCAAGTGAGCTTCATAACATCTTATATGTGTTCAAGAATCCCCATGACAAGTTTCAAAACTTTTCTCAAAGGTTTGCTCAGTCAGATGATCAGATAGGTTAAAATCAGTCAAAGTAGTTAAAAAGTCAAACTGAGGTCAACTGTGGTCAAACCAAAGTCAAACTTCATGATTTTTTTTCCTACATCAAGTATATGAAGTAAAATTAATCATTTTATCAAGGGTTGATCATGATTCATCAAGGAGATTTCAGATCATCAAGAATCAGGAGTTTCTAAATTAGGGCTTCCTTAGGAAAAGTCAACTGAACTTTGACCAGCCATAAATCTCACATGCTTCATCAAAAAATTTCCATCCAAATCTCATTTTGAAGGAAATTGAATTCTCTACAACTTTGTGTCTCACAAGCCAAGCCCAAAAATGCTTCATTTGGAAGGTATGAGCTAAGACATTATAGGTCCTTTTGAAAGTCAACAAAAAGTCAACAACTTCAAAAGAGCATAACTTGAGAATGGTAAAAGATATGGACATGAGACCAAAGAGGTTGGTTAGAGGACTCTTTAAGCTTTCCAAAATGTCCAAGAACACCCTAATAACATTAAAATTGAAGGATTTGTGCCCTTTCAAAGTTGGGAAATGTTTGGGAAGTTTATGAAGCAAATAAGGCCTTAAATCAAATTTTTGCTAAATGAGCCCACCAAATTGTCATCCCATCTTTACACAAACACCAAGCACGACCCAACCCACCTATTTTCTGATTTTTTATTTTTTATTTCATATTTATTTGAATTTTATTCATTAAAATACAATTTAAATTGAAATAAAATATAAAATCACATATTTAAAAAGGGATTTTGCTTCTAGAAAGTCATAAATAATATTTGGATCAGATTGATACACAAGTTATGAGGATTGTCCCAAAATAGCAATGTTAGATCAAATAAAAATCAAGTTTTATAACATAATCTTTCTCAATCTCAAATGATCCAAAAAGTCCAAAGGATGATAACTTTTTTTTGACCTAATCTCATTCATATATATACAAAGAACATTGAGCAGCCTAGGACATGAATTTTTGCAGCCTCTAAAACCACTTTCAAACTTTCAAAATTCATCATATTTTTGAAATTCGGATTCTAACATTTGGTAGTTTTCAGGTGAATGGAGCATGCTAATCTCTTCCCTATACATCACTGAACATATACCAATGATCATATGCATCTAAAAGCCCATGAATTGGCCAAACCGAATCAAATTTTTTTGACATTCATGAGTTTTTCGTTTTCATACATTGGTGTAAAATAAATTGTATTTGACTGTTGATTCTTGTTTGTGATGAACTAACAATCGTTTTTGGATGCTTTGATTTGAGTTTTGATACAGAATGAGTGATCCACCATTGTTAGGGTTCTTCGGCCGTTTTAGGGTTTCACGATTTATCAATTATAAATGAAATCTAAAACCATAGATCAATTCTAATTAACCTATGGAACATATTGGTATGTTTAATTTGAGGAAATTTTACTGTTTTGATGATGATTGAGATTCGTAGGTTTTGCTGCAAACAAGAATTCGCAGGAAAGTTTGTAATAAAATTCGCAGCAAAGTTCACAGGTCTGGAGGAAGAAGAAGATGAAGCTGGCGCGAAAACCTGATTTAAAAAACACGTTTATTTTATTATCTTTTGTTTGTAGATATATTTCAGAACGAATGCTTGGCTCAGTTGGTTAAGGCGTGCGCATGTGAGGCAAGGGTCAAAGGTTCAAATCCCAGCTTCACCAATGTTTTTTTGCGTTTTATCCATTTATTTTGCAGGTTTAAAATATAATGTTTCATGCCCATCCACTATCACCAAACGCAGCGCAGCCTGGTGGAGAGCTTGTTGGTCCAGGGGATGCAAAGCCTAGGGCCTGGGTTCGAATCCCAGCCCCAGGTAAGTTTTTTTTCTCATTATTTTTCATTTATTTTGTTTTATTTATATTATATTTGGTTAATTTAATTAATAATAATAAAATTTAAAATAAAAATAGTTATATTATTTTCTTATATAATTCAAAAACTTATAGTTTTTTTTTAAAAAAACAATTCAAACTTTATTAATAAAAGTTGTTTATATTTATTTTATTGTATATATTTAATATTTGTATGTATTTTTTGTATAAACAATTTAATTATATTTAGATTAATTTATAAGCCCTAATATTTTTATATACATAAAACCTAATTTTTTTTATAAACCCTAATTTATTTTGTAAACCCTAATTTATTTTCAAAACTTTAATTTTATTTTTATAACTTTTTTTATTTTATTATGTTTATATAATTATAGTTACAAATATTTTTAATATGTACATATAACTAAATTATTAGAACTATTAATCATATTTATTATTATTTATTTCTTTTATTAAAAATTCTAAAAAAATAATTATTTATTTAAATTTGAACTTTTAATTTATTATTATATTATTATGCTAACTTCTTTCTTCTCTTATATTTATTTTGTTTATTATTACTAACCCATTTACCTATTTATTTATTATATGCTTATTTATTTAAATTATTTTATTATTCTTATAATGTAATTGTGTCAATTATGTAATAGTTGTAGAATTATTCTTGTTATTTATTTTTAATTGCCATGGTTAGTAAAATAGGGAGTGTAAACATGTTTGTATTTAAAATTAAATTTAGATCACTAATTTGTAAGATAAATACTTGAATTTGTACACACACACACGTAAGTCGATCTTGGATCGCCATCTCACATTCTTAAGGATACCTCTCATGTTGCCTAAACAAAAAGGTCAAGTAAGGTGTAAAGCAAAGTCCCTTCTCTCATATCATCTAGTCCCTTAAAAGATAATAAGATCAAGTCCCTCCATGGTTGCCTTCGTAAATGATCTTGTCCCTTTCGAATAAAGATGATAAGTCCCTTTGAATTGCTAAATACACCTTACAGTGCCTAATCATAGATGTCCCTTCACTTGTCCCTCACACATCCAAGGTAATGACTACCTATTCCTTAATAATAGGGATAGTCTTACCATTTAAAGGATATTTAAGAACAGAAAAGATTTAACTTAGGGTAGGTTTCTCTTATGTACTTGCTCACCTTTTCAAAACATTTCAAAACACTTCACATTTTCAAGCAATTTTCAAAACAAAGGCTTTATATATATCCGTACATGGATCATTATAAAGTACTTAAGAAAATTTCTAAACACACACTAGACTTCTCAAAACAATTTAAAGTGAGCTAAGTAACTAAGAGCCCATGGATAACCATGAATGTAAAGGGTGCTAACACCTTCCCTTTACATAACCTACCCCCCGGACCCAAAAAAATCTTTTAAGGTCTTTCCTGTTCTTTTATGCCTTTTCCTTTGGATAAAATAAAAGTCGGTGGCGACTCTTGCTATCCGCAACATTTAACTAAAGTCAGTTCTCCCACCGTGTTACAGAACTGGCGACTCTGTTGGGGATTTAATAAAAGAGGGGTACCCTTAGGAATTAGATCACTTAAATTGTTTGCCTTGTTTGCTTTATATTACTTGTTGGGCTCCTATGTGTGAAAGATCCTAACCCGGATCTAGTGTACCTTAGGTAAATGGCAATATACCAAGGAAACTGTACGGCGTATACCGATATGGTTGATCTGGTGGCCATAGTTAGTGTGACTTCTTGGTTGGTGCTTATGTTCCTTAAGTCAAGTTGAGGATAATATGAGGCTGCCATATGTTGTCAATACACTAACTAACTTCTAGAACCCTAGTCATCCCATCTTGGCCTTTAGAAAAGTAGTGAGATAACCGGCTTTGGTGAAGACTGAAGTTGGTTGATACTCGATGCTACACTCATTGAGATTCTAAACTTGGAGGGTTTTGGTTGGCAAGTAAGTTGCCTACTGAACAACCACCCTTGTGAAGGATCAATGATATTGAGATCCCTTAGAACCTGGTTACTTTTGTAGGACAGGATGAACCAACCAGGGGAGGGTACTTACCTTTAAACCTCATGCAAGCCTTCAAACCTAGGGCTATTGTGTAACTTGTTTGTGTGTGCCACATGTTTGTGATTGAGCATAACATCATAACATCATCATGCATCATAAGCATAGCATTTTCACTAACCATTTCAAGGACCAAAGGATTTATCTTTGTTCTTTGTTGCAGGTCATGACTTCTGCTCGTAGAAACACTATCCGGATCAACTTTGTGGGAATACCTACTAAGCTTAAAGAATTGGTCTCTCAAGTTTCTGAAAACTCCCAGTTCATTAAGAGGCATGGTCACCTACTAGATCTAGTCACTTCAGGGTTCAATGAAGACATGATGAGTGTTCTATTTCAGTTCTTTGATCCTAAACATCACTGTTTCACATTCCCTGACTATCAACTAGTTCCTACAATGGAAGAGTTCTCCAAACTTCTGGGTATACCTGTACTTGATCAGAAACCATTCACAGGCTTGGAGAAAGAGCTTAAACCAGAGGTTATTGCTGCAGCTCTACATCTGAAGAAGTCAGGCATTGTTCTAGAAACGAGAAGTGGTGTTAAGGGTATTCTTGCTAAGGTGTTGATAGAGAAGGCTCAAGTTTTCTTGAAAGCTATGAGATATGATGCTTTTGAGTAGATTTTAGCCTTGTTGATTTATGGCTTAGTGTTGTTCCCCAATCCTGACCAGTTCATAGACGTTCACGCCATCAACATATTTCCGAGTCACAATCCAGTGCCTACATTGCTTGGAGACATCCTACATTCTCTTCATACCCGTACTACAAAGGCACGAGGAACACTGATGTGCTGCATACCTCTCTTGTCTAGGTGGTTTATTTCTCATCTTCCTCGATCAGTGATGAAGAATGAACAAGGGTTCAGGTGGTCTAAGAGAATTATGTCACTCTCTCATTCAGATATTCATTGGTGCTCTCGATTTATGGAGAATGTTACTATCATTGACCGTTGTGGAGAGTTTCCTAATGTGCCACTTCTAGGCATAAGAGGAGGCATTACTTACAACCCTTCCTTAGCTTTACGATAGTTTGGTTACGCTCGGAGTGATGGTCCTCATGACATGTTGATTCAGGGTATTGTGTTTGACTACGACAACGATCTGCAAGGTTACCGTCAAAGGTTCATACGAGCATGGGGAAAAGTGAACAAGGTTGACAGCAAGACTATGGAGCCCAAGTACATTATTCCTATGGAAGCTTACCTCAGATGGGTGCGATCTCGTGCTCAGACTCTCATGATGCCATATCCTGCCATCCTGCCAGTTACTATGGAGCCTGTTGCTGAAGGGGATACTTCTTATACCATCCTTCACCCAGACATGCCCACTGACATGGAAGACTTACAGAGGTCCTGGATCCATTTGAAGGAGCAAAGGGATACTTTTGAGACTCATTACAAAGCAAGTCAAGAAAGAATCCTGGAGCTAACAAAACAACTTCACGAGGAGCGGAATCTCAACTCATACCTCAACACAAAGAGGAAACGTCCATGGGAGACTTAAAATCCCATATTTTGTATTTATTTCATTTCATTTTTATTGTAAGCCCACGGGGCAAACAAATTTATTACTAATAAAAGTTTACTTTTTGGTTGTTTAAACAAATTTAAATCTTGCGGTCCTTGAAAACATTGCATACGCATTTATACACCATATCATTGCATCACAGGTTTCTTGTGCACAGGTTTCTTATCTTCTCGCTGTTTATTTCAGCAATGGCTCTTGAACAAACAGTTAAAGATCTCCAGGCACAAAATGCACAGTTCCAAGAGCTGATCCTGAACTTGTCCAAGGGGCAGGATGAATTGAAGACACTGCTGGCCAAGAAGACTAAGAAGACTAGAAGGTCAGGAGGCCTCATCAACATGGGAAGAAGGTTCAGAGGTCCTGTCAAGACCAAGGAACAGGTTAAAGATTATGAGTCTGAAGAGTCTGAGAAAGAGGGAAGCAGTCTCCACAACACTATGGGGGACTCTGATTCTGAAGCTAACTACTATCATGATCCTAATGAAGATAAGTTCAAGATGCTGGTGGATAGAATGGATGCTATGGAATTGCAAAAGTCTTCTGGGCTGGATTTTGAAGACTTGAGTTTGATATCTGGGGTGGTTATACCCATTGGTTTCAAGGTCCCTGCTTTTGTAGTGTATGATGGTGTTTCTTGTCCCAAACTGCATCTGAGGTCCTATGTCCGGAGAATCCAACCCCATACTGCTGATAAGAAGTTGTGGAACCATTTCTTCCAATAGAGCTTGTCTGGAGCTCAATTAGAATGGTACTATCAGTTGGAGAGTGTCAACATCCGTGATTGGAATGATCTTGCTGAGGCCTTTTATAAGCAATATCAATACAATGCTGATCTAGCCCCTACTCGTATGCAACTGTAAACACCCCAAATTTGCCCTCACCCATTCACACCATGGCTTGTGATCTTTTCACATGCATAAATTCAATCATAGCATCTCATACCACATCTTTGGTTCACTGCATTGTTTCTAGGTCATCTGCATCTAGGGTTTGTGATTTGAGTTATCCAAGAGCCATTTGAGCCACTCCAAAGGGCTTCAATCATTTCAAAGGGGTCCATGTATGTTCAAGCATCATATTGTACCCCCAAAAAGTCAAGAAAGTCAAAGAATCACAAGAACTGATAATGGCATGGAAGCAGAGCCAGGTTTAACTGCACAGATGACCTAGAATTAGGGTTTTGGTTTCAAAGGCCATAACTCCAAATTTTTTGGTCATTCTTGTTTCTATTAGTCTCTATATGGTATAGGGATCATGCATATCAATTTTCATGAAGAAATTCCATGGGGAAGGTATCTAATCAAGAGTTGACTTCTTGAGCAAGTCAGTGCAAAATCAGGGCATCTGAGGCCCCCAATGACCCAACCAAGGGGTGTTCTTCATCATTTTGAATGTGCATGATCTTTATTTGATCATAGACGATGTTAGAAGTTCACAAAATTGAAGAATTTCAAGCCATTTGCAAAGTTGCCTTTTTGGGAAAATGACTTGTAATGAAAACTTGCCATTTTGGGAAACTTTTTCAACCCTTGCTTTTTGATTCAAAAATGCTTCAAATGAGAAAACTTTGGTCATGAAAGTTGTAGAATGGATCATTCCCTTTTCAAAAAGTACAAGAACTCATTCTAATTCATTTTGGATCAAAAGTTATGGCTTGTCAAAGTTGGGAAAATCACATAATTTCAAGTTATGCACCAAAGAGGCAAAGTTGCAAAATCCCTTGCCAAGGCAAAATGAGCTTTCAAATGGACCTCTAATCTTTGTACAAACATACACCAAGGCCTAAAATTCAGAATGCACCAAGAGTTTGTTCATTTTCATGACTTGTGGATCAAGAAATTTCAAAAGGGCCAAAGTTGAACAAAGTTGCAAAACATCATACAAACCCTAATCCACTTGTTAATTGGCTTCAAAACTGATCCCATGGTCCTCCTCATTCCTTGCTGCGCAGGACACCCCTATTGTCCTTGGCCTACCATTGACCCATACCTCTCTTACACAAAACTTGACTTTTTGCATAAAGACCCATACCAATCACAATAGGGCACAACCACTCCACAGACCTATCACAAGTTGATATGTGGATCAAACCCAAGCCATAACACACAACAACACAAGCTGAAACTTCAGATTGCCATAGTTATCAAAAATCCTCCAACTTGCAAAACCATTCGAATCTCTCAGCTCACTCAACCATTCTTCAAACCAACTTCACCATTGATCTCAAAATGACTCACTGATCCCAAACCAACCATTGAAACAGCCAAACACCTCACATAAACAAAACACGATTTCTGACCAGTTGGCTTGCAAACTCCCAAATCAGCCAAAAGAAATTCCTTCCAAGCATCAAGACTTCATCAGGAGTTCAAGAGGAGTGGTTTGCACCAAGAGAGAAGGCCTGAAAGTCCCAAACTGAGAAAGCTCAAGCTCAGGTACCTTCTTGAAACATTTTTCCAGAACTTGTTTCTTTAGTTATAGAATGGTAGAGTGTGTTCCACTGATCACAATGAACCTTGAATGGTGAAAAATGGTTGAGTTTTGAGTGTGTATGCATGTTCTGAAATTTTGTTCAGTTTTAGGTTTTTGTTCGAATCTTGTTGTTGATGGAAAATAAATGAAATTTGGTGCTGGATTCTTGCTCAATGGGGTTTGGGGATCATTTCTGGAGATTTGGGGGGTTTGATTTGGCCTAGGGAGTGTTTTGGAGAAATCTCAGGGGAGAGGTGGCCGGAGAAGATGACCGGAGGTCATTTCCGGCCACCTGAGAGTCATTAGTGTGTTAAACGCGTTTAGGGTAAAGTTTGAATTTGGACCCTTGATCTTGTGGACTTTTGTTGACTCCCGCGCGAATGGACGAACCAGATCCTTCATTAAACCCTAATTCTGTTTTATTAAATTAATTAATTGGGATTAAATTTGAATTTTGCCAGAAATAATTTGAGCCTTCCATTTGCGCCTAGTCAATTCGCGCGTGTTTCATTCAAACCACAACCTTTGGATCTGCATACCTTTCCATTTAATTTCATTTTTATTTCATTTTTATTCATTTGTTTTGCACATTTATTTTAAAATAGCTAAAATCATTAAAAAATTATGAAAATTTTTGTCAAGGGTTTCATGAATTTTCAGAACACAAAAATATTTTTATTTTTATTTTTTTTGCATTAAAATTATTTTTAAATCATTTAAATGATTATTTTTAATTAGTTAATGGAAATTAATTAATTAAAAATACATTTAGGTATTTAAAAATCCCAAAAAAATTCATATTGCATTTAGAAACATTTAGAAACATTGTCCAACTCTCAAAACAAATTTCTTTTTTGTTCTTGATACCTTTTGATCATTTTCAATGGAATTAAATTCTTTTTGAGGTAATATTTTGGTTCAAACTTTGAAAATCATTTCTGCCTAACCATTGAGAGTTGGATGATGATTCTTTTGGCATTGCATCTTGCATAACATGTAGTTTATAGGATAAATTTGGTTTGAATTTCTCTTGCATTTTCAATTTGTTTGGCATTTTTCTTGGCAAAGCACCTTAAAACCCTAGCAACCTTAGGAAATTCATAACTTTCACTAGGTTAAGAGTTGGATCCTCTCCTTTGGGCAGTGAACTTGTATAGGTTTAGGGTATCTTTGATTGCATTTTCAAATTTTTATCATGTTGTTTGCTTCTGGTTTTGGATTTTTGCTTTGCATGATGCATGTAACCCTAATTTGTGCTTTCCTTTGCATCCATTTCTCATTTGCTTGCATCCCTTGACTTGCCATGACATTTTGTGCATTCATTTGATTCATAAGACATCTTAGGACATGTTAGAATCATTTTTGATCATTGCATCTTTCATTTGCCATGTTGTATGTCATTTGCATTTCATGACTTTTCATGTACATTCTTGGTTCAAAACATGCCTCATTTGCATCCTTATGCTTATTTGATCATTCTCATGCCTTGCCTCATGTTTGCATCATCTCTTAGCATCATTAACACCATGTTTATGCTCCTGGTTTTGGTTTGCATCATCACATTCCATCTCATTTGCATTGCATTTCATTTCTTATGCTAACATTTCAGGTGGTAAGTTGTTTGAGAAGTGAATTTTCCTTCACTTCTCACATTCTCTTTTCATCTCTTTCATAATTCATTTGCTGCATTTTTGTATGTGTATGGGATTGAGCTTGCTCATTCTTTTTCATCTTACTTTCTTTCTTCAAGCAACTTGTCTTCTTAAGTGAAGCAAGTTGTTTTGCTTCTCTTTGCTCCTTTCATCTGCTTCCTTCCTGGTGGTTCCTCTGAAGACTTTCTTGCAAACCTCATAAACCCTAGGAACAACCAAGCATGACAATAATTAGGGTTTGATTAGTCCCCCCATTAGTTTTACCTTTGTGTCATCTTTTGTGTCTCTCCTCTCATCTCATAATCAAGGACTAAACCCTAAAGGCTTTAAGGCTTTGTGATTAAGCTTATGCCTGCATCCTTCTATTAGGATGGAGTGTATAACTTTAATCCTAAGTGTTAAACCCTTAATGTGTTTAAATCCTCTAATCAATCCACTTAATAATCATCAAGACATCAAGCTTGTAACTTGGGCCTTGCATTAGGGTTCTAATTCTTCCTTAATTGGTTAAGAAGGACTAACCCTAGTGTTAATGGACAAGTCCCCCTCAAGTTGTCTTACAAACCATAAAAATCACTTCTTCATCCTATCATTAACTAAAATCCACTTAATAAAGGCTTTGTTTTGTCATGAGGTTAATCCCTAATCATGGATTAAGTTGAGGAGTCTTTCTCAGCTTAAATGTTCTCATCTATTATCCTTCTATTAGGATGGTGTAATGAGTCCATTTAATCCTTGATTATGGCTTAATCTCATTACTTAACACTAAACAAAAACAACAAAAACATCTAAATAATCACAAGTAGGTTAATGATCTTAATCCTACTTCAGGGTGATTAAGTGTGAGATGCTGACTTCACACTTAAGGTATTCTCATTACCCCTAATCAGAGGGAAGATGTGATGAGTTTACTAACCCATTGGTTTAGGCTTAAGCTCATTAACTTATGACACATTTCCAAAAGCAATAAAAGACTGAAAAATACAAAAACAAACAATAATCGTCTCCTACGGGATTCTTTTCTCATCTCATTCACTCACAAACGAGAACTTGCTTCTTCCGTCTAATGCAAGACAGTTTGCACCTGAGCTAGACAGGTCATACACTTGAGCATATGCAAGCAAGCAGTTCACAAGTCAATTTATCTTTCAGTCTCTTTGAGTCGAACTACGGTGTTTTGACTTCCTCATTGCACGAGAGGATACGTAGGCATAACTTAACAGTTATCGAACAAAAGTCTTTGTATATTCCCCCTCCCTCCAGCATTATTCTTTAAGCCTCTTAGTCTTGGGCATTATACTCTTGTTATTACACTGACACTGCTCTTATACACTTCACATTTCTTTTACACTGACACTTGCATTCTTTCCAGCTTTGATACACAAAATGCACTGACACTACCCCTTTAAAACACAAATCTTTTAAGCGTGGATCCCGTCTAATACGGCGGACAATCTGGGTGCTAATACCTTCCCAGGTTGTAACCAACCCCCTTTCTCAGTATCTCTGGTTCGCAACCGTCTTATCCATATCTTTTTAGGTCTATGCAGCATTACCTTTCCTCCGGGATAAAAATGCCTAGCTGGCGACTCTATTCATTCTTCCTCCTTTCGCCGACCGTTCGCGTCTGTACCCCATTTGACCTAGCCTCATTTGGTGGGAGCGACAGCTTGGCGACTCTGCTGGGGACCCTTATATTGTAACCAGGGCTTCTGGTTCTTTTTGTGGGTTCCTCCCTAGCGCTTGTTTGATTTGTGTTTACTGGGGTGTTAGTGCTAATTGTGTTTATATATTTGCTTTATTTATTGTTTTATGTACAACTTTGTTTATTGCTTTCCTTTACAGTTTTTCATATTTCATACTGTCATTGCTGGATATGGTCTCTGTTTTAATGGGTTGGGTTTCATTGAGAGTTTAAGGTCCTATACCTGGGACCTGAGTGACACCTAGGCTAGAGTGGTTCATGTTCTTTCCCATTCCATTTCGGTCTGGTGCGGGAATATGAAACACGGTTCAGATGTGGGTTTCTTCTTGAGAACTCTGTGCTACAGATCTCCTGTAGTGCTAGGGCTATCTGGGAAGCCTGCTAAGTCTGGATGACCTTTACTATGACCTTCAGAAACTGAGGTGAATTAGAGGAGGATCTTTTATGGTTATTGTAAACATTGTACCTCCGGGTTAGAAGTGTTTACACTTCTCATAACTGATCCAAGTCTGAGGATCCTTGTTTTAGAACACCACCTGTGAGGGGGTTGGGCTGTTTGAAGGTTTGCAGGTGCCTTTGGCCACATCATACCCTGTTACTGATTTTGTTTAAGAGTACTCCACTTTGGACAGTTCTTGTGATTTAACCCTGGACATGTGGCTCTTTATTTGAGCCCCCCACCTTGGTTACTGGACTTTTGGACCTCCATCTGGCCTTCTTAGACATACATGGACTTATATCAAGGCAGTAATCGGATCCAGCTTGATCATAAACCCTTGCATATCATTTGCATACATCATCATTGCATCATTTAACATCTGTTTATTTGTTTTTCAGGGTATCCACATTACATCTGGCTTGGTTTTGACCCCTTCATCTGCATAGACCTCTGTTCATCAGTTATCTGCTTCAGCTGTCCTCATCATCACCATCAGCAGCCTATCAGTGGCTCATCTCCAGTGTCAGTCTTCATCATCAGCATTTGTTTCAGCTCTTCATCAGCAATCATGGCACCCAAGAAGAGCAACATTTCATACCACTTCTTTGAGCCTGTGCTGACTGGCATTAGGCAGGTCCAGGCACTTATCACTCCAGACCACATCCCATTATTCAGAGAGCATTATGGAGGCATCCTTGATATGGTTATGGACCTAGACCCTTCTCATAGGAGTTTGATCCACACTTGCCTACAGTTTTATGACCCTCCTTTGAGATGCTTCACTTTCCAGAACTTTCAGCTAGGACCTTTGTTGGAGGAGTTCTCATCATTGATTGGAGTACCTGTCAGGGGCGGTGTTCCCTTCAACCCTGAAATGACTTCTCCCAGCAATGAAGAAGTGGCAAAAGCACTATACCTGGAACCTATTTTGATTGAGCAGAACATGACAACAAAGGCTGGGATCCCTGGCCTACACTTAGACTTTTTGACTTCTCAGGCCATCCTGAAGGCCTCCTTGGGAGAATGGAGGGCAGTTTGTGCATTGTTAGCCCTCAGTATATATGGGGTTATACTATTTGCAGATGAGCCCAAGTTTATCAGCAAGAATGCCATTCATCTTTTCCTTCTGAGGAACCCAGTGCCCACATTGCTGGGAGATTTCTATTATTCTGTTCACCAAAGAAATGAGAAGCAAAGAGGAAGGTTGGTAAGATGTTGTGCTCCCCTGTTTCATACTTGGCTGCTCAAACACTTACCCAAGACTGATGCCTTCCTGAATCCCCACCAACAGAAGAATTGGGCTAAAAGACTTATTGCTTTGACTTCAGATGACATCAGATGGTGCACCCAAAGCACCAAAGGCAGGGACATAATTACTAGCTATGGACAGTTCCCCAATGTACCTCTAATAGGAGTGAAGGGTTGCATTAATTACAACCCTCTGCTGTTTAAAAGACAGTTGGGCTATGCTTTGGTTCACCCTCCTAGAGAGCAAGACTTGGCTGAAACCCTTTATTGTGAGATAAAACCTAATCTAGCTGTTGTCAGACAAGCATCCTGGGCTTGGGACAACATCCAGACCAAGGGGATGGCCATTCTTGGGAGGTGCAACAATGTGGCTTCAGCTCAGTATTATGATTGGTCTCATGCTAGAGCTCAGATTTCTGGGATGCCTTTCACCATTGAGGATACACCTGGACCATCCACAGCACCACCTCCAGCCACTGTCAGCCTGGAAGAATTTGAGAAACTGAAGGAGAGGAATGAGAATCTGTCTCAAGCTCTGAAGAAGACCCTCTGGGAGAGGAGTGATGGTCGTCTAGACATTGAGAGGTTGGAAAAGCTTAAGGTGGAGCATCTGGCCAGGATTGAGAAAGCAGAGGACTACATCAAGAAATCAAGAGCTGGGGAGCAAATTTTGAAGAATGCCCGTAAAGAGGCTAAGTTTCAGAAGGCTAGGACTGATCTCTATCTGAAAGAAAGTCAAGCTAGGTGGGTCAGGATCACTGAAGCTCGTACTCAAGAAGATAAGAGAACTCAAGCCAAGATTGAACAGTTAGAGGCTAATGAAAAGAAGCAGCAGGAAGGTTTGTTGGCAGCCCAGAAGGAGATTTCAGAGTTGAAACTTAGGGCTAGTGTGAAGAGGTCAAAGGACCAAGACAGGCACAAGAAGTTGACCACTGCTATTGCCACCAGGAACCTTCTTATCAGAAACATTACAGAGCATCCGGCTGGTCCTGTAACTGAAGCACTTCTGAAGGAGGTTAAGGAGGATGAGTTTGGATTAGATGTTTGACTTCTTTGCTTGTTGTTATTTCCATTTCATGTACTTTTCTTTTTATGTTGTATTTTGACCCCTCAGGGGCGTATGTTGTAAGAAAATAAACTATGTATGATCCACCATTTGTAATATATTTGTTAGTTTGTTTCATTGGGTTTCTTTTCTCAAGCAAACATCAAAGCATCTTCCTCAGGGTCTGGAAAGGTCAAAACCAAAAGCCAAGCCGGATACCTTGGAAAACAAATAAGCATACTGCATTGCATACTAACTCTTGTTTTGTTTTGTAGGATTTTGTTTTGTTTGTTACTAACTCTGTTGTGATTCAGGAAATATTGCTCGCAGAAGAGTGTTCCCTCTCAACCGTCTGCACAGGTATCCTCCTCGCAACAATCTTCCTGGTATCCAAATGGACCAAGTACAGCAAGATCTGACAGAGGTCAGAACCCAGATGGCTAATGAAAGGCTGGAGATGAGAAATCAAATGACCCAATTCATGGAAGTAATGAATGGCTTGGCCCAAAGTCAAGAAAGGTTGAGGGTATTGGTAGAAAGACAAACCCCGGAAGAACCCCATCTGGAACTGGAGGAACAAGTAACAATGAAAGGGGTCAGCCTCATGTTAACCCACCAGTATATGGGCCTCATCTACACCCGGAAGTCAATATCCCGGTTAATGTGCAAGGAAATACTACTGCAGGCAGGATCTTGCAAGAAGATCCTTAAGAGGAGCAGTTCACTGTAATGGGAGCTGGGGATGAAGTTTATGATAGGAGGTTTGATGAAATTGCTGAGAAGTTGAGATCTCTGGAGTCTCAAAATTCCTTGGGTTTTGATGTCATGGATATGGGGTTAGTGGATGGGGTAAGGATTCCCCACAAGTTTAAACCCTTGTGCTTCGAGAAGTACAACGGAACTTCCTGTCCACGAACTCACCTACAGTCTTTTCTGGGGAGGCTTAAAGCATATACAATGGATGAGAAACTGTGGATGTTCTACTTTGAAGACAGTTTGACTGGGGCTTCAAGGGAGTGGTACTCACACTTGACCAGAGCTACTATCAGATGCTGGAAGGACTTAGCTGAAGCCTTCATCAGACAATACCAATACAACCTGGACATGGCTCCTAACAGGACCCTTTTGATGGGAATGTCTCAGTCCTCCAGAGAAAGCTTCAGGGAATATGCCCAGAGGTGGAGACAGCTTGCTGCTGCTGTCCAGCCACCCATGTCGGAAAGAGAAATGGCCGACATGTTTATGAATACTCTGCAAGGAACATATATTGATAGGCTAGCAGCCTTTTCTTCCACCAGTTTCTCTGACGTAGTTATAGCTGGAGAAAATGGGTAAGATTTCTGATAATGGTGCAAGTTCGTCAAGTAATCCCAGGAAGCCTTTTGTGGGACCTAGAAGAACCAGTGAGACAAATGTCATTCATGCCGGCAGGGGCAGACCTCAGTATGTCCACAGATCAGTAGCAGCTGTCACTATTCCAGCTCCGATTCCTCAGCAACCAACATATCAACAACCACAACAACCCCACTATCAACAGCAAGTTCAGTATCCTCCACAGAGGACCTACAACAACAATAACAGCAATCAACAACAAAGACCCTTTCAGCAAAGACCATCACAGGCAAATAGGGTGATTGATCCAATCCCTATGCCTTATGCCGCTTTATTGCCACAACTCCTGAAACTCAACTTGGTTGAATTAAGGACATTGGCACCACCAGATCCCTCTAATCTCCCAAGAAATTACGATGTCAACGCCAGATGTGCTTTCCATTCCAATGCACCTGGCCACAATACGGAGAAATGCAGGGCTTTGCAAATGAAGGTACAAGACCTCTAAAGCCCTCAACTTTGCACCCCCTCCAAGTGTCACCAAGAATCCCATGCCCAATCATGGAGGACCAAGAATTAATGCCATTGAGGAAGACAAGCCATCTTTCTTAATCACCAGTGTTGGACAGATTCGGACACCTCTGGTAGAAATTAAAGCTCAGCTTCTAGAGTACCAGATGTTCCCCGGGTGTGAGCTCGGTTGTGGGTACTGCAACATTTCGATTAATGGGTGTGATAACTTGAGAAGCGGCATAGATGGTCTTATCAAAAGTGGTATACTTCATATCACAACAACGGCGCCTACAAATCCAACAAATCCTTTGACAACAATTCCTGACTCTTCTACAACTGCAACAACAATCATTCTGAATAATTCATCAGTATCATCCACAATGGCTTCATCCATCACTTCAACAAATCAGATGTCAACAACCATTTCTTCTACAACATCAGCATCCATTTATTCAGCAGGATCTTCTACAACACCAACAGCAATTAATGAAGATATCTCAGCAGTCACTATCTACTATGATCCGTCAAGTGTTCCTCCAAACAACAACTTTCAACAACAAACAGTGGCACCTCCTGCCAGGTCACCAGTCACCATTTACTACGATCCGCACACCATTTCAGTACCCTCCTCTGCAGCAGTCAGTCCAGTTACCATCACGGTGCCTGGACCAGTTCCATATGAAAGCAGTAATGCCATACCTTGGCATTATGGCTCTGACCTCTACTGCAACGAGGAGAAAATCATTTTTGACTCTTCAACCTCTGCTCCACAGATTGATAATGTTGGGGGAGGCGGAGGCTTCACCAGAAGCGGACGCCATTTTGCCTCACAATTGCAAAGACCTAATGCCGAAGCAGAAGCAGCTGCCAAAACGAAGGGAAAGAGTGTGATATCTGAAGAACCAATTATCAAGGAAACTCAGAAGACATCTTTTGAACAAGATGTAGACGAGTTTATGAGGATTATAAAGAGAAGTGATTACAAGATGGTGGATCAGCTTCACCAAACTCCCTCAAAAATCTCCATATTATCTCTGTTAATGTGTTATGAAGCCCATAGGAATGCATTATTGAAAGTCCTGCACGCGGCGTACGTGCCAGAGGAGATCACTGTTAATCAGCTAGAAACTGTGGTGGCAAATGTCAACACCAGTCATGGACTGGGTTTTACCAATGCTGATTTAACAACTGAGGGGCGTAACCACAACAAGGCTTTACACATCACTCTAGAATGCAAGGGTGCTGTTCTATCCCATGTACTGGTGGACACTGGTTCCTCGCTCAATGTTCTACCAAAGAAAGCCTTGGTGAAGCTGGAGTACGATGGCTTGGCGTTGCGTCCAAGTAATTTGGTGGTGAGAGCATTTGATGGCTCTAAAAGATCAGTGCTTGGGGAGATTGATCTGCCTGTGATGATTGGCCCGCAGACTTTTAAAATTACCTTCTATGTGATGGACATTCAGCCGGCCTACAGCTGTTTGTTGGGTAGACCCTGGATCCATGCCGCTGGCGCTGTTACGTCTACCCTTCACCAGAAGCTGAAATTCGAGTGGGAAGGCCAGATCATCACCATCTGTGGTGAAGAAGACATCTTTGTTAGCCATCTGGCTACGTATAAGTATATTGAGATGGATGGAGAGATCCATGAAACCATGAGCCAAGGGTTTGAGGCCCTGAATATTAATGAAGCATCTGCTGTACTAGGAACCTCCATGACGTCTTATCAGCAAGCCAGGAAGGTTGTTGAAGAGGGGACTGCCCAAGGCTGGGGCAAGTTGCTGCCCGTGGAGAAGAAGGAGGATAGATTTGGGTTGGGTTACAAACCAACTCAACAAGATCAATCAGAGGCTGCCAAGAAGCCCAATTTTGTTTGCGGGGGAATGCTCACCCTGGATGCAGTGAACAACTTGGAAGACGAGGAAGAAAGCGACCGCAACCTGGAGAGCTGGATACGTCCAATGATCCCGGGGAGCCAAGTCCTTAACCGGTCTTCCCAGGAAATTATAAGGGTTACTCCTGCAGAGTAATTATTATTTCCTGTATTTTTAAGCATGCATCAAGTCTTGCATCTTGCCCAAGATGACAAGACTCATTTTGTAATCGGGCCATCTTGTAATTTTGTGCAAACAGATCAATCAATGAATATCGGACATCTTTTGCAAATGAGTCTTTTTCTTTTCCGCTCACTGTTTTTCATTTTTCTTTTTGTACAAAAATAAAATGGCAATGTTTTCCAAAATGAAATTTTCATCTCACTTTTTTCTAAAACAAGATTAAAAATGATCACTAAAATAAACAATCTAAACCCTTGCAGAGAGTGCCTTTCAGACCGCACCGACAACAACACTGCTATGGCTCTGTATGACTTTGACAATCCAATCAATCAAGCTGATGAAGGGGTTGAAGAAGATTATGAGCTACCTGAAGAGCTAGCCAGGTTGTTAAGGTAAGAGGAGAAGGTTATCACTCCTCATCAGGAGGAGGTCGAAACGGTTAATCTTGGTACGGAAGAAGACGTGAAAGAGGTTAAGATCGGGGCCTGCCTACAAGACTCAGTGAAAGAGAAACTGATTGACATGCTTCGTGAATATGTGGATGTGTTTGCTTGGTCTTATCAGGATATGCCAGGGTTGGACACCGATATTGTTATGCACAAGCTGCCTTTGAAAGAGGATTGTCCGCCGGTAAAAAAGAAGTTGCACCGTACTCGCCCAGATATGGCAATGAAGATAAAAGAAGAGGTGCAAAAGCAGTGGGACGCCGGTTTCCTTGCTGTAACTAGCTATCCACCATGGGTTGCTAATATTGTACCTGTGCCTAAGAAAGACGGCAAGGTGAGGATGTGTGTGGACTACCGGGATCTGAACAGAGCCAGCCCGAAAGATGACTTCCCATTACCTCACATTGATGTATTGGTTGATAATACGGCTCAGTTCTCGGTATTCTCCTTCATGGATATTTTCAGGATATAATCAGATCAAGATGTCACCTGAAGACATGGAGAAGACAACTTTCATCACACCCTGGGGCACGTTCTGTTATAAGGTGATGCCATTCGGACTGAAGAATGCTGGTGCAACCTATCAACGGGCTATGGTAACATTATTCCACGACATGATCCATAAAGAAATCGAATGTTATGTGGATGACATGATTGCCAAGTCCCTCACAGAAGAAGACCACCTAGTAAATTTGTTGAAGCTATTCAAGCATCTGAGGAAGTACCAATTGAAGTTAAACCCCAACAAATGCACATTCGGGGTGCGATCCGGTAAGCTGCTGGGATTTATTGTAAGTGAAAAAGGGATTGAAGTTGACCATGATAAAGTTAAAGCCATTCAAGAAATGCCTGCACCAAAGACAGAAAAAGAAGTTCGGGGTTTCCTAGGTAGATTGAACAACATTTCACGGTTCATATCTCACCTTACAGCAACCTGTGAGCCTTTGTTCAAGCTGTTAAGAAAAGAACAAACGGTCAGGTGGAACAAAGACTGCCAGAGGGCTTTTGACAAAATCAAGGAATACTTACAAGAGCCTCCAATCCTTATGCCTCCAATGGAAGGAAGACCTTTAATCATGTACTTGACAGTATTAGAAGAGTCAATGGGGTGTGTGCTGGGCCAGCATGACGAGTCTGGTCGAAAAGAGTATGCAATTTACTACCTAAGCAAAAAGTTTACCGACTGTGAACAACGTTATTCACTGCTCGAGAAAACTTGTTGTGCTTTAGCGTGGGCTGCTCGCCGACTGATACAGTATATGTTGACCCACACTACTTTATTGATATCAAAGATGGACCCAGTTAAGTACATTTTTGAGAAGCCAGCACTTACCGGACGGGTTGTAAGATGGCAAATGATACTTATAGAATATGACATCCAGTACACATCTTAAAAAGCCATCAAGGGCAGTGTACTGTCTGATTATCTTGCTGAGCAACCTATTGATGATTACCAGCCTATGAGATTTGACTTCCCCGATGAAGACATCATGTTCATAAAAGCAAAATATCATGAAGAGCCTGTTCACACTGAAGGGCCTGACCCGGAAGAAGAATGGACTATGATGTTTGATGGGGCTGTTAATATGAATGGTCGTGGTGTTGGTGCAGTACTCATTACACCCAAGGGAGTTCACATGCCTTTCTCGGCAAAGCTCACCTTCAATTGCACTAACAACGAAGCTGAATACGAAGCTTGTATTATGGGTCTTGAGGAAGCCATTGACCTCAAGATCAAGACTTTGACTGTATTCGGAGATTCAGCTTTGGTAGTTAATCAAACCAAAATGGTACACACACTAGGATCATCTGATACCTTATAGGGATTATACAAGGAGGTTATTGACCTTCTTTACAACAGTCAAGCTTAGGTATATCCCTCGGGACGAGAATCAGTTTGCAGATGCTCTGGCTACCATTTCATCCATGATCAAAGTTCAAGCTGCCAACTTTGTACCTCGGATTTCAGTGTGCAGACTTGACAGACCAGCATATGTATTTGCAGCAGACGCTGTCAAAGATGATAAGCCTTGGTTCCATGACATTAAATGCTTCTTGGAGGATCAAACATACCCACCTGGGGCATCTTCCAATGATAAGAAGACTTTAAGAAGGCTTGCTGGTAGTTTCTTTCTGAATGCTGACGGTTCCTTGTACAAAAGGAACTTTGATATGGTACTTCTCCAGTGCGTTGATAAAACAGAAGCAGACTTGTTAATGCACGAAGTGCACGAAGGATCCTTTGGTACCCATGCAGGAGGACATGCCATGGCTAAAACGTTGCTAAGATCAGGTTATTACTGGATCACAATGGATGCCGACTGTTGTGCCTACGCCAGAAAATGCCATAAATGCCAGATTTACGCGGATAAAGTACATGTACCTGTTGCACCCCAAAATTTGCCCTCACAATACAAGGCTTTGTGTACTAAGAGGTTCACAAGGTTCACAAGACCTTTCATGAGGTTCATGAAGTTTACAAGACACTTTATGAGGTTCACAAGGTTCACAAGACCTCCCATGAGGTTCACAAGGTTCACAAGACATCTTATGATGGTTCACAAGGTTCACAAGACATCTTATGATGGTTCAAAAGGTTCACAAAGTTCACAAGTAGTCAAAAGATTTGACAATTCCCTCAGACAATGCACCTCCTAAGTAGTGCATCCAAAACTAGGGTTTTGACTTTAATCAGGCTAAATGGACTTCCAAGACTTCAAGTGAGCTTCATAACATCTTATATGTGTTTAAAAACCCCCATGACAAGTTTCAAGACTTTTCTCAAAGGTTTGCTCAGTCAGATAATCAGATAAGTCAAAATCAGTCAAAGCAGTTAAAAAGTCAAACTGAGGTCAACTATGGTCAAACCAAAGTCAAACTTCATGATTTTTTGCCAACATCAAGTATATGAAGTAAAATTCATCATTTGATCAAGGTTTGATCATGATTCATCAAGGAGATTTCATATCATCAAGAATCAGAGGTTTCTAAATTAGGGTAATCTCAGGAAAAGTCAACTGAACTTTGACCAGCCATAACTTTCACATGCTTCATCACCAATTTTCCATCCAAAGCTCATTTTGAAGTAAATTGAATTTTCTACAACTTTGTGTCTCACAAGCCAAGCCCAAAAATGCTTCATTTGGAAGGTATGAGCTAAGACATTATAGGTCCTTTTGAAAGTCAACAAAAAGTCAACAACTTCAAAAGGGCATAACTTGAGAATGGTAAATGACATGAACATGAAACCAATGGGGTTGGTTAGAGGACTCTTCAAGCTTTCCAAAATGTCCAAGAACACCCTCATAGCATTAAAATTGAAGGATGTGTGCCCTTGCAAAGTTGGGAAATTTTAGGGAAGTTTATGAAGCAAATGGAGGTTTAAAACCAAATTTTGCTAAATGGGCTGAACTTTTGGTGACCCAAAGTGATCCATGACATCATGCACGAAAATTATTTGATATTTTCATAATTTTATTTTATTTAATTTATTTATTATGATTTTTTATATTAAAAATCATTTTAAATTTAAATAAAATATCAAGTGTGAAGATTTAAAATATTTTTTTGTTCTAGAAGGTCATGAATGCAACTTGGATCAAATTGATACAAAAATTATGGTGATTGGCTTGAAATAGAAAGGGTTTATTCAAGAATATTTGAAATTTAAGCTTGAATCTTTTTCAATCTCATGGATCCAAATCTTCCACACAACCATCAACTCTTTTGTCCTAAATCCATTACACTATAAGTATACAACACAACCCTATTCATTAGGGACGAATTCCAGCCTCCAAGAGTAAGTTCAAGTTTTCAAAAATTCATCACAAAACTCAAATTCGGATTTCACAATTCAAGCCTTTTTGAACCAATTTGAAGGTTGAGACATGTTTATGGGACATCATTGAATCATTCCCAATGATCATTTGCATCCAAAACATCTCACATTGCATAAACCGAATCTCTCTTGTCTTTGAATTCAAATTTTTCGATTTCGATTATTTAGCTACTATTAACTAATTTTGTTTATTGATTTGTGATTGTTTGAAGCTTGTGATGAATTCTGGATAGTTTAATTCGAGTTTCATGAACTGGGGTGAATTCCACCATTGCTAGGGTTTTCGGCCTCCATTAGGGTTTCACTCTCAAGCTAATATAAATTAATTCTAAGAACACAGATCAATGCCAATTCATCTCTGGATCATGTTTGTATAATTAATTTGATGAAATTTTACAGTTTTGATGGTGTATAAGATTCATAGGTTTTGCTGCAAGTTTTGAATTCGCATGAGATTTGGTAACAGAATTCGCAGCTAAATTCCCAGGGCTGGAGGAAGAAGAAGGAGCCAGCGCGCGCGTTTTGAAAATTCAAATATTGTTCATAATATTTTATTCAATTGTTTCTGTTTTTGTTCACAAGTGCAGCGTTGGCCTGGTGGTAAGAAACGCGCGTGTGTTATTTGAGGACCCTGGTTCGAAACCTGGCTGCAGTGGTTTTTTTTCTATTTTTATCTTTTAATTGTTGTACTTAATATATTATGTGTTGTTATGAACATGTTACCAGTAGCGCCCTCCCGGCTGGATGGAAAGAACGTTTGGGTGTTGTGTAAGGGACCTGGGTTCGAATCCCCCTAGGCCCTTTTATGTTGTTTTATTTTTGCCATGATTATTTCCAGGTTAGACAACAAAACAAAGTGGAATGGAGTACATATCAGCTGCGTGCAGTGGCTCAGTTGGTTTTGGGAATCCTTCAGCCAGGTAAAGGACCTGGGTTCAAATCCCAGGTCCTGTTTTTTTAGGTTTTTTCATTGTTTTGCTATTTTCTTTATTTTTTATTAAATTAATTAATATAATTTATATAAAACCTAAATAATTAATAATCCTTTCTTAAAATTTCATATTGTCAAAATATAATAATTTATTTTCAAACCTTTTTTTTTATGTTTATATTTATTAATATGTATATATATATATTTTGTATGTAATTTCATTAATTATTTGTAAAATAAATTATAAACCCTAATTTTATTTTTTCTAAAATTCATAACCCTAATAATTTTCACAAACCCTAAAATTTAATTCTATTTTATTATTTACTTTAATTATGTACATATTTCTATAATTTGTTTATAATCTAATTTTTGTATATAAATAATTTTTAATATATGTTTAGAAATAGTTAAAAATTGCTAATTTTAATTTTGTAATTATAATTTTATTTTCATAATATGTTCATAATTAACTTAATTTTTTATAATTTGCATATAACTTAAAATTTCATAATAATTAGTATATAATTGTTTATATTTTATTCTTAATCTTAAAAAATAATTGTTCATTGATTTTAATATTTTTGCTCATATTATGTTTATATGATATTTTATTATTACTAACCTCATTTAACTTTGTATTATTTTTATTATTATTTTCTACTAACCCAATTATTATTATTATTTATTTTTGCTTATTATATTTAATTTGCTTTTGATTATTATTATTATGTAATTGTTCCTTGGATGTAATATTTAGTAGTAATGTTTAAATATTTATTTTATGCTATGGTTAGTAACAATAGGGGGTGTAACATGTTTGTATGTTTAAAATCAATTTAGATCACTAATTTAAAAGATAAATATTAAAATTGTACACTCACGCACGTAAGTCGATCTTTGATCGCCATCTCACTTCCTTAGGGATACCTCTCATGTTGCCTAAACAAAAAGGTCAAGTAGGGTGTATAAAGCAAAGTCCCTCACCTCACATCATCTAGTCCCTTAACAGATAAAAAGATCAAGTCCCTTTTCGAATGTTGCCTTCGTAATGATCTTGTCCCTTTCAAATAAAGATGATAAGTCCCTTCGAATTGCTTATACACCCCACAGTTGCCTAAATAAACAGATGACCCTTCACTTGTCCCTCACATCCAAGGTAATGACTACCTATTCCTTAATAATAGGGATAGTCTTACCACTTAAAGGATATTTAAGAACAGAAAAGACTTAACTTAGGGTAGGTTCCTCTTATGTACTTGCTCACTTTTCAAAAACATTTCAAACACTTCACATTTTTCAAGCAATTTTCAAAACAAAGGCTTTATATATATCCGTACATGGATCATTATAAAGTACTTAAGAAAATTTCTATTCACACACTTCACATTTCAAAAACATTTTAAAGTGAGCTAAGTAACTAAGAGCCCATGGATAACCATGGATGTAAAGGGTGCTAATACCTTCCCTTTACATAACCTACCCCCCGGACCCAAAAATCTTTTAAAAAGGTCTTTCCTGTTCTTTTATGCCTTTCCTTTGGATAAAATAAAAGTCGGTGGCGACTCTTGCTATCCGCAACATAACTAAAGTCAGTTCTCCCACCGTGTTACAGAACTGGCGACTCTGCTGGGGATTTAATAAAAGAGGGGTACCCTTAGGAATTAGATCACTTTAAAATTGTTTGCCTTGTTTGCTTTATACTTATCTGTTGGGCTCTTATGTGTGAAAGATCCTAACCCGGATCTAGTGTACCTTAGGTAAATGGCAATAGACCAAGGAAACTGTACGGCGTATACCGATATGGTTGCTCTGGTGGCCATAGTTAGTGTGACTTCTTGGTTGGTGCTTATGTTCCTTAAGTCGAGTTGAGGATAATATGAGGCTGCCATATGTTGTCAATGCACTAACTAACTTTTAGAACCCTAGTTATCCCATCTTGGCCTTTAGAAAGTAGTGAGATAACCGGCTTTGGTGAAGACTGAAGTTGGTTGATACTCGATACTACGCTCATTGAGATTCTAAACTTGGAGGGTTTTGGTTGGCAAGTAAGTTGCCTACTGAACAACCACCCTTGTGAAGGATCAATGATATTGAGATCCCTTAGAACCTGGTTACTTTATAGGACAGGATGAACCATCTAAACTTCAGGGGAGGGTATTTATCTTTAAACCTCATGCAAGCCTTTGAACCTAGGGCTATTGTTTGACTTGTTTGTGTGTGCCACATGTTTGTGATTGAGCATAATATCATAGAATCATCATGCATCATAAGCATAGCATTTTCACTAACCATTTCAAGGACCAAAGGATTTATCTTTGTTCTTTGTTGAGGGTCATGACTTCTGCTCGTAGGAATACTATCCGGATCAACTTTGTAGGAATACCTTCTAAGCTTAAGGAATTGGTCTCTCAAGTTTCTGAAAACTCCCAAATCATCAATAAACATGGTCATCTACTGGATCTAGTTACTTCAGGGTTCAATGAAGACATGATGAGTGTTCTGTTTCAGTTCTTTGATCCTAAGCACCATCGCTTCACATTCCCCGACTATCAGCTGGTTCTTACAATGGAAGAGTTCTCCAAACTGTTGGGTATACCTATCCTTGATCAAAGACCCTTTACAGGCTTAGAAAAAGAGCCTAAACCTGAAGTCATTGCTGCAGCTCTACATTTGAAGAAGTCAGACATTGTCTTGGAAACAAGGAGTGGAGTTAAGGGTATTCTTGCTAAGGTGTTGATAAAGAAGGCTCAAGTGTTCTTAAAGGCTATGAGCTATGATGCTTTTGAGGAGATCCTAGCCTTGTTGATTTATGGCTTAGTATTGTTCCCCAATCCAGATCAGTTCATAGACGTTCACGCCATCAACATATTTCTGAGTCATAATCCAGTGCCTACATTACTTGGGGATATCCTGCATTCTCTTCATACTCGTACTACAAAGGCACGAGGAACTCTGATGTGTTGCATACCTTTGCTATCTAGGTGGTTTATTTCTTACCTTCCTCGATCAGTGATGAAGAATGAGCAAGGGTTCAGGTGGTCCAAGAGGATTATGTCACTCTCTCATTCAGATACCCATTGGTGCTCCAGGTCTATGGAGAATGTTACTATCATTGACCGTTGTGGGGAGTTTCCTAATGTGCCACTTCTAGGCATAAGAGGAGGCATTACTTACAACCCTTCTTTAGCTCTACGACAGTTTGGTTACGCTCGGAGTGATGGTCCACATGACATGTTGATTCAGGGTATTGTGTTTGACTACGACAACGATCTGCAAGGTTACCGTCAAAGGTTCATACGAGCATGGGGAAAAGTGAACAAGGTTGACAGCAAGACTCTGGATCCCAAGTACACTATTCCTATAGAAGCTTACCTCAAATGGATGCGATCTCGTGCTCAGATTCTCATGATTCCATATCCTGCCATCCTGCCAGTTACTATGGAGCCTGCTGCTGAAGGAGATACCTCTTATACCATCCTTCACCCAGACATGCCCACTGACATGGAAGACTTACAGAGGTCTTGGATCCAGTTGAAGGAGCAAAGGATACTTTCGAGGCTCATTACAAAGCAAGTCAAGAAAGAATCCTAGAACTAACAAAGCAACTTCACGAGGAACGGAATCTCAACTCATACCTCAACACAAAGATGAAACGTCCATGGGAGACTTAAAACCCCATCTCTTGTATTTATTGCATTTCATTTTCTGTAAGACCAAAAGGCAAAACAAATTTATTACTAATAAAAGTTTACCTTCTTGTTTGTTTAAGCAAATTTAAATCCTGCGGTCCTTGAAAACATTGCATATACATTTACATTCCATATCATTGCATCACAGGTTTCTTGTGTACAGGTTTCTCACCTTCTTGTTGTTTATTACAGCAATGGCTCTTGAACAAACAGTTAAGGATCTCCAGGCACAAAATGCACAGTTCCAAGAGCTGATCCTGAACTTGTCCAAGGGGCAGGATGAATTGAAGACACTGCTGGCCAAGAAGACTAAGAAGACTAGAAGGTCAAGTGGCCTGATCAATATGGGAAGAAGGTTCAGAGGTCCTGTCAAGACCAAGGAACAAGTTGAAGACTATGAGTCTGAAGAGTCTGAGAAAGAGGGAGGCAGTCTCCATAATACAATGGGGAACTCTGATTCTGAGGCTAACTACTATCATGAGCCTAATGAAGATAAATTCAAGATGCTGGTGGATAGAATGGATGCTATGGAATTACAGAAATCTTCTGGGCTGGATTTTGAAGACCTGAGTTTGATATCTGGGGTGGTTATACCCATTGGTTTCAAGGTTCCTACTTTTGTTGTTTATGATGGTGTCTCTTGTCCCAAGCTGCATCTGAGGTCTTATGTCAGAAGAATCCAACCCCATACTGCTGATAAAAAGTTGTGGATCCATTTCTTCCAAGAGAGCTTATCTGGAGCTCAATTGGAATAGTATTACCAGTTGGAAAGTGTCAACATCCGGGATTGGAATGATCTTGCTGAAGCCTTCTATAAGCAGTATCAATACAATGCTGACTTAGCTCCTACTCGCATGCAACTTCAGAGCATGTCCATGGGTGCTAAAGAAAGTTTCAAGGAGTATGCTCAGAAGTGGAGAGACTTGGCTGGAAGAGTGCAACCGCCTCTAACTGACAGGGAGTTAGTTGATATGTTCATGTGTACGTTGAATGGTCCATTTTACAGTCATCTCATTGGAAGCTCATCATCTGGCTTCACTGAGTTGATAATGACAGGAGAGCGTGTAGAAAGTGGTATCAGGAGTGGCAAGATTCAAGTGGGTGCTTCTTCATCAGGTGCTGCAAAGAAGCCTCCCAGTGGGAAGAAGGAGTCAAATGCTGTTTATGGTCAACCTGATCGTAATAGAAGGCATCAGTCTGTGAGTGCAGTTCATATTTCAAATCCAACTCCTACAACATCAGAGCAGCCACAGGGAAATCAACAGAGGGCTAGAAGGCAGTTCACTAAGATCAACATGTCAATGGCCCAAGCCTTGCAACACTTGTTGAAGGCTGAACTTATCACTCTGAAAGATGCTCCTCAGAATCCTAATGTTACCTCTCCCAGGTACAATCCTAATGCACGATGTGCATATCATTCAAACTGCCAGGGACATGATACCAATAGCTGTTGGGTATTAAAGAACAAAATTCAAGATATGATTGAGGCTGGAGAGATTGAGTTTGACCCTCCGGGTACTCCAAATGTGATTACTGCTCCCATGCCAAATCATGAGAAGACTGTCAATGCAATTGATGAAGATTCACATATTTATTCAGTTGCAGAGTTGACCACACCATTGTCTGTCATTAAGAAGAAGCTAGTACAAGCTGGGTTCTTTCCAGGTTGTCGTGAAGATTGTTTGTATTGTACCTATAAGCCGGATAGTTGCTGGAGATTGAGAGATGGAATTCAACGTCTCATGGATAAATATACCATAGTGTTTGAGAGGACTCCATCTTCTGTAGAGAGTATGGTGGATCATATTACTAAAGGTAAGAAGATTGAAGAGGTTGATATGGTTGATAGAGTACCAGTAAGGATCACTTCCAAGGGACCTGTTAAAATCACTCATAAGGGTCCAATTAAGATTACTGCTGAAGGCCCTGTGAAGATTGTTGCTGAAGCTAGAGTGGCTCCTATGGTCATTACCACTCCTGGTCCTATTCTGTATATGTCTGATAAAGTTGTGCCTTGGCATTATGGGTCTGATGTTTATATCCATGGTGTTAAGCAGGAACCCTTAGCTGATATGCCTGTTGATGTTGATAATATTGCTGGATCTAGTAAGATCACATGAAGCGGAAGAGTTTTCTCTCCTCCAGTTACCTCCAAGAATGCAGTTACTCCAGCTGCTACCTCCACCACTGATGCTCGGGGCAAAGGTCCTGTTATTGAACCTATACCTACTGATGTGCCAGCTGTTGATGATCTTGCTAAGCAGATGGAAGAAGTATTGAAGATCATTCGTAAGAGTGATTATGACATTGTTGATCAGTTGGGGCATACTCTCTCCAAGATTTCTATGTTGTCCTTGTTGTTGTGTTCTGAGGCTCATGTCAAGGCCTTGATTAAGTTTCTGAAGACTGCTCATGTACCCAATGAAATTTCTGTTGACCAGTTTGAGAATTGTGTTGCACACTTAACTTATGATAATGGGTTAGGTTTCTCTGATGCTGATTTGACTCCGGCCAAGAGGGATCATAACAGGGCTCTACATATCTCCATTGAATGCAGGGGCACTACCCTGTCACATGTGTTAATAGACAATGGTTCCTCTTTGAATGTGTCACCCAAAGAAGTCCTGAATAAGCTTAGTCCAGAAGATGTTGTGTTGAAACCCAGTAACATAGTGGTGAAGGCTTTTGATGGTTCGAGAAGAGTGGTGCATGGAGAAATTGATCTCCCAATCAAAGTTGGTTCTCAGGTCTTCAATGCTACCTTTTATGTCATGGATATTCGCCCGTCGTATTCTTGTTTGCTGGGACGTCCCTGGATCCATGGGGCAGGTGCTGTAACCTCTACATTACATCAGAAGCTGAGATATCCGGTGGAAGGAAAAGTTGTTACTGTCTACGAAGAGGAAGGATATGTGGTTAGCCATGTGAACACCTTTAAGTATCTTGAAGTGGAGGATGAATATGTTGAAACTCCGTGTCAGACATTTGAAGTGGTTCCTTGGATTGTTAATGATTATGAAGCTCCTCCTGTTGTCAAGAAAGTTCCTGTGGTCACCAGAGTACCTCCAACAATGGCCTCCCTCAAAGATGCTAGAGCTGTGGTGGATGAAGGTGGTTGTACTATTTGGGGTCAGCTTCCTGATATCCCATACAAGTCTGACAAGTTTGGTTTGGGTTTCACTGCAGAGTCCCAGAAGGCTGTTCGTTGTGCTCGTGCTGTTCGTATCACCAATCAGGGGATTATGAAGAATCAAATCAATGTTGTGGGTGACTATGATGAAGACTACAACTTGGATGCTTGGATTTTTCCTACTGTGGGTGCTGGGCTCAACAATTGGAAAGCTGAAGATGTTATTCCTATCTCCTTTAGTCAGGAGTAAATAATATTACTGTGTTGTTACTTTTAAGTTTGTAATTTCATAAACAATTAAAACTCTCAAGCCTTGTGCCTTACCCGGGGCACAATGGTGTGCTTGTTACGGGCTGTCATTTCATTTGCATACTTCATTCAATAAAATTCAGTGGACGTTTCGTTTTCGTAAATATTGTGTTCCTTGTCTTTCTTTTCTTTTATTTTTGTTTTATCAGCTATGTGTTCTTACACACACCCACATCACTAAAATGCAGATCCTTATCCACTCTGGATCATGTTGATAACAGTTCTACTATTGCCAATTATAATTTCGAGAATCCGATCTATCAAACTGAAGATGGAAATGAGGATGATTGTGAAGTACTTGTAGAGCTTGCTAGGTTGTTACAACAAGAAGAGAAAGCTTTACATCCACATGAAGAGCCAGTCGAAGTTGTGAATCTGGGAACTGAAGAAAACAGGAAAGAGGTTAAGATAGGGGCTGAATTAGAGGATAGTGTCAAGAGCCGATTGACTCAGATGTTACGTGACTATGTGGAGATTTTTGCTTGGTCCTACGAAGATATGTCAGGGTTGGATACAGACATTGTGGTTCACCGTTTACCAGTGAAAGAAGATTGTCGTCCAAAGAAGCAGAAGGTTCGTCGCATGCGTCCTGAAATGTCAGAGAAGATCAAAGCAGAGGTAATGAAACAGTTCAATGCAGGGTTCTTAGCTGTGACTTCTTATCCTCAGTGGGTTGCAAATGTGGTACCAGTACCTAAGAAAGATGGTAAAGTACGTATGTGTGTGGACTACAGAGATCTGAACAAGGCCAGCCCCAAAGATGACTTTCCACTTCCTCATATTGATGTTCTGGTAGACAACACTGCTCAACATAAGGTATTCTCTTTTATGGATGGTTTCTCGGGTTACAATCAGATCAAGATGGCACCTGAAGATATGGAGAAGACAACATTTGTTACACAGTGGGGCACTTTTTGTTATAAGGTGATGCCATTTGGTTTGAAGAATGCAGGGGCAACATATCAGCGTGCTATGGTGGCTTTGTTTCATGATATGATTCATCATTAGATAGAGGTGTATGTAGATGATATGATAGCCAGGTCCCAGAATGAAGAACAACATCTTGATCATTTGCATAAGTTGTTTGAGAGGTTGAAGAAATACAAATTGAGATTGAACCCAAACAAGTGTACTTTTGGAGTTAGATCTGGTAAACTCCTGGGTTTCATAGTCAGTGGAAAAGGTATTGAAGTGGATCCTGCAAAAGTGAAAGCTATACGAGAGATGCCAGCTCCCCGTATTAAGAAGGAAGTTAGAGGTTTCTTGGGACGATTGAATTACATTGCAAGATTTATTTCCCAATTAACAGCTACCTGTGAGCCAATCTTCAAGTTGTTGAAGAAAGATCAGGTGATGGAATGGAATGATGAGTGCCAGACTGTCTTTAATGAAATCAAGAAATATTTGCTAGAACCTCCAATTTTGATGCCACCAGTTGATGGAAGACCCTTGATTATGTACTTAACAGTGTTAGACAATTCAATGGGGTGTGTGTTGGGGCAACATGACGAGTCTGGTCGAAAAGAGCAGGCAATATACTACCTTAGCAAAAAGTTTACCGACTATGAAACAAGATACTCACTGCTCGAGAAAACTTGTTGCGCTTTGGCATGGGCTGCTCGCCGACTAAGACAGTATATGTTGACTCATACTACCTTATTGATCTCAAAGATTGATCCAATCAAGTACATATTCGAGAAACCTGCTCTCTCCGGAAGAATTGCAAGATGGCAGATGATATTGACAGAATATGACATACAGTATACTACTCAGAAGACCATCAAAAGAAGTGTTGTTGCTGACCATTTGGCTCATCAAGCAGTGGATGATTATCAGTCAATGAGTTTTGAGTTCCCTGATGAAGACATTATGATTATTACCAAAGAACCTGGGCAATATGACGGACCTGAACAAGGATCCTGATGGACTATGGTTTTTGATGGTGCTTCCAATGCACTTGGTAATGGCGTTGGTGTTGTGATTAGTTCCCCTGAAGGTTGTCATACCCCGATTACTTCCAGACTTTGTTTCTATTGTACTAATAACATGGCTGAGTATGAGGCATGTATCCTGGGTATTAAAGCTGCTATTGATATGAAGATTCAGTCCCTTGATGTGTATGGAGATTCAGCCCTGGTAGTAAGTCAAATTAAAGGAGATGGGATACCAAGCATGATAACCTCATTCCTTACAGAGAGCATGTGTTGTCTTTGATCCCACATTTCAAAGAGATTACCTTTGGACATATTCCACGAAGAGAGAATCAGTTAGCAGATGCTTTAGCCACCATGGCATCCATGTTTGAGATCATCTGGGATGATGAAGCTCCCAAGATTACTATTGATAGATTTGAAAAGCCTGCATACTGCAATGAGATTGACACTGAAGGGGCAGAGGAGAAGCCTTGGTTCTATGAAGTGAAAAGATATCTTGAAGCTCAGGAGTTCCCTGAAGGGGCATCTGTCAAAGATAGGAAGTTTCTGAGAAGGTTTTCTGCTAAGTTCTTTTTGAGTAATGGGATTTTGTACAGGCGCAATCATGATTCAACTATGCTTCGCTGTGTGGATAAGAAGGAAGCAACAGAGATTATGGAAGATATGCATGATGGGATCTTTGGCACTCATTCTAATGGTCATACTATGGCAAAAAAGATATTGAGAGCAGGTTACTATTGGTCTACCATGGAAGCTGATTGTTATCAACACTCCAGAACGTGTCACAAATGTCAAATCTATGCTGATAAAGTCCATATACCTCCGTCACCATTGAATGTGTTGACTGCTCCTTGGTCTTTTGCCATGTGGGGCATTGATATGATTGGTGAGATCAAGCCTACTGCTTCTAACAGGCATCGTTTCATCCTGGTTGCTATTGATTACTTTACTAAGTGGGTGGAGGCAGCTTCATTTGCATCTGTTACCAAGAATGTTGTGGCTCGATTCATTAAGAATAATCCCATATGTAGGTATGGCATCCCTGAAAGGATTATTACTGACAATGGCTCTAATCTGAATAACACTATGATTACTTATCTCTGCACGCAGTTCAGGATTAAGCATCACAACTCTTCTCCGTATCGTCCAAAGATGAATGGGGCAGTTGAAGCTGCTAATAAGAACATTAAGAAGAATGTACAGAAGATAACTGTTACTTACAAGGATTGGCATGAGATGTTACCATTTGCTCTTCATGGTTATCGTACTACAATACGTACTTCAACAGGGGCAACCCCATTCTCCTTAGTCTATGGTATGGAAGCAGTTCTGCCCATTGAAGTTCAGATTCCCTCCTTAAGAATTATGAAGGATGCAGGCTTGGATGAAGATGAGTGGATTCAGACTCGACTTGACCAGATAAATTTGATTGATGAGAAGAGGCTAGCAGCAGTTTGTCATGGCCAGATGTACCAGAAACGAATGATCAAAGCTTTTAACAAGAAGGTTAAGCCAAAGGTATATCAGGCTGGTGACTTGGTAATCAAGCGTATCATATTACCACAGGGTGATCCTAGGGGCAAGTGGACTCCTACATATGAAGGACCATTTGAGTCAAGACAGTATTCTCAGGAGGTGCCATGATACTTACTACTATGGATGGTGAAGACTTCCCACAACCTGTAAACGCAGACATAGTTAAAAAACACTACGCATAAAAAGAGACCCGCTAGGTTAACTGGCCTAGGCAAAAATAAGGGCATCCCGGCAAACCAAAAGGGTTTGGGCAAAAATTAGGGATATATATAAAAAAAAGATGTACACCCGGCAAGTCGAAAACCTGAAAAGGCGGCTTGGGCAAAAAAGGGTATCCCGGTGGATTGAAAACCTGAAAGGGCAATCCAGGCAAAAGTTAGGGATTAAAGCGTATGACTATGTCTCGTTTGGATCACCCATGAAACTGCAACCAGTTGTGTTACTTACTCAAGCTCGAACAGATAAAACTCAATCCAATCGTTTCCGTCTCAACAGCAGAAGATGAGATACTTGAAGATAATGGCAATAGTAGAATTGGAACTCAGTAGGATTATTTCTCACATAGCTGATTTTCTTTGTTTTGTAAAACTTTTATGACAAATTCCTCTTACTAGGATTTCTGTCTCCTTGTACAAACCTGCCTATGTATAGGTCACTTTTTGATATAAATAAAATTCCATCTTTGAATCCAGATTTACTTTTACCCTATTTACATAAATGAAACGTCCATTGGTTGTGTTTGAATGTATGTATGCTTTTGAATATGATTGATGTTTACCAGAAATGCATAAATGCTTAATATGATTGATGTTTACCAGAAATGCATAAAAATGCAGTAATAGTATTTACTAAGGACGAACGAGGGAAGGATTGAAACGAAGCTTCGCCGGTTCATCCTCACAAGACAGTTACAAATCCCCAGTAGGGCAAATCCATCTTCATAAATACTTCAAGTCACATCTCCCCTGGAATTTGTATCCATCTCTTTTATCCTCATACGGATATTCGGGAATTTATTTTTCCAATAGGAGTACGACGAACGAAGACGGGAGGTTATGCATACCCTACTATCAGACGAAGACGGGAGGTTATATATACTATATTATCAAACAAGACGGGAACGAGTTTCTCATATTCTTCAGCAGCAAATCGGGATTTATTTTCCCTGGCCAGCAGTTGTTATACGAAGATATCCAGACGCTTCAGGCTGCATGATGCATACATACATCATTTACATCATAACATACATATACATAGATACATAATACATTACTTAAGTGCATCATATTATACATGCATACATAATGCATAAACTAATATTATCATACAGAATGTTATAACCTTGTTTTTCAGGTTAATTCTACAACAGCCAAACTTCATCAACAACTTGTGACTATTGGGCCGTTGTTTATCTTCCCAAAAGTTATCATTTCCTCAGGATGTTATTTATCCTCCTGAAAGCTTCTTATACCTCAGGACGTTGTTTATCCTCCTGAAAGCATATCATTTCCTCAGAACGTTGTTTATCCTTCTGAAGGCATATTATTTCCTCGGGACGTTGTTTATCTTCCTGAAAGCTATCATGACCTTGGGCCGTTGTTTATCTTCCCAAAGGTTACCATTTCCTCAGGACGTTGTTTATCCTCCTGAAAGCATATCATGACTATTGGGCCGTTGTTTATCCTCCCAAAAGTTATACTTATACCTCAGAACGTTGTTCATCCTTCTGAAAGCATATCATCACCTCAGGACGTTATTTATCCTCCTGAAAGCATATCATTTCCTCAGGACGTTGTTTATCCTCCTGAAAGCATATCATTTCCTCAGAATGTTGTTTATCCTTCTGAAAGCATACCACCACCTCGGGACGTTGTTTATCTTCCTGAAAGCTATCATTATATCTTCATATTTTGGACTGCTTTATCCTCCAAGAAATGTATCTGAAGAGTTTTTCTCCAAGTGGCATCTTTAAGCCCACTCAAGCATATTCAACTAGTCATCAGTATCACTCTACGCACCGGTGAGTGCAAATTTTTGGGCTTTTGTGTTCACGACTGGCACATATACCAATCTAACCCCTCAGGTTTCAGAAAATTGAACAGGGACAGTTGTTGCACCCCAAAATTTTCCCTCACAATACAAGGCTTTGTGTACTAAGAGGTTCACAAGACCTTTCATGAGGTTCATGAAGTTTACAAGACACTTTATGAGGTTCACAAGGTTCACAAGACCTCCCATGAGGTTCACAAGGTTCACAAGACATCTTATGATGGTTCACAAGGTTCACAAGACATCTTATGATGGTTCACAAGGTTCACAAAGTTCACAAATAGTCAGAAGATTTGACAATTCCCTCAGACAATGCACCTCCTAAGCAGTGCATCCAAAACTAGGGTTTTGACTTTAATCAGGCTAAATGGACTTCCAAGACTTCAAGTGAGATTCATAACATCTTATATGTGTTTAAAAAACCCCATGACAAGTTTCAAGACTTTTCTCAAAGGTTTGCTCAGTCAGATAATCAGATAAGTCAAAATCAGTCAAAGCAGTTAAAAAGTCAAACTGAGGTCAACTATGGTCAAACCAAAGTCAAACTTCATGATTTTTTGCCAACATCAATTATATGAAGTAAAATTCATCATTTGATCAAGGGTTGATCATGATTCATCAAGGAGATTTCATATCATCAAGAATCAGAGGTTTCTAAATTAGGGTAATCTCAGGAAAAGTCAACTGAACTTTGACCAGCCATAACTTTCACATGCTTCATCACCAATTTTCCATCCAAAGCTCATTTTTAAGGAAATTGAATTCTCTACAACTTTGTGTCTCACAAGCCAAGCCCAAAAATGCTTCATTTGGAAGGTATGAGCTAAGACATTATAGGTCCTTTTGAAAGTCAACAAAAAGTCAACAACTTCAAAAGGGCATAACTTGAGAATGGTAAATGACATGAACATGAAACCAATGGGGTTGGTTAGAGGACTCTTCAAGATTTCTAAAATGTCCAAGAACACCCTCATAGCATTAAAATTGAAGGATGTGTGCCCTTGCAAAGTTGGGAAATTTTAGGGAAGTTTATGAAGCAAATGGAGGTTTAAAACCAAATTTTGCTAAATGGGCTGAACTTTTGGTGACCCAAAGTGATCCATGACATCATGCACGAAAATTATTTGATATTTTCATAATTTTATTTTATTTAATTTATTTATTATGATTTTTTATATTAAAAATCATTTTAAATTTAAATAAAATATCAAGTGTGAAGATTTAAAATATTTTTTTGTTCTAGAAGGTCATGAATGCAACTTGGATCAAATTGATACAAAAATTATGGTGATTGGCTTGAAATAGAAAGGGTTTATTCAAGAATATTTGAAATTTAAGCTTGAATCTTTTTCAATCTCATGGATCCAAATCTTCCACACAACCATCAACTCTTTTGACCTAAATCCATTACACTATAAGTATACAACACAACCCTATTCATTAGGGACGAATTCCAGCCTCCAAGAGTAAGTTCAAGTTTTCAAAAATTCATCACAAAACTCAAATTCGGATTTCACAATTCAAGCCTTTTTGAACCAATTTGAAGGTTGAGACATGTTTATGGGACATCATTGAATCATTCCCAATGATTATTTGCATCCAAAACATCTCACATTGCATAAACCGAATCTCTCTTGTCTTTGAATTCAAATTTTTCGATTTCGATTATTTAGCTACTATTAACTAATTTTGTTTATTGATTTGTGATTGTTTGAAGCTTGTGATGAATTCTGGATAGTTTAATTCGAGTTTCATGAACTGGGGTGAATTCCACCATTGCTAGGGTTTTCGGCCTCCATTAGGGTTTCACTCTCAAGCTAATATAAATTAATTCTAAGAACATAGATCAATGCCAATTCATCTCTGGATCATGTTTGTATAATTAATTTGATGAAATTTTACAGTTTTGATGGTGTATAAGATTCATAGGTTTTGCTGCAAGTTTTGAATTCGCAGGAGATTTGGTAACAGAATTCGCAGCTAAATTCCCAGGGCTGGAGGAAGAAGAAGGAGCCAGCGCGCGCGTTTTGAAAATTCAAATATTGTTCATAATATTTTATTCAATTGTTTCTGTTTTTGTTCACAAGTGCAGCGTTGGCCTGGTGGTAAGAAACGCGCGTGTGTTGTTTGAGGACCCTGGTTCGAAACCTGGCTGCAGTGGTTTTTTTCTATTTTTATCTTTTAATTGTTGTACTTAATATATTATGTGTTGTTGTGAACATGTTACCAGTAGCGCCCTCCCGGCTGGATGGAAAGAACGCTTGGGTGTTGTGTAAGGGACCTGGGTTCGAATCCCCCCAGGCCCTTTTATGTTGTTTTATTTTTGCCATGATTATTTCCAGGTTAGACAACAAAACAAAGTGGAATGGAGTACATATCAGCTGCGTGCAGTGGCTCAGTTGGTTTTGGGAATCCTTCAGCCAGGTAAAGGACCTGGGTTCAAATCCCAGGTCCTGTTTTTTTAGGTTTTTTCATTGTTTTGCTATTTTCTTTATTTTTTATTAAATTAATTAATATAAATTCTATAAAACCTAAATAATTAATAATCCTTTCTTAAAATTTCATATTGTCAAAATATAATAATTTATTTTCAAACCTTTTTTTTATGTTTATATTTATTAATATGTATATATATATATATATATATATATTTTGTATGTAATTTCATTAATTATTTGTAAAATAAATTATAAACCATAATTTTATTTTTTCTAAAATTCATAACCCTAATAATTTTCACAAACCCTAAAATTTAATTCTATTTTATTATTTACTTTAATTATGTACATATTTCTATAATTTGTTTATAATCTAATTTTTGTATATAAATAATTTTTAATATATGTTTAGAAATAGTTAAAAATTGCTAATTTTAATTTTGTAATTATAATTTTATTTTCATAATATGTTCATAATTAACTTAATTTTTTATAATTTGCATATAACTTAAAATTTCATAATAATTAGTATATAATTGTTTATATTTTATTCTTAATCTTAAAAAATAATTGTTCATTGATTTTAATATTTTTGCTCATATTATGTTTATATGATATTTTATTATTACTAACCTCATTTAACTTTGTATTATTTTTATTATTATTTTCTACTAACCCAATTATTATTATTATTTATTTTTGCTTATTATATTTAATTTGCTTTTGATTATTATTATTATGTAATTGTTCCTTGGATGTAATATTTAGTAGTAATGTTTAAATATTTATTTTATGCTATGGTTAGTAACAATAGGGGGTGTAACATGTTTGTATGTTTAAAATCAATTTAGATCACTAATTTAAAAGATAAATATTAAAATTGTACACTCACGCACGTAAGTCGATCTTTGATCGCCATCTCACTTCCTTAGGGATACCTCTCATGTTGCCTAAACAAAAAGGTCAAGTAGGGTGTATAAAGCAAAGTCCCTCACCTCACATCATCTAGTCCCTTAACAGATAAAAAGATCAAGTCCCTTTTCGAATGTTGCCTTCGTAATGATCTTGTCCCTTTCAAATAAAGATGATAAGTCCCTTCGAATTGCTTATACACCCCACAGTTGCCTAAATAAACAGATGACCCTTCACTTGTCCCTCACATCCAAGGTAATGACTACCTATTCCTTAATAATAGGGATAGTCTTACCACTTAAAGGATATTTAAGAACAGAAAAGACTTAACTTAGGGTAGGTTCCTCTTATGTACTTGCTCACTTTTCAAAAACATTTCAAACACTTCACATTTTTCAAGCAATTTTCAAAACAAAGGCTTTATATATATCCGTACATGGATCATTATAAAGTACTTAAGAAAATTTCTATTCACACACTTCACATTTCAAAAACATTTTAAAGTGAGCTAAGTAACTAAGAGCCCATGGATAACCATGGATGTAAAGGGTGCTAATACCTTCCCTTTACATAACCTACCCCCCGGACCCAAAAATCTTTTAAAAAGGTCTTTCCTGTTCTTTTATGCCTTTCCTTTGGATAAAATAAAAGTCGGTGGCGACTCTTGCTATCCGCAACATAACTAAAGTCAGTTCTCCCACCGTGTTACAGTACCTCCAAATCCTCTGAATGTGATGTCTTCACCCTGGCCTTTTGCTATGTGGGGCATTGATATGATTGGCAAGATTGAACCGACTGCTTCAAATGGCCACAGATTCATCCTGGTAGCCATTGACTATTTTACCAAGTGGGTTGAAGCAGCTTCCTATGCAAATGTTACAAGGCAAATGGTAGCCCGATTTCTGAAGAGAGACATCATCTGCCGATATGGAGTGCCCGAGCGAATCATTACGGACAATGGTTCCAACTTGAACAACAAAATGATGGCAGAGCTATGCCGGGACTTCAAGATCCAACACCACAATTCTTCTCCTTACAGGCCAAAGATGAATGGCGCTGTTGAGGCAGCTAACAAGAATATCAAGAAGATTGTGCAGAAGATGGTAGTCACCTATAAAGACTGGCATGAGATGCTACCGTTTACCTTGCATGGGTACCGTACATCAATCAGAACATCTACTGGGGCAACACTGTATCAGCTTATGTATGGTATGGAGGCAGTCCTACCTGTTGAAGTTGAATTACCCTCCCTGCGGGTACTAATGGATGTTAAGTTGAATGAAGCAGAATGGGTCCGGTCCCGACACGAACAACTGAATCTGATTGAAGAGAAGAGATTGGCTGCGATCTGTCATGGGCAGTTATATCAGAAAAGAATGAAGAAAGCCTTCGATCAGAAAGTCAGGCTCCGAGAGTACCATGTAGGAGATCTTGTGTTGAAAAGACTCCTCCCTCCTCATACAGACCACAGGGGCAAGTGGACTCCGAACTATGAGGGACCATTCGTAGTAAAGAAAGTTTTCTCTGGTGGAGCACTGATGCTCAGCACTATGGATGGTGAAGACTTCCCGTCCCCTGTGAATTCGGATGCAGTTAAAAAATACTTCGCATAAAATGACCCGCTGGACATAAAAACAGAATGTAAGTCCAGGCAAAAATAGGGCATCCCGGCGAGCCAAAAACAGAATAAAAGACTCGGGCAAAAATAAGGGAAAATAAACAAAAAATGTACACCCGCTGAGTTGAAAAGCCGCATTGGACAACTCAGGAAAAAATGGGTATCCCGGTGGATCAAAAACCCGAAAGGGCGATCCACGCAAAATAAGGGGATAAGCGAACAACTGCATTCTGAACTCATCTGTATCATTTGCAACCTGACAAGTTCTGAAAGGTTTGAGCGTCGGTCAGAACCAGCCTTCTTCAGAAAGCAAGACGAGAAGAACGTCAAATGTCATACGAGTCATAACAAAGGGAAGCTCCCTGAAGCGTCGTCAACATTGCTAGCACCTTTTTTGCTTCTCAATTTGTAACAATCTCCTCATTTCAGGGGATCTGTTTCTTTGACTGTATCTTGCCAATTCAGGGCGCGTAAATTAATAAAATCAGATTTTCAGTCATGTTTCGTCTCGTACATTTTATTCTCATTTGCAAGAATGTCCGATGTCCTTAAGATACTGGTTGCATAAATACAGATGTTTTCCTTCTAAAAATGCGTGCTTACAGGAAATATACTTACTCCCGGGAGTGTCTAAAACTCCTATGATGGAATCCGGTAAGGGATACCTCGGGATTACTTGTGCGTTTCTCTGTCTTTTCAGGATTGCAGGTATTCAAAGCACAACATGGGGCACGAAAGCTTCACCCCAGCAAGCTGGCAAATCATTATCTACTCAGTCTATCTCCCCGATTAGCACCGGAGGTGCTTTCTCCCCAGCTGAGTTGCCATTCATTACTCCTCCTCAGCAAAGTACAAAAGCCAAGGAACCATCTCCCTACAGAGTGTCAATCTTTACCTCGAAGAGCAACGCACGAAGAAATCACAACAGAGTGAAGAGAGCTGCTACAAACCCCAGTTGGGTCCCTCATTACCAAGACGGGTCTATCATTGACCTATATCCCCAAGCAGAGTCATACATGACAGATATACCAATGATCTTATCCCCAGATGGGGTGTCCACTTCAAGCAGATCGGTCAGAGATCTTCACAGCAACGGGATCCGAATCCCGGATCTGTATCTTTGCACAATCATAGCATTCGCATCATATTCTCCCCACAGAGCGTAGCATTCCGTCTAATACGGAGCATTACGGCAAAAATCAAACATATTGCATAATCATAAGCCATGTGTCGAACTGAACGCTTGTAAATACTGACAATCCATCAACGATGTACAGAAGACTCCCCAGATTCCCCGGCAGAGAACCAAGGCATTTTCCCTAAAGATGCAGATACTCCTTGACACCCGTCCGTGTCATATCCCCAGTAGAAAGCCAAAGCGTCCCCTTTGCACTCACAGATACACATATATACAATTCCTTGACACCCGTCCGTGTCACCTCCCCAGCATAGTCACCCAAACACTTTGGAAACCACACACTTGTTTATAATACACTTTCTCTGACACTCGTCCGTGTTACTCATCCTCTTTTTACTCATACAGATACTCGTCCGTATCTTGTATAAACCACTTATGTCCCCTCAGATTCGACACTTGTTCGTGTTCTTTGTTAACCAGTTGGTACTCGTCTGTATCATCATCTCAGGACACGCGTCAAGCTTTTGTTTCTACCTGATACTCGCCCGTATCATAGTCTTAAGGATGCTCGTTCGCATCTTTAATCCATACACACTGTCAGATACTTTTATCTCTTTTTTAGAATTTAGACACTCGTCTGTGTCTATTATTCCCCAGAAGAGTCCCCTCAGATCCGACACTCGTCCGTGTTCTTTGTTAACCAGTTGATACTCGTCCGTATCATCATCTCTGAACATACGTCAGTGTTTGTTTCTACCTGATACCCGTCCTTATCATAGTCTTAAGGATGCTCGTCCGCATCTTTAATCTGTACACAGTGCCAAACACTTATACCTTTCATTTCTTGGATGTAAACACTCGTCCGTGTTTACTATTCCCCAGCGAAGTCCCCAACAAAACTTGTCAAACTATTTCCTTTCTATCTGACATTCGTCCTATGTTATGATACTTTCGGCAGCCGTACCCTGCCAGGTGATCGTCCTTCACCTTTGGATGACCGTCCCTCATCCTTTCCCCAGCGAAGTCTCCATTATTGGAACCCTTTTCTATCCGACATTCGTCCTATGTCGTGATATTTAGCAGCCGTCCCCTGCTAGGTGATCGTCCTTCACCCTTTGATGATCGTCCTTCATCATTTTATCCGATGGTCGTCCCCGTCGTTGATCTTGTTATCTGGCATTCGTCCTATGTCATGATAAACCCTGAGAGCAGTCGTACCCTGCTAGGTGATCGTCCTTCACCTCTTGATGATCGTCCTTCATCATGCTTATCCGATGGCCGTACCCATTGTCGACTTTTTTATCCGGCATTCGTCCTATGTCGCGATACTTTTGGAAACCGTACCTTGCCCGGTGATCGTCATTCACCTTAGATGACCGTCCCTCATCTTATCCCCATCAGAGCAGCCGTCCCCTGCTAGGTGATCGTCCTTCACCTTTGATGACCGTACCTCATCATTTATTTCATTCACCTGTAACCCCCAGATAATCTTACTTGATGGCCATCCCCATCACAATCTCTTATATCCCCAGCATGTCGGTCGTCCCCGTCATCGCTTTATCCCCAACAGTCGTCCTCTGCTTGACGGTCTTCCTCCGTCGCCCGCACTTTTATAATTATACTTTATTTTCTTTTACAATCTATATCCCTTTTCTTCTTCATTCTGTGAGTGCAAATTTTGGACTGTCTTTGGTATTCAACCACAAGTTATCTTGTTTGCCTGTTAAGCCGTTGCTTACATCCTGCACAGCTAACTCATGTTTGAATAGGGGCAGCTGTAAACACCCCAAATTTTCCCTCACCCATTCACACCATGGCTTGTGATCTTTTCACATGCATAAATTCAATCATAGCATCTCATACCACATCTTTGGTTCACTGCATTGTTTCTAGGTCATCTGCATCTAGGGTTTGTGATTTGAGTTATCCAAGAGCCATTTGAGCCACTCCAAAGGGCTTCAATCATTTCAAAGGGGTCCATGTATGTTCAAGCATCATATTGTACCCCCACAAAGTCAAGAAAGTCAAAGAATCACAAGAACTGATAATGGCATGAAAGCAGAGCCAGGTTTAACTGCACAGATGACCTAGAATTAGGGTTTTGGTTTCAAAGGCCATAACTCCAAATTTTTTGGTCATTCTTGTTTCTATTAGTCTCTATATGGTATAGGGATCATGCATATCAATTTTCATGAAGAAATTCCATGGGGAAGGCATCTAATCAAGAGTTGACTTCTTGAGCAAGTCAGTGCAAAATCAGGGCATCTGAGGCCCCCAATGACCCAACCAAGGGGTGTTATTCATCATTTTGAATGTGTATGATCTTTATTTGATCATAGAAGATGTTAGAAGTTCACAAAATTGAATAATTTCAAGCCATTTGCAAAGTTGCCTTTTTGGGAAAATGACTTGTAATGAAAACTTGCCATTTTGGGAAACTTTTTCAACCCTTGCTTTTTGATTCAAAAATGCTTCAAATGAGAAAACTTTGGTCATGAAAGTTGTAGAATGGATCATTCCCTTTTCAAAAAGTACAAGAACTCATTCTAATTCATTTTGGATCAAACGTTATGGCTTGTCAAAGTTGGGAAAATCACATAATTTCAAGTTATGCACCAAAGAGGCAAAGTTGCAAAATCCCTTGCCAAGGCAAAATGAGCTTTCAAATGGACCTCTAATCTTTGTACAAACATACACCAAGGCCTAAAATTCAGAATGCACCAAGAGTTTGTTCATTTTCATGACTTGTGGATCAAGAAATTTCAAAAGGGCCAAAGTTGAACAAAGTCTCAAAACATCATACAAACCCTAATCCACTTGTTAATTGGCTTCAAAACTGATCCCATGGTCCTCCTCATTCCTTGCTACGCAGGACACCCCTATTGTCCTTGGCCTACCATTGACCCATACCTCTCTTACACAAAACTTGACTTTTTGCATAAAGACCCATACCAATCACAATAGGGCACAACCACTCCACAGACCTATCACAAGTTGATATGTGGATCAAACCCAAGCCATAACACACAACAACACAAGTTGAAACTTCAGATTGCCATAGTTATCAAAAATCCTCCAACTTGCAAAACCATTCGAATCTCTCAGCTCACTCAACCATTCTTCAAACCAACTTCACCATTGATCTCAAAATGACTCACTGATCCCAAACCAACCATTGAAACAGCCAAACACCTCACATAAACAAAACACGATTTCTGACCAGTTGGCTTGCAAACTCCCAAATCAGCCAAAAGAAATTCCTTCCAAGCATCAAGACTTCATCAGGAGTTCAAGAGGAGTGGTTTGCACCCAGAGAGAAGGCCTGAAAGTCCCAAACTGAGAAAGCTCAAGCTCAGGTACCTTCTTGAAACATTTTTTCAGAACTTGTTTCTTTAGTTATAGAATGGTAGAGTGTGTTCCACTGATCACAATGAACCTTGAATGGTGAAAAATGGTTGAGTTTTGAGTGTGTATGCATGTTCTGAAATTTTGTTCAGTTTTAGGTTTTTGTTCGAATCTTGTTGTTGATGGAAAATAAATGAAATTTGGTGCTGGATTCTTGCTCAATGGGGTTTGGGGATCATTTCTGGAGATTTGGGGGGTTTGATTTGGCTTAGGGAGTGTTTTGGAGAAATCTCAGGGGAGAGGTGGCCGGAGAAGATGACTGGAGGTCATTTCCGGCCACCTGAGAGTCATTAGTGTGTTAAATGCGTTTAGGGTAAAGTTTGAATTTGGACCCTTGATCTTGTGGACTTTTGTTGACTCCCGCGCGAATGGACGAACCAGATCCTTCATTAAACCCTAATTCTGTTTTATTAAATTAATTAATTGGGATTAAATTTGAATTTTGCCAGAAATGATTTGAGCCTTCCATTTGCGTGCTAGTCAATTCACGCGTGTTTCATTCAAACCACAACCTTTGGATTTGCATACCTTTCCATTTAATTTCATTTTTATTTCATTTTTATTCATTTGTTTTGCACATTTATTTTAAAATAGCTAAAATCATTAAAAAATTATGAAAATTTTTGTCAAGGGTTTCATGAATTTTCAGAACACAAAAATATTTTTATTTTTATTTTTTTTGCATTAAAATTATTTTTAAATCATTTAAATGATTATTTTTAATTAGTTAATGGAAATTAATTAATTAAAAATACATTTAGGTATTTAAAAATCCCAAAAAAAATTCATATTGCATTTAGAAACATTTAGAAACATTGTCCAACTCTCAAACCAAATTTCTTTTTTGTTCTTGATACCTTTTGATCATTTTCAATGGAATTAAATTCTTTTTGAGGTAATATTTTGGTTCAAACTTTGAAAATCATTTCTGCCTAACCATTGAGAGTTGGATGATGATTCTTTTGGCATTGCATCTTGCATAACATGTAGTTTATAGGATAAATTTGGTTTGAATTTCTCTTGCATTTTCAATTTGTTTGGCATTTTTCTTGGCAAAGCACCTTAAAACCCTAGCAACCTTAGGAAATTCATAACTTTCACTAGGTTAAGAGTTGGATCCTCTCCTTTGGGCAGTGAACTTGTATAGGTTTAGGGTATCTTTGATTGCATTTTTAAATTTTTATCATGTTGTTTGCTTCTGGTTTTGGATTTTTGCTTTGCATGATGCATGTAACCCTAATTTGTGCTTTCCTTTGCATCCATTTCTCATTTGCTTGCATCCCTTGACTTGCCATGACATTTTGTGCATTCATTTGATTCATAAGACATCTTAGGACATGTTAGAATCATTTTTGATCATTGCATCTTTCATTTGCCATGTTGTATGTCATTTGCATTTCATGACTTTTCATGTACATTCTTGGTTCAAAACATGCCTCATTTGCATCCTTATGCTTATTTGATCATTCTCATGCCTTGCCTCATGTTTGCATCATCTCTTAGCATCATTAACACCATGTTTATGCTCCTGGTTTTGGTTTGCATCATCACATTCCATCTCATTTGCATTGCATTTCATTTCTTATGCTAACATTTCAGGTGGTAAGTTGTTTGAGAAGTGAATTTTCCTTCACTTCTCACATTCTCTTTTCATCTCTTTCATAATTCATTTGCTGCATTTTTGTATGTGTATGGGATTGAGCTTGCTCATTCTTTTTCATCTTACTTTCTTTCTTCAAGCAACTTGTCTTCTTAAGTGAAGCAAGTTGTTTTGCTTCTCTTTGCTCCTTTCATCTGCTTCCTTCCTGGTGATTCCTCTGAAGACTTTCTTGCAAACCTCATAAACCCTAGGAACAACCAAGCATGACAATAATTAGGGTTTGATTAGTCCCCCCATTAGTTTTACCTTTGTGTCATCTTTTGTGTCTCTCCTCTCATCTCATAATCAAGGACTAAACCCTAAAGGCTTTAAGGCTTTGTGATTAAGCTTATGCCTGCATCCTTCTATTAGGATGGAGTGTATAACTTTAATCCTAAGTGTTAAACCCTTAATGTGTTTAAATCCTCTAATCAATCCACTTAATAATCATCAAGACATCAAGCTTGTAACTTGGGCCTTGCATTAGGGTTCTAATTCTTCCTTAATTGGTTAAGAAGGACTAACCCTAGTGTTAATGGACAAGTCCCCCTCAAGTTGTCTTACAAACCATAAAAATCACTTCTTCATCCTATCATTAACTAAAATACACTTAATAAAGGCTTTGTTTTGTCATGAGGTTAATCCCTAATCATGGATTAAGTTGAGGAGTCTTTCTCAGCTTAAATGTTCTCATCTATTATCCTTCTATTAGGATGGTGTAATGAGTCCATTTAATCCTTGATTATGGCTTAATCTCATTACTTAACACTAAACAAAAACAACAAAAACATCTAAATAATCACAAGTAGGTTAATGATCTTAATCCTACTTCAGGGTGATTAAGTGTGAGATGCTGACTTCACACTTAAGGTATTCTCATTACCCCTAATCAGAGGGAAGATGTGATGAGTTTACTAACCCATTGGTTTAGGCTTAAGCTCATTAACTTATGACACATTTCCAAAAGCAATAAAAGACTGAAAATACAAAAACAAACAATAATCGTCTCCTACGGGATTCTTTTCTCATCTCATTCACTCACAAACGAGAACTTGCTTCTTCCGTCTAATGCAAGACAGTTTGCACCTGAGCCAGACAGGTCATACACTTGAGCATAGGCAAGCAAGCAGTTCACAAGTCAATTTATCTTTCAGTCTCTTTGAGTCGAACTACGGTGTTTTGACTTCCTCATTGCACGAGAGGATACGTAGGCATAACTTAACAGTTATCGAACAAAAGTCTCTGTATATTCCCCCTCCCTCCAGCATTATTCTTTAAGCCTCTTAGTCTTGGGCATTATACTCTTGTTATTACACTGACACTGCTCTTATACACTTCACATTTCTTTTACACTGACACTTGCATTCTTTCCAGCTTTGATACATAAAATGCACTGACACTACCCCTTTAAAACACAAATCTTTTAAGCGTGGATCCCGTCGAATACGGCGGACAATCTGGGTGCTAATACCTTCCCAGGTTGTAACCAACCCCCTTTCTCAGTATCTCTGGTTCGCAACCGTCTTATCCATATCTTTCTAGGTCTATGCATCATTACCTTTCCTCCGGGATAAAAATGCCTAGCTGGCGACTCTATTCATTATTCCTCCTTTCGCAGACCGTTCGCGTCTGTACCCCATTTGACCTAGCCTCATTTGGTGGGAGCGACAACAACTACAGAGCATGTCTATGGGTGCTAAAGAAAATTTCAAGGAGTATGCCCAGAAGTGGAGAGATTTGGCTGGAAGAGTACAACCTCCTCTAACTGACAAGGAGTTAGTGGATATGTTTATGTGTACGTTGAATGGTCCTTTTACAGTCATCTCATTGGAAGCTCATCATCTGGCTTCACTGAGTTGATAATGACAGGAGAGCGCGTAGAAAGTGGTATAAGGAGTGGCAAGATCCAAGTGGGTGCTTCTTCATCCAGTACTACAAAGAAGCCCCCTAGTGGGAAGAAAGAGTCAAATGTTGTTTATGCTCAACCTGATCGTAATAGGAGGCATCAGTCTGTGAGTGCAGTTCATATCTCCAATCCAACTCCTGCAACACCAGAGCAACCACAGAGCAATCAGCATAGGCCTAGAAGACAGTTCACCAAGTTCAACATGTCACTGGCCCAAGCCTTGCAACACTTGTTGAAGGGTGAACTCATTACTTTGAAGGACCCTCCTCAGAACCCCAATGTTACCTCTCCCAGATACAATCCTAATGCACGATGTGCATATCATTCTAATTGCCCGGGACATGATACCAATAATTGCTGGATATTGAAGAATAAAATTCAGGATATGATTGATGCTGGAGAGATTGAGTTTGACCCTCCGGGTACTCCAAATGTGATTACTGCTCCCATGCCAAATCATGAAAAGACTGTTAATGCCATTGATGAAGTTTCACATATTTCCTCAGTTGCAGATGTAACCACACCACTGTCTGTTATTAAGAAGAAGTTGGTACAAGTTGGGTTCTTTCCAGGTTGTCATGAAGATTGTTTCTATTGTGCTTATAAACCGGATAGTTGCTAGAAGTTGAAGGACGGTATTCAACGCCTCATGGACAATTATACCATATTGTTTGAGAGGACACCTTCTGTAGAGAGCATGGTTGAACATATAACTAAAGGAGCGAAGGTTGAAGAAGTGGATATGGTTGATAAAGTGCCGGTAAGGATTACTTCCAAGGGTCCTGTCAAAATCACTCATAAGGGTCCAATTAAGATTACTGCTGAAGGCCCTATGAAGATTGTTGCTGAAGCTAGAGTGGCTCCTATGATCATTACCACTCCTGGTCCTATTCCGTATACTTCTGATAATGCTGTGCCTTGGCATTATGGTTCCGATGTTTATATTCATGGTGTTAAGCAGGAATCCTTAGCTGATACACCTGCTGTTGATGAAAACCTTAATGTTGATAATATTGCTGGATCTAGTAAGATCACACAAAGTGGAAGAGTTTTCTCTCCTCCAGTTACCTCAAAGAATACATCTACTCCAACTACTACCTCCACTGCTGATGCACGGTGCAAAGGTCCTGTTATTGAACCTATACAAACTGATGTACCAACTGCTGATGATCTTTCTAAGCAGATGGAAGAAGTATTGAAGATCATTCGCAAGAGTGATTATGACATTGTTGATCAATTGGGGCATACTCCCTCCAAGATTTCCATGTATTCTTTATTGTTGTGTTCTGAGGCTCATGCTAAAGCCTTGATTAAATTTTTGAAGACTGCTCACATACCAAATGAGATTTCTGTAGATCAGTTTGAAAATTGTGTTGCACACTTGACCTATGATAATGGGTTAGGTTTCTCCGATGCTGATTTAACTCCTGCTAAGAGGGATCATAATAGGGCTCTACATATCTCTATTGAATGTAGGGGCACTACCCTGTCACATGTGTTAATAGACAATGGTTCTTCGCTGAATGTGTTGCCCAAAGAAGTTCTGAATAAGCTTAGTCCTGAATATGTTGTGTTGAAGCCCAGTAATATAGTGGTGAAGGCTTTTGATGGCTCGAGAAGAGTGGTGCACGGAGAAATAGATCTCCCAATCAAAGTAGGTTCTCAGGTCTTCAATGTTACCTTTTATGTAATGGATATTCGTCCTTCGTATTCTTGTCTGCTTGGGCGTCCCTGGATCCATGGGGCAGGTGCTGTAACCTCCACCTTACATCAGAAGCTGAGATATCCAGTAGAAGGAAAGGTTGTCACTGTTTACGGAGAGGAAGGATATATAGTTAGCCATGTGAACACCTTTAAATATCTTGAAGTGGAAGGTGAATATGTTGAAACTACATGTCAGACGTTTGAAGTAGTTCCTTGGGTTGTTAACAATTTTGAAGCTCGTCCTGTTGTCAAGAAAGTTCCTGTGGTCACCAGAGTACCTCCTACAATGGCCTCCCTCAAAGATGCTAGAGCTGTGGTGGATGAAGGTGGTTGTACTATTTGGGGTCAGCTTCCTGACATTCCTTACAAGTCTGACAAATTTGGTTTGGGTTTCACTGCAGAGTCCCAGAAGGCTGTTTGTCGTGCTCGTGTTGTTCGTATCAACAATCAAGGGGTCATGAAAGACCAAATCAATGTTGTGGGGGACTATGATGAAGAATACAACTTGGATGCTTGGATTTTTCCTACTGTGGGTACTGGGCTCAATAACTGGAAGGCTGAAGATGTTATTCCTATCTCCTTTAGTCAGGAGTAAATACTATTACTGTGTTGTTACTTTTAAATTTGTAATTTTTGAACAATTAAACTCTTAAGCCTTTGGCCTTACCCGGGGTACAATGGTATGCTTGTTTCGGGATGTCATTTCATTTGCATACTTCATTCAATAAAAATCAGTGGACGTTTCGTTTTCGTAAATATTGTGTTCCTTGTCTTTCTTTTATTTTATTCTTGTTTATCAGTTATGCGTTCTTACACACACCCACATCACTAAAATGCAGATCCTCATCCACTCTAGATCCTGTTGATAACAGTTCTACTATTGCTAATTATAATTTTGAGAATCCGATCTATCAAGCTGAAGATGGAAATGAGGACGATTGTGAAGTACCTGTAGAGCTTGCTAGGTTGTTACAGCAAGAAGAGAAAGCTATACAGCCACATGAAGAGCCAATCGAAGTTGTGAATCTAGGAACTGAAGAAAACAGGAAAGAGGTCAAGATAGGGGCTGAATTAGAGGATGGTGTTAAGAGCAGGTTGATTCAAATGTTACATGATTATGTGGAGATCTTTGCTTGGACCTATGAAGATATGCCAGGGTTGGATACAGACATTGTGGTTCACCGTTTACCAGTAAAAGAAGATTGTCGTCCAAAGAAGCAGAAGGTTCGTCGCATGCGTCCTGAAATGTCATAGAAGATTAAGGCAGAAGTTATGAAACAGTTTGATGCAGGGTTCTTAGCTTTGACATCTTATCCTCAATGGGTTGCAAATGTAGTACCGGTACCAAAGAAAGATGGTAAGGTACATATGTGTGTAGATTACAGGGATTTGAACAAGGCCAGCCCCAAAGATGACTTTCCACTTCCTCATATTGATGTTCTGGTAGACAACACTGCTCAGCATAAGGTATTCTCTTTTATGGATGGTTTCTCTGGTTACAATCAGATCAAGATGGCACCTGAAGATATGGAGAAGACAACATTTGTTACACAGTGGGGCACCTTTTGCTACAAAGTGATGCCATTTGGTTTGAAGAATGCCGGGGCAACATATCAGCGTGCTATGGTGGCTTTGTTTCACGATATGATTCATCATGAGATAGAGGTATATGTGGATGATATGATAGCCAGGTCCCAGAATGAAGAGCAACATCTTGATCATCTGCATAAGTTGTTTGAGAGGTTGAAGAAATACAAGTTGAGATTGAACCCAAACAAGTGTACCTTTGGAGTAAGGTCTGGAAAACTCATGGGTTTCATTGTCGGTGGAAAAGGTATTGAAGTGGATCCTGCAAAACTGAAAGCTATACAAGAGATGCCAGCTCCCCGTACTGAAAAGGAAGTTAGAGGTTTCTTGGGACGATTGAATTACATTGCAAGATTTATTTCCCAATTAACTGCTACCTGTGAGCCAATCTTCAAGTTGTTGAAGAAAGATCAGGTAATGGAATGGAATGATGAGTGCCAGATAGCATTTGATGAAATCAAGAGATATCTTCTAGAACCTCTGATTTTGATGCCACCAGTTGACGGAAGACCCTTGATTATGTACTTAACGGTATTAGACAACTCAATAGGGTGTGTATTGGGGCAACATGACGAGTCTGGTCGAAAAGAGCAGGAAATATACTACCTTAGCAAAAAGTTTACCGACTGTGAAACAAGATACTCACTGCTCTAGAAAACTTGTTGCGCTTTGGCATGGGCTGCTCGCCGACTAAGACAGTATATGTTGACTCATACTACCTTATTGATTTCGAAGATGGATCCAATCAAGTACATATTTGAGAAACCTGCTCTCTCCGGAAGAATAGCAAGATGGAAAATTATCTTAACAGAATATGACATACAGTATACTACTCAGAAGGCCATTAAAGGTAGTATGGTAGCTGATCATTTGGCTCATCAAGCAGTAGATGATTATCAGTCAATGAGTTTTGAGTTCCCGGATGAAGACATTATGATTATTACCAAAGAACCTGAACAATATGACGGACCTGAACAAAGATCCCTATGGACTATGGTTTTTTATGGAGCTTCTAATGCACTTGGTAATGGTGTTGGTGTTGTGATCAGTTCCCCTGAAGGTTGTCATACCCCGATGACTGCAAGACTTTGTTTCTATTGTACCAATAATATGGCTGAGTATGAAGCATGTATCCTGGGTATCAAAGCTGTCATTGATATGAAGATTCAGTTCCTTGACGTGTATGGAGATTCAGCCCTGGTAGTGAGTCAGATCAAAGGAGATTGGGATACCAAGCATAATAATCTCATTCCATACAGAGAGCATGTGTTGTCTTTAATCCCACATTTCAAAGAGATTACCTTTGGACATATTCCACGAAGAGAGAATCAGTTGGCAGATGCATTAGTGTAAACACCCCAAATTTGCCCTCACCCATTCACACCATGGCTTGTGATCATTTCATATGCATAAATCCAATCATAGCATCTCATACCACATTTTTAATTCATTGCTTTGGTTCAAAGTCATCTGCATCTAAGGTTTGTGATCTGAGCAATCTAAGAGCTTCTTGAGCCACTCCAAAGGTCATCAATCACTTCAAAGGGGTCCATGTATGTTAAAGCATCATATTATATCCTCTCAAAGTCAAGAATGTCAAAAAATCACAAGAACTGAGAATGGTATGGAAGCAGAGCCAGGTTTGACTGCACAGATGACCTAAAATTAGGGTTTTGGTTTCAGAGGCCATAACTCCAAATTTTTTGGTCATTCTTGTTTCCATTGGTCTCTATATGGTATAGGGAGCATGAATATCAATTTTCATGAAGAAATTCCATGAGGAAGTCATCTGATCAAGAGTTGACTTTCTAAGCAAGTCAGTGTAAAATCAGGGCATCTGAGGCCCCCAATGACCCAACCAAAGGGTGTTCTTCATCATTTTGATTGTGTATGATCTTTATTTGATCATGGAAGATGTTAGAAGTTCACAAAATTGAAGAATTTCAAGTCATTTGCAAAGTTGACTTTTTGGGAAGTTTGACTTTTAATGAAAATTGCCATTTTGGGAAACTTTTTCAAACCTTGCTTTTTGATTCAAAAATGCTTCAAATGGAAAAACTTTGGTCATGAAAGTTGTAGAATGGATCATTCCCTTTTCAAAAAGTACAAGAACATGACCTAATTCATTTTGGATCAAAAGTTATGGCTTGTCAAAGTTGGCTAAAATCACAAAATTTGAAGTTTTCTACCAAAGAGACATTTTGCAAAATGGTTTGTTCAAGTGTTCTAAAGGCCTCAAATGTGTATCATTTCTTCACAACATGATCATATAACATCTAAAATTCAGAATGGGCCAAGGGATCACTGATCTTCATGACTTATGGAGCAAGATTTCTCAAAGGAAACAAAAGTGAAGCAAGTTGCAAAAACTCACTCAAGTGTGAATCCACTTGCTTGCTGACTTCACAACCAATCCTATGGCTCTCCACACATCTTGCTGCGCAGGACACCCCATCTGTCCTTGGCTAGCTTGTAGCCCATGCCTCTCTTACACAACTTTGACATTTTGGCAACTTGAGCCATACCAATCACAAAAGCACACATCAACTCATCTGACCAATCCCATTAGTTTATACAAACAAAAAGCAAGCCAAAGCACATACAACACAAGCCTGAAAGCTCCAAGAACACAGCTCTCTCATTTTCACCCCCACTTGCAAAAGCTTTCGAAACACTCTCCATAAGCTGAAAACACACAAACAAACTTCACAAACAAACTCAGCATGCTTCACTGATCAGAAACCACCCATCACCATAACCTGAAACCCCCAGAAACCAAGATACGATTTTCCCCCCTTTTGTGCAGAACCTTAGCAATCTCTCAAACCATCCATTATAAACTTCAAACAAGCATTGAAAGCTTCTCAGGAGGTCCAGTGGAGTTGATTGCAAGCAAGAAATCAGCCAGAAAGTGCCAGAAATCAAAGCTTCGATTCAGGTAGCACTGGAAATTCATTTTTCCAGAACCTTTATTTTTTGTTTCTAAATGATAAAGCATGCTTCCCTGAGTTCACTGAGCCTTTTACTTTTGAAAAAGATTGAGAAATGAGCTTGTATCGTGTTTCTGAAATTTCTGCAGTTTTTAATGTTTGATTCGTATCTTGATCTTGAGTAGAAATAAGTGGATTTTGTTGCTGGATTGTTGTTTAGGGATGTTAGTTTAGTTGATCTGGAGAGTTTGACATGATTTGGTGAAGGTTTGAGAGAGTTAGAAAGAGGAGCTTGCCGGAGAAGACGACCGGAACAGTGTTCCGGTCGCCTGAGAGTCATTAGGGCTAATTAATTAGGGTTTAGTCTTAATTGCGTGAATTTGAATTTTGGCCGTCCAGATGCGCGCCAAGTCCACTCCCGCGCGTGTGAGTTTGAATACTGGCCATTGATCTTGCTGACTTTCTCATTTTCAGCTTTATTTCATTTTATTTTTCATTTTATTTGATTTGTTTTGTCCAATTTATTAAAAATAGTAAAACATTTTCAAAAATTCTGAAAATTTTTATACAATCTTTTATTAATTTTCAGAAACCAAAAACATTTTTATTTTTATTTTTTGCATTAAAAAATATTTTTAAATAATTTAAAAGTTTATTTTTAATTAATTAATGAAAATTAATTAATTAAAAATACTTTTAGGTATTTAAAAATCACCAAAAAATTCATGAAACCTTTAAACTCATTTAGAAACATTGTCCAACCCTCAAACCAAATTTCTTTTTTGATCTTGATGTCTTTTGACAATTTTCCATGGAATTAATTTCATTTCAAGGCATTATTTTGATCCTAACTTTGAAAATTCATTTCTGCCTAGCCTTTAAGAGTTGGACTTTGATTCTTTTTGCATTGCATCTTGTTTAGCATGTAGTTTATAGGATTAAATTGGCATGATTTGATCTTGCATTTTCAATTTGTTTGACATTTTTCTTGACAAAGTACCATAAAACCCTAGCATTCTTAAGAAATTCATAACCCTCATTAGGTTAAGAGTTAGAACCCCTCCTTTGGGCAGTGAGTTTGTATAGGTTTAGTGTTCCCTTGGATGCATTTTCAATTTTTTATCTTGATGTTTGCTTCTGGTTTTGGTTTTTGTTTTGTGCATTGATCATAAACCCTAATTCGGGTTTCCTTTTGCATTCATCTTACATTTGCTCACATACCATGACTTGCCATGACATTTTGTGCATTCATTTGATTCATAATACATCTTAGGACATATTAGAATCATGTTTGATCATTGTATCTTGCATTTTCCATGTTGTATGCCATTTGCATTTCATAACTTTTCATGTATGTTCATGGTTCCAAGCATGCTTCTCTTGCATCCATATGTTTGTATGATCATCCTCATGCCTTGATTCATGTTTGCATCATCTCATAGCATCATTAACATCATTTATATGCTTCTGGTTTTGATTTGCATCATGTCATTTCATCTCATTTTGCATTGCATTGCATTCCTTTCATTAACTTTTCAGGTGGTAAGTAACTTTGAGAAGTGAATTTGCCTTCACTTCTCACAATTTCTTTTCATCCCTCTTACACATCATTGCTGCATTTTATCTTGTGTTTGAGATTGAGATTGCTCATTCTTCTTCATCTTACTTTCTTTCTTCAAGTGACTTGCCTTCTTAAATGAAGCAAGTTACTTTGCTTCTCTTTGCTCCTTTCATCTGCTTCCTGGTGGTTTCTCTGAAGATGTCTCTTGCAAACCTCACAAACCTTAGGAACAACCAAGCATGACAATGATTAGGGTTTTGATTAGTTCCCCACTTAGTTTTACCTTTGTGTCTCATTGATTCTTCTCTTCTCATCTCATAATCAGGGACTAAACCCTAAAGGCTTTAAGGCTTTGTGATTAAGCTTATGCCTGCATCCTTCTATTAGGATGGAGTGTATAACTTTAATCCTAAGTGTTAAACCCTTAATGTGTTTAAATCCTTTAATCAATTCACTTAATAATCATCAAGACATCAAGCTTGTAACTTGGGCCTTGCATTAGGGTTCTAATTCTTCCTTAATTGGTTAAGAAGGACTAACCCTAGTGTTAATGGACAAGTCCCCCTCAAGTTGTCTTACAAACCCTAAAACTCACTTCATCATCTTATCATTAACTAAAATCCACTTAATAAAGACCTTGTTTTGTCATGAAGTTAATCCCTAATCATGGATTAAGTTGAGGAGCTTTCCTCAGCTTAAACATTCTCATATATTATCCTTCTATTAGGATGGTGTAATGAGTCTGTTTAATCCTTGATTATGGCTTAACCTCATTACTTAACACTAAACAAAAACACCAAAAACATCTAAATAATCACAAGTAGGTTAATGATCTTAATCCTACTCCAGGGTGATTAAGTGTGAGATGCTGACTTCACACTTAAGGCATTCTCATTACCCCTAATCAGAGGGAAGATGTGATGAGTTTACTAACCATTGGTTTAGACTTAAGCTCATTTGCTTATGGCAAACTTCCAAAAGCAATAAAAAATTGAAAACTCAAAAACAAATAATAATCGTCTCCTCCGGGATTCTTTTCTCATCTTATTCACTCACAAACGAGAACCTGCTTCTTCCGTCTAATGCAAGACAGTTTGCACCTGAGCCAGACAGGTCATACACTTGAGCCTAGACAAGTAAGCAGTTCACAGGTCAATTCATCTTTCAGTCTCTTTGGGTCGAACTACGGGGTTCTGACTTCCTCATTGCACGAGAGGATACGTAGGCATAACTTAACAGTTATCGAACAAAAGTCTCTGTATATTCCCCCTCCTTCTAGCCTTATTCTTTAGCCTCATTATCATGAGCATTTCATCTTTGTTCTTACACTGACACTTCACTTATACACTTCACTCTCTTTTACACTGACACCTGTACATCCTTTTCCAGCTCTTTTGTACACAAATCACACTGACACTACCCCTTTAAAACACAAATCTTTTAAGCGTGGATCCCGTCGAGTACGAAGGACAATCTGGGTGCTAATACCTTCCCAGGTTGTAACCAACCCCCTTTCTCAGTCTCTCTGGTTCGCAACCGTCTTATCCATCTTTTCTCAGGTTTATGCAGCATTACCTTTCCTTCGGGATAAAAATGCCTAGCTGGCGACTCTTTTCTTTCTGAGCTCACCCTTGTGTGTCCTCATCATCCTTTCGCCGACCGTTCGCGTCTGTACCTTTATTTGAGTCATTCTCATTTATCGGGAGCGACAATTAGCCACCATGGCATCCATGTTTGAGATCAGCTGGGATGATGAAGCTCCCAAGATTACTATTGATAGATTTGAAAAGACTGCATACTGCAATGAGATTGACACTGAAGAAGCAGAGGAGAAGCCTTGGTTCTATGAAGTAAAAAGATATCTTGAAACTCAGGAGTTCCCAGAAGGGGCATCTGTCAAAGATAGGAAGTTTCTGAGAAGGTTTTCTGCTATGTTCTTTTTGAGTAATGGGATTTTGTACAAGCGCAATCATGATTCAACCGTGCTTCGTTGTGTGGATAAGAAGGAAGCAACTGAGATTATGGAAGACATGCATGATGGGACCTTTGGCACTCATTCTAGTGGTCATACCATGGCAAAGAAGATATTGAGAGCAGGTTACTATTGGTCTACCATGGAAGCTGACTGCTATCAACATTCCAGAACATGTCACAAGTGTCAAATTTATGCTGATAAAGTACATATACCTCCATCACCATTGAATGTGTTGACTGCTCCTTGGCCTTTTGCCATGTGGGGCATTGATATGATTGGTGATATCAAGCCTACTGCTTCTAATGGGCATCGTTTCATCCTGGTTGCTATTGATTACTTCACGAAGTGGGTAGAGGCAGCTTCATTTGCATCTGTTACCAAGAATGTTGTGGCTCGATTCATTAAGAATAATCTCATATGTAGGTATGGTATCCCTGAAAGGATTATTACTGACAATGGCACTAATCTGAACAACACTATGATCACTGATCTCTGCATGCAGTTCAAGATTAAGCATCACAACTCTTCTCCGTATCGTCCAAAGATGAATGGGGCAGTAGAAGCTGCTAATAAGAATATCAAGAAGATTCTACAGAAGATGATTGTTACTTACAAGGATTGGCACGAGATGTTACCATTTGCTCTTCATGGTTATCGTACTACAATACGTACTTCAATATGGGCAACCTCATTCTCCTTAGTATATGGTATGGAAGCAGTTCTGCCCATTAAAGTTCAGATTCCCTCCTTAAGAATTATGAAGGATGCAGGCTTGGATGAAGATGAGTGGATTCATACTCGACTAGACCAGATAAATTTGATTAATGAGAAGAGGTTAGCATCAGTTTGTCATGGCCAGATGTACCAGAAACGGATGATCAAAGCTTTTAATAAGAAGGTTAAGCCAAAGGTATATCAGGCTGGTGACTTGGTAATCAAGCGTATCATATTACCACAGGGTGATCCTAGGGGCAAGTGGACTCCTACATATGAAGGACCATTTGTGGTCAAAACAGTATTCTCAGGAGGTGCCATGATACTTACTACTATGGATGGTGAAGACTTCCCACAGCCTGTAAACGCAGACATAGTTAAAAAATACTACGCATAAAAAGAGACCCGCTAGGTTGACTGGCCTAGGCAAAATTAAGGGCATCCCGGCGAACCAAAAGGGTCCGGGCAAAAATTAGGGATATATATAAAATAAAATAAATGTACACCCGGCAAGTCGAAAACCTGAAAAGGCGGCTTGGGCAAAAAAAGGTATCCCGGTGGATTGAAAACCTGAAAGGGCAATCCAGGAAAAAGTTAGGGATTAAAGCGTATGACTATGTCTCGTTTGGATCACCCATGTAAACTCCAACCAGTTGTGCTACTTAGTTCAGACTCTAACAAATAAAGCTCAATCCAATCATTTCCGTCTCGACAGCAGAAGATGAGATACTTGAAGATAATGGCAATAGTAGAATTGAAACTCAATAGGATTATTTCCCACATAGCTGATTTTCTTTGTTTTGTAAAAATTTTATGACAAATTCCTCTTACTAGGATTTCTGTCTCCTTGTACAAACTTGCCTATGTATAGGTCATTTTGTGATATAAATAAAATTCCATCTTTGAATCCAGATTTACTTTTACACTATTTACATAAGCGAAACGTCCATTGGTTGTGTTTGAATGTATGTATGCTTTTTGATTGATGTTTACCAGAAATGCATAAATGCTTAATATGATTGATGTTTACCAGAAATGCATGAAATGCAGTAATAGTATTTACTAAGGACGAACGAGGGAAGGAATTCAACGAAGCTTCGCCGGTTCATCCCAACAAGACAACTACAAATCCCCCAGTAGGGCAAAATCCATCTTCATAAATACTTCGAGTTACATCTCCCCTGGAATTTATGTCCATCTCTTTTATCCTCAGTCAGGATACTCAGGAAATTACTCCTTCAACAGGAGTACGACAAACGAAGACGGAAGGTTATGGATACCATACGACAAACGAAGACGGAAGGTTATGAATACCATACTATCGAACGAAGACGGGAGGTTATGAATACTATGTTATCAAACAAGACGGAAACGAGTTCCTCATATTCTTCACTATATTATCAAACGAGACGGGAACGAGTTCCTCATATTCTTCACTATATTATCAAACGAGATGGGAATGAGTTCCTCATATTCTTCAGCAACAAATCGGGATTTATTTTCCCTGGCCAGCAGTTGTTATACGAAGATATCCAGACGCTTCAGGCTGCATGATGCATACATACATCATTTACATCATACCATAACATACATATCCATAAGTACATGATACATTACTTAAGTACATCATACTATGCATGCATACATAATGCATAAACTAACATTCTCCTTGCAGGATAGTTATATGCAGGTAAAACAATATCAACAACTTACAACGGGTCAGAAATGATCCATACATTTGCTCAAGATGTCTTTGAATAGCAGGCAAATGGTCTGTAAGAAGATCCATTCCCTGGTTCAAGACATTTTTCAGAAGAACAAATCCTGACGTTCTTTTGACCCTTAAGAACAAATCCTGACGTTCTTTTGGCCCTTGAATAGCAGGCAAACGGTCTATAAAAAGATTCATTCCCTGGTTCAAGATATTTTTCAGAAGAACAAATCCTGACGTTCTTTTGACCCTTAAGAACAAATCCTGACGTTCTTTTGCCCCTTGAATAGCAGGCAAACGTTCTGTAAAAAGATCCATTCCCTGGTTCAAGATATTTTTCAGAAGAACAAATTCGGACGTTCTTTTGACCCTTAAGAACAAATCCTGACGTTCTTTTGGCCCCTTGAATAGCAGGCAAACGGTCTGTAAAAAGATCCATTCCCTGGTTCAAGATATTTTTCAGAAGAACAAATCCTGACGTTCTTTTGACCCTTAAGAACAAATCCTGACGTTCTTTTGGCCCTTGAATAGCAGGCAAACGGTCTGTAAAAAGATCCATTCCCTGGTTCAAGATATTTTTCAGAAGAACAAATCCTGACGTTCTTTTGACCCTTAAGGACAAATCCTGACGTTCTTTTGGCCCTTGAATAGCAGGCAAACGGTCTGTAAAAAAGATCCATTCCCTGGTTCAAGACATTATTCAGAAGAACAAATCCTGACGTTCTTTTGACCTTTGAGAATAGGCAAACAGTCTGTAATCCAAGATACTTCCAGAAGAGATAATTATCACAAGATTCATTTCTACTGGTCCATTCAAAAATTCAAATCATGTTGCATAAATGATTCAGAGACGGCTTCTACAAAGACCCAGTACTGATATCCAGTATCAACATAAAGACATCATCACATCCTGATACTTTAGATGGCATCTCCAATCCCATCTCCAGTTCATTTTAGATGGCATCTCTAAGCCCATCTCCAGTTCATTTTGGATGGCATCTTTAAGCCCATCCCCAATTCTTCCAAGTGGCATCCTCAAGCCCACTCAGGCATATACAGCTAATCATCAGTATTACCATATGCACTGGTGAGTGCAAATTTTTGGGCTTTTGTGTTCAATCCCCTTCAACCTTCCAGGTCACGAATGGCACATATACCAATCTAACCCCTCAGGTTTTAGAAAATTGAACAGGGGCAGCTGTTGCACCCCAAAATTTGCCCTCCACAAGACAAGAAATTGTGTACCAAGAGGCTCACAAGGTTCACAAGGTTCACAAGACATCTCATGAGGTTCACAAGGTTCACAAAGTTCACAATTAGTCAGAAGATGTGACAATTCCCTCAGACAATGCATCCTCCTAAGCACTGCATCTTAAACTAGGGTTTTGACTTTAATCAGGCTAAATGGACTTCCAAGGCTTCAAGTGAGCTTCATAACATCCTATATGTGTTCAAGAATCCCCATGACAAGTTTCAAAACTTTTCTCAAAGGTTTGCTCAGTCAGATGATCAGATAGGTTAAAATCAGTCAAAGCAGTTAAAAAGTCAAACTGAGGTCAACTGTGGTCAAACCAAAGTCAAACTTCATGATTTTTTGCCTACATCAATTATATGAAGTAAAATTCATCATTTTATCAAGGGTTGATCATGATTCATCAAGGAGATTTCAGATCATCAAGAATCAGGAGTTTCTAAATTAGGGCTTCCTTAGGAAAAGTCAACTGAACTTTGACCAGCCATAACTCTCACATGCTTCATCAAAAATTTTCCATCCAAATCTCATTTTGAAGGAAATTGAATTCTCTACAACTTTGTATCTCACAAGCCAAGCCCAAAAATGCTTCATTTGGAAGGTATGAGCTAAGACATTATAGGTCCTTTTGAAAGTCAACAAAAAGTCAACAACTTCAAAAGAGCATAACTTGAGAATGGTAAAAGATATGGACATGATACCAAAGAGGTTGGTTATAGGACTCTTTAAGCTTTCCAAAATGTCCAAGAACACCCTCATAACATTAAAATTGAAGGATTTGTGCCCTTGCAAAGTTGGGAAATTTTTGGGAAGTTTATGAAGCAAATAAGGCCTTAAATCAAATTTTTGCTAAATGAGCCCACCAAATTGCCATCCCATCTTTACACAAACACCAAGCACGACCCAACCCACCTATTTTCTGATTTTTTTATTTTTTATTTCATATTTATTTGAATTTTATTCATTAAAATACAATTTAAATTGAAATAAAATATAAAATCACATATTTAAAAAGGGATTTTGCTTCTAGAAAGTCATAAATAATATTTGGATCAGATTGATACACAAGTTATGAGGATTGTCCCAAAATAGCAATGTTAGATCAAATAAAAATCAAGTTTTATAACATAATCTTTCTCAATCTCAAATGATCCAAAAAGTCCAAAGGATGATAAATTTTTTTTGACCTAATCTCATTCATATATATACAAAGAACATTGAGCAGCCTAGGACACGAATTTTGGCAGCCTCTAAAACCACTTTCAAACTTTCAAAATTCATCATATTTTTGAAATTCGGATTCTAACATTTGGTAGTTTTTCAGGTGAATGGAGCATGCTAATCTCTTCCCTATACATCACTGAACATATATCAATGATCATATGCATCTAAAAGCCCATGAATTGGCCAAACCGAATCAATTTTTTTTAACATTCATGAGTTTTTCGTTTTCATACATTGGTGTAAAATAAATTGTATTTGATTGTTGATTCTTGTTTGTGATGAACTAACAATCGTTTCTGGATGCTTTGATTTGAGTTTTGATACAGAATGAGTGATCCACCATTGTTAGGGTTCTTCGGCCGTTTTAGGGTTTCACGATTTATCAATTATAAATGAAATCTAAAACCATAGATCAATTCTAATTAACCTATGGAACATATTGGTATGTTTAATTTGAGGAAATTTTACTGTTTTGATGATGATTGAGATTCGTAGGTTTTGCTGCAAACAAGAAATCGCATGAAAGTTTGTAATAAAATTCGCAGCAAAGTTCACAGGTCTGGAGGAAGAAGAAGATGAAGCTGGCGCGAAAACCTGATTTAAAAAACACGTTTATTTTATTATCTTTTGTTTGTAAATATATTTCAGAACGAATGCTTGGCTCAGTTGGTTAAGGCGTGCGCATGTGAGGCAAGGGTCAAAGGTTCAAATCCCAGCTTCACCAATGTTTTTTTGCGTTTTATCCATTTATTTTGCAGGTTTAAAATATAATGTTTCATGCCCATCCACTATCACCAAACGCAGCGCAGCCTGGTGGAGAGCTTGTTGGTCCAGGGGATGCAGAGCCTAGGGCCTGGGTTCGAATCCCAGCCCCAGGTAAGTTTTTTTTCTCATTATTTTTCATTTATTTTGTTTTATTTATATTATATTTGGTTAATTTAATTAATAATAATAAAAGTTTAAAATAAAAATAGTTATATTATTTTCTTATATAATTCAAAAACTTATAGTTTTTTTTAAAAAAACAATTCAAACTTTATTAATAAAAGTTGTTTATATTTATTTTATTGTATATATTTAATATTTGTATGTATTTTTTGTATAAACAATTTAATTATATTTAGATTAATTTATAAACCCTAATATTTTTATATACATAAAACCTAATTTTTTTTATAAACCCTAATTTATTTTGTAAACCCTAATTTATTTTCAAAACTTTAATTTTCTTTTTATAACTTTTTTTTATTTTATTATGTTTATATAATTATAGTTACAAATATTTTTAATATGTACATATAACTAAATTATTAGAACTATTAATCATATTTATTATTATTTATTTCTTTTATTAAAAATTCTAAAAAAATAATTATTTATTTAAATTTGAACTTTTAATTTATTACTATATTATTATGCTAACTTCTTTCTTCTCTTATATTTATTTTGTTTATTATTACTAACTCATTTACCTATTTATTTATTATATGCTTATTTGTTTAAATTATTTTATTATTCTTATAATGTAATTGTGTCAATTATGTAATAGTTGTAGAATTATTCTTGTTATTTATTTTTAATTGCCATGGTTAGTAAAATACGGAGTGTAAACATGTTTGTATTTAAAATTAAATTTAGATCACTAATTTGTAAGATAAATACTTGAATTTGTACACGCACACACGTAAGTCGATCTTGGATCGCCATCTCACATTCTTAAGGATACCTCTCATGTTGCCTAAACAAAAAGGTCAAGTAAGGTGTAAAGCAAAGTCCTTTCTCTCATATCATCTAGTCCCTTAAAAGATAATAAGATCAAGTCCCTCCATGGTTGCCTTCGTAAATGATCTTGTCCCTTTCGAATAAAGATGATAAGTCCCTTTGAATTGCTAAATACACCTTACAGTGCCTAATCATAGATGTCCCTTCACTTGTCCCTCACACATCCAAGGTAATGACTACCTATTCCTTAATAATAGGGATAGTCTTACCATTTAAAGGATATTTAAGAACAGAAAAGATTTAACTTAGGATAGGTTTCTCTTATGTACTTGCTCACCTTTTCAAAACATTTCAAAACACTTCACATTTTCAAGCAATTTTCAAAACAAAGGCTTTATATATATCCGTACATGGATCATTATAAAGTACTTAAGAAAATTTCTAAACACACACTACACTTCTCAAAACAATTTAAAGTGAGCTAAGTAACTAAGAGCCCATGGATAACCATGGATGTAAAGGGTGCTAACACCTTCCCTTTACATAACCTACCCCCCGGACCCAAAAAAATCTTTTAAGGTCTTTGATGTTCTTTTATGCCCTTTCCTTTGGATAAAATAAAAGTCGGTGGCGACTCTTGCTATCCGCAAAATTTAACTAAAGTCAGTTCTCCCACCGTGTTACACTGGAGATGGGTCTCTGATAGCTGGAGAAGAACCACTGACAAACTGATGGAGATGCTGAAGGAGATGACTGAAGGAGTCTGAGCAGCAGAAGGGATCAAAACCAAACCAAAGATGAAATGATGGATACCCTGTAAAACAAATAAGAAAATGTTAAATGATGCAAAGATGATGTATGCAAATGATATGCAAAGGGTTTGTGATCAAGTGCTGGATCTGTTTATCTGTCTTGGTAAAAGTCCATGTATATTCATAAGTCCGAATGGAGGCTTAGAAATCCAGTAACCAGGTGGGGGACTCAAATAAAGAGTCACAAGTCCAGGGTAATCACAAGAACTGTCCAAATAATACAACCTTAACAAATCTAGTAACAAGGTATGATGAGGCCAAGGGTTCCTGCAAACCTGCAAATATCCCAACCCCCTCACATGTAATGTTCTAGAACAAGGACCCTCAGACTTGGATCAGTTATGAGAAGTGTAAACACTTCTAACCCGAAGGTACAGTGTTTACAATAACCATAAAAAATCCTCCTCTAATTCACCTCAGATGCTGAAGGTCATAAAAAGGTCATCCAGACTTAGTAGGCTTCCCAGATAGCCCTAGTACTACAGGAAATCTGTAGCACAGAGTTCTCAAGAAGAAACCCATGTCTGAACCGTGTTTCATATTCCCGCACCAGACCGAAATGGAATGGGAAAGAATATGAAGCCACTCTAGCCTATGTGTCATTCAGGTCCCAGGTATAGGACCTTAATCACTCAATGAACCCCACCCACCAAGGAAAACACAGATCCAGCACATGATAATGACAGTATGAAATGCAAAACCTGTAAATGAAAGCAATAAATAAAACTGTACATAAAGCAATAAATAAAGAAAATAAATAAGCACAAGTAGCACATAACACCCCCATAAACACAAATCAAACAAGAGCTAGGAGGAACCCACAAAAAGAACCAGAAGAGTCGCCAAGCTGTCGCTCCCACTAAAAGACACCCGGTCAGATAGGGTATAGACGCGAACAGTCGGCGAAAGAGAGAATGAAATGAAGGTGAAAAGAGTCGCCAGCTAGGAATTTTTATCCCGAAGGAAAGGTAATGTTGCATAAACCTAGAAAATATGGATAAGACAGTCGCGAACCAGAGAAAACTGAGAAAGGGGGTTGGTTACAACCTGGGAAGGTATTAGCACCCAGATTGTCCGTCGTACTCGACGAGATCCACGCTTGAAAGTTTGTGTTTAAAGGGGTAGTGTTTGTGTTGTCTGTGTGCAAAAGTTGGAAAAGAATGTACAAGTGTCAGTGCAAAATGGTGAATTGCTCAGGAACATAGGCTTAAAAGAGAATGCTGAAAGAGGGGGGAAACACATAGACTTTTGTTCGATAACCGTTAAGTTATGCCTACGTATCCTCTCGTACAATGAGGAAGTCAGAACACCGTAGTTCGACTCAAAGAGACTAAAAGATAAATTGACTTGTGAACTGTTTGCTTGTCTATGCTCAAGTGTATGACTCGTCTGGCTCGAATGCTAACTGTCTTGCATTAGACGGAAGAAGCAAGTTCTCGCTTGTGAATGAGTCTGATGAGAAAAGAATCCCGAAGGAGACGATTATTGTTTGTTTTTGATGTTTACAGTTTTGTTATTGCTTTTTGTGTTTGTCATAAGTTAATGAGCTTAAGCCTAAACCAAGAGTTAGTAAACTCATCATATCCTCCCTTTGATTAGGGATAATGAGGATACCTTAAGTATGAGATAAACACCTCAAACTTAATTACCATGATGTAGGATTAAGATCATTAACCTACTTGTGATTATTTAGATGTTTTTGAGTTTTTGCTTAGTGTTAAGTAATGAGTTTAAGCCATAATCAAGGATTTAGTGGACCCATTACACCATCCTAATAGAAGGATAATAGATGAGCACACTTAAGCTGAGGAAGATACCTCAACTTAATCCATGATTAGGGATTAACCTCATGACAAAACAAACCTTTATTAAAGTGGATTTTAATTAAAGACGAGATTAAGAAGTGAATTTTATGGTTTGTAAGACAACTTGAGGGGGACTTGTCCATTAACACTAGGGTTAGTCCTTCTTAACCAATAAAGGAAGAATTAGAACCCTAATGCAAGGCCCAAGTTACAAGCTATTGTCTTAGTGGTTATTAAGATGGATTGATTAAGAGGTTTAAACAAATTAAGGGTTTAACACTTAGGATTAAAGTTATACACTCCATCCTAAGAGAAGGATGCAGGCATAACCCTAATCACAAAGTCTTAAAACCTTAAAGGTTTAGTCTCTAATGATAAGATGAGAGGTGAGACACAAAGAAGACACAAAGGTAAAAGCTAAAGGGGGACTAATCAAAACCCTAATTATTGTCATGCTTGGGTGTTCCTATGGTTTGTAAGGCTTGCAAGAGATCTTCAGAGAAGCCACCAATGGAAGAAGCATATGAAAGGAGGAGAAGCAGAAGAAACAAGTTACTTACTTCACTGAAGAAGATAAGTAACTTGGAGAAAGAAAGTGAATGGTGAACATGAATGAGCAAGCTCACTCTAAGGCAAAGAAAAATTCAGCAATGATGCATAAGAAAAAGATGAAGAGAAGTGAGAAGTGAAGGCAAATTCACTTCTCAAATCACTTACCACCTGAAAAGGTTAGCATAAAGGAAAGAAATGAAATGAAAAAGAAACATATGCAAGGGTAAAACCAAAACCAGAAGAAAATACATGATGCAAATGGTGTTGTGGGATGATGCAAAGGCATGTCAAATGCTATGAATGTTCATACAAGAGATGGAATGCAAAGGATGCATTCTTTGAAGTTTGAAAGTTCATGAAAGTTTATGAAATTAAATGAATGCACATCATGGCAAATGAATGAAGAAATGATCAAGCATGATTCTAATATGTCTTAAGATGTCTAAGATGACATGTGAATGCATGAAATGTCATGGAAAGTTCATGTATGGATGCATATGCAAGATGAATGCAAATGAAGATGCAAAATTAGAGTTATATGAAAGGATGAGATGCAAAAGTCAAAAACAGAAGCAAATCATAAGATAAAAAATTGCAAATGAACTCAAAGGAACCCTAACCCCATATGATATCACACCCAAAGGAGGAGGTCTAACTCTTAACCTAAAGAAAGTTGTGAATTTTCTAAGTTAACTAGGGTATTTGGGTACCTTATGAGGAAAAATGCAAATCAAATGGAAAATGCAAGATAAATTTGTGACAAACATATGCTAGATACTACATGCCATATGAAGATCAATGCAAAAAGAACCAATGTCAAACCCTTCATGGTTAGGCAGAAAAGAATTCTTGAAGTTAGGGTTCAAAAATGGGATTTTTATGAACCCTAAATTCAAGAAAAATGTCAAAGTTGAATCAAAACCAAAAATAAATTTGTATGAATGGTTTGACAATGTTTCTAAATGTCCTAAGATGCAATGTGAAGTTTTTTGGAATTTTTAGAAACCTAAATGGTATTTTAATTAATTAATTTCCATTAATTAATTAAAATAAACATTTAAATATTTTTAAAATGGTTTTTTAATGCAAAAAATAAAAATAAAAATGTTTTTGGGTGAAGAAAAATATTTGAAATCAAAATGCAGAAGAAAAATATTTTTGGAATTTTCTAAGTATTTTAAATTAATTGTACAAAATAAATGTAATAAAATGAATTAAAAATGGATATAAATAAAAGTCAGTTGATCCAAGGGATCAGATTCAAGCTGGGGTTTGGAGGGAAGACCACGCGGGCATCTCAACGGCCACAATTCAAACTGAGTTAAACTTAATTAATTAATTAATTAAACATGATTTAAACTTAATGAGCCGATCTGAGCCCTCCATAGCCTAACTCTAATCCATATCCAATGGCCCAAATTCAAACTTAGCCCTAAACACGTCATTAACCCTAATCAGTTTCAGGTGGCCGGAGAAGACTTCCGGTCGTCTTCTCCGGCGAGACCTTCAACCCAACTTCTTCCCTAGGCCATTTCTGGAGCTCTAAAGCTCCAGATCAACTCCTCTCCTCCCCCTAAACATGAATCCACCCTCAAAACTAATTTCTCATGGCTGAAACTCAAGATTCGAAGAAGAACACAAAAATGGTGAAACTTTCAGACAGTCAGTACATGCTCATTTCGCAACCATTTTCAAAACAAAATAGATCATGGTGATCAGCAAAGCATAAGGAACATTTTAGAAACTTAAAATCATGCTTCTGGAAAAAAGTTTGAAGATTGATACCTGAGCTGAAGCTTTCACCTCTGAAGCTTTTGGACCTCTTCTTTTGTGCAAACCACTCCTCTTGACCTCCTGATGAAGCTTTGATGCTTGGAAGGAGTTTATAATGGTTGGTTTGAGTGGTTGTTCTTCAGCTTTCCAGAAATCGTGTTTTGTGTAGGGGTGCTTTTAGGCTGCAATGAAGGGTGGCAAATGATCCTTTGGTGAAGTTGAGTTGATTGATGAAAAGAGTTTGAAGTTTGAGTGTGTGTGCTATGAGTTTCGAAAGCTTTTGCTTTTGGGGTGATTTTGAGGAACTTGGGCAATCTGAGTATTCAAGCTTGTGTGATGTGTGTTATGAGTTCTGTTTGATCCACATAACAAGCTTTGATAGGTCAGAAGAGTTGTTGTGGCCTATGGTGATTGGTATGGGCTCTCTTGCAAAAAGTCAACAAAACTTGTACTTGAGGTATGGGCTCATGTTGCAGCTGGCTTTTGGCTTGTCCTGGCTCAGCAAGGATCAAGGAGAACCATGGAACATGTTTTGTGGTGATTCAGCAAGTGGAAGCATGGTTGTGTATCATTTTGCAATTTTTAGGAAGTTTGGCCCCTTTGTGATTTCTTCATGTGCAAGGCATAGAATGAGATGATTCTTTGGGCAGTTTTGGTCACAAAGCATTGCATTATGTTGGTATGATGCTTAGAGAATGATTAGAGGTCACAAAATGGCTTGGTATGTGAATTTGCAAAAATCCCTTTTTGGTGTGAAAGTGAAAATTATGTGATTTTTGCCAACTTTGCCAAGCCATAACTTGAGTTCCATAATGAATTAGAACTTGTTCTTGTACTTTTTTAAAAGGGGATGATCCAATCTACAACTTTCATGACCAACAATTTTTCATTTGAAGCATTTTTGGTTGAGAAAGAGAAGGTTGAAATACTTTCCCAAAATGGAAAGTTTCCATTACAAGTCATTTCCATTTTTGGCAACTTTTGGTTTAGCTCAATTTTCTTCAATTTTGTGAACTTCCAAGCACTTCAATGATCAAATAAAGATCATATAACTTCAATTTGATGAAAAATCCACTTTGGTTCCATTGTTGGGGGCCTCAGATGCCCTGATTTTGCTCTGACTTGCTCAAGAAGTTACCTAGTGAACAAATGACTTCCACAATGAATTTCTTCATCAAACTTGGTAAACATGATACTTATAACATATTTATACCATTAGAAACAAGAATGACCAAAAAAGTTGGAGTTATGGCCTCTGAAACCAAAACCCTAAATTCAGGTCATCTGTGCAGTGAAACCCTAGCTCTGCTTCCATGCCTTCCAAGTTCTTGTGATTTTTTTGACTTCCTTGACCTTTGAGGGATGTAATATGATGATAGAACACACATGGATCCTATTGGAATGATTGGAGACCTTTGTAATGGCTCAGATGGATCCTTGGGTTTCCCAGATCACAAACCCTAGATGCAGATGAACTTGAACTAATGCAGTAAAACAAAAATGCAATATGGGATGGTATGATTAAACTAATGCAAAGATGAAAAGATCACAAGCCATGGTGTGAAATTAGTGAGGGCAAATTTGGGGTGTTTACAACAAGTACAACATTGGAAAGCCAGGTAGTGTACCTAGCCTCCGTTACAAAGTTTGCCTCTAGGAGGTCTTCTACAGCTTTTTCGGCCGCTTTAGTTTTTTCGGTCGACTGTTTCCTCCTCCGTTGGGAAACAACCTTGTGATTAGGAGCAATGGAGAGATGGTGGCATGCTACGTCTGGATCGAGTCTAGGCATTTCTGTTGCACTCCATGCATACAGGTTGGCGTTCTCTTTCAGGCATGCCTCCAGCTGTTTCTTTGCCAGGTCCAGTAGATGGGCCCCAATCTTTACACATCTGCTCGGATCTTCCCCTAGCGGGATTAGCTCAAATTCTCCGTCGGGGATTGGTCGGGCTAACAAAGTAGAGTGTTGCTGGGAGCTTTCGGCTTTGTCTGGAAACCTGCAATCTAGACGCTAACGAGTATTATCCCACCAGTCTTTAGCTTCCTCAGACAACATATGAGTCCCGAATTGAACTTTTTGCGCGTCAGCACATGCCATCACTCTGAAAATCTTCTCAATTTCCTTGAGCCACTTCTGTGCGCTCGCCGGGTCATGAGCTCCTTCAAACACAGGTGGATTATTCCTCTGGAATTTCTCCAAGGCACGAAACTCATCATGCACATTGTTACAAGCAGTAGTCTGAGAAAGAGCTGCAATAGCATCAGCGAGAGCACGCGTGTTGTTTCCAGCCATTCTGCACAACACTTACCACATCAGAAGAGAATAATCGTTAAGTAAATAACGACTTGACAACAGACTGACAACAACAAGACTTGGCCGGACAGACCGACCTGCTCTGATACCACTAATGTAACACCCTTCTACCCCAAAACAAATTATTTAAATAATATCAGAGTAATCATCTAAAAAGGGTATCACATATCATCATAATTCAACACAAACAGTGTCCTGTCCCGTAACACGGGTTAATCAACATCAAGAATATCATAAATCATTTTGCAGCGGAATTTAAACTTCATAATTCAAAACTTCATAAACATAATTTTCACCATCCTGAATTTAACATCATAAAATAGGAAAACATTTATCCAAATAATAACATAACTGAAAACAGTTTAACAATAAACCCCGTCCCAGTGTTACATGACACAGAGCAGGACACATAGACCAGGACCACTTCTAAGGAACACTAAAGCACGCTCCGAGACTCATGAAAAACTCCTCAATGCACTGCAAGCCTATTCTTTATCATCTGCAAGTTACCCACGAAAGAGGCAACATTTCCAGGCAGGCAGGGTGAGTAATCATAATATATCATAAACGTACAAGCATATAGAACATAAATAATTAGTACAACATATCATGACACCATCAACAATAAAATTCAGCAACAACAACAACGCGATCATGAAATTAAGCAACACTAACACAGTCATGAAATTCATCCAGAATATGCAATTCTAACATCCTGATATGCAATATGCATGTGGTACCATTTTCATCATGAGATGGATACATGACCATCAACCTTCCACAAAGGAGCACATCGTAAATCATCGAGACACTTCAATCCACACAATGGGATTGAAGCAAATAAATAGGCCGAAGCCCCATCGTGAATGTTATGAAATGCAATGATGCGCTACATCGTAATTTCATCAAAATAATTCGCATCATTCATTTCAATCAGCAAAACAATCATCAATAATCATATATATCATCATGACATTACACCCAGAACACTGGTTCTCTAACCACTCTGACACATCCAGAATTGACCCGTACCCGGTAAATTATGAGGCAATTACAAGGTTATTTCATAACTTCATTTATAAAAACTTTTGCATTTTTCTCATTTTTATTCATCAAAATAAAGTTCAGTTTATGCTCGTACCGACGCTTCAAACGGAATGCGAATCGGACTTACGGTTTGGATGTTATGAATTTTTAAAGAATTAAAATTTTCTTCTCAAACAGTGTTAACCGGTTAACCCATGGCGTTAACCGGTTAACGCCTACGAAATTCCAGATTTTCACCAAAATTTACAATGGTTAACCGGTTAACCCATAGTGTTAACCGGTTAACACACGTTTTCCAGCAGTTCTCTGCTATACAATTGCAGACTGTTTCAACACCAAAAACCCCCAAATCCCATTACGGGTTTCACCTCAAAACACTCAAAAACCATTCAAAAACATCAATCAAACTTCAACAACATCAAGATAACAATTATACCAACAAATATATGTTTATAACTCATTCTAATCACTCTAATTCATCAAGATTTTACTCATCAGCTCAACCTAAATAAAAAACCCCTAAACTCACTAAACTCTTACAAATCTAATCTACTCATAATCCGATTCTTATACAATTACAATAGATTATGAAAACTCCCCATACCTTAGAGAATTTCTTCGCTTTACACTCTTCTCTGGGGTTCTCCACAGCCTCCTGACTCTGAGTTTCCCCTTCCTCTCTCTTTTTCCTTCAGAGCACCTCTTTTCCCAAAAACACGATAATGTTAGAAAACTAATCGTATTCCCCTCTTTGGATACATTATCCCAGTTAAGTCTTTTCCCACTTTACCCTCATAATTTTCACAAAAGGACCACCTTACCCTTTTCTTTAATATATTTTTAATAATAATAATAAAATAGTATAATAAAACACTATTTATCCTTATTATATAAAAATACTATTTTTCTCCAAAATTCTCTAATTAATCCAACTCTCCAATTTTTCGAAATTAATTAAATAAATGATTAAATAATTAAATTTAGATTTTTGGGGCGTTACAGGCCCCACCTGCAAGATACACACACGCATAAGAGACAAATTTCAGGCAATGAATTGAGGCACCTCACAAAAATACACGAAATACACTGGGACCACCTGAGTATTTTCATTACTAGCTATCAACACAACAAATTGAGGGATTCTGCAGCTCCTCACGAATAAGCCCACTATACTCACACGCACCACACGCAAAAAGCCACTCCCAATAACGGTATCACGCATTCCATACATCACTTTAAACAATTTCTTCACTACCCACCGCAACATCTCTTGATTCTTCACAAACAAACACATCAAAAAAATAGAAACTCTTCAATTCTTCACTTTACGTAACCATTCAACAACATTCTATCCATCTACCATCAAATACTCTCAAACCCTCCAAACACACCATCACTTTCTTCATCACCATTCTACCACCATCACGAAACCGACCTGCACCATTTCAAATCTTCATCACTGAACCAAACAACATCGAAGCCAACATTACCCTTCCCTTGCAACTTTCAACATAACAACATCAACAGAAAAACTCACCCACATCCTTCAACTTTTTCTTTCAATCTCAACAACACAATACAGATCGAAGAAAAGAACAGATAAGGAGAGAGACTGAGATCTTGACTGAGGCGAAGACATTAAGATGAAGACAAGAGAGTGACGAACTCACCATGAATCAGAGAATCATGCGAAAGAGGAGGGTCAGATGCGAATCGCCGGCACGATTTATGTAGGGTTTGACGGTGAGGAGCGGCGAATTCTTTTTCCCGTTCCCTTTCGAAGTGTAGTAGCCGACCGTGTTCTTGAGGAGAAAGAAGTTGGCGCGGTTCATACGGAAGACGAAGAAGAAACTCGCGAAGCAGAAGAAAGACCAGTGATGCATGTAATCGATGGAGGCGATAAGTTTGAGATGAGTTCCTCGTTCACAGACGTAGAAGACCTAATAATTCATGGAAAGAAAATGATGATTCGGATTTCCATTTTGGTTTTATTTCTTTTCTGATGGCTTTTATTTTAGGTTGACTCAAATTTTGTTTGTTGGGTTGAATAGTCTAGATTTGTTTGAAAATAGCCCATGTTACTTTGCTGACTTTTTTCTATTAAATTTTCTTTCATTTAATTTCTTAAGAGTTCCTTGTGGTTGTTGTTGATAAAACTACTCTCTCTTGTTGTTGTTGTTGGTAAGTATGGGCCGAGCCCGTTTAGCTCCTAAACACACTCTAGAATCCTGCGGCAGAGCCCTTTTTTTATCATTGCCTTTTTATTTATTTATTTTATTTATTATTATGATTTTTTTTAACTAGGTTTTCCTTGCAATTTCTGTTTATTAATTAGTTTTCTTAGAGTTTTTTTTTAGGATTTTATTAATATAGTTTTGTTAACTTTAATTATTAGTCTTAACGTAATTTAGATTTTAATTTAGATTTAATAGAATTGTTTTTAATTGTGGTTCTAGGTTGCGCTTGATATTTTGTAGGTTCGTTGTTCAATTTCGAGGATGGCGGATTTGACTTGGTGATAGCTTTGCGATTGATTGTTTGTTCATGGATTGTTGACTTGTTATTGTTCGTGAAACTCTTGATGCAATTTGTGACGATTAGTGGATTATTCCCTGGACACGATTACCTATCTTGATGGACTTTCTGGATGATTGGTTTCTGACAAGTCTTTCTTGATTTCATTTGCGCATTGAAGATTTTGAACTAACTCTAATGATTCGTGATGTGGAACACTTGAAGACTTACTGGAATTATTTGTGTGAATCTTCTTGATGCTTATTCTGGATTTCTTTTGCCCGTATTGAAGAGGCAACGGACTTTCTCCGTTAGGTACCACTGAGGCCCGATTTTACTTACTGCATGCTGCTGCATCTGGAAGTCCTACTGGTGTAGGCTCTGTTTGTGCATTGTTCGATTACTCCATTCTGCGTTCTCCTCTCCTTACTTATTTCTTATTCATCTCAATTTCTTCCTCATCTTCTTTCATTCTTTCTTAACTCGAGGTGTGCTTAGGCCACCATGGTTCTTCTTCTTTCTCCTTTTTCTTTTCTTATCTCCTTTAGGATAGTAAGCCTCACTAACCTAGGTTCACCCATGCATGATAACATTAATATTTGTTAGTCCCCCTCTAGTTCTTTTACCTTTAAGATCTTTGGTTCTTTTCTCTTCTCATCTTCAAACTTAACTTCAAGTCACTTTAATAAATGACGAGTCTTCTCATGTGACACGAGACTTTGCTATGAGATACTTGCACGCGTTCCGTTTCGGGGCAAGGTGTAGGATATCCCTCGTGGTGGATAGGTCTTAGCATGAGATTACTTCACAAAGAAAACATAAAAAACACTTCTTAACCAAAAAACGACAAAAACACTTAATAAATGCCAGTAGGTCAGTGTGTCTGAGCCTTCACTTATGGGACTAGATTTGGGGATTTCCTCCATAGCTAGGTGTGCCTCTTGCGCATTCCATTTCGGGATGATGTAAGAAGTACACATCCCATTGAGTAAGACTTAGGTACACTTACCTATGCAAACTTCAAAACAGAAAACTCATAAAAAACATTGGACAAACAATAAGCGTCTCTCCTTCGGGAATTCTTTTCTCATCTCCTTCGCTTTGTCCGCGAACTTGCTACTACTTGTCATTTTGCAAGACGGTTACGCACTCGTCGTTCGAGCCTTCAACACCTGAGCATTGACATAGGCAGTTCAAGCCTTAAGACACGAGCAATCTTTTCCACCCCTAGTTAGGGGAACTACGGCGACTCTGATCCTCATTGTCCAGATGAGGTACGTAGGCAGCGGGGTAGGGCCCGTTCGAGCACAATCTTTATTTTCCCTACATTTTTCCTTTTCATTTCTTTTTCAGTTCCCTTTTCGTTTCTTATATCCAATTCAGTTCATTTTCTTTGCAGTAACTTTCATTTCTTCACCCTTTGAAACAGTTTCTTTGCAAGCGTGGATCCCGTCGGGTACGGCGGACGATCTGGGTGCTAATACCTTCCCAGGTCGTAACCGACTCCCGAACTCAGTTTCTTTGGTTCGCAGGACCCGTGTACTTCCTCTTCTTTTCTTCTGGTTTGTGCAGCATTACCATTCCCGTTCCTTCGGGATAAAAATGCATGGCTGGCGACTCTACCTCTTTCCGTGCCACTTTCGCGTTTGTACCAGGATGGAAATCCGGGGAGCGACACAATGGCAGCGAGTTGTCTCCACCTTTGAGCGTATTCACAGAAACATTCTCTTGAAGATTGAGACATACCCATCAGGAGGGTCCTATTGGGAGCCATATCCAGGTTGTACTGATATTGGCGTATAAAAGCCTCAACTAAGTCCTTCCAGTTTTTGACAGTAACCCTTGATAGGTGGGAATACCACTCTCTAGATGCCCCGGTTAAACTGTCTTCAAAGTAAAACATCCACAATTTATCATCCATGGTATACGCTTTCAATCTTCCCAGAAAAGATTGTAAATGGGTACGAGGACAGGAGGTATCATTGTACTTTTCAAAGCATGGAGGTTTGAACTTGTGAGGAATCCTTACTCCTTCAACTAGGACCATATCCATCACATCAAATCCCAAAGAGTTTTGGGATTCCAAGGATTTTAACTTCTCTGATATCTCGTCCAGACGACGATCATAAACTTCGTCAGCCCCAGCTCCTAACACTGTAAACTGCTCGTCCTGAGGATCTTCCTGTAGAACATGATCTCCAGTGTTTCTCTGGGTATTTCCAATAACATTGACTTCAGGGTTGATGTGGGGCCCAAACTCTAAGGGATTTGTTTGCGGCTGATCGCGCGTGTTGTTACTAGTACCTCCAGTTCCTGCATGGTTATCTTCTGGAGTTTGCCACTCAACTAACTCCCTTAATCTTTCCTAGATCTGTGCTAGCCCAGTCATCACAGCCATGAATTAATTCATCTGAGTCCTCACTTATGTCCTCACATCAGTCATCTGAGTCCTCACATCTGTCAGTTCTTGTTGTAACTGATCCATTTGTAGACTCGGAAGGTTGTGTCTAGTTGGATATCTATGGATGCGATTGACGGGAAAGACCCTCCTGCGAGCAATATTTCCTTAGATGATCAGCAGGCTGAGAAAACAACAACAAAACTCCTGCAACACAAAGAATATGAAGTTAGCATGCATTGTAATATGTCTATTTGTCTTCAGAGGGTATCCGGTTTGGTTCTTGGTTTTGACCTTCCAGACCTCTGGGGAATCAAGATGTTGAAGCAGACAAATTCCATGAGAAAATCGAACGGTCAAAACCAAACCAAGAAGAGATGGATACCCTGTAAAACAAATATACAAAATGTTAAATGATGCAGTATTGATGTATGCTGAATGATATGCAAGGGTTTGTGATCATGTGCTGGATAATCAGTTGCCTTTGGTAGGGTCCATGAGTGTTCAGAGTTTCGGATGAAGGCTTGAGAACCAGTAACCGGGTGGAGGACTCAAATAAAGAGTCACTTGTCCAGGGTTTCAAAGGATCAGTCCAAAATAGTACAACCTTATAACATTCCAGTAGCAAGGTATGATGAGGTCAAGGGTTCCTGCAAACCTGTAAACAATCTAACCCACTCACAGGTATTATTCTAGAACAAAGATCCTCAGATTCAGATCTATTATGAGAAGTGTAAACACTTCTAACCCAGAGGTACAGTGTTTACCCTAATCATAAAGGATACTCCTCTAATTCACTTTAGATGCTGAAAATCATCTAAAAAGGTCATCCAGACTTAGCAGGCTTCCCAGATAGCCCTAGTACTATAGGAAATCCATAGCAGAGAGTTCTTAAGAAGAAACCCATGTCTGAACCGTGTTTTCATATTCCCGCCCCAGACCGAAATGGAATGGGAAAGAATATAAAACCACTCTAATCCTAGGTGTCATTCAGGCCTTTGTGTTGAGCCTTTCTCACTAGAATACCCCTCCCACCAAAGCAAACCAGCAAACCAGTACAAATGATATGATAATAAGATGAAATGCATAAAGCGGTAAATTAAAGCGATAAAGTAAATGCAGTAAATAAAGTTGTACAGAAATCAAATACAAAAACACATATAGCATGTAACACCCCCAATAAATACAAACAAACAAGCGCTAGGAGAAACCCACAAGAGAACCAGAAGCCCTGGTTGCAAAGGTCCTCAGCAGAGTCGCCAAGCTGTCGCTCCCCGGACTTTTGTCCCGGTGCAAACGTGAATGGTCGGTGATGTTGGAGGTTGAGGTTGAATAGAGTCGCCAGCTAGGCATTTTTATCCCGAAGGAAAGGTAATGTTGCATAAACCTAGAAGGGTATGGATAAGACGGTTGCGAACCAGAGAAACTGAGAAAGGGGGTTGGTTACGACCTGGGAAGGTATTAGCACCCAGATAGTCCGTCGTACTCGACGGGATCCACACTTACTTGATTGTGTTTAAAAGGGGATAATGTTTGTGCTAAACTGTGCATAAGGAGCTAGGGAGAAAAGAATGTACAGAGTGTCAGTGCAAAAGGAAAGTGAATACTCAAAATTGAGGCTAAGGAAAGAGAAACTGGGAGGAGGAGAGGGGGAAGACAAAGAGACTTTTGTTCGATAACTGTTAAGTTATGCCTACGTATCCTCTCGTGCAATGAAGAAGTTAGAACACCGTAGTTCGACTCAAAGAGACTTAGATGTTTTTGATGTGAACTGCTTGCTTGTCTATGCTCAAGTGTATGACTCGTCTGGCTCGAGTACTAACTGTCTTGCATTAGACGGAAGAAGCGAGTTCTCGTTTTCAGAGTGAGTGTGATGAGAAAAGAATCCCGGAGGAGACGTTTATTGTTTGTTTTTGTGTTTTCAGTTTTTTATTGTTTTTGGTGTTTTGCGTAAGATAATGAGCTTAAGCCTAAATCAAGGGTTGTAAACTCATTATATCCTCCCTAATTATGGATAATGAACCTACTTAAGCATGGGATGAAGATCTCAACTTAATTACCATGATGATATTGGATTAAAATCGTTAACCTACTTTGGTAATTATTAAGTGTTTTTGGGTTTTTTGTTTAGTGTTAAGTAATGAGTTTAATCTCCAATCAAAGATTAGTGACCTCATTACACCATCCTAAGAGAAGGATAATAGATGAGAACACTTAAGCTGAGGAAGATACCTCAACTTAATCCATGGTTAGAGATTAAATTCATTATATAACGAGCCTTTATTAGGTGGATTTTAATTAAAGGGTGAGATTAAGAAGTGGATTTTATGTTTGTAAGACTAACTTGAGGGGGACTTGTCCATTGAACACTAGGGTTAGTCCCTCTTAACCAAGAGGAAGAGATGTAACCCTAATATAAGGCCCAAGTTACAAGCTTAAGTCTTAAAGATTATTAAGTGTTTTAATTAGAAGGTGTAAACAAATTAAAGGTTTAACACTAAGGATTAAAGTTATACTCTCCATCTTAAGATAAGGATGCAGGCATAACCCTAATTCAAAGTCCTAAAGCTTTAAGTGTTTAGCCTCTGATTATGAGGTGAGAAAAGAGACTCAAGGAGACTCAAAGGTAAAAATCTAGGGGGGACTATGTACAACCCTAAAATTATCATGATTGTATGTTCCTATGGTTTGTGAGGCTTAAGGAAATATCTTCAGGAAATCTTCATATAGCCACCAAGGAAGAAGAAGCAGATGAAAAGAGAAGAGAAAGGAGAATAGGTTACTTACTTCCTGAAGAAGATAAGTAACCTAAAAGAAAGATATAGGAGCAAGAGAGCATAAGTGAAGCAATTTCACTTTAAAGACATATAAAATGCAAATGAAAAGATGAGAAGAGGTGGGATGTGAAGGAAAATCCACATCCCAAACAACTTACCATAAGCCCCTGAAATGTTAGTGTGAATGTATAAGATGCAAAGCAAAAGGGAATAAAGCAAATGAAAGTGAAAAGACCAAGACCAGAAGTGAATATGCTATGAAAATGTGTTATGAAATGATGCAAAGACATGTGAGATGCTTATGAATGTTCATACAAGGGATGAGATGCAAAAAAACGCATGTTAGAAGCTTAGAAACACATGGATACACATGAAAAGCAATGAATGCAAAGCATACCAAATGAATGAAGAAATGCTCAAGCAATGTTCAAACATGTTATTATATGTATAATATGATATACAAATGCATGAAATGTCATGGCAAGATCACATGATGGAGATATGCAAAGATGAATGCAAATGAACATGAGAAATTTGGGTTTTATGAAAGTATGAGATGCACATGTCCACAACAGAAGCATAACACATGATAAAAAATTTAAAATGCACTCAAATGAACCCTAAACACTCTTGAGATCACTCCCCAAAGATGGAGGTCAGAAGCTAAACCTAAAGGAAGTTATGAATTTTCTAAGTTAACTAGGGTTTTTGGGTACTTCTTCATGAAAAATGCCAAACAATTTGAAAATGCAATGCAAAAATGTGAATTAAATAACCTAAATAGTACATGCAAAGCATGAAAGAATGCAAAAAGAACCAAATGCAAACTCATCATGGTTGATCAGAAATGAGTTTTTTTAAGATAGGGTTAGAAAAATATGACTTTTAGAAACCCTAATTCAATGTTAATTGTGAAAACATGATCAAACCTAAAAAGAAATTTGTGTGATGAATTTGTAAATTGTTCTAAATGCCTAAGAATGCTTCATTATTTTTTTTGTGATTTTTAAATACCTAAAAGTATTTTTAATTAATTAAAAGGATTTAATTAATTAAATAATACAAATAAATGATTTAAAAATAAATTTTTAATGAAAAAATTAAAAATAATTTTTTTTTTAGTTTTGAAAAATATTTGAAATGAAAATGCAAAAAATGATGATTTTATAAATATTTTTTCTATTTTAAATAATCGTATGAAAATAAAATGTGGAAAATAAAAAGAAAAATGAAAAGTAATGCAAATGAGTGGTTCAGATTGAAAGATGATGAGATCAGGGGCCCATATGCAAAGTCCAAGTGACCAAGGGTAGGGCAATCTGATGGCTGGGGTTTAAAAATGGGATTGGCGCGTGATCTGATGGTTGTCATTGCTTCTGACTTAATTAATTATAAAATAAACTAATTAAGTGGATTAGGGTTAAATGAGGTGATCTGGACCGTGCGTGTGTTTAAGCTAATCAAGATCCAAGGGATGAAATTAAAACTGGCGCATTAATGAGGATTAAGCCCTAATGACCTTCAGGTAACCGGAGATAAGCTTCGGTCGTCTTCTCCGGCGACTCCCTCATCCTATCTCTCTCCCTAGGCCACCCCAAGCTCCCAAAATCTCCAGAATCCATCATTGAACATCATTAAACACGAATCACACCACAAAATCCATTTAAAATGCATCAAACAAGGGAATCGAATAAGAACATGAAAAAAAATTCAGAACAAGCATACACACTCATCTCTCAACCATTTTCCATCATTCAAAGCTCATTGTGATCAGGACAACATGTTCTTTCATATTGCAACATAAAAAACAAGTTCTGGAAAAATGATTTGAGATGACTACCTGAACTGGAGCTTTCCAAACCTGAGCTTTCTGGCCTCTTTCTTTGTGCAATCAACCTCCAATGGTCTCCCTTGAGTGAATGGAATGCTTAGAACACGCTTGAATGGCCTCCTTTGAGATTTTCAGTTCTGCCAACTCAGAAATCATGGTTTGGTTATGGGGGTTTTCAGGCCATTGTGAAGGGTGGTTTATGATCCTTGAGTGATTTTGAGTTGAATGGTGAAGAAATGAGTGAATTTTAATGGCTAGACAGTGAGATTCGAATACTTGAAGGTTTGGCCAATTTTTGTGATTCTCAGCTCATGGAAGGTTTCAGGCTTGTGTGTTGTCTGTTTTAAGGTGCTTAGGGTTTGTATAAAGCATTGTGATTGGTTCAGAGAGTTGGTGTGGCACATGATGATTGGTATGGTGTGTTTTGTAAAAAGTCAAAGTTTGTGTCATAGAGAGCATGGCATGGGACAAAAGTGATCTAAAGGATGGATTAGCCTCAGCTGAGTTTGTGGAGGACCATTGGATTGAGTTTGAGGATCTGTACCACATGATTCATGAGATAGCAAGACTTTTGCATTTTTGCCTCTTTGAAAATTTCTTGAAAAATTAGCCATGAAACTTGTGAAGCAAGGCATGAATTTGGTCCAAATATGTTGCATGATCATGTTATGGTACTTAGAAGTGGACTAGAGGTCATTAGAAGCCTTGGAAATCAAATTTGCAAAATTCCCTCTTTGGCACATGCATGAAAATTATGTGATTTTTGCCAACTTTGAATCATCATAACTTGAGTTGTAGGATGAATCAAGAGTAGTTCTTGTACTTTTTGAAAATGGGAAGATCCAATCTACAACTTTTATGTTTGAAAATTTTTCATTTGAGACCTTTTTGATCAAGAAAGAGGAGGTTGAAAATCTTTCCCAAAATGGAAAGTTTTCATTACAAGTCATGTCCAAAAATGGAAAGTTTGCAAATGGCTTGAAATTCTTCAGTCTTGTGAACTTATAACCACTTCTAAGATCAAATAAAGATCATAGAACCTAAAATTGATGAAGATGACCCTTTGGTACCATTGGTGGTGGCCTCAGATACCCTGATTCTGACTTTTCTTGCACAATAAGTTACCAGTTGATCAGATGACTTCCATAATGCATTTCTTCATCAAATTTGGTACACATGCTCCTTATAACATGTAAAGACCATTAGAATCAAGAATGGCCAAAAAATTTGAGATTAAGGGCCTCAAACCCAAAACCCTAATTTTAAGTTATCTGTGTAGAAACTACTCAGTCTGCTTGAACACCTTTGCAATGCTTTGTGACATTTTGACTTTTAAGAACCCTGGGGAGCATATTATGATCATATAACACACATGGACCTTCTTGACAAGCTTAAAGGCCTTTAAGATGTCTCAAATCACTTCTTTGGATTCTCCTGATCACAAACCCTAATTGTGCAACTTATGTAGTGAAACAAATATGCAATGTGAGATGATATGCTTTTGCAAATGCAATATGAAAGATAATAAGCCATGGTGTGAGAAAAAGTGTGGGCAAATTTGGGGTGTTTACAAGGCCCAATTCATTATTTCTTTTAATTTCTTTTTTTTCTTTTATTCTCATTTCATTTTCGTTTTTTATTTTATAAAATACCAAAAGCCTTCCAAAAATTCCCCAAAAGTTCATATATGATATTCATAGTTTTATTGAATTTTCTATAATTTTTGTTTCCATTTTTCTTTTATTTTTAAGGCAGGATTAATTTCCCAATTAATTGTTTCCTTATTTTCTCCATTTTTGACCAATCCACTTGTCTAATTTTGTTCTTCTTAACCACAAGAGATAAATTGTTAACTCTTTTTTCATTAGCCATAGGACTCCTAAGCCTCCCAGAAATGTTTTTATTTGGATTTTTAGGTCATTATAAGTCATTTTTTGGTCCCATCCTTTCACATGTATGCTCATAAACCCTAATTCACTTCCACACCTCATTTGGTCATTCAAAAATAGGAATTTTTGTGAGATTTTTTGGATATAAGTCACCCTCTGGATTTTGTATTCAATTGTCAAGTTTCATAATTTTTCATGATCATTTGGTATTTTTCTTAGTTGTTTAGGTCATAGGTCACATTTTTTATTCGTTCATTCACTTCCTTTGATCTAATTAGAATAAGGCATTTATGCCATTGCCTTAAGGTCTTAATTTTGAGTCTTATAGGTCCTATGGGATGTCTTCAAGTGTTGGGTACCATCTTTAGACTTTAACCTTTGATTTTTAGGTTTGTCTTGAGTCATAAGTCACATATGCTCCACTTTAACCTAATTCCACTTCTTCTTTCACATTAGCCCTCTCAAATCCCCTTTGTGCATAAGCTAAACTTTTAATATCATTGTGTTGTGTCTCATAAATGTTTTATGATCATTTCCATATGTTTACCTCAAATTTAGACCCTTTTGCATTCTTTTGAACTTCATTTGTCATCTAAAGGTCCTTAAAAAACCTAATTTGGATACTTAGCCTTAGGATATCTCTTACCACTTCATGTGTGAATATTTTCCAAATATAATTTTCACTCTAACTTGTTGTCAAGCCTCTGGTTTTTGTATGTGGATTTCAAGTCTCTTTGGTCATTTTTTATTTTTCTTTCTAAGTCATTTGTTTCACTTCTAAAACCATGTTTCTATGTGCCTTCTTTCATCTCTCAATCTCATGTTTGAATCCCCTTAACTTGAATATCTTCTTTCTCATTTTATATAACCTCATCCCTCATTTCCATTTATTTTTAAGTTCTGGATTTTTCACTTACCTTTGATTTTAGGAGATTTTAGCATGTTAAAACACTTAGGTTTCCCTTTTAACTTCATCCTTAGGTTTCATTAGAGTTTAGTAACACTTTAGGCATAGTTTGGATTTGATTCACCTCATCCCTTTAGATACTTTTAATATGATTTAGTTACTGACTTTTGAAGTGTGTTACCTTATAAGATACCTTAGACTTAGGTATTAGCCTTAGAAGTTCACTAACACCTTTCTTAAGCTAGTGTGAGTTCTTAATTGAAGTTTGCCATGTTATAATTGTTCAAATTACTTCATCATACTAACATTTGTTTTGTAGGGGGAAGATGAGGTAATCATTATTCATTCCTATTTCTTATGAATTTTGATTGTGTTTGCCTTGGCACTTAGTGCCTTGTTCATAGGCTTCCCTTTTGTTCTTTAGATTCAACTTAACTTCCTTAGGAAGTAAGTTGAACTCTAACCTGATTTTCTCTTCCTTAGGTTTAGATTACCTCACAAACCATAGGATCACCTTTTGTACATAATAAGATAACTTAGGGTTGTGTCTTAGTCCCCCTTTAGCTTTGACCTTTTGCCTCTTGAGTCTTCTTTTCTCATTTTCAAACAAAATAAAAAATATTTAATAAATGTATGAAAGAATCTCTTGTGTATAGCCTTATTCCATGGGACACTTACATTCATTCCATCTTGGAATAGTGTAGGCTTGTCTAGCATGATATACAAGTCTGATCAAGAGGTTATTTTCACAAAGAACATCTAAAAGTACTTCTTCATAGACAACAAAAACATGTAATAAGTTCAACAAGCTAGTGAACTTAGACCTTAATCCTTGGGAACAAGTCTTGGATAAATTCTCCTTACTTGGTGTGCTTGTTCTACTATTCCATCTTGGAATGTAGTAGCAAGTATAGATTCCATGGAAAAGAGTTTAAATTCACTTCTTTGTGCCAAATTCACACAAAACTCTTAAAAAGAAAACAACAACACAATAAACGACTTTCCTGCGGGAACTTCTTTTCTCACCTCATTCATTCTCAACGCGAACTTGCGACGACTTGTCTCGCATGCAAGACGGTAAACGCACTCGTACCAGACGATCATGTAACACCTGAGCATAGACATGTGCAGTTCCAGCTATAAAAAACACAAATAAATAGTTCCCGCCTTAGTTAGGCGAACTACGTCGACTTTGATCCTCATTTTCCCGATGAGGTACGTAGGCAGCGGGGTAGGGCCCATTCGAGCACATTCTTTATTTTCCCTACATTTCCTTCTTTCTTTCCATCTTCTTTTCCAGTTCCCATTCTCATTTCATTCCAGTTTCAGGTAGCAGTTTTATTCAGCAGCGATTATATTCTTTCTCACCCTTTGAAACAAACAAACAAACTTGGGTCCCGTCGGGTACGGAAGACGATTTAGGGTATTAATACCTTCCCAATTCGTAATCGACTCCCGAACCCAGATCTTTGGTTCGCAGGACCTTGTCCTTTCCTTCTTCCTCAGGTTTGTGCAGCATTACCTTTCCCGTTCCATCGGGATAAAAATGCCTAGCTGGAGACTCTACCTTTTCCGTGTCACTTTCGCGTTTGTACTAGGATGAAAATCCCGGGAGCGACACCATGAACTAAGGGGTTTTTATCTCGTATTGCACATTGTGGGTATGTAGGCATGAGGTGATAAAGCTCTCCAAACACAAAAATATTAAAAATTAATTCTTCTTTCATCCATCCACTCTCTTTTACAAACATTTTCAAACCAAAAGCAATCAATTTTCCAAAGGGCTCCCGTGGAGTACCACAGACATTTTGGGTGCGTAAAACCTTCCCATTTGTAACTTATCCCCTTACCTGTTTCTCTGCTTGTTTCTTTAGCTTTTTGCTTTTAGATTCATTAGGATTTATTTGCTCTTTTTTCCTTTTCCTCTTGGAATAAAATAAAAGTGCAGTGGCGGCTCTGTTTACTTTGAGTTAAGTTAACCAATAACTTACATTCATGATTTTACTTCAACAAATAGGTAACTTCATCATCACTAGAATCAGAGTAATATCTGTCAGTTAGAGAAATAACATCCTTAGCAAATTCTTCAATTTCACTTTCAGAATCTTCACCAGACCAAGCCACAATAAGGCTCTTCTTCTGTTTCTTAATATGTCTGGGGAATTTAGATCTAATGTGTCCAAACCCTTCACATCCATGACATAGAATCCATTTTCCTTGAGGTGAGTTCTCTTCAGCTCTTGTCTTTCTTCCAAACTCATTTGACCTGCTGGTGTCAGATGAGTTATTATTGACATTTGGTCTTGACTTCTTGTCAAATTTGTCACTCATGCCTATTTCAAAATTTTGAAGAGATCCAATAAGTTCATCTACCCTCATCTTGCTAATGTCATGAGCTTCTTTTATGGCAGTGACTTTCATGACAAATCTCTTAGGAAGAGATCTGTGAGTCTTTCTTACTAACTTCTCTTCAAACATTGTTTCTCCTAAGGCTCTTGATGCATTAGCTATCTCAAGAAGGTTCATATGAAAATCATGAATGGTTTCATCATCTTTCATCCTAAAGTTTTCAAATTTAGTAGTGAGCAACTGAAGTCTTGACATCTTCACCTTAGAGGTACCTTCATGAGTAGTTTTGAGAATGTCCCAAGCATTTTTAGCCACAACATATGTGTTAACCAATCTGAAAATGTTTTTGTCAATTCCATTGAATATGGCATTCAATGCTTTAGAGTTTCCAAGAGCAAGATCATCTTCTTCCTTAGACCGTTCCTCTTCTGGCTACAATTATATTGTATCATTCCCATCTTTGTCCTTCACAACAGGATATTCCCATCCTTTCAGAATAGCTTTCCAAGCCTTTTTGTCCAAGGATTTCAAGAATGCAACTATTCTTGGCTTCCAGTAATCACAGTTAGTTCCATCCATAATGGGTGGTCTGTTCATAAATCCTCCCTCCTTGTCCATTATACCAGAAAGTAACTTCCCTAGATCTCACCCAGATACCTAGCATGATGCCTGCCCTAATACCAATTGAAATTTTGGTATCAGATACGAGATGTCGAAAGAGATGTCACGACATTAATATCTAAACATTAACAAGGTTAATTAAAACATAAAACAAGAGTGACTCACAAATAAATAGTGGCTCACAATTAACACAAACCCTATCACTCAAAAGCACAATGCTTCATAATAATCTATTATGCACACCTAACAATTAGGTTTTGTATCCTATAAATAGAAAACATTCTGAATGGGCTTTGATCAGATCAAATATATGAAAATATATGCTTCCATGATTTTCTCCAAAAATAACAACTTAATGATTCCAAAAGATCTCCAAATATTTGAAACAAAACAACTTTTGTTAGACAACCAATTCCTCCTTGATTTTCGCAACCTATTGAACCAATCACATAAACAAACACCTGCAAAAAATATGCAAGAATCAAATCAAATTTGTCTGCATAAAGATGTCCTAGAACAGACAGACAGATACTAAGACATCTGATCTGACATCACAAATAAACCAGTGCAGATGTTCTTCAAACATGTCAAAGACATCCTACATGAGATCAGGAGTCAGCATAATGTTTTCCAACAAATGCATCCAATCTAAGAACCTTCATGATGTACTTAAACATAGCTTAGATCCCATCGCTTGTTGAAGAGCTCTTCAAAACCTTAAAGTAAACTTTGGATCTCTATCAAACACAATAGTAGAAGGAACATTGTGCATCCTTACAACTTCCGCGATAAATAACCATGCAAGATGACTTGCCTTAAAGTTATTATTCACCGCCAGGAAGTGTGCGGATTTCGTCAATCTATCCACAATTACCCAAATTGAATCGTAACCACCCTGGGTGCGGGGTAATCCAATAGTGAAGTCCATTGAAATGATATCCCACTTCCACATCGGAATCTCTAAAGGTTGAAACAATACACCTGGCTTCTGATGTTCAATCTTTACTTGTTGACACGCTGCACATTCTGATACAAACACCGCAATATCCTTTTTCATCTCGGACCACCAATAGTTCTTCCTTAATTATTGGTACATCTTCAAATAACCAGTATGTATCGTGAAAGCACCTTTATGAGCTTCCTCTAAAATCTTCCTCTTTAACATTACATCATCTGGAACACAAATCCTTTGATCAAATAAAATTACCCCATCGGTAGCTCGCATGAAACCCGGTTGCACTAACCTCTCTCGTAACTTCACATCTAATACTTTTCCTCGTTGAATCTCTTCTCTCAAGGTAGAATTCACATTCAGGTTTCCCATTATCACTCCATTCTAAGTCCATACAAACTAAAGATTCAAATTTCTAAATCTCTCAAGTAAGGCATACTCAAGCATCATTAATGCAACTTTGTACAATTCCTTCTGACTTAGTGTGTCTGCCACTTTGTTAGCTTTACCTGGATGATACTTCATTTCAAATTCATAATTTTTCAAGTACTCCATCCATCTCCTCTGAAGCATGTTAAAATCCTTTTCATTGAATAGATACTTTAAACTCTTATGTCCACTGAACATCTCAAGATGAACTCCATATAAATAGTGACGCCACACTTTCAAATCGAAAACCACTGCAGCCAATTCCAAGTCATGGGTCGGGTAGTTCTCCTCGTACACGTTCAACTGACGTGAAGCATAAGCTACTACTTGTCCATCCTGCATCAAAAAATTTCATGATCCTCTCTTGGATGCATCATAGAAAACTTCATAAGGATTGCTTGGGTCTGGAATAATCAAAACGAGAGTTATGGTCAATCTATCCTTCAAACTCATAAAACTCTGTTCATAACACGAATCCCAATCATAGTAAAATTCCTTACTATTAAGTATATTCATTGGTAAGGCCAATTGAGAAAAACCTTTAATGAACCTCCGGTAATAACCTGCCAATCTTAAGAAACTTTTAACGTCTGAGCATTCTTCGGTCACTCCCAATTAATCACTGCCTCGATCTTCAATGGGTCCACTGCTACACCTCCCTGAGATATAACATGGCCAAGGAATCTAACTTTCGTTGTCCAAAACTCACACTTTCTCAGCTTGGCAAACAGTTTTTGTTCCTGCAATATCATTAACACAATTCTTAGGTGCTCCCCGTGCTCTTATGGAGTGTGAGAGTAAATAAGGATGTCATCTATAAATATCACCACAAATCGATCCAAGTAAGGTTGAAATATTTGATTCATATAGTCCATAAAAACTGTTGGAGCATTTGTCACACAGAAAGGCATCACTAGGAATTCGTAATGGCTGTAACGAGTCTTAAATGCAGTCTTTGGTACATCAGCGCTCTTCACGCGTATCTGGTGATAACTCGGTCGTAAATAAATCTTCGAGAACATGCAGCAGGCTCTTTTCAATTGATCTAACATGTCATATATCATGGGTAAAGGGTGTTTATTCATAATAGTGACCTTGTTCAACTGACGATAATCAATGCATAATCACATGCCACCATCATTCTTCTTTACCAACAGTACTAGAGCTCCCCACAATGAAACATTAGGTCAAACGAAATGCTTAGCCATCATTTCCTCCAATTGATCCTTCAATTCTCTTAACTATAGAGGTGCCATCCGATACGGAAAACAGATATAAGAGTTGTTCCTGGTACCAGGTCAATACAGAATTCCACTTCCCTCTCCGGAGGGAGAGAAGTGACATCCTCAGGGAACACTTCCGGAAATTCACAGACTACGGGAATTTGCAAAACCTTCTGGTATTTAATTGTATCCACAGTGAGAACCATAATAACATACTTTTTCTTCTCAAACAAGAAATTAACCACACCTATTGTACCTTCCAAGATAGTATCTAGAACATCTTTTGGAGCAGTCTCTCTCGACGGAATGATGACCAGCTTCTCTTCGCAGTCGATAAACACTGAATTAACTGAGAGCCAATCCATTCCCAGAATAACATCCACCTTCTTAAGTCGTAAGCAAATAAGATTAATTTGAAAAACTCTATTGTCACAGATAGAACACAATTTTCACACATCAAGAGGGTCTCAACCATCTCATATATGGTGGTAGTAACCATCATGGGAAGAAACAAAAGAATGGCTTGCAACCCAGGTCGCTTCATACATTTCACTAATACAAAAGAGGGTGTTGCTCCACAATCAAATAACACAAAATAGAGGTGTTTGTTTACGAAACACGTACCCGCAATCAAAGAGTTATCGCCATTGGTATTCTTTGCATCCAAGGTATATACTCGATTGATACTCTTCCCTTTCATTTGATTCCTCCTATAAGGGTTGTTCCTAGCTAGATGTGCTTCTTGTTGACACTAATAACATTTCATTCCTCTGACAAGATATTTTCCAAAATGGTTCAAGTTACACATACGACACCAAGGAGGAGGGCTAGGTCTAACACTCTGAACTTACTTTACCTTAAAAGTTTGTGACCTAGGACTAAACGGTTGGTTTAGCCTTCCTTGCTTTCTTTGTCCCATCTTACCCAAATGTTTTTCCTCTTGAGCTCTCTTCAAATTGCTTTCAGCCACGTAGAATTGGCACAACTTCTCCGTATAGGTAGTGAACTCCCTTTGGGACACACTATGTGAAATCTCAACTTTCAACCCAAATAGAAAATGGTCCATCTTCCATTTCTCATAAGGGCATACATAGCCTTCCTAGAGTAGGTAGCCATGTTTTCAAACTTTTCAACATAGGCAGCTGCAGTCATGCTATCCTGTCTTAGTTGTTGGAAATTAAATTCCATTTGTGTCTTGAGAGAACTCGGAAAGTATATCTCCATAAAATTGGTCTTGAATTGTTCCCATACTTTCAGCACATTCTGCATAGTCATCAATGATGAAACATTCTCCCAACACCTCATGGTTGGACCATTCAGCAAATGTGATGTGAACATCACCATGTTCACTTCACTACATTGAACCACCTAAAATATCCTCTCCATCATAACCACTCATTCATGCGCCTGTATCAGATCCAATCCACCATGAAATTTCGGAGGATTAATGCGGAAGAAATCCCTAAAGTTCCCCTTTGTAGTATTGGGGTTACCAGTTGGAGGGTTAGCACCTCTGTTCATATGTTGCATCATCTGCTACATGAACTGATGATGTTGTTGTTGCATCTGTTGAACAAATTGTGGCCAAGGAACACTGTTATTGCCATTAGGAAAATTTGAATCTGAAGTATGGTTTCTCGGTCTGCCACGGTTTCTGCATCGGTCTCTTATGTCCTTAAATATCATACATATATAATTAACTTGATCATGCTCAATACCATAAATATAACACTACGAACAATGGTGACCCTATATGAAACGAAAAGGAATACTCATCATATTTCATGTCTAGGTTGAGGATATGACCTGCTCTAATACCAACTGTAATACCCATATATAAATATATATGCCAATATATATATATATATATATATATATATATATATATATATATATATATATATATATATATATATATATCACATGATATTGAAATTTGGTACCAAAATACAACAAGTTCTTAGCGACACATTAGTACATATATGCTTTAACAGAGGGAAAATCTTTAACAATGGCATATATGCCTAAAATGTTTACATAAAGAAAAAATCTAAGAATTGAATTGTCAAAACATTCTCAAAAGAGTCCTATAGCGGAAAAGCCATCAACAAGTAAGGACATCAAGTAACCTTGTCCTTACCCTTCATGGAATCTAAAACACCTAAAAAGAAATCAACAATATGGGGTGAGATAATAATCTCAATGGGTTCCCTATCTTATAAGTCCTATTTTCTCTACAAGGTTCTATCTATTTTTATGCCAAGTCTAGAGTAAAAGGATTTGACATTGGGTTCACCACCTCACATTATATGGAAACATGTCATTAATTGTCACGACTCAACTCATCACTAATCGGAAACCATACCAAGGTATCCTTTTTTCCCATCTTCTCTTACGTCTAAGAGTCGGCATGAGTCGTGCATCATTGCAATTACTTGGCATACTTAATGGATTCTGATTCGAGGTTCTTCCCACATGAATTGTCACTCCCCATGGGACCGCTCCCCATCTCGAGTCTTTTTCCCGTAGGCTCCATTCATTTATGGGAACTCCTGTCCAGTACACATACATACCTTCCCAGAGGAGCACCATATATGAGCCTTAACACGTGGGATTGATAAGGGGTTTGTTTTCGACAATATGATCTCATACTCACAACAAGAAATCATTTATCTTGTAATACAAAGTACCACAAAGCCAACACATATTCCATATAGTGGTTAACCTCACAACTAGATAATTACTCATCCAAGATGCTCACTTAGGCATCAACAAAATGAGCATTGTTTTCTAAGTTATCTAACAACATATGGATTCTTCACAAGTCTTTACCTAACCTAGTATCTTGTCTCGCTTTTAATTTCATTGATCTCTTTCATTACCAAAACTTCCAAGGGTTATCATATATAACAATTATTAATCGTCATATTATAACAAGATGAAAGAGTATTAGCATGCATAAGAATTGAGTAACCAAGCATCAAACAAATAAGAAAACATTTGGTGTGTTTGTTGTGCAAAGGACACGCGAGCTCTTCGCTCTGAAGTTCGTCATGCGAAGGTCAGGCGAAGAGATGCAGTGAAAAAGGAGGCAAAGTTCGCCTTGCTAAATTCTTGCGAATGCTCGCCCCAGACTCACCTCAGTCTGGTGTGTCACTAGCTGTTCAATGTGCGAATACACGATTTCCATAATTCTTCCCCCTTACGGGAAACATTCCAAAGTTAGGGTTTTTACCCAAATCCAATTCTTGTCTTCCCAAACTCGTGTAACATCAAAACCCAACATCATAAAGCATGTTTAAGTCATAATAACCATAAGTTTCATGTTTTCAACCATAGATTCCTTCTACATTATCTCTATAGATCATAACCTAATATTTACATTCTAACCAATGAAAGTTTCTACCTAGAATCCACCTCTACAAGAAGATGATTATGATGATGATGATGATGATGCAAATGAGTTGCTTGATAGAAGAAAATGATGATAATGGAGATTCTAGGGTTGCTTCTCTCTTCTCCTCTTACTATTTCTTCTCTCTATTTCTTTCTCTATTATCACACAATGAAGAAAAGGAAAGGAAAGGAAATGCTATAACTACCAATTAGTTAGTAAGACTATATAATGAGTCCAAAATTGAAGGTATCCAAAAGTTTCTAATACTTGTACTAATAAAACTTCAGGGTCAGATAATATTAATTAATTCAAATTTGAGTCCATCAGTTGCTCTAATTATTATTTCTGATAACTCTCAGAGCATACTGAAACTCAGTTGACCTTAATAATATTACTTAGATCATTTTATTAAATACGGGGTATTACATTTTGAGTGGAATTATGACATATAAATTTATATTATACATTTTTATATATATAATATAACTTTACATGTCATAATTCCCTACATTTCTTAACAAAAATATTACGTTGGTTAAGAAGATAAAAATATGTCCTTCCTTTTTTAGTATTTACTTTGTATCCGTGCTTGTATTGAAGTAATCTTATTTTTTCTTTTAAAAATTGTTATGTTTCTTTTATATTTCCATCTTTATATCCATTTTTTTTTATATTTTTATTTCATTACTAATAATTTTTTTCCTTTTAATGTATTGTACCTTTAACGTCTTTGAACTGGTATTCTTTTAAATAAATGTTTGATTGACCCAATTTAATATTACTAATTAATATCTAAGAATTTAATCATCATTGATGTAACTTTCTAAAGATTTTATCATTTCTTTAACTTTACTTTTCTATGTAAATTTGATTTCCTTGTTTGTGGCACAAAATCTTCTCACAAAAATAATAATAATAGCATACAATTTATGAAAGTCTATTTTATACTCTCGGTTTTTTGTTCAAGTGTGGGAATTTGAAAGCACTAATCGAAAGAAAATTAGACAATGATAAGGCTTTTTCCCATAAAATCAAAATTTATTTTTGAAATGAGAGTCAGTAGAATATTTATCGGTTGTTTGGATGCTTTATTAAAATAAAATTATATAACAATGTATAAAATCAAAATATGTTGATGAGTTCTCTTATTTATTAATGATGGATGGATGAGTTTTATTTATTGATTAATGTTTAGATGGTTATATATATATATATATATATATATATATATATATATATATATATATATATATATATATATATATATATATATATATATATATATATATATATATATATATATATATATATATATATATTGTCTAAGTGGGTGGAACTGCCTAATTATAATTTATGTTTTAGTCATGTGATTGATGATAAGATTTATTTATAATGTTTGATGATAAGTGGTGAAACTGCCTAATTAAAATTTATGTTTTGGCAGGGGAAGTTGCAATCTAATGTGGTGTCACGATCAGTGTAGGAATCACTATGGAAACACATGGATCTTTGTCTTGAAGTTCTTATGTTGCCTGAGTGAGAATTATTGATGCATTATCTTAGACTCACAACATTATTGTGACGAGTTTCCTTATAACTGGCCATCGAAGACTGTAGCAAAGTGGTTACAAAGGTGAAACAACAAAGATCAAAGAGAATCAATTAAGAATTTATGAGAATCAAAAGACGATTCCCACATACGATTCTACTAAATAGATGAAGGGTTGAAAATAAACACAATGGAAAAACTTATGGTACGATAGTTGAAGTCTCTAGTGATTAGAGAGCAGGAACATGCAAGATTAACACTCTAACATGTAAGTGAGTGTTTAAGAGAGGTGAAAATGTTAGGAGTGTGAATAAGAATGATACATGTGTGTGACTGAAAGTAACGTTTATATAGGAGTGACGATTAGAACCACCCTAGTTGATTTGGCTTGAAATGTAAGGGTGATAATAGGTTGGGCCAAGCTAGGTTTTGTCAAGTCTGAGTCTGGCCTGCTAAGAAATTCAAAGCCTAAGTTTGGCATGTAACCTATCAAAGAATTATTTTTGGCATGAGTCTGACCTTTTCGAATGCCTGATTGACTTATTAGCCTACTTAAAAAGCCTATATCATTTAAACATATGCAAATAAGAAATTCAACTAATGTTTAAATAGACTAGAGAATCAAAAGTACAATCAGACTAAATATTTGTTTCTATTGACTTATCTGAGCTTACCTAGTAGCATAAATTTTGTGAAATGATTTGTTTGAGAGAGAGCTTATGAAAACACTTTATAACATGATTCATAGGATTTCTTTCGACTTATTTTCACAAATTCTTAAATATAACTAAGTTTTACTTTTGTATTTTAATATAATGCACAAAATGCAATATAAAAATAATAAATTCATTCATATTTAATAAATAGGTCGGTCCAATAGGCTTATAAGGTTTTTTATATGGTCTGCGGCCTAACCTATTTAACTAAATAGGTTTATAAAAAAGCAAAGCCTAGGTGTCTTCTATTTAAAAAAAAAATCTGACCTGATTTTGACCTATGTAGGTTAGGTCGTAAGCCTTTGTTAATTGGCATGATATATTCTCACATTTATTGAAAGATGGAAAACCGCTAAAAGCATATCAACATGATATAAGATGAAAACGAGAAATATGATCATATTCAATGCTTTAAGATGGATGTTTATTTGTATGTTAGTTTAGTGGAATGTTTTGCCTAGATTTAATTGATTTTATTATATATTTGATCATGACTATTGAAATCATTGGTTGTTTCTACTTCTTGCGCCTAATTACACTCATTAAACTTACAAAGGAGGTCAAAGTACAATAATTGATTATAAAAAATCAAATAAGTCAAAATGAAAAAGAAAAAAAAAATTGAAAGGAGGGAGCAAATACGACATCGTTCCATGTGAAATCGAGGCTACAACCAATATCATAGATTCAATACCACTGTCACTGAAAATCTGAAGCTAAACCCTCACAAAACCCTAAACACAGTGTTTCCAATTTCCCAATTCTCAAACAAATGGCGTTAAGATCTGGATCTCTCTCTCGCTCCTTCATCTCTACAGCCAGGAATTCCCTCCGCCCGGTGGCTCCTTCCCCCCTTCCCCGCATCCGTCCACCGCCACTCGCCGCTCCTCGCATCCAGTCCCGCCTCTTTTCCATGCCTGCCACCACTTCCAGGTCCCAACCCTAACTCACCATTCCGCTATTTTTCCCTAATCGAATTCAAATTCAACGAAAATGAAATTGCTTCTAAATGTCTTACTTTTGCATATTCTGAATTGTGTGTTTTTGTTTTTTTTATGCAGGAATTTGGGGCAATTGGGTTGCATTCACTCACTTTTACCGTTGCATAGCACGATGGCCGTAGCTTGTCTCACTTCTCACATTGTCGTCAGTGCACGAGCTTGCAGCGAGCTGTCGAATGGTACCTTCCGTCGTTCTTGTCAAGATCGCTAATAGTCTCTTTGTGAGTCTTGTTTGTTTTATAGGATATGTCTTGTCTGTGAAAAATGTTCAAATTGGTTTCTTTGTTGTTTTGCTGTATTGATTTTCAGACCACACAAAATGACTCATAATTGATGCACTTGTGGATGGGTTTGCAATTTCGATACATTTAGGGATTATATTGATAGTTTCTCGATTCTCATACTTTTAAGTATCAAAATGATTGTTAACTCAAAAAAATAACTTTTTTTGAGTTTGCGAATATCATAGACTTTAGAAATTTGATATTAAAAGTTAGCCAGTCCTGTTTTGATTCATGTGAAGAGATGGATTGGGTAGAGCTTTGTGAGTTTGTCTAGCTTGGTTGATGATAAGGTATTAAGATTAAGATTTGAATTTATAGGGAGGAATGGAAAAGATGGGTGATGCTCAAGGACGATGATCATCCAATGGGGAGAGACGAATGCTGCATTGTAGGTTCTCTTTAATTACTTTGTTCAAAATTATGAATTCAATAACATTTTTCAATTAAATTTACAAGTGAGTGAGGGGTTGATGATTTTTACTTTTTAGATATAATCTTGAGCATTATTCAGATTTTCCTAAAATACTGATTTTTCAGTTTTTAAAAAGTCTGCAAGCAATTTTGTTTCCCTTGGGTATGTCCATTTTATGTGATACTTTATTGTTAATATTGAAGATGTTTGCTGATTTAGTATTTAGTTATTGATGTAGTCCTCAATCCTAAGTGAATCACAAACGAAGATTGTACCCTAATCATTTTTTCATTGATAGGTTTCATTTTTTAGTAACTGTAGTTAACTTTTGTTTTTCAAGTTTATACACCATTCTGGAAATGCTATTGTCAAGATATAAAAATTATGTGTTTTTCAAGGCGTAATGTGGAGGCCTCCCTTATAATGTCGTGTGGATAGGTCAATTTTGGCATTTCTTTTCAATTTACTCCGTGCATAAATTTGTTCATTTTCACAAAATTAACATCCCTGCAAGAGTCGTCCTTGAAATGGCTGGTTTCCCAGTCCTTTCATCAGTTATTCTAATACTACTAATTGGTAAACTCCATTCCTTTCACAGGTGATCCTGATTCCTGAGGTGATGTTCTAAATTCCCATTTATTATTATGGTTAAACTTAAAATCAAATGAGAATGACCTACCTCTTTGACCCAAATACTTTACTTTGAAAAATGAAAATTTTGTGGCAATGAAGTTTGCTTTCTAGTTGAAAAAGACAATTTGAAATCTTCAGGCAGCTTGGCATGGATGATTTCAACCTCTTCCCATTCATTTTTCTTTATCTATTTTTGTCATAAATAAAATCCAAACTCGTATCAACACTACTTACTACTTAAGTTCTTTGTTGGAAGTGCTTGTGAGGGCATAATTTGTGAAAGTGGAGTGATCTGATGATGGGTTTAGCAATAGCCTAAAATCTTAATGTCCTGTAATTCTAATGCTTTTTTTATAATTTTTTTTTTCTGTTGCAGTTACTTGAGCAAGCTGTTGGATTTTCATGGCTGCCTTTTAGAATATTGAGGGCCAATAATTATAGGGAGTATTATCTGTGGGACGAAACGCTTGTAAGAATTTTGAACAAGACTTTCCACCTAATTTGTTTTTTTTGTAACTCCGGAAGAATGAACCTGTTTTGTTATATTCATACTGCGAGAGCATTCAAGATTAGTTATGGATTCTTGTTGTATCTCGTATTTGGTTAAATGATGTTTGTTCCTTTCAACTATATTTTGGAATGATATTGTTGTTATTCATTATTACATGCTTTAAAGAATAATTATTTTTTAATCAAAAGGAATATATTTACAATTTCAAACCATTATAAAATTAACTTAAGGTAATTAAAATGGCTTTGATAACATGGCATAATACATGTTATTATAAAAATAAAATAAAAAAGTGATATGGTATTATAAATGAGTACATGCAGAATCGAATTTCAAAAGTAATGTTCACTTTTTTAAATCAAAAACAGTTTATTATAGGGGTAGTGTCTAGTCCTCTTAATAAAAAGAAACATTTTATTAATGTTAACCAATACAATTTAAAAGTGGAATCATAATGGGTAAAATGAAAATTACAACCAAACACATGTCAGTTTTTTTTTTTTAATCAAAAAGAATTATATTAATTCAAAAAGTCAGTACAAGAACAAAGCGATCTTAAAAGATCCAGTCAACAAGACAAACAAAGCTAACAAAAAGGAGACAATACCCTATATCATAAAATTAACGATATAAGGTCAGAGTCTCTCGTTATACCACCCCCTATAAACTATATAGTCAATAGTATTATCGACATTTTTCTGCTTATTTACATGATTCCCAAAACACATTATTCTAATACCTCCAAACACCATATAGAGTTTTCGATACGGCGAGACGGAGAATAGAAGCCTTCCACCCTTTCCCTTTACAATGCACTTTGATCCAACAAAATTCTTCCGACCATTTTCCGGGGATATGACTAATATGTATCCAAGCCAGAACCTTCATTCAAATCAATTTTGTTTCATGACAGTCAAAAAACAAATGATCCATAGTTTCCTCACAATGACAAAAACAACATCTAGCATTATCCAACAAACCAAAATTAAAAAGTCTAGCCTTGATTGGAAGTCTACCATGGCATGCTTGCCAAAGAGTCATAACAACTCAGGGTCTAGGGACATTACCATAAGCGAGCCTACTCCACTCCACTCGTTGCTCACCTTCACACCGAAGCTTTAAGTAGATGGATTTAGACTTGAATCTATTGTTCTGAATTTGATTCAGCCAAGTAAGGCCCAAATTATCCACATTTTCACGTTGCTGCAGAATAGATTTAAAAAGGTGCAAATGACTGGCCTTCGTGGGAAGGTCCATAAAATCCCAGCTTTTAAGATAGTAAGCGTGCACCCAACGAACCCAAAGACTGTCTGACTTCTTGCAAATGTTCCATAACAATTTCAACAAAGTGGTTATGTTCCAGGAATCTAGATCAATAAGGTTCAGACCACCAAGATTCTTTGGACTGCACACAATTTTCCACGAAATAGGACTCTTCCTACTGATATCCGCCTTGTCCGGCCAAAGGAAAAACCTTAAAATAAAATTTATTTTATGAATAACAAATTTAGGGAGAGGGAGACATTGCATCCAAAAGTTCGTTACGACAAAAGAAACAAACCGAATAAGTTGCGCCCTCCCAGCATACCTTAAGAGGCGATTGCTTCAATGATTTATTAGACCCACTATCTTATCCACAAGAGGCATGTATTGATGAATACTGAGCTTCTTACACAAAAGAGGAATGCCTAAGTAACAAAACGGAAACTGACCTTGATCAAAATTTGTCATAATTGTGAGTTGCCTTTTAGTGCTTTCATCAACACCACCAAGGAAGATCTTGCACTTTTGAGGGTTAATAGAAAGGCCAGTAGAGGTGCAAAAAATCGCAAGAGTATCCATTACCATACTAACAGACCGGATATCTCCCTTAGAGAACAACAAAACATCGTCAGCAAACGTGAGATTTGTGAGGCGGAGATTTTCACATTTTGGATTATGATTGAAGTCCGAATCATTTTGCATCTTGAGGAGAAGCCTATGAAGGTATTCCATTGTGATAACAAAGAGAAGGGGTGAGAGGGGGTCACCCTGATGTAAGCCTCGATTTGTCCGCATAATAGATGAATAGGATCCATTGACTATAAATATATAAGAAATTATAGAGACCGTAAGCATGATCCACGATATAAATTTAGCATGGATTCCAATTTCTTGGAGAATACATTCCAAAGCCTTTCAATCCAACATATCATATGCTTTCTGAAGGTCGAGCTGAATCATACATCTAGGGGATACACCTTACCTAGCATAACCGTTGAGAAGTCCTGCGCAAGCAAAATATGATTGTGAATTTGTTGACCGGGAATGAAAGCTGCCTGATTCTTGCCTACAATGCTACCAACAGTTTTACCCAACCGCGTAGTTAAAATCTTGGAGATAATCTTGTAAAACATTGTGCAGCTAGCAATAGGACGATAATCTCGCATAGAGGTGAATTTGTTGACCCGGGAATGAACGCTGCCTAGTTTTTGTCGATAGATGTTTGTGTTTTATGACTACAATCTTAAGGATGAATTAATTATGAGTTTGTATTAAAAAATAAATAAATTTAAAACTTATGAGTCTGAATCAAAATCTTAATTTCATGAAATGGAGTTGATGATACTTTGTATGAGACGAAAGTTTAATATTTTTATTTTATTGTTATAGTTTTTTTTAACTTTTAAAAGGTAATCTACAAATCTCCCTATAAATTTCTAAAAATCGATAAATAAAGAAAATTTTGGTACAACTTTTACTTGTTCGTTAATGGCAAAATGAGAGAAAACACTGAATTTTTCATTTAATTGAAGAAACTCGATATTAATTTTTATCACCGGATTTTTTTTTTCTACCAAGTGTTAATTTTGTATTTTTTAAATAATTACAAAAAATAATCAATTAAATTTATCCTTAAAAAATTGGTGTATTCATACACCACACATCGGAATTTTTAAAATATTTAGTTTTATACATAATTTTTTAAAATATCATAAAATAAACACTCCCATGATGTAAGAAACTAGTTTGATTAAGAGACTAGTTTGAGAGTGTTCTGCAAAAAAAAAAACAAATACTTCTACTTTTTTCCAGAAGAATTTTTCAAAAAAGCGAACCAATAAAATAATTAGAAGTACGATCTCTTTAAACTACTAAGAAAATATATTTAATTGCAAAAACACATCTTCAAATATGCAACATCTCACATATTTGCATTAATAAAAAAATATAAAAGTGCAATATTTATAAAATGATTAGAGATTAGTCAAAAATAATAATTAAAGAGATGATTGGTCTTTTATTTTATTTTAAAAATCATAATTAAAAGATAGATAAAAATAAATTGAAAGTGAATTGCTGGTGACTGTTACTCTTTATTTAAAACTCAGTAGCATTTAAGATTTTTATATACATATTAAAAAATGTAATTTTTTTTACCAAATAATCTTACTATATCGTTTGCATGTTTGATACCGTTGGTTAGTTTGTTTGCAAACGTTTTTGAAGTGCCAGCTAGATTATTGATTCAATTATTATGTTATATAATATAAATATTGAGTATATTATGAGATTTGATAGGATCTATTTTAAAAATTTTGATAAGTCGTATGGATATGTAGAAAATATTGTTGAATTGTTTAAAAAATATAAAAATATAATATAATATAAAAAATTACATGGACTCCATTTAAAGAATCAAAATGGAGTTGATGGGTAAGAGCATCCATATCCAAATAACTCATTTTGTTCTTTAAATGGATCCTACATATTTTTTTTATATTATTTCACACTTTCCAATTATTTAAACACCTCATATACAATTTTCCATATAATTCATTCAAAACTTTAAAATAGGTCCCACTAAATACCCAATATAACATAACTTTAATTATATACATATTATTTTAATCCAATTTGAAGAAAAGAAACGCTCGCAAATTAAAGAACGGATTATTGAAGTAAATATCATTGTATTCTGAGACTGCCTCTTTGAAAAATGTGAAGAAACGGTAAAAGGTTACCGATAATTATGCTCTTAGTGTGTTATGCTCTTAGTGTGTTTTACACCATCGTATATATAAAATAAAATATACTCTTAGTGTGTTTTACACCATCGTATATATAAAATAAAATATAACATTTTAGGAATAGTGTATATAGTATTAATTTGAAAACATAACAGAAAAAATTAGTCATATTTGAAAGTAAAAATGATTACTAATTTTAAAACAATATTTTATCTATAAAGTGACATATTTAAAAAGGAAGGAGTAGTGTAGGTTGCACACACTAGAATAATCTTTTTTAAAATAACTATTTAATGACGATGAAATTGTTCAATTTGTAGCCGTGTTTAACTTTGCTGCTTGACTAGTCTCATCATCAAAGCCATGACATGAGTTCTCTTTGAATTCCTTGTCATACAATACAATGCAAGAACAAACACTTTCCATGTCTAGTTTACATTCCACAAAGCTCTGCTCTGATTGGTTGGTGTCTTGTGAGGTGTTCTTTTTTTCAGTGAGAGGAATTGTGAAGAGAACAACCTTTACATAACAGGGGAATTGAATTGAGGAATTTTGTTCCGCTAATGAGGGAAAAGAAAGTACAAGTGGCAACATATCCTTGACCACTAAAATGGATAAACCAAGTGCAATTGGGTCCTTGATGCATCTTTGTCACTGTACATAACATTGCCAACTAGTTTAAGTTTGAAGAGGAACACTAATATGCCCCAACAAGAAAACACTCAGCATATGCTCTAAAATAGTAACAGACCATGATATCTCTTTTCCAACTTTTTATCAACATTATTGGATATAATCAGGGTGCCATTCTTCCCCACAAAACATCATATCAAAAAGCAATGAAAAGCAAACCTAACTCAACTCTACTTTATATGTATATATATACATGTATATGCCAAACTCACAAGTCATTTCATACTTCACTATCAAGTGGAATATAAAAGGTTAAAATAAACAACTAATTCATGTTCCAATAACCAAAGTGGATAAACATCAAGACTCCATCTCGAAGACACATCCTACTCAAAGTATAGATTTGTGAAATTGGGTAAGCATATATTGGCAGGCAGTTCAGATAAACTGTTATTCGATTTCGATTTTGACAGTAGATGGAAAGATTTAGCATTGTCAACCATATATTTAGATGGCTATTCCTATGTTGGCCAAGAAAGGTTGGGACTTTGTAAGGAGAAAAGAGGAAAAAGGGTAAGAGATTATAGTGGGGAATCATGAGCTTGAAAGGGGGTTTAACAGTGAAGATGACATAAGCATTGTTCTCTACAGAACCAAGCATCACTTGGTGGGGAGACTGATTGGGATGACATAAAATAGACAACACCCCATCTAACTTCCATTACACTCTGATACATTTGTCTGTTAGTTTCTTCTTTATTTGGAACTAACCTTAAAAGGGATTCTTATGAGCCTTTTCTTATCTACTAAACTTACCTTGAACACCAGAACACAACCAGGAGTTTAGGAAGAAATGATGATCATGGGAGACGAAACAACTCTTGCAGCTACAGCCAACGAACAGCCAGGTGAAGTGATGGACAGAGATAAGAACGGTGATGATGGAAGTGAAGATGATGACGACCCCAAAGAGTGGTTAAACCTGAGCTTAGGAGGCACTTCACTCTCAACAGGTGAAGACTCTGATTCACAATCAAGACCAGCCAAGGTTTTTTCGTGCAATTTTTGCATGAGAAAGTTCTTTAGTTCACAAGCATTAGGAGGTCATCAGAATGCTCACAAAAGGGAAAGAGGTGCAGCCAGAAGATATCAATCTCAGAGTCAGAGGACAATTGCACTAATGAGCTTGTCCATGAACAATCCAATGTTTCGATCACTTGGTGTCCAGGCTCATTCCCTAGTGCATAAGCCATGTAGAGGAGGAACTACGGTGGCCCCAAGCTTTCAAGATGCATATGCAGCAGGGCTCGGAATGGCATGTACACCGTTCACATCTGAATATCATACTGATCAGGTCTGGCCAGGCAGCTTTCGTATGGTTTCACAACTGCCCCAGCCACCACAGGAATCACACAAGCTTGATTTAGATCTCAGACTCTGATAATTTGTTGGCTCCCCTTGAAGTTCTATCCTTCTTTTCAGCCTGAAGAGCTTTTTCATTGATCTAAGCAGGACAAATACTCATCAAAAGAAATATAAGCAGGACACTTACTCAGGTAGGAGACCCTTGATCTGGAAGAGTCAAATAACTTAGCAAATGGTACTGCATAGTTATAATGGGAGATTTAATGATTTATAGTTTCTACTATCTGTACATGACTACATGTTAAGCGCTATAAAAACCAAATTATAACACCCTAGCTATCTATAGTAGTTACTTAATGCTTGAAGTAATTCCTAGTGTACAGTGCTTACTTTTTACATTGTTAGTAGCCTAGGATTGTGAACTTTGCTTCCTAGCCTTAAAAGCTGACTTCCAAACAACATATTAGCAAATGGTACTAATGCAAACACTTGATTATTTGGGATTTGGGTTCACAGCAATCAATAACTCCTGTAGTCAACCGATTGGTAGTGGTCGGATTTGACAAATCGGCAACTCAAAATCTCAACCACCCAATCTTCATAACTCAAAATCTCAAACATCCAAATCTATTATCCAGTATTTGCATGTATGACGTTTTCAAGAAGGGATGCTTCTATATAGGTAGAGAGCTTCAAATCTAAATTCCGCAAACTAAGATGGATTTCAATTGAAATTGATAAACACGGTTGAAACTTTGAAGCCTCATCAGTAGACAGGAAAAGAAATAGATTTGTTTCTGTACTCCAAAGTCAGTATGTAAATCCTATTCAAAATTTATGGGGCTTTCTCTATAATTATATCTATGTTGAAAGTAAAAGTCAAGTAACCAATGTCAAATATGAATGGACACAAATATTATGTAAGCATATGAAGAGTATGAGACATTCATAATATGTTAAGCCTGTACTATGATTTGTCATCCAATGGCAATATAATTGGGTGACAAGTGATATCTGCCAGAGACATTTCAGTTGCTTTAAAATCATTTTTCCTGAATATAATACACTAATAATACTGGAAAATGAGCCAGACTATTGGATGTGAAGTTTGTCAGTAAGCCAAACAAACCATCCTTAAATGATTAGCATGCGATTGTCTGCTCAGTTCCACACATTACCTTCTCCACAAGTTTAAGCTCCCACATTTTGTTAAAAGTACAAAACAAATGTTGCACGCATCTCAACCTGAGCTCATCCCAAAAGAAGCAAGTGATGATTTCAACAGTCTTGGTATAAGTTAGAATAAAATATAAACAAGATAACAATTTATCAGAATGCCTGAAGGACATTTACAGCCTTATAACTTTAAGAGGAAAATACAAGCTTTTGGGTTGCACGCTTGACAATGGGTAGCTTCTGGCTGATGATGTTTGGATCACTATACGCTGCAGAATCAAAAGGGTGCCCTTTCTGCATCAATCAATCAGATAGTCAAGTACAATTAGAAATATGACATTAAATTGTAACTGTATTATAATTGTAAATAATACACCTGCATACGTAATGAAAGAGAAATAAGAACAGTAAAAGATTAAAATGAAAACATACAACAACGACGAGAACAACAATAACAACAACAACCAAGCTTTATCCCACTAAGCGGGGCCGGCTATATGGATCAAATTCCGCCATAATGTTCTATCCAAGACCATGCTTCTACCCAATTTGTTAATCTCGAGATCTTTCTTAATAGTTCTTCTTAGAGTTTTTCTAGGTCTTCCTCTACCTCTAGTTGTTTGACTCTCCTCCATCTAAAAACATAGTGGGGGGAAAAACTAAAACTAATATAATACGAACTATCAGAAGCTGACAACCACCGGGCATTCAGATGGCTGTAATTGCCACGAGGCTTGAACACCAACACTTTTGAGTTGAACAGATTGCAAGAGAAAGAATGAGGGGGGAAAAAAAACTCCTCTAAAATGAGTACGAGTGTATTCACCCTTGCATTTCAATGGGTTAAGAGCATGATATATTTTCAATTGAATTAGTGGTAGATACACACCGTTATAATAAGAGTAAAATTAAATATCATTTGGGTACTGATTTGATGTCTCTTTTGTCAATTTTTTGAACTTGTTCTCAAGCACTTATAATTGTCATTTAATATAGCATATTCTCAGCTTTAGTTTGGAGCATTCTGAGTTAGAGTAGCGGGAGTTAAGTATCCTCACTTATTTATTGATCAGTGCAAAAGCAGCTTGCCTTTGATTTAGTAGCTCAAAAGGAGTGCTATCGTTCATAATCAGCTAGCTGTTTAGGGCATTCTAATCGATTACTACACTAACAAGTTCTTGGCTATAAAAAATGAGAGGTTCTACAAATCCTTCTCTGAATCAACTATTTAAGTATTCAGATACTATGCCAACTAGAGGTATTCATTTTAACTGGATAAGTGAGATATCCATATCCGATGACAAAAAAACGGATAACTTTATTCAAGCTTTTAACCAGTCGGACATCCATATTTTAGTTCAAGCTTTGAATAGATATCCATGTTTTAGTTCTGTCCGACATCCATATCCAAGTTGTTGGATACCCATAACCGAATATATAACAATATTTTAATATGTTATCCACATTAAAAATATCTCAATTTTTGAAGAAAAAAAAACATCTCAAAACGGTGATAGTGAGACACTACTTTTGCTAAACCCACACATTCTCCTCCATATTCTATACTCTCTCTAAAATCTTAGATCATAAAATCTCCCAAAAATTGATAGAAATATGATTTTGATCACACATTCCCTGTTTATTCTCCATTTATCTTATAAAACTTCAAAAATCTGAAATAAAACCATCAAAAACTGAAACCAATTTGCCCCATTTTCTACTGTGAACCATGGACTGTGCTGAATCCATAACATCAAACCTTACAAGCCACAAATATTACTTCAGCACATGTGCAACATTCATCTTCATCAAGCAAATTGGCGAATAAATCGCCAAATCCTTGTAAAACTTCATTTACCGTTGAGCTTACACATCTGGACGAGTATGCGATCTTCTTTGAGGTCTGAGTTGTTTTTATTAATAAGCAGAAATCCAATCATGGATTCTAACTTCTAAGATCACTCATGAGTATTTCTGTTTTATCATATTGTTTTATATTATTCAACGATAAATTTTTTGAGATCCTTTGCTTTTGATCCCTCAAGAACACCATAGGCAAAACAAAAGATGTTTATGTATTGGAATGTATTTGTTTGTAAGAAAAAAAATTGTAATTATTAAGGTATCTAGATCTTTTGGTTTGTTCTTGCATTTAAGGTAATTAAATCTATTCATTTCTCTGAGCATATTTTCATTTTCTAAGTTTGGACAGCTTTTCAACTGGTTGCATATAAATTTGAACAAAACCAGTTTATATTGGATAAATCCGACTATGAAACCTGTTCTATTTTCTAAAACCATTTTTTGAAAATGGTTATAAAATCCTATCCATTTTTTGGATTGTTATTTGGATATGGTCTGGATTCTACAAAATCCAAATCATGAACCCCCTAATACCAACATCATTTCAGCCACAAAAAGTTAGAGTTCATCAACATTATTTATAGTATATATAATTCAATGAGAATCCCTGCAAAGAAAAACGCTTCTCTCACAAGATTAAGTCTTAACTATTTCATTTACCAATGATTGGTGCATTATAGGAACACCAGAGATAGAAGTAGATTCAATAGTGCTAAACAGCTAAACCATAAACTCCCAAAGCACTTATTTCACGATCTTGAACTAAAAAGAAGCATGGATAACAGTTTTTTCAAAACAACTCCTATGGTAGACAACGATGCAACTTCCACTCTCTTTACACAGGTCAACATCAGACAATGACATTTACGTTCAGAATTCACGTAAGGAACATAGCATGTGATGCATAGAACAAACTTACTGCAGACAAAGCTTGAAAAGTAGATTCTCTCCAGCAACTCTCCCGAAGTACAACAGGATTTGTGCTTCCACCAAATACACAGTGCATACGAGTTTCCCTCAGTCGAATCAACACTCCATCAACTCTAAGCTGTTACAGTCCCAAAACAACCAGAAAAAATTGCAAGTTTAGGGAAAGTGCAGTGAAGCATGTAAATGTGTAGCTGACACAGCGACATTAATATCCAAGTCAGTCTAAAGCATTATAGATCCTTAGAAATAACTTAAGTATCATATATTTTATTATTTATTATTTATGATAAACAATCAGAAAATCAAAGAGTAATAACAACATAATAGCAATCTAATTTGCATAGCTTCACTTAAAAAACTTTATGAAGTTTAGTATATGAAGAGGGAACAGCTAACCCAGAATTGCAAGAGAAGAAACCAAGAGCTTGGCATGACTCTCTGTAAAACCAAAAAGTGACATCATCAGTTATTGAAATTTGAAAATCATAGTTATTTGCACAACAAAAAATGAGCTCTCTATCAACAGAAGAAAACAAATCAGTGTTTACCACTTTAACAGTAAGAAGTGATACTCCATTATCAGCAAGTTCATCTTCATATAACACCACCTGTTCATGATGAGAATTCATTCTGATGAGACAAAAATACCATCAAGGAAGAAAAAATGGAAAATTTACTTAATATCAGATACTCAGGAAAGTAAACATGAATACATATATTACGGTTCTGGGGCATTATTAATAAACATATAGCATGTTTCACTAGTAAAGAAATGCATGGTCAACTTGTAAAAATGAAGCGCAACAGTAAAGAATTGATGGGGCTTTAAACAAGAAGAGTTGTTCACTAAAACAGTCCTGTCTACAGAGGCTTGCTAAGTAATCATTTACGGTACTCACTGCCTACCTCATCATAGAAAAGTATAGGCTCCTTGGATGCCAAAGCAACTAAATCAATTTGTTCCTTGCAGTCTTCCCAACGGAGATTTCCGGTTTCCTCAGTTATCTTTTCTCCATTCTACCATAAAAAAATTAAAGACCTTGAATAACAGAAGCATAATACTAATATTAATGGTATTTTCCAGATTTTTTTTATCAAACCGCTAACATTTAGCTGATAGTTATGCACAAACTACAGTTTCTAGCAAAACCTCGTACTACACAAAATAATATCCGGGAAACGACTCAAATAAATGAAAAGGGATACATACCAGATCTTTATCAATCTCAATAGCACCACTTCCACAATAAGGTGTTGTAAATGTATAGTCATAATCTAATATTATTTCCTCGAAGGGTTTGCTGCACATTTGTTCAAAGATAATATGAGTCTAACAGCAAGGTCATTTATATCAAATTCAAATAAATGGCACAGACAAAAACAAATTTAACATTCAGTTTCACAGTAGATAAAACATTTCCTATAAAAGCAACAATAACTTGAGCAATTATGCATCAAAAATTCAAAATACTCCAAATTTTAACCTTCTAAACTTCCATTTAGCCGCAGCAGGAACTTCAACAGGTGGCAAAGCTTCCTGTTTCCAGCCGCATAGAGCATCAAATGCATTAAAGTGAATTTTAGTGCCACTATTCAAGTGCTTTAGAATTAAAGTATTTTCCCCGAAAACCATTTCTGGTAAATGAGAAGTAACAAGTTTCTTTTCCCACCTGAAATGCAAAGCAACACCGAAACAACCATCACCAAAATCAAAAACTCTAATTCTTCTTTCACTGACACAAATCAATAACAAAAATTTGAAAATTTCACAAGATTAAATAAAAATTCCTAACAAAGATATAACAACATTTTTTAATTTTACTATAGAAATTTTCAATTCGAAGTTAGAGGAATCTGTGATGATTGTGTGATGCAAGAAATACTCACTCTTGAACGTTTGACGAGTTGAGTATGGAGTTCCTACGAGACTCGATCAACCAACCATGGATGCGAATGCCTCTCCGGCCACCGTCGACGAAGATTTCGGCGCCGGCGGCTTTCAAGTCTTTCTCGTCGACTTCCAATTCCATCGTTGCTTTCTTCTCCTTGGCGCTTCTAAGATTTTTATTTTTGGTCCAAAAATAAAAAGTTACTCGATCAGTGATTAATCGGGTAAAACACAATAGGAAATCTATTTGCCACCCTCCAATCATATTACCCTCCAATCATATTTGGCACCCCCGTTACAAATAAAAATATCATTTTACCCTTTTTAAGAATTCCGATATTTTGAAATTTGCAGTATCATATCGGTAATTTTCAATATTACTGGATATTTTAATCTTTTTTAGTGTTTTTTACCTAAATTTTTAGGTGATATCGATATTTTGAAAATACACATAACATCCACCGGATATTTTCAAATTACCGGTATAACATGTACCAGATTTCATAATTTTACAGAAAATTTTAAAATTATCGGGAAATTGAAATACACGGTATACCAGGAATTTCAGACAAACTGAAATTTCCGGTATCAGTCCAGAACTTGAAAAAAACATGAAAAACCTGCATATGTTGTTTCGTTCTGCATACAAAATTAAGATTACATACAAAATTAGCGTGAATTCCTAATTTCTTCCTCCCAGTGCCTAATTTGTTCTGTATATGTTGTTTCCCAAACTCTTGCCTCGTTAGTACAGTTCTCTCTCCATCGGATCATGACGGGGGGCAAAGGACTATCAAGTTTTAATTCCAGCTAAACCCAATGATTATCGTTGACAAAGCCAACAACAATGATTTTATGCCTACATGTAAACATAGATTGAGTTATGGTAAGAGGGAAGAAAACTTGGTTAAGTGTCATTGACAGGGAGACAAAAACCAAATTGTATCTGTTCGCAATAGGATAACCCATATCAGGATTCGACATCCATTTATCTTTACCCTGTACACCCAAGTGTGTTACTTTTAAGGAACTTCGAACCACATCAACGGTGTCATAAAACAACTTGGAAAACAGTTTTGGTTGTTGATAAATTTGAGCATCCAACTGATTCTGAATCAATGCCCAAGATTTTTCACCTCATCCAAGTAAAGCTGCAATAGCCAGAAAACCACAATTTTCATCGTCACCCACATCAATTATGTCATCAATGTATGGATGCATGAAACGAGGAAACTGAGACAAGTACTTATGCCTAGAAGATACAGTGGACGGTTGACTAGAAGGTTGACTTCCTGTTGGTTTTGTGCATGATGTCTTTGTAGTCTGACTCCCCTGTGAGGCCTCACCCACCATACTCCTACTGCAAGGGATCACAACATACATCACTTTTTTCACCTTTTTTGCTCTTCTTAACTCCTCTCTTCGGCTTATACTTTACTAGAGGTGGACGCATAGAAGATGTGGTTGGATAAGTCAGTTCTCTATTTTTCTTCTTCAACACCCTCTGGCCTATAATATCCAAAGAATTGAAATATGTATTCAAATATTCACATTTTGCGTCTAAATCCATCTTTGAACCACTATCCTCTGGAGCGTCAGTGTGCTCTTAAAGGTGTAATTTCTTCCAAAAAACATGAATTTCTTCTAAAGGAATAGACAAACCTTGTATTTGAAAACCAGCAAGTTGACACGCACAGGGTAAACCATGTGTAGATCTAATGAAGCAACCACACATATCCTTGTTTATACCAACAAATTTGACATGTTCTAGCTCCTTCTCTATGTGTTGCATACATTGACTTGACACAAAACCATGCAAGTTGGTGTAGAATGAAGTGTTATACCGATGATCAATGTTCGCAATACTCTTTTCAAACAACACTTTAATTGAGCCTAACTGCAAGTTCAACATGGTGTTAACAGCATCCCAACTGCGGCATAAATCTTCCTGACTATGTGACAACATATTTTTTAGTCTCCAATGCGCAGACTCCACCCTAAACCGCAATAAATAAAGCACAATTAGACATAAATTATCTTAATTAATTAAATCAAATAAGATGTCGGTATACCTGTTCGTTGTTGTGTTTCTCATATGAGTAACTTTGTTTGTCTGTGCAAAAACAACCTTTCTTTATACATTATCAACCATGTTTCTTTCACATAGTTAACAAACAAAGGTAGATCAACACAAACAGTCTCAAAGTGCTTCAAGTGCATGAGATATTCACTCTCTCTATTAGCATACATTATGTTGTTCCACAACTTCATGACATGTTTATGTCTTTCTGATTTAACATACTCCTTACATTTCATGCTAACATTTTTTAAAATGTGAAACATACATAACAAATGCGTTGATTTTGGAAACACATCTTCAAGTGCATTCATCGAGGAAAGTTCTTTGTCCTTCACAACAACATTTGGTAGCCATTTCTCAGGAAAAAACAACTCTTTCAGCTTCTCCATAACTCATTTGAAATCCTTTCCATTCCATGTCCTGAATAGGCAAACCTACCGAAAACGTCAACTTTGTTGACGTAACGCCAACAATCTCAAGCAACGGTAACCGGTACCTATTAGTCTTGTATGTACAATCAAAAATCAAAACCAAGTGAAACATATTCAATAGTTTCACTGAATCGGGATGTGTCCAAAAAAATATCAGCAACAACATTTGAGTCTTCCCTATTTCTTGTCCAACACATCTATTTTTCTTTATGAATAAGACTCGACAACATTTTCATTTTCGTCAATGAACTTCTCTTGCTTTCATGGTACGTAGATCTAGCTTTATATACTTGCTTAACACTCGTGAGGTTTTCTGGATCCTGGTCTTTCAAGGCGAAAATTATGTTTCTCAGAGGCATGTTATACTTTTTCATGTCATTCAAAAATTGTCTCTCATGAGGTTTTAGACGGCTCAATATGTCATGTCCTAATAAATCCTGAGATAGTCTATGATTGTGCACAAATTATGTGGCTTAAACAACAACTTCTTGATTATGGTTTATATCTCGAATACATTCCTCTACCATGCGACAACACAAGTGCCATCAACATCACAAAAAACACGGTCATGCATTCAAGAACAAAGCACATAGATATTCGACACCATTTCCTTCGTGACCATGTGCTTAACGGAGATGTAGACGTAACCTTCGTGGATACTCATCATCAACTTGCCGACATCTTCACAAAATCATTGGCTAAAGAACAATTCTTCAAAATTTGGCGAGAACTTGGTATTCTCGATGAATGTGTCATCTAAACTTGTCTAAAAATTCTTTGTATATAGTAAAGTGACATGAAAATTTCATCTATTTCACTTTATTTACATAATATGCTATGATTTGTTTTTTGTCGTTTCCGTTTTTCTCACTTTCGCATGCTCAAAATTTATCGGTTACAAAAAAAATGATTAAAAGTTGCGTCATATTATGTGCTAACACTTTTTAAAAAAAAATATCAAAACACTTCATCAATTTTTCTGTGCAAAGCTGCTGGTTTTTGAAAAAAAAATTGGAATTTTGGCATGCATAATCGGTTACCCGTTAATTTTTTGGCTAATCTGCGCAATTTTTGAACGCGTAACCGGTTACTCTATTGGTAGTAACCAGTTACCACTGATGCTTTTTGAATTTTTTTTTTCTTCGTTTTATTAAATATTCAGAACTCTTGCTATGTGTTTTGATTGCTTATGTGCTCATGGTGTTTATGTTTATGATATTTTGCTATTAATTTTCTACTAAGACTTTCTCATCCTTTTTTAGGATGACAAAGGGGGAGAAGTATTGCATGTTTTTTCTTTGTTTCTCTTAAAATGCAGATTTTTCCTTTCTCCTAAGTATCACATTAAGGGGGAGCACCTTCATAGGGGGATTTTTTGGAGAATCAAATAATCAAAGCTCTTTTTCACAATTTTTGGTTGTCATCATCAAAAAAGGGGAGATTGTAAAAGCAAACTTCTCAAAGTTAATTTTGATGATAACAACTTCTACATCAAAGTCTTGATTGCTCAAAAATGATCGTTTAAAGTCTAATCAAAGAAAGTATTTTCTGAAGATTCAAGCTTTTAATTGTTGGAAGGTATAAAGATAATTTTTCTCATGCAACAATAATATATATATATATATATATATATATATATATATATATATATATATATATATATATATATATATATATAAGTGTTCATATCTAGGATGCATGTGTATTTTAAACTTGCACAAAAAATATGACCTTTCACTTTGCTGATATACTAGTTTAATAGCTAGGCAATTTTTCATATTCTGCCTCAAGTAACCGGTTACCTTGCTGGTAGTAACCGGTTACTTCAACTCATTTTCAAATTCTTAGTTACTTTAACAGCGCGTAACCGGTTACCCCATGAGTAGTAACCGGTTACCACTGTTCTGATTTGAAAAACTGCACCTTCTCATTTTAAAATGCATCCTTCTATTTTTGTTCAAATAAAAGCACCCTTTCATAAATTTTTATGGATTTCTAAAAGGGTGTCTCATCTCATATAAATATTTTTATGCATCAGAATTTTTTCGTCACTTCCTAATATTTTTCATAACAATTTTTCTTACTCATACTTATATACTTTTATACATTTTTGAGTGCTCCTTCAAAAATCTTCAAAAGAGTGAAACTTTTCTTTACTATCTTTTTCATATCATTTTAAAAAGTTTCATCTCATAAAATTAGAGAACACTTATATATATATATATATATATATATATATATATATATATGTTTGTGAGTGATAAAAATTCTTCAAGGAGAAGATCAATCAAGAAGATTGATAGCACCATATTATCAAATCATTAAACTTTATCAAAAATTATTTCTTTGTAATATCTTGTTATCCAGGATTGTTGGATACAAGTGAAGTGTTTGAATATGATTGTTCTTCTACACTTAGTCACATATAGCTTTAGATTGTAGGTTTCAATGTTTGGTGTGAATAGGCTTGTACGATAATTCTAAACCTATAGTGAAATCTATTACGTGTTGTAAAGGGACTGAAGTACTCTCGGTCTGTGAGGGGAACCGGTATAAATCTCTGGTGTTCTTTACTTTCTGCTTTTACCGTTTTCATCACATAGAAACCTTAGGCAAATAAAATTCATCTACCGTAAAAATACCAAAAAATTATCTAAGTCCTAATTCACCCCCCCCCCTAGGCACTCTTTCTACTTACACAATGTATCCCAAGTCTCTGTGGGAATTAATGAGTCATCTTTAATAATGAGGTTTACTTCTGGTAGTGCAAAGTTGTGGAAGTCTTGTCCTATAATCCTTGCGAATTCATCGAGATGACGTTGTTTGTCTCTCGTATTTTCTTGATAAGGTTCACATAATTCAGGGAGAAATGGTGAATCCGTCTCAGGGTCATTCAATAAATATTCATTTTCTGGTTGACTCTTATACCCTGAATTTCCTTCTGAAGAATACAAAAACATAAGAAATGGGGTTTGAATTGGGGTTTTCAAAAAATTAAAAGGATATGACACGTTTGGTTATCCTGGTTCGTTTGAACTCAAACTACTCTAGCCCACCCGCCAAGGTGATTTTGTCTCTCTCAAGCGATGTCTTAATCCACTAATTAAAGATTTTACAACACAAAGAGTTATTGTCAATGTCTTCTTGAGTCTACTGACTAAAACTTTAGTCACTCAAGGAAATTCAGGAATTACAATAAGATAAAGGTGTATAAGAGTGTTTCTCTAAAGCTATATCATAACTGTGATGTTTTACACATAATTAAAACACGATTGAAAACTTTGATGAATATTAGATTTGTATACGCGTAAGAGAGACTTTCATTCTTCCAATGAACTCCTTTATATAGATGAGGCCTTTTTGGATCTGTTGGAGACATGAGAACTATTTTTTGAGGTTTGATCATTGTTGTTAATGCTTTTTCCAAATATACAGATCCTTGTTTCATATTTACCGTTACTCTTTGATTCTCAATAAATGAAAAGTAATGCATGAGATCAGAGTTTTCTTCTTGAGATCATCAGAGTATTTTCTAATTGTGCAGCTTTGGTGCTAAGAGCATGATATTTGTTCATATCTTCTATATCAAAACTTTGTTGTCTTACAATTGTTTATCTCTTCTATATATCCAGTCTCGGAACTTCTTGCTTTTGTATTAGAACTTCTTGATTTTGTATTAGAACTTCCCTAGACATCAAAATAAATAATTAGGGAGCATATTTGTTCTTTATAATGATATAGTATTTGTTATCATCAAAACTATTAAGGAATGTAAAATTAAATCTTGTTCTAACAATCTCCCCCTTTTTTATGATGACAAAACTTGTATATTTTGATGAGTTATGTGAGAACATAAGGTATTAAAAACTCCCCTTGAGTTAGATATTTCCTTGAATATGTTTGCTCAGAGCTTTGTATAGAAGTTATTATCAATATTAGAAACTCCCCTTGAGTTAGAGACTTTCCTGCTTACTTATAAACAAGTTAGGATAACCAGAATATTTTCGAAATGTTCGAGACTTAGTCCCAGTGTATTGTTATAGTTCAAAATATTTTACGTTCTCCCCCCTTTTTTCCATTAATCAAAAAGTTATAAAAGGAAAGAAAAACACATAAAGAGAACATGAATTTCATTGAAAATATTCAAGAAAACAACAGAAGCAGCATAAACATAATCTAAAGAAACAAAAACAACTAAAACAGAAACACAAGTAGTAAACTAAGGTTGTGGAGGAGGAGGAGGAAGTCGTGTGAACAATGCTTCCAAAAGACTCTTAATTTGACTGTCTTATTCCACTTGCTGGCATATAATTCCCTTTATTTCTGCATTTGTTTCATCCTGTTTATCCAATATTTTCTTGACAACTTCATTCTCTTTCTTCAACTCTTCCAGAGTTTTCAACACAAGAGATGATGAAGTTGTATCAGCAGAAGATACCATTTGCTCATAGCTTGTTGCAGGGTTTTTCTCTGGAGAGATTGCAACTAATTTTCCTCTATCTTCAGCAACGATCATAGTCTGATGTTCAGAGGTAGATTCTTTAAGTTATGAGTCCTCGGGAGCTGTCCAGGGAGTGACGTCTATAAGATGTAGCGGTTTCTTTTCCCATAAGTTTATGACTTATTCTTTGAATGGTTTCAAATGATCACATAAATTTTGCTGAGTTATTTCATAGCTGATCTCCTTCATCTTCTGAGATTCAGCATTAAACCATTTTCTGAACTGAGTCCAGATATAGTCAGATGCAGCTGGATTCAGGTTATCTACGCAAGCGAGCTTCATAGAATGTATTAATTCCTGAATTTCTACCTCAAAAGCCAACATTAATTTACCAACATCTGATTTGGATGGTTTTGGTTTAGGTTTTGGAATGACTATTTTCTGAGAAGATGAAACAATATTGTCCAGAGCTTCTAAATCTATTATGGTTTTGATGGGATCTTTTGATATGTTTGTAGGACTTGGAGTGTCTGAAATGAGGATGGGAGAGTTAGGTGGTGTTGAGACATGGGAGGAAAGAGAATCTTCTGGTGTTGGGTTGATGTGGATATTTATTGGTTGAGAGGTGTTGAGAGGGTAGTGGATACCAGGGATAACTAGTGTGCTAGCAGATGTTTGTTTAGAGTGTGGATTAATATTATCTAGTTGAGAAGTTTCAAAAAATGGTTAGAACTGATCAATATCATAAAGAACTTGGGCAAGTTCTGGTTGTGTTTCAACAAAGGGAGTAGGGTTTGAGTTGATCAGAGGATTGGTGTCAATAGTTATGTCAAAGTTGTCGAGAGTTTGAGGTGAGTGGTGATCAGAAGGTTTGGGAGAAGATTGGATATCAGTTGTTGTTGTTGTTATTGACTCAATGACAGAAATGAAGGAAGGGTTACCTTTCATAGCAACTTTTGGTGTCTTCTGAGAGGTTCCTACACAATCTTTCCTTTTCTTTGTTTTTTTGGTAGTAACTTTCGGGGTTGGTTTCCTGATGTCTTCTAGGTTAATCTCTGGAGTAGTGTCATCACTTTTACATGAATCCAGATATCTGAATATGATTTATAGGTGTGTGTCTGCTAAGAAGAGAGGAAAGTATTTCAATGGAATATTTCTGGTGGTGATGACTTCCTTTCTATGTATAATGGGGTACTTCTTGATGATGTCTATGATTCTCATATTCTTAAGGTTCTTGGTGATGAGTGGTTTTCCATCAACTGTTTCCAGATCACAAACATTCTGGGCTTTAGCCAGATGTTCTATCAACTTGTTCTCTATCAGAATATTTGAGACCAGTCTTCCCAAAGATATCCAATCTCTCTTAGTCTTTTCATCTTCTCTTATTTCCTTGACACTATTCTTCAGATGATTAAACACGCTATGAGCGAGATTGACTTTCTTGTTGGTTGAAATGAAATACATAAGGTATTGTTGATCAATGTTGATGTAGTCTAGAGAGATTATTGGTTTCCTATGAATGATGCAACCCAGAATGATCTTAGCCCAAATTATGTGACGGTCATTCAAATCTTTAATTTTGTTAGAATGTTGTCCAGAAGTAAATATTTCCTTGGAAATGGTTGTTAGGTCCTAACTCTTTTCCATGGCACAACATTTAATGTTGTTACCATCATGATCAATAAGTTTCCCAATGAGTTCTTCAGTGATGATGATCTTCTTCCCCATAACATAAGATGTAACCTGATCGTTTTAGGCAGTTGCAAAAATCCAGAATTCCTTAACCAGATCTGGGAAGATTAGACCCATTAGAAGATCAAAAATACTTGGATCATCCTTAAAAATCAACTTCCGCAGTAAGATCATGCCCATTTTCTTTTATACTTTCAAAATCAACAATGAGTTCACGGAGAACTTCCAGAGAGTTGGTAGGTGTGAGGAGAGTTCTTGTAGGCCCAACATAACTTTCATCATTGATTTGATTCGTAGAATCTTGAATTTGTTGAGAAGAGGAGGCCATTGTTCATAGACTTAGGGTTTTAGAATGCAAAGAAGAAAGCAAGAAAAACAAGAATAGATAAAACAAGAATTGCAGAGAAAGAAGTTAAGGTGAGTGATAGTGTGAGAGTTTTATGAAGTGAAGAATGAATATATATATATATATATATATATATATATATATATATATATATATATATATATATATATATATATATATATAGAAGTTTCCAACGGACCTAAAACACAAAATTAATGAGAAATTAACACATAAACATAATGATTAAGATCCATAATGATTAAGAGCCATAATGATTTCTGACAAGGGAGATAGCATGAAAATATGTGGAACAGTTACCGATGTGATTGTCGCCTCAAGTTGTCAACTCAGACGTTTCAGTTTCTCAGAGTTTGAACATGTGTTCAACTCAGAGGATGACCTAGAGCATAGGTTGATAGAGTTTGATGAGGTGAACTGCATGCTCTATCCTTGAAATGAATGATTTTTCATAGAAAAGCTTCAGATCTTCTGGATAGATTCTGAGACAATTTGCCTTCTCACTTCTGAAGAATTGTTGGCCAAATGTTCACAAAACAAAAATAAAAGAAATTCTGAGGGTTAATTGTACAGAGATTACATATTTCATTCTGGAAATAATTCCATACTAAGATGTTTTAGAATGAAATTGAATCTATCTTCAGCAAGGGGTTTTGTGAAAAATATCAACCAATTGATGGTTTGTGTCTATAAATTTTAAAAAGAGAATCCCCTTCTGAGTATAGTCCCTAATGAAGTGGTGTTTAATTTCTATATGTTTAGCCCTAGAATGTAAGATAGGATTTTTTGAAATACAGATAACAAATGTATTATCATAGAGGATATGAATGTTACTCTCATAGATGTTAAAATCTTCAAGCTGAATTTTCATCCAGAGCATCTGAGTACTGCATCATATTGCAACTAAATATTCAACTTCAGTAGTTGAGTGTGCGATTGTAGATTGTCTTTTGTTGGACCCGGAGATTAAATTGTCTCCCAAAAACTGGCAACTTCCAGAAGTACTTTTCCTTTCTATTCTGTCTCCAACAAAGTCAGCATTGTAGTATCCTACTAGTTTATATTCTCTGAATTTTCTATAGTGAAGACCAATATTAGTAGTACCTTTTAGATACTTGAAAATTCACTTAACTACTGTTAAGTGAGATTCTCTAGGATCTGATTTGAATTTGGCACAGAGGCAAATGCTATATAAAATATCAGGTCTTGAAGCAGTTAAATATAGGAGATAACCAATCATACAACTGTAGAGATTTTGTTCTACTTTCTTACTTACCTCTTCCTTTTCCAGAATGTATGTGGTGTGCATAGGAGTTTTGGATGGCTTACATTCTGACATATCAAATTTCTTCAGAAGTTCTTTAACATATTTGCTTTGATGTATGTAAATTCCTTCTGGAGTTTGATTGATTTGGATTCCCAGAAAGAACTTTAGTTTGCCCATTAAGCTCATTTCAAATTTTGCCTGCACATTCTTAGCAAATTCTTTGCCCAGAGAGATTTTAGTAGATCCAAAAATTATATCATCTACGTATATTTGACGGATCAGAATATTATTTTTAAATGATATGCAAAATAGAGTTGTGTCCACCTTCCCCCTGGTAAAATCATTTTCGAAGAGAAAGTTACTTAGTCTATCATACCAAGATCCATTTGGGAGCTTGTTTTAGACAATATAACAATTTCTTAAGTTTATAAACATGTTATGGATGTTTTTTGTTTTCAAAACCAAGGGGTTTGTGTACATAAACTTCTTCATCAATATAACCATTTAAAAATGCACTTTTTACATCCATCTGATAAAGAGTGATATCATTATTTACAGCAAACAAAATTAAAAGTATGATAGATTTTAACCTTGTGACTGGAGCAAAGGTTTCTGTATTGTCTATCCCTTCTTGATGACTATAACCTTGTGCAACCGGTCGTGATTTGTCTCTGACAACTTTTCCTTGTTCATTCAGTTTATTTCTGAAGACCCATTTGGTTCCAATGATGTTGAAGACTATGTGTTTAGGAACTAAATCCCATACGTTGTTTCTGGTGAACTGATTTAATTCTTATTGCATTACGAGTATCCAATCATTGTCTTAGAGTGCTTCTTCAATGGAAGTGGGTTCAATTAGAGATGTTAATCCCGTGAGAGACTCTTTAGTGTTTTTGAATGAAGATCTTATTCTGATTGGATCATCTTTCTTTCCCATAATTTTATCTTCAGGATGTGCTAGAATACTTCTGGATTGTCTTTTCTGGATGGTTTCTTCAGAAGTTATTGTGACATTTGTGTTATATTTTTCTATATTAGGTTGTTCTTCTGATGGTCTGATTTCAGTACCTGTAATTTGAACTTCTATTTCTGCAAGAGTTTCACTATGCTTTGGCTTTTGAAGACCAAGCTTATCATCAAATCTGACATAAATAGGTTCTATCATAATTCGTGTTTCTATGTTATATAATATGTATCCTTTTGAATGTTCAGAGTATCCTAACATGAAATATTTTTTTTTACCTTAGAATCAAACTTGTTCAGAGGATCATTAGTATTTAAAATAAAGCAAGTACATCCAAATGGATGAAAATAAGAGATGTTGGGCTTTCTGTCTTTCCACAATTCATATGGAGTCTTTTCTAGAATAAGTCTTATAAAGATTCTATTCTGAATATAACATGTTGTATTCACTGTTTCTGTCCAAAAGTGTTTAGCCATGTTAGTCTCATTGATCATGGTTCTGGCCATTTCTTGTAAAGTTATGTTCTTTCGTTCTACAACTCCATTTTGTTGTAGAGTTCTAGGACAAGAAAAATCACTAGAAATGGCATTTTCATAATAAAAAAAAATCTAATTTTTTGTTTTCAAATCCCCACCATGATCACTTCTGACTTTTACAATTCTAAACTCCTTTTTCATTTTGAACTTGGTAACAGAAAGTAGAGAATACAGAGATTGACTCGTCCTTGTGTCTTAAGAACTTTACCCATGTACATCTGCTATAGTCATCTACGATCACTAATTCATACTTCTTACCGCTGATGGATGTAGTTTCCACTGGTCCAAACAAATTTATGTGTAGAAGTTCTAATGGTCTGGAGGTAGAAACAACATTTTTAGATTTAAAAGAGGGTTTAGCAAACTTGCCTTTTTAACATGCTTCACATAGAGCATCTGAGTTGAACTTCAGGTTAGGAAGTCCTCTGACCAGATTGAGTTTGTTAATTTGATATATTCTTCTCATACTAATATACCCCAATCTTCTTTGCCAAACCCACTGCTCGTCGTTAATAAACATAAGGCATTTTACATTCTGACTTTTAACTTCAGAAAGTTTTATTTTATAAATGTTGTTCTTTCTCTTTCCATTAAAGAGGATTGTTCCATCTTTCTGACTAACTGTTTATATGACTTTTGATTTAAGATTATATCATAACTGTTATCACTTAATTGACTTGAGGATAACAAGTTATGCTCTAATCCTTCTACTAATAAAACATTAGAAATAAAGGGTAGAGTATTGTTACCAATGGCTCCAGACCCAATAATATTTCCTTTCTGATTTCCTCTGAACCTTACGTAACCTTGCAACATATGCTTTATTCTTGTCATGTGTCACGAGCATCCAGAGTCCATGTACCAAGATTAGTGTTTCAATCTTGCTATTAAAGGCATTTGCAACATAGAAAATTTTATCCTTGGGTACTCATATCTTTCAAGGTCCTTGTTTGTTAGAGTTTACATAATTCTGATTGAGTTTAGGTTTCTCAATAGAATTTGTATAATAAGATTCACTAGTATATTTTAAATCATGTTTGTGTCCATATGTGAAGTTAGAGTTTAAATATGTGTATTTTATGACCATGTCATCAACTTGCTTAGATTGATGTGGTGTTTCTCCTCTTAGTTTCACACATCTTGTGTGTAACACGGTGGGAGAACTGGCTTGGACGTTTTTGTTTCCAATAACTATGTTGCGGATAGCAAGATTCGTCACCGACTTTTATTTTATCCAATAAGAAAAAGGATTAAAAGAACAGGAAAGACCTTTAAACGAATTTGAGTTCGGGGGGTAAGTTATACAAAGGGAAGGTGTTAGCACCCTTTGTATCCATGGTTATCCATGGGCTCTTAACTACTTAGCTCACTTTACTTTTGTTTGAAAATTGTGTAGTGTGTGATTAGAAAATATTTTCATAAGTCTTTAACTTTGCAATGATCCTCGTATCGTATGGATGTGTACAAAGTGTTTAGTTTTGAAAATGTTTGAAAAGTGGGGTGCAAAGAGTATTTTGAAAAAGTGAGCAAGTACTTAAGAACTACTTACCCTAAGTTTGTAAGGTCTTTCTTGTTATTCATTTCCTTTAGGGGTAAGACTGTCCTCACTATTAGTGAGTAGGTAGTCTTTACCTTGGATGTTTGAAGGGACGGGCGTAGGGTCATCGTATGGTCATAAAAGGCAACCTTGTAGGGGTATCTTAGTAATTCGAAGTGACAATCATCATTTTTCTGTAGGGTCATCGAGAGACTATATATGTTGTTCGTAGGCAACTCGAAGGGACTATGATCTTTTATTTGAGGGGACTTGATGATTTTATTCGTAGGCAACTTTTACTAAGATACCCCCACGTTCAAGGGACTTGACCATTTATTGTAAGACAACAAATAGGAGAAACCCTAGGGAGTGCAGATGGCGATCGTATAACGATTGACTTACGTGTGTGAATATTAATTTCAAGTATTTGTCTTGAATTTAATGGGCTAGGTCCAATTAATTTTGCATACATATCTTTTCACACCCTATTATTACTAACCACGCAGTTTAATTATTCTGCGGAAATTAAAAGTGGAAAATAAAAACCCTAAACTATTACATGACTTTGGGAGAGATACATAAATAAAACCTGACAGAAAACGTAAAGTGCGAAAAATAAACCTAAACTATTACAAGGCTTTAGCAGTTACATTATCTTTAGAAATCGTAAAATAATCGAAACAAAAAGATCGGAAGAATATTGAGTCTTTGAGATGAGAGAAGGATATGTTTTTTTATCATGCTATTAGAAGAATAAAAAAGCAAAGTCAGATAAAATCACTACAGATTTTAAAATAATAGAAAATAAGAAAAGCGATTAAAATAAAATCTAAAAAATATTAAAATGATGCTAAAAATCTAATAAAATCAAATAAAGAACGTACAATTTTTTTCAGATTTATTTGAAAATATGGAAATAGAAAATAAATCAAATAAAATAGAAAAAAGAGGAATTTGCGATTTTGACGATCGAATTTCTTTAGAATTTTATTCTAAAAGGGTATTGTTCTTCGATTATTTTCTGAACTTCTGGAAAAAAAATCGGAGTAAATCGAAACAGTAACACTTACCTGACTTACCTGTCAGACTGGAATTCTTATCACTACTGCAGCCTTCAAAGTATCGGCGGAAACAGATTACAGCAGATTAACCAACAATTTAGTTCTCCATGGTGCCCTAATAATGGTGTTGTTCGAAACCTGCATCATAACTAAAAAAACAAACGATCAAAAAGCATCAATACATGATTATAAACAATATTATGAAAAGAAAATGTATTAAAATGTTATGAAACAAAAGAATTGAGAACAAGAAAAAACTAAGAGGCGGCATGTGTTCATAGGCTGACCTCCTGGAAGTTTATTGATGATGATTGTATGAAGAAAGATGCTAAAAACTTGCTATGAAGTATTTTTTGAAATTTTTTAGGGTTTTTGGTGTAAGAATTTTCGTCCTCTTGGCATTTGGTTGTGTTGTGTATTTATAAGTGATGGAATTAGGTCAAAAAGTTGGGCCTTTGTGGATGGATTTGAGGTTGCTTGAAGATGAAGAAAAGTGATTTCTAATTTGGTCCAAAAATTTGATAAAATCATGCCTTTTTGGTTTTGCACGAATTTGATTCTTCTCAATCATCGTAATCATCAAATATTTGATCCCAAAATAGTTCTAAGACCAAATATTTCATTTTTTATTATTTATCTTAATTAAAATTGAATTTAAATCCAATATAATATAAAATAAATATAAAAAATTAGATAATATGATCAATGGGTCGTGAATGGTCTTATAATTGAGTTTGGGTTGAAAGAATATGGGCTCATTTGGAAGAAACTAGAGTTTTGGCCTTTTTTTTTGCTTCATACACTTCCTCAAAATTGCCCAACTTCAACAATGCATAACTCCCTCAATTTTTATCCCATGAAGGTGTTCTATGACTTTTTAGAAAGATTAGAATGTCCTCTAACTTTTCCTTTTGGTCCCATGTCCATTTGATCTTCCATTTTTAAGTTATGAGATTTGGAAAAAGTTGATTATTTGTTGACTTTTAAAAAGACATGTAATGTCTTGGCTCATATCTCTCAAATGAAGCATTTTTGGCCTTGGCTTGTGAGACACAAAGTTGTAGGGAATTGAATTTAATTCAAAATGAGTTTTGTATGGGAAATTTTTGATGAAGTATGTGAAAGTTATGGCTGGTCAAAGTACAGTTGACTTTTTTCGATAAAAACCATAATTTAGTAACTCTTGATTCTTGATGATTCTGATACTTCCTTGATGAATAATGATCAACCCTTGATAAAATGATGAATTGTACCTCACAATATTGATGTTGACCAAAAATCTTGAAGTTTGACTTTGTGTTGACCACAGTTGACGTTTTAACCAAGTTAACTGATTTTTGGATCACCCAAGCATCTGACTGACCAAACTTGTAGGGAAAGCCTTAAAACTTGACATGAATATCCTTTGAAGTATGTGGGATACCATGAAGTCCAATTGAGGCTTTGGAATTCCAATTTTCTTTGGGAACTCAAACCCCTAGTTTAAGATTTGTTGCTTAGGAGGAGGCTTAGTCTGATGAAACCTTGAATCCATTTGAGCAATTGAGAATCTTGTGACTATTAGGAGACCTCTTGAGACACATTGTCTTGAATATGTGAGGGAAAATTTTGGGGTACAACATTATGCCTTTTCTTCCGTTTCTGCTAACTCCATAGATCATTGAAGCCATTTTTCTTCTGTCTATGTTTTTAGCTATAAGTTTTTGAAAACTATAATCATAAGGTTTTATGATGCTATCAGAATTATTTGAAAATTCTAAGTCAAGTCATTTCTGAGATTTTGGTATTTCAAAATAATATTTAAGATTTGAAATGGTTTCTTTTAGCTCAGAATTTTCTGCTTTTAGTTTCATAGTCTCTTCCGACTCAGATACTAGACTATGTTTCAGGTTCTTGTATTTGAGTTGAAGTTGCTGATATTTTTCAAGAATTTCTGATAGGTTATCTTCTAATTGAGATCTAGAAAGTTTATAAAATACCTTTTACGCTTCTGAGTCATATCCTGATTTTGATGAGTTGGTGTCATCTAATATGTTGGCCATTAAAGCTATATTAGCATGTTTATTTTATGATTCAGATTCTACTTCAGAAGATTTTGAGTCATCCCAAGTAGCCATCATACTTTTCCATTAACAACAAAGAAGATTATATGGTCAACATGGGTGATGGCATAATGATGTCTGGAACTGGGGAGACTTTGGTATCCCTATTCAGTTACAGAATTCTGTTTATGACATAATTATTGAACTTAAAAACCTACTTGCTGGTTGTTCTCCTACTGCGGGAGAAAGGATGTTGTGCATTGGTGTGTTAGTGAGGAAATCGTGTACACGACTAAAGATTGGTATATGTGTCTTAGATATTTCAAAGATTAGGATATGATGGACTTAGATCTTAGTTGTGCGTTCAACTTTATGTGGAGGATTAAAGATCCAGCAAAGATTAAAGCTTTTTGTTGGAGGTTATTTTTAAACAGTTGTGCATCGAAAGATCAACTGGAAAAAAAAGGATTGTGTCGGTCTTCATATGAGGGATATCGTGTTCTCTATTTGTAGGCTGAAGAATATCTCCTGTATATTTTCTACACCTGTTTGATTTCATCGACTATTTGAGAAAAGTTGGAGCTTGGGCAAGTTATATTGCGAATTTCATTGGAAACTCTTGGATGCATCTGTTAGCTTGGTGTGGTTCAATTAACAACAAAGCAAAGTGTGGCAAAGAGGGTATGATTTGGATGTCGATGGTTTGATGTATGTTGAAAGTTAGGAATGATATTATTTTCAACGATGCATCTTTTATTTTGAATGATGTCTTATGAAATATCAAATTTTTAACTTGAAAATGGTCTTGTATAGGAGAAATTTCTTATCCCAACTCTAATTTTCACGATTTTATCTTGGTCGCTTTTGTTGATTAGGTGTGTTGGTGCTGGTAAAAAGTAATATAAAGAAAAAAAAAGTTTTGGAAATATGACTTAGTATTATCATCAATTAAAATGATCTTCAATTTATTCAATGAGAGAGTTGAAAGAATGAAGAGCTCGAAGTCGTTCAAAATAAGATTATAATTGGCTAGTAAATTTGCATAACAATTTAATTTAATCCCAATATGGTTGAACTTGATGTGTCAATCATTTTGTGTCATCTTTCTGACTCTACAAGCTAATATTGAGAAATTTTTTGGGGAGTTTGGAGAAGGTTGGAGTTGCAACGAGACCAATACTCCTGGACCACAAGAGAGAGAGAGAGAGAGAGAGAGAGAGAGAGAGAGAAAGAGAGAGAGAGAGAGAGAGAGAGAGAGAGAGAGAGAGAGAGAGATGACACATCACAACCCAAAGCCTTAAGGTGTTAGGTAAATGGATCCTCTCACTTATAAATCCAACATTCCACCAATTCATAGTCAATGTGAGACTTTAATCACTAACACTTGCACGCAACATACTCTCCCACAAGTGTGAGTCCTCCACATCCTATAACAGGATCCATCACCGAATCCAACTCCATGCTCCCCCACTGTTAGTTATTTGCTTTTGGACTGCATTAAGTTTTTTTATTTATCATTATTGTTTCAGTTCTGTTTTAGTCAAGTTGTGGATCCTAAACTTTAGGAGCAAGTCTAGTCAGTTACCACACGTTCCTAATGTGGTTGTGGTTTGTTTTACTTTTGTAAACACTATAAGTGTTCTGGCTGTTATGAATAAAAAAAGAAATTCCCATTTTCTCAATCTCTCTGCTATAATAAAACCAACAATTGGTATCACAACTTTCTTCTTACGGGGCATGTGAAAATGGAAGGTGAAGCAAGTTTATCACAAATTGCTCCGCCCACCTTTATGGAGACAACTATCACCTTTGGGCAGTTAAAATGGAGTCTTATTTGGAGGCGTTGGACCTTTGGGAAGCCGTGGAAGAGGATTACAAAATTCCTCCGCTGCCGAACAATCCTACCATGGCTCAAATAAAATTGCACAAGGAGAAAAAAACCAAGAAGGCAAAGGAAAAATCATGTCTCTTTACTGGTGTTTCATCAATAATATTCACCAGAATCATGACTCTCAAAACACCAAAAGCAATTTGGGATTACTTAAAGGAAGAATACGTAGGGGGTGAGAGGATTCGAGGCATACAAGTGCTTAACTTGATGAGGGAATTTGAGATGCAGAGAATGAAAGATTCTGAGACAATAAAATAATACTCTAACAGGTTGCTTTCCATTGTGAACAAGGTTAGGTTACTTGGCATTGAATTCACTGATTCCAGAATTGTGGAAAAAATTCTAGTACAGTGCCAGAGAGATACGAAGCATCAATAACTACTTTGGAGAATACAAAGGATCTGTCCAAAATCACCTTAGCAGGAGTGTTACATGCCTTACAGGCCCAAGCGCATTGAAGGCTTATTAGACAAGATCACGTGGTTGAAGGTGTTTTACCATCCAAGCATCATGAAGTTGAAAGTAGTCAAAGCAGCCAAAGCAAAGACAACGGTAAAAAGAAAAATTACACACCTTGTGAGCGTTGTGGCTAAATGGGTCACCCATCGTTCAGATGTTGGAGAAGACCAGATGCAAAGTACAACAAGTGCAATCAGCTTGGACATGAAGCTGTAATTTACAAAGGAAAATTTCAACAACATGAAGCCAATGCCAAGGTTGTTAAGCAAGATTAAGAAGATCAAATTTTTGTGGCAACATGCTTCTCAGCAAGGAGTAGTTCTGAATGTTGGTTGATTGATAGTGGTTATACAAACTACATGACATACAATAAAACTCTCTTAAAGGATTTGAAGCCTATAGAATTCTCAAAAGTCAGAATTAGGAATGGTGACTATATTTCTGAAAAAGGAAAAGGAACCATTGTAATTTCAACTAGCTCAAGTATGAAAACAATCTCAAATGTTATGTATGTTCCTGACATTGACCAGAATCTTCTTAGTGTGGGTCAATTGTTAGAAAAGGGATTTAAATTTCTTTTTAAAAATCAACATTGTCTTATATTTGACACTACCGGTCGGGAGATTTTAAGGGTTAAAATGAGAGGTAAAAGCTTCTCATTTGATCCAATTATGGAGGAGCAAACATCTTAATTCACTCAAGTCAGTCCCCCCTGAACTCTGGCATAAGCGACTTGGTCACTGTCATACTTAAAGGATGTTGAACATGAAGAGGAAATATATGATTGAAGGTCTACCAGTACTTTCTGATCATTTGCCAAATTGTAATTCCTGTCACTTTGGTAAACAAAACAAAGTGTCATTTCCCAAAACAGTTTGGAGAGCCTCTCAAAAGCTGTAACTCATTCACACTGATATGGATAGACCTCAAAGAACTCCCTCGTTACAAGGTAGTCTACACTTTATTCTTTTCAGAGATAATTATACAAGAATGTGCTGGATTTTTTTTCTTGAAATTCAAGCATGAAGTGGCTGGAGTCTTTGTAAAGTTCAAGAATATGGTGGAAACTCAATTTGGTTGCAAGATTCAATTTCTAAGATTAGATAATAGGAAGGAGTACACCTCAACACAATTTAATCTATTTTGTAAAGAAGTTGGTATTGTACATCAACTCACAACCCCGTACACTCTAGAGCAAAATGGAGTTAGTGAAAGGAGAAATAGATCAGTAATGGAGATGGCCAGATGCATGCTGCATGAGAAGGAATTGCCAAAAGAATTTTGGGCCGAAGCGGCAAACACAACCGTTTTTCTTCAAAATATACTTCCATCAAAGGATTTGAAAGACAAAACTTATTTTGAGGCTTGGTATGTATATAAACCTTCACTAACATTTCTTAAAGTGTTTGGTTATATTTGTTTTGCACATGTTCTACAGGTTAAGCTTGACAGGAAAGCAATTCCAGGTATTTTTGTGGGTTATAGTTATGTTTCAAAAGCCTACAAAGTATATCATCCTCAAACTGGAAAGTTGACTGTTTCTAAGGATGTGCATTTCAATGAAGATCAACAATGAGATTGAAAGAACCCACAAAAAACAATTGGACTTCTTAACAATATTGAAGTTGATTATGGCGGAAACCAAACAACAGAGTTGTGTCAGAATGAATTAGAAGATGACCCTCCTATTAGAGGCATAAGGTTATTGTCATACATTTATCAAAGATGCAATGTAGCAGTATGCGAACCTAGTTGTTGTGAGGAAGCACTCAAGGATCCAAAATGGAAAAAGGCAATGGAAGATGAGATTTCGATGATTCAAAAAAATAAACACATGGGAGCTGGTTGACAAGCCTTAAGATAGAAAAGTTATTGGAGTTAAATGGGTTTTCAGAACAAAGCTTAATGTGGATTACTCTATTAATAGTTACAAGGCCAGACTTGTAGTAAAAAGGTATACACAAATTTTTGGTGTTGATTATTCTGAAACTTTTGCACCAGTGTCCAGATTAAATACAATTAGATTGGTGTTAGCAGTTGCTGCTCAACAAGGCTGGAAAGTATTCCAGTTAGATGTCAAATCAAATTTTTTAAATGGAGTTTTACAAGAAGAGATATATGTGGAGCAACCATAGAGATTTGTTATGCATGGTGAAGAAGATAAAGTATATCTACTAAAAAAACCCTTTTATGGATTAAAACAAGCACCAAGAGTTTGGTACAGTAGGATAAATGAACACCTATTGAGCATAGGCCTTGTGAAAAGCTTATTTGAGGCCATTCTTTATGTAAAACATAAGGGAAAATTTTTTCTCATAGTTTCCCTCTATGTTGATGATCTTTTAGTGACTGGAGATGATCAAGGTTGGTTGAAGAATTCAAACAAGAAATGATGCAAGTTTTTGAAATGACAGATCTTGGTCTTATGTCTTATTTTCTTGGAATTGAGATCAAACAAAATGAGGATGATGTGTTCATATGTCAAAAAAAAATATGCTAAGGAAATCTTTTTAAAAAATCAAATTGAGGAGTGCAAAGTGGTTAGCACACCAATGAACCAAAAGGAGAAGCTGAGCAAGGAATATGGTGTTGACAAAGTTGATGAAGGCAATTACAGGAGCTTGATTGGATGTTTAATGTATCTAATTGTAATAAGGTCGGACATTCTGTTTGTTGTAAGTCTTCTCTCTCGATTTATGCATTGTGCTAGTGAAATGCATTTAAAGGCAGCAAGAAGGGTATTGAGATATATTAAAGGTATTATTGATTATGGTATCAAGTTTGAGAGCTGTCAAAATTTCAAGTTATATGGATTCTCTAATAGTCACTGGGTTGGATCCATTGATGACATGAAGAGCACTTCAGGATATTGTTCCAGTCTAGGCTCAGGAGTTTTTTCATGGTGCACAAAGAAGTAGGAGACAGTAGCACAATCCACTGCAGAATCTGAATTCATAGTAGCAACAGTAGTTGTAAATCAAGTTTTATGGCTGAAAAAGATCTTATGTGACTTACATCTCCAACAGAATCATAAGACAAAAGTGTTTGTCGACAACCAGACAACAATTGCAATTTCAAAGGATCCAGTGTGTCATGGCAAGACTAAACATTTTAACATCAAGCTCTACTTCTTAAAAGAGATACAGCAAAATGGAGAAGTGACTTTGGCTTATTGCAGGTCAGAAGATCAATTGGCATATTTGTTTACAAAGCCACTTCCAGTCAGCAAGTTTGAGCTATTGAGGCAGAAAATTGGAGTTTGCAGATCCTAAAGCAAGGAGGAGTGTTAGTTATTTGCTTTGGACTGCATTAAGTTTTTTTATTTATCATTATTGTTTCAGTTTTGTTTTAGTCAAGTAGTAAATCCTAAACTTTAGGAGCAAGTCTAGTCAGTTGCCCCACGTTCCTAATGTGGTAGTGGTTTGTTTTACTTTTGTAAACAGTATAAGTGTTCTGGATGTTATGAATAAAAAAAGTAATTCTCATTTTCTCAATCTCTCTGCTATGATAAAACCAACACCCACCAATTTGAACCATGACTCTGATATCATTGTTAGGGAGTTCGGGGAAGGCTGGAGCACCAACATGACTAATGCTCCAGGACCACAAGAGAGAGACGTCACATCTCAACCAAAAACCTTAAGGTGTTAGGTAAATTGATCATCTCTCTTATACATCCAACATTCTACCCATTCATAGTCGATGTGAAACTTTAACCACTCACACTTGAAACCAACAAAATTGTGGTTATCCATACTTTCTCCATTAAGTTTTTTTATCAAGACTTTATAGTCACCCTCAACCACTAGATTTATAATTCTCTCTTTTCAAACTAGCTCAAACCCATACAACAATGTCCACATCTAGGTGCCAGACAATCCATTTTTATATGCAAAACACATCACCTAATTTATTGAAAAACACTTCGGTAAACCTCTACATCTAGTTGTAGCATTAGAACTCTTGCAAGTTTCATCACAATTAAGTATAATTCAATTATTATTTAGACAATACCAACAAACATGTTTGATCTAATATCTTAAAATCTTAACACATGCATGGTTATTTTTGTTGGGTTGTCAGGACGCTAAAATCCCCATTCAAAAGTTGTCTTGTTCCTCTACTTCCACAAGTATCTACAAGAGCTAATAAAGATGGACCTTCCGTGCACATTGTAAAAATTTACAATATCTTATTTTAGATTGTAAGAGTTCAATCCCTGCAAGAAAAAAGTAAAATTGAATCATGTTGAAAGGGAGAACTCGCCATAAGAGCCAATAGCCAACAAGTTTTTATGTTTTAAATGCGTCAAAATATCTATATAAAAAATTGCTATGATTCTTTGGTGCATATACAATTCTTATAAGACAATGATAAATTGAATAAAGAGTAACCACCTTTTAATGACAATGAGCTGATTGAGAAAGAGACCGTGAATGGACTTCCACCCAAACCTTTATAAGCAAGTTAGGTAAATAGGTTTGAGAGTTTGGAAATCACATGACATAGTAGAACATCCCATATATTCATAAACCTCCTGTATTGGAGATGAAGTCATTGTTGTCTCATTTGAAGTATCCATACTTAGATACATGACATAAGATACTTGTGATCATATCGACTGATTTGACATCTTCATAAGATATATTACTTGTATCACTTTTGAAGAGCATGAAAAAAGTTATAACATGGAAATGGCTCGCATTAAAGAGATTAGTCTCACTTGTGCATGCATAAAATTTTGTCAGCAGGAAAAAGAAGAAAGAAAAAAATATTGAGAGGCAAAGGAGATTGAACCCACTCATGAAGATTTTTTGAAGAAATAAATAATCAAATGTTTAGATGCTAGAAAAGTTTATCCCATATATTTATTAATTTTTTTGGCGGTTTAACGATAGTATTTGTAATATTTATTAATTTATTAAAATATAAGTACGGTTGATGTAAATCGTCGTGACAACATTCTCTATGTAAAATTTTAATTTTCTTGTGATATATGTGACAATGTGTCGGTAAGTTTTTTACAATTTATATTTTGGTATTTCTATTTATTCTTCTTGAAGTTCTGCGTTGATGTATTTATGTAGAATGTGTTACTTTGAAGTGTTTTGAAGTGTTCAAATGTGTGTGTAATCTCAATATTTGGACTAAGGTAGTCACTTACTTTCCCAATCCGATTAGGTGTCCTTTTTCCTTCATTCCTATGTTATGTACTTTGTTTTGGTTCTTCAGCTCCCTTTTTTATCTCGATTTTCTCTAAATTTCATCCATATGTTGTCCTATTCGCAACCACTTTTATTCATACTTTATGTACTTTATGGCTCATGATAATGGGTTGTTAAAAGTTTTAAGGCTCTGATTCATATGCTCTTAACGAACTTAGACATTGGTTGGAGTCCAAGGCTCAACTGATATTTCTTCATTTCACCATTGTCTTTTGTCCTTTCGAGAAAGGTCACCATCAGACGCGCCAGCTGGATGTCATTTTCATATAGTCCAAATGGCTAACATATGGGTCATACCTCATGTATCCTTATCTGCCTAAGTGATTTATGCGGTAGTATGGCTATCTATAGATTATTCTGAGATCCCTTATGAGTTTGTTCCTCCCAACATCAACCACAGAAATCTCGATGATATACTTGACGATTTCAGAGTTATCTAGTACTAGAGGAGTATCGCAGAGTACTAGCTCATGTACATTAAGCATATGTAGTCGGTGACATGACATGGTTTTAAAGGGTGTCACATCCTATCATGACATCAGACACTCCTGGAAGACCACCTAAGCCAGCTAATCAGAAGGTACTCGAGGTTAAGGATGACCACATTGTGGACGTGTCGACATTCTATCGACGTGTTATGGAGATGGGTAGAGTAGCATAGAGGCATTGCCCTTTGAGGATGATAGTTCGCAGTTGTGACTTGTGGATAACAAGATTGTCGAGTTACAGAATGTTGTGTAGTATATGTGGAGGAGAAAGGAGAGAGTTATATATACCTAGTAGTTTATGTTTCGATGTATTATCTTTTTATATTTTCGGACAAATGTTATGAATGATCTTGACATTTTGAATTTACTTTAATTAATTAGTGTATGACTTTTTACTTTCATTTTACATTAATATAACTTGGTCACAAAAAATTACAATATTTGGACAATGGGGCTACTCTGAAATAATTCAACGGAGTTTTTAGATATGCATCTCCGAAACATTTCCCTTTCAATTAATATATTTTCAATACCTTTTAAAGGACTTCAGACAACATTTTGAAAATGCATCTTCAGATACACTTAAATAATATTCGGAGATACATCTTTAAACCATAATTTTTTCAACATGGGATGCCTCTTAGAAAAACGAAGTGTGGTGTGATTTTAACTAGGCATGAAATATTTCTTAATTCAAATATATAATGATGCTCCTGTTCGATTTTGAAATATTTTGTTCCTAGCGGTGCAGCACAACACAAAACAGTGCAACATAACACAAAAAACACAACACATAATTAAATCCTAATTTAAATTGTTCCCCTATTTCAATCTGTTTTGTTTTGTCGGTAACCATTCTCAAAAGAGGAGGAAAAAACATCATTCGGTGCAAAGAATATGTGAATGAAAACAAAAAATACATCAAAAACTGATAACTTACAACTATTTTTAGGGTTTGAAGGGAACTCTAAAACCAAGTCACTTGACATGAATACCTGAATAGCTATTCTTAAAATACAAACCGATACAAATGAGAGATTACCTCCCGGAACAGAAATATCCATTATCTGCGCTGACCATCTGAGAATATCAATCGGCACAACAGGATGGATGCTAATCTTTCTTCCTAAGGAAGAAAGGCAATTATGTATATCACTTCCCTTTCTTTTTCTTTGTTTTCTTGCCTGTATTAACTTTCACTGGGGTTGGGTCGTTAGGGGCCAACCCTGCTTCATCTGCCTTTGGCTCAGACAATTGCTTCCTTTTATTTGACCTTGGGATTCTTGATTTTTCTCCATTAGTCTTGGGGGAAACTAATCCAGATTCCTTCGCTCCTTTCTTTTCTGCTCCATTATCAGTGACCTGCTGTGAAGCATTTCCCGTCCCTCCTTTCTTTCCAGCTCTGCTGTCAGTGGCCTGCTCCTTCCTTTTCTTAGAACTCTCTCCTTTCTTTCCAGCTCTGCTGTCAGTGGCCTGCTCCTTCCTTTTCTTAGAACTCTCTCCTTTCTTTCCAGCTCCGCTGTCAGAGATCTGCTGCTTCCTTTTCTTAGAACTCGGTGTTCTTGATTTTTCTCCAATAATCTCCTGGGAAACTAATTCATGTGCTTTCTCTCCTTTATTTTCAGCTCCATTGTCAGTGACCTGCTGTGAAGCATTACCCATCTCTCCTTTCTTTTCAGCTCCGCTGTCAGTGGCCTGCTGCTTCCTTTTCTTAGAACTCGGGGTTCTTGATTTTTCTCCAATAGTCTCCTGGGAAACTAATTCATGTTCCTTCTTTCCTTTATTTTCGGCTCCATTGTCAGTGACCTGCTGTAAAGCATTTCCCATCTCTCCTTTCTCGCTTTCAGTGGCCTGCTGCGAAGCATTACTACCTGGACTTGCTTTCATATGTGGTGAATGTCGGAAGCTCCACCGAGAATTTCCAAACCACTTGTCAACCTAAAAGTGGAAAAAAAAATGGTAAACTCAGAGTTGTGCGAGGAAGATGAGCTCAAACATATGGTAAAGGAAATTACCTGATGAAATGTGAGTCCAATTTCTTGCGCCAAGCTTTCTTTTATGGCTCGTTCTGGATATTGATTTTCTTTGAAAGATTTATAAAGCCTCTGCAAATAAATACAATAATGGAAAGAGTTAAATCCTATGCAGATTGAGGCAAGTTTTGTGTCTTTGCTTCTTTTGAATGGAAAGATAGAAAACTATACAAAAATCAGCAGTAGATCATATGGTGCTATCCAAGCTGTGGGTTGATTGACTATATATAGACAACCAGGTTACTTTGATAAAATGCATGTCAATTTCAGTTGTGTGACTGTGTTTGTGCACATGCTTCATAGAGAATATAACTAGTATGCGTTAAATTTAAGTGGGCCATCATTATTCTCTTTCCAACATTCTAATATTGGCTGAAATTCACATGGATTCTAGAAATTTCCATGGGACTCGTTCAAAACAGCATACGCACAAATTGTATCCCATAGTAGAGTATTGCAAAAAGGGCGTTTGTAAAAAGCTTTATTTGGCTAAGGATAGTAATTACAATACAAACAATTTGATTGACTTCAAAGAATAACATTTGGTTAAGGATAGTAATTACAATACAAACAATAAAACACACTTGGTTTTTATTATTTTCTATGAACTTTGTAGGTACTAGGTACTATTTTTGTAATTTTAATTGTAGGAGTATCGTTTAGGAATGATCTATATGATTGTTAACTTTCTAGACAAATTCCAATCTTTCTGTCAATACATAAGATTGGGTTGAGTTTCTAAAGATGTCAATAAATTTCTACGTCCGGCCAAATTCCAACGTTTCATATTAGTCTTCCTATGTCTGCAAGATATAAAAGTCTAATTTGCTTATAATAGTGATCGGAGGGTGCAGTGGATTATAGCCTTACATGCTGTCCAAATATATATGAAACTACTAATCCGACAATTATACAATTAAAAGGACTTAATGAAGCCTTAATTCAGAAAATTTAAGCATAACAAATTCATTACTGTTGTTTGAAATAAATTTATACTTTATTTATTGAATGTATCATGATATATATAGATAACATGTACAAATCTAATAGTACATTTAATAATAGAAATATAAAACAAGATATAACCTATGCAGTAAACCAGGAAAGATATCTAAAATCCCCATAAAAGGACCAGTTATTATGTGTAGTAAAAGTAAAACGAAGTATTTTGTTATTAATGAATATAATTGCAATATACTTTCTGTATTTCAGAAAATTCTTAACCTTCTACCTAATAAACCTCAAGTAGTCCAATTAAAAGATAAACCCTCCCCCCAAAATAAAAAGCTCTTTTTTGCAATTCAATTTTGCATATAGATCCTCAAGGGTATAAAAAGGACACAATGAATAAAAGACAGAGGATGAACGGGTATTGGTTGAATGATATCATCAACAGAAAACAAACTTCAAAACCAAATTCAAACATTCATTAACAATCACCTGAACAGCAGCATCTCCAAGTTTTTTGTGAGGAGATCCGCGCTTTTTACCCCTGGAACCAGATTCTGTGCATCCTTCAAGTGTTTTGGTGGGTGTATTATTTGTATTTTTACCTTTATGCTGATGGGTGTTCTTCTTAGCAGAACGTCTGGAATTATTTGAGGCATTTCCATTTGGTGACCCTGGAGTAGTTTTGCCAGTTAGTTTCTTTTTTCTACTTGGAGTATTGGTGGCGGTCCAATCTTCATCATCACTAGTTTCACTGTGGTATGCCTCCTACAATAGGAACATGGCAGTCTAAAACATTTGGAAGGGAAAAAAACAAAAGGAACAATAAATGTATTTAACTCCACACTCCTTCTAGAAGTCTTTGGTTCGTGCGGTTAGAAAAAGGGCTTAATTTTGTTTTCTTTTACAGCTATAATGATTATTAGAGTTCTTTCATACTTAACAGAACTCATCAGCAAAATAGTAATGAAACAAGCCACTGTGAAGGTACGATTCTGGTACTGCTAGAATATAATAAATTACCGCATAAGATATTGATGATATTTTATTATATTCCAACACATACAAGAATCGTGTGTCATGTGTCAAATTGTGTAATGTATACCCTACATCAAATAAGAAAAGAAGACCTTGCATGGAGATCAAAGTATAGTATTTTAAACCTCATACCACAAAAAGAGACTTACTTCATACAGCTTTTGGTAGTCCAACCTTTCCACATTTCTTTTCCCAGAAGCCGGAGTCGAATCTTCTTCACCGAGATCTGGCTCCACTAAAGATGACAGTTCGTCAGCTAGAGATGGCTTCTTGCGGTTTTGTTTATTAGAACTTTTGTTCTTAACTTTATCCATGGATGCAGATGTGACATCACCATCTTGTTCAACGGACATGTTATCCTTAATTGTAGCAGCAAGATCCTCAGAGTCAGACGTGAAATCAGAGTTTGAACTTTCTTCAGTGGCTTTACCACCAAGATTTGGAGCATCGGGATCATAATCATCATCTTCTGAGTCTTCAGAAGGAAGACCCATGTATTGATCCTCATTACCCGTCTCCTCTAATTTCTCAGAAGCAGAAGCATACTCAGATTCGTCAGAACTAGATTCACCTCCTTCAACCTCCACATCCTCTGGACCATTAGGATTATAATCATCGTCATCAGAATCGTCTGAAGGAAGTCCCAAGTTGTTATCCAAGATACTTCCAGCAGTTGTAGCTGCTTCGGGGAAAACCCTCTGAACAAGGATTGGTCACGTAATCAGGATATATATATATATATATATATATATATATATATATATATATATATATATATATATATATATATATATATATATATATATAAAACAGAGAAGAGACTAATGACTTCATTATATTTTGATTTTTTTTAACTGTTAAAAAAAATAGTTATGAAACCTGTTTTTAAAACAAGTATTATTTGTTTTGATTTTTTAGTTTCAAAAACAAGAGAATCAAAAATTTGTTTCAAAAACCAGTTTTACAAAACAAGTTAACCAAACAAGGCTTTCGGTTTTAAAATTAAAAAAAAAAACAAAAAACCAGGTTTTAAGAAGAGATCAAATAGGCCCCGAATTTTTCAACTGACCTCCCAAGTGTCAGTAAGAGAGAGACTTGTCCCTAACAAGTCATTAACAATATCGATGCAGTCATCTTTGCAATCACATCCTGGGCATAACCAACCCTCATCGCCAGGTGGAACTGTAAGCCACATAAGAAAATACATAAATGATAAATAACTTCCAAGCATAAAGTGATCAATTAATCAAGTGGATCAGATATTACTGTCTTCAGTTAACAACGGAGGATCCAAACAGAGCTGGTGATATCCACGGTCACAAGCACCATCACAAAGAATTATATCATTATTAGTGCCCAACACTTTGGTCTGGCATTTTGCACAGAATATCTGCAACAAAAAAATTGAAACTGTCACAACTCCAAAATCCTGGGAAACTGGAAGCTTCATTAAAGAATGAATAAAAAGGAATTGCCTACATCCTCACTATCAATCTCTCCCTCGGAATCAAACAATGATTCAGGAAGCTTTCCTTCAGCACACAATGAATCCAAATTTTGAAATAGATCCCTAATTTTTAATTTACGTCGAAGAATTTCAGACTTAGCCCGTTGAATCTCCTTCTCGGGCTTTAATTTTTCCAAACTGCAAAATTACCACAATCATCAGTAGAAACAAATTATCCACCACAAAAATGAAACAATCTATGAAATTGGCTATCATAAAATAACTGGCAAAAAAAGAATGATCAAACATCATTGAATTCATCAGTTTTAATCAAAGAACATGCTCAAAAATGACGATAAAACAAAGGGAGATATTGGATCATTATATCAGTACTGAAATAGACAACTTACTAATGCTTAAATGCAGCATAAAAACTGCAGATGGATCAATGCATGTATATAGTTTCCAAAATTTGAGAGTAAAACATATTAGTTGAATGACACAAATAAAATGTACCACTAAAACTGCATGTGGATCAAAGGTTTTGATGTATATAATTTCTAAAATATCAGACTGAAAAGAATTAATTGAAAAAGCGACACAAATAAGATGTGGAACACATGGTATAAGCTTGGAACAACTGATGTGCTAGGTCAATTGTTTAAATCCTGTAGTACAGCCAGGGTACTACAGAACAAATTTTCCCTTAAGCCAATTAGGTAAAACGGGCCTTCTCAAATCTAAACCAAACTGTTTCTGAATTTGGTAACAGGAAGGTAAGAGGATAATATAGCAGAGGACCAAATTAAATGAACCCCAAGAAAATGGATCATTAAAGATATATTGAATTCTATAAAGTTCCATCTGGTAATGTACATTTGTTATTTTTTTTTTCACAACTAAGGTAAAATTCAAATGGTCAATAAAGGTAAATCCAAACATGGGTTGATGCATTCTTCAGCAGGATACTGAAGACAAGTAAAGGGAAAGTAAGGTATATGTACTATATGTTTCTCATATTTATATTTGGAAAGGATTTAATGATCAAAATAACATGAAAAATTATCTGATACCATGTCAAATCCAAATACCTAAGATCATATTGAACCTTTCTATCTGGGGGCAAGGCAATAAATAAAAGGTCTAGTACATATTGAGAACATGGTAAGCATACTGTTCCAGACTCAATATATAAATGACACTAAATACATCCACAACAATAATCCCAATATTCCAAAACATACAACTATGGATTTGCAATCATTCAACTTGTAAAAGGCAATATATAGGATAAGGATTCTAATGATGCATCTCAAAACTAGGACACGGAAGCCCCAGGGGGCAGAATATTACAGATGTAGTTACATTTCAGTTGCCCGGCAATTAATCAGTAGAAATAATATTAGCACTATCATATTGATGCTAAGATCAAACATAAATCAGAATGCAAATCCAAATATAGATTACAAGTAAATCAAATCACAGGGTAATGATACAATTAACACACCTGCCTCCTTTCCAGCCCTCACCAGAATAAGCATCGATCAAGTTCTGTTCGTAGCCCATTCGGTTTAAATAATATCTCAGTTGAGCTCTGATTCTAGAAAATTGATCATTAATTCCCTCTTTTCTTGCCTTTTTCTTTTTCTTCTTCTCTTTTTTTGTCTTTGTTTCACCATTGTTAACATCAACAACATTGTTAATTGGTTCAGGAGCTTTAGGTTTATTATCTCTTGACCGCAGAGCCCTGTCACTGCTTCCCACCGACCTCGATATATACTTCTTCGGTGGTTTGGAGTTACTTTCACCCACGTGTCTCGATCTTGAACGAGCTAAGCTTGTAGACTTTCTTTCTGAACAATCAGAGCTAACACTTTTAGCATCTCCAGAAGGTGGATCCAGTACCTCGTTCAAAGAATCTGCATTCACTTGAGCAAGAACAGATTGTGTTTGGTCTTCAACGGGGCCAGTTACTGCACCACTCGTTTCACCAGGCTCATTTGGAAGACTAATATCTTTCACACCATCTCCAGAAGGTGGATCCGATGGGTTATTCGCAGAATCCGAGTTCACTTGAGCAGGATCAGGTTGTGTTTGTTCTTCAACAACAAGGGAAGTTACTGCATCACTCGTTTCACCAGGCTCATTTGGAAGACTACTATCTTTCACACCATCTCCAGAAGGTGGATCCGATGGCTTATTCGCAGAATCCAAGTTCACTTGAACAGGAACGGGTTGTGTTTGTTCTTCAACAACAAGGGAAATTACTGCATCACTCGTATCAACAGGCTCATTTGGAAGACTAATATCTTTCACACCATCTCCAGAAGGTGGATCCGATGGCTTATTCGCAGAATCCAAGATCACTTGAGCAGGAACGGGTTGTGTTTGTCCTTCAACAAGAAGGGAAGTTGCTGCATCACTCATTTCACCAGGCTCATTTGGAAGGCTAATATCTTTCCCGCCATCTCCAGTAAGTGGATCCGATGGCTTATTTTCAGAATTCGACTTCACTTGAGTAAGAACGGGTTGCGTTTGTTCTTCAACGACAAGAGAAGTTACTGCATCACTCGTTTCCCCGGGTTTATTTTGAACATCTTGAACACATTTGTTTTCCAATTTGTCATCAGATAAGCAAACAGGGACTTGTTCAGAGGGTTCAGGCAGTTGAATAACACAGCTCTCAGTCATATTCACCAAAACTTCACTTGATTTTTCATCAATAATAGAATTGGTTGCCACAGAACCAAGTATTCTCTGTTCTTTGTCTAAACACTCAGAACCAATCTGAACAGTTTTTTCATCAATAACAGAATCGGTTACCACAGTACCAAGTACTCTCTGTTTGTTGTCTAAACACTCAGAGCCAATCTGAATTGTTTTTTGATCAATAACAGAATCGGATACCACAGTACCAAGTACTTTCTGTTGGCTGTCTAAACACTCAGAGCCGATCTGAGTCGTTTTTTCAGACAAATCACATTGTTGAGTTCCCATCTTGTCAGTAGTTTGAACCTCAGAAAGCTTGTCAAATTTCACCTACAAATCACAATCATTATGCCTTGTCAAATGTGGAACTAGTCATTGGCAGGAGAAAACACACATCACCACAGAACCACCACCACCATAGCCAGAAAACAAGTCTAAGAACTACAAAGAAGATAACCACCTTAGCCAGAAAACAAGTCTAAGAACTACAAAGAAGATAACCAATCTCTCTCAACTTTTACACTTTCATACTTTACATTATTACATACATATACACACACATATACACTTACATACATATAAACATAGATACATATACATATGAACTGCTGAACAAAGATGAGAATGTGAAGAATAAGGCTCACCAGGTGCAACTGGCTTTAACCACTATGAACTTGCCGCTCTCAAACTCCACTGCAGATTTAGACCAATGAAGCAAACAGTTACTTGAATTTACCTAAAAAAATGAACAAAGAAACATCCGAAAACGGAGTTAAGCATGGAGAACTTGACAGTTAAAAAGACCAAATCAACAAACGAGTTGCAGTAACAGAAATCATTCAAAATTCCCATTTTTAAAACGCTAAGTTAATTCTTAAACTTGCATAGCAACACCCGTAACGAACAAGAGGAAAAAGATAAAAGATTTAAGCAACAAGAGAAGCGAAAAGTGTAGATTTGAAAAGCTTACGGTGTGGTAGTGAGTGACATAGAATCTCCGCGGGAAATGAGAGGGACGAGGCGAGGAAGACGAAGATGCAGAAAAAGGGGGGAAAGTTCGATCTAATGTGAAACGGTGAGAGAGAGAGAGAGAGAGAGAGAGAGAGAGAGAGAGAGTTGAGTTGTATTTGCGTTTGTGAGAGAGTTCCCTTTTCGGAATCTCAGCGCCAATCCGAGAAAAAAGCGGTGCTTCTATACTGCTTCTACAAATCTGGGCCACCGTTCTTGTTTAAGATAGGGCTTGCGTTGCATTCAGATTCTCAAGTGTCTAATTAGTTACAAAACTGTTATCCGCACCTCTTATACTTTTCAATACACTCTCTGTTTTATTTCTATTTTTTATTTTTGGCTCTATATTGAATGTGAAATAAAACTTATCCCTTGTTTAAAAATAAATTTTAAATAAATAAAAATAAAATAAAATAATTCATAAAATATAAAAATAGAGAAAAAATAAAATTGAATAGCAATTAGTTAATTATTAAAAAATATTGTGCCGAAAATAATTTTTTTTAAGATATATATTTAATTAATTATAAAATATTTCAGAAAAATTAATTGAATTAGGAAATTATAATCCAGTAAGATGATTTTTGAAAATCAAGTATTGATAAAATAAACATAAAGCATCCAATTTGAAAAGGAGAAAAAGCATAAGAAAAATATTAATCAACATTGTATTCTTTACCGTATAAAAATATTTGAATCAACAATGTATTTTTGGAACAATTAAAGTTGTATCCGTTTATAAGAATAATATTTTTTTCTCGTATATATAAATAAATTAATCAACTTCTCATATAAAAATATTTGAATCAACAATGTATTTTTGTCCGTAAGCAGATTAACAAATTATATTACATCAAAGTTTATGTATATTAATATTATTCAATATTTGGAATAATAATATGATTGATAAATTATTGTCTATAATTCATTCCATAAATACAAATAATTGAATCAACAATATATTATTTTTTATTTAAATAATATATTTGTTTTGATATTATTTTAAAAAAATATTATAGCCAATAATAAATGTTTTCCCGTTTTTATTAAATATTTTGAGTTCCCATTATAATTGTTTAATTTTCCTGTTTTAATAAAGTTGTTCTCGTTATAAAAATAATATTTTTTTCATTAATCTTTTCACATTTTTAAAAAATTGATCCATATATTTATATTATTCACTATTTGTAACAATTAAAATTGTTTCAGTTGATAACACTGATATTTTTTCCGTATATATAAATAAATTAATCATCAACGTATTTGATATGGCATATAAATATTAAGTTTGTTTTGACATTACTTATATATTTGAATGTATATAAAAATATTTGAATCCATAATGATATTTTTATCCGTAAGTAAATATTATTCTATTCAATAACGTCGCTTTTAATTATATTTTATAATTTCTTTTAATTAAAAATTTATGATTGAATCAATTATTAAAATAAATAATGATTGTCAGTAAGTAAATATGATAATTTTAATACAAATGTATCGTTTATTAATAAAAGAAATAATTAATATTTTTAAAGAGTACAAAAATACGAACATTTAATATTGTTTGGATAATTAGAATCAAAATTTATTTTGGATTTATAATGACCAAATCAGAGTTTAATGTGTTTTTTATATTGAAGAAAAAATAAAAAGTATTCATAAAATAAAATAAAAATAGAGAAAAAAATAAAATTGAATAGTAATTATTTAATTATTAAAAAACATTGTGCGGAAAAGAAATTTTCTTCAAGTGTCAACACATTTTGCCATTAAGAACTGAAACAACTGGTCTTTACAACAAAACGCAAACAACAGTACTGCAAAAGATTGGTGTCAAACAGCAACTGGTTTGCTTTAAAATGGTAGTCAAAACCACTAAGAACATCTTACACTTAAAATCGATATGTTCTAAGATAGGTTTAATGGTTGGCTATAATGAACTTTTGTCTTGAATCAATGAGGATCTGAGGAGGGTTTGCATCCACTAAAAGCTGGAGTCAACTAACCTGCTCTCCGATTAAATCAAGAACAACAACCAGAAAACTTATCCCTTAATATAATAGGAAGTAGAAGTGAATTCCTTGAGCAGATAATATGCTTCTAACTGAGGCTGTTAATAAAATAAATGCAAGAGCAAGTTCTTTCCTGTAGAGACGATTTTTCTTGGTCTTTGGAACTAACTTTGAGAGTTCAAGTTTGCTTGGTTCTTCAATGCCTGAAACTGGGAAAGATTTATGAAGACTATGAGACCACATTAGAGGTTCGGATTCCTTTTTGAAGGCAACCAAATCTGTCTCGGATGATCTTCCCAACTTTTTTGTAACCACTCATTTGTAAGAACTTCCAAAGCGAAATAATACATATATCACTACATTAAATTTGGTTACTAACATAGTGTTCTCAAATATAAGATAAGGTACTATAAATGGAAATGATCGTGGAGCTGGAAGAACACTTAGGATATACATGACTCCGAGAATGTAACAAACAACCCAGGTTGGGAGCTCAGCTCCTGGAAGGAATATGGTCAATGGAAGAATGATGCAGAAGAGGGTGAACGAATAAAATGGCAGAATAAGCTTCCTCATAAGGAAGAAAGGGAATATCAAATTAGCCTTCTTTGTCCAACTAACCTGGTACAAATGAAATTCAATCAGCGATTCATAATAGTATATCCTTCTAGAAGTGAAACTATTTCAACAAAAGTGAATACAAGATTCATAATAGTATATCCTTCTAGAAGTGAAAATATTTCAACAAAAGTGAATATAAGCCAGTTACCATTGCATACAATGCGATCCCTACCCTGTAGATCAATACGTCAAACAAAATTATTGGTATTCCTTTGACTTATGAAGCTGGGATCAAACCAACAACAATCCAACAAATTTAAAAACTCACAGTGGTAGATGTACACACTGTGAAGGTGGAAAAAGAAAGATCTGCAACTCATGGAAAATATATTGTAAAAATACATGGCATTTTTTAAGCAAGATCTGCAACACAATATCCATTAAAACAAAGCAAGATTCATAACTGAAATAACCTTAAAACAGAACAAAAACGATGCAATTGAGTCTTCAGATTGGATCAAACCCCAAGTCGAAAGGTACAACTTTTATACAAAAAATGAAAAATCCATCACAGCGTGCTTATAGAGGAAAACTTTACCTGCATAATTTTTGGCAACCAACTACATAGCCATCACAACATGCTTATAGTCATCCCAATGGAACCACTAAAAAAAACACCATTTAACCAGAACCATTCATAACTGAAACACAATTTTGAAACACTAATTCCAAAATTCCTGGTGTTGATTATAAAAAATCAAAATAGAACGTGTAAGTGAAAATCTACGACTTAAATTAAAATCAGAAATTAATGAATTAATGAGAAAAATGTAGATCTGGGATTACCGTCTCCGATTTTGAAAGAATAAGAAATGGTGCAAGGAACTAACCACAATCAAAACGGTAAGAGAGATTGAGCGGTTTGAGTCGTTTAGCTAGGATCAAGTGATCTAAGGCGAGTTTTTTAGAAACATGGAATAGCAGGGAGAGTTTTTTAGACTTTAAACCATTTGAGTTTTTTTCTAAGAAATTGGAATTGAGATGCATATAGTACCTCAAGCTCAACAATCAAGGTTTTGTTCCATTGGAAAAAACAATTTACTTCCCTGTCTTTTCTCAGCAAAAGCAGTCTTGGTACTTCTTCCCAATACCCAAAGTCTCGTTACAGAAAGGTCAAATATTATTTTGTTTGCAACTGAAAAACAAATATTTGGCATAATAGTGGTCTATGTAGTATAATTACTTTAGTCATGTTGTAATCAACCCTAAATTTGGTTGGATTTAGTTAGAATTAGACATAAATTACCCTCATAATTGTTAAATGGAATGATTTGAACAAAGGTTAAAATGGATTTAACCACAACCATTTGTTTTCCTATAGTATAAATATATTACTAAATATTCAGAAGAAAAAAAAAACTATAACAAACAATCATGTCAATATATTCTCATAAATAAATCACTAAATAATCCATCTTTTTGTTAGAACTTGTATTGAATGTTAATTTTTTTTTTAAATGAGAAGCTATATTGAATAACATTTCATCAATTTTTTTTACAAATTTTTTTTAATATATAATTTTTATCATGTTAAAAATTAGAGTACAATTTTTAATGTAAATAACATAATGTTATCTTATATTTTAAACTATACTTGTATTTTTTTATATTTTTTATGAGATTAATTGATATACATTGTCAGCGTAAATATTTTTTCACTAACAATGCATCACAATCACTTATATGTAATACTTTAAATGTGATTACAACAAAAGTCAAACAATTATAAAAATTTAACGGTATTATTAATTGACGGTATAAAACTGTTTTATACCGTCAATTTATATCAATTAAATTTTTTATATATTTTTATGTTAATAAAATTTCATATTTATAAAAAATAAGTTAATCTTGATCAAAAACTTTTGTTAAAGAAACAATTCTATTGTTATTTTATTTTGCATAAAACTTCTAACAAAAATAAATTCCACACTAACATTTAAGACCACTTGAATATTTATGTAAAGCATGATCTGGTAAAAAGTATTTTCCATTAAATATTCTTGTAACCAATGCTAATGTGAAAAAAAATCCTCTTCCCATTTTTCTTTAAAAAAAATATTCTTAAATTACTACTATTATTATTCGATAAACTTTTCTTATAATTTGAATAAGTTTTTTTTTTTTTAATTTAGAAATCAAAAATCGATTTTTTTTAAAATTTTGGTAGGTTTTATATCGATTTTCTGATCTGTATATCGATTTTTCGTTTGAGCAGTTTTCAAGTTTATTTGAACTGGATGTAGGTCTGGTTCCCGATTCAATCAGTTGAACCAGTCAAACAAATTGTGATATCCTTGCTAAAAAAGACAACTGCATGTGTTAGGTATATATGTAACCAAGTCTTTGCATTAAAAAAGTTGAGAAACAAATTAAAATTTAAATGGATGGAGAATAAAATTTGGATAGTTTCCCCTCACCGTATAGGTTTTTAAAAGTGGACAATAATAAATAAAAAAAGTAAGGAAAAAACAATTGGCATGAATACATTTCTTATCATAAAAGCAGTTTCCCACTCGAAGAATTCTTCAAGGTTTCTCATCGCCCTACTTAGTGTTAGTAGTATCGTCTCACTCAATGTTAGTGGTATCTTTACATCCCATATGATTGTGGATCTCATTCCCTATCCTTCGAGTGTCCCAAGACCTCAATTCTCATTTACACCAACAAATCCTTTGTCTACATTCATTCTTTCCATAAACGTGAAAGCAATGGATTGGGAAACTTGTATATGCACCACAATAAAAACCAAGAGTATAACAACCATAACATTATATATCAAAAGCAAAACTTTCAACATTTAGTTGATATTTTCCTTTTATATAGCGATAATGGCGTACAAACAGGTCTTAAATGGTTCAATAGTTGCATAATAGGGAAAATCCTATTGAATAAATCAATATATATATATATATATATATATATATATATATATATATATATATACACACACACACACACACATGTGTGTGTGTGTTGAATCAAAAGTTTTACCTTGTAAAACATTTCACACTTTTGTATGATTCTTTGAGAACTTTTGAGCAGCTACTGGTAGAAATACTGGTTGTGCAACAGAACAATATAGGAGGTGAACAGAAACTCAATGCATTTACATGTTAAGAAAATTCACAGTGCAATAATAACCGAATATAGATTTTGCAATAAAAACCATTCCATGGTGCCATCAGCTCCTAATTTCTGCAATATATGTAATTTTTTTGTTGTCATTAGAATTATATGATCAAAATTCTTTGAGATATTAACATCATAACTAACCCGAGGCAACACAAAGAATAAAAAAAACTACAAGTTCAAGTTTCTATAATAGTATAGTCCTCTGGTGAAACAAGTTTTCTCAAATTTGGAGATATAATAAGCAAGATTTTACCATTTGTGTATGCTTATCTCCAACTGCTAAAACATAAATAACCCCTAGAGCATTTGTTAAACACTTATATAAAAGAAATTTCAGGAAAGAGTGAATTGTGATATATGCATCCTCCCAATATCTTTGCACGCATAAATCAAAGCTACAATTCCAAAATCAACCCAGTTTAAAAATGATGTAACCAGTATCACATATGATATGCCCAACAAATACAATATAAACTCATAATGACAACCAAATAATCAATAATTAAATTCACAGAGATACTTTTAAGCAAGTAAAATAATCATCAAGCAGAAAATGGATATAAGTAACTAAGAAGCCAATAATTACAATTTAATTACCTGACCAAGAAACCATATAGTTCTACTTTCAACTAAAGGAACATCGTCTACCAAACACAGGCGATTCACATGTCGACATGCATCTAGATTGTCAAGTCCATTAAGAATAACATTAAATTCCTTAAAGAAGTCCACATCAAAATCAGGATCCTTGATGTAATGTTTATCTTGGGCCTAAATTTTACGACAACATCCCTAACAACCCGATAAAAGACTTAATCAGGTGGTTGAGAATTTGAAACCTATACAAGTAAAAAAAATGGCAATAACATATTAACTTACTTTAGCCTTGGACTGTCCAACATGAGATTGTTTCAACGAAAATTGTTTGTTCAGGTTACTAACTTCTATAGTGTCCATGCCAATCTGCACATTGGAAATCATATAAGTGTATTAATGGACGAGTGAAAATGAACCTTTAGTTAAAGATCCTCACATATTTAAAGGAGATCATTTTCAAGTAGAAAGAAATACTCTCTATTAGGTCCATAAGGTCCTTCGGCTTGAACTATTTGTTCGTGGTATAAGAAAATCAGGTTACTATTATAGATGTTACAATATGTTGATTCGTGTACTTCCACCTTTGAAAAGCCAACGCGAATCATTGTTAGAGTATTAGATGATTGTCAAGTACTTATATAAGGTGAAACCACCGTCCACTGTAGAACTTTACCATGACTATGAAATGTGGTCTCTTCAGTCATGTATTGTAACACTAACTATTCAAAACAAACTAATTATCACTTTTTCAATTATCAATATTTGCTTTTGAAATGCTTCCTTCTCTATAACTTGGCTTTTAACACAAATCAACACACGATATCACTAAAGTATGTTTATCAGAATAATAAAATGGAATAGAAAGAACTATTATGCGGCTAACCATACAATAATTGTGGCAAAAATAATATCACAACACAAATATCAAATAAAAAACAATCATTATCATATATAACTTTAACAAACATGAATGCTTGCCTCAAAACAAATGCTTATGGTCCCTCTAAACTAAACAGCAAAATCTCCATATACAATTTCATAAAGAATCTGTATTGTATGATACTTCTAATCTCTAAGAGTCGACAATCATTCTTCTGAGTAGTTGTCACTATCTTCCTCGTATATCTGGTATTCTTCTTCATTACCATTTTCTGGCACTTTGTCACCATCGATTTAATCAGATGGAAAGCTACCAAACAAATCTTGTAAGTGGGTCATTGAAATATTGAGACCTGAAAATCATTATGGAATTCAAAGTTCCAGCAAGTTTTTCCAGTTTCCATAACACGAATTAATAAGAAACAATGTCTTTTAAAATTGCTAACACAAACCCTAAAAAACAAAAAAACAGATAGACATAGATAAAAATTACCATATCAAGTTCTTATTCTGATTAATTTGTAAAATGCTTTCATCAAAACTCAGAGCACATGTTTCTCATCACAATGCAAGTAAATCAACCTTCACATTGAGAATTGTTGTTGGAAATCATTCACACAATAAAAAAATCTCATCATGCTGATAAATCGACAAGAAACCGATGAGAGAGCACATATAAGAAATGGAAGAACAGAGAAAGAGACGGATGAACAAAGAAAGTGACAAATGAACAGAGAAAGAGACAGATGAACAAAGAAAGTGACAGATGATTGTATAAAGGGTGGGGAAAGTGGTTATAGCGGCTAGGGTTGGGAGGAAGGAAAGAGAGACGAGAAAAGAAGGAAATGAAGAGAGAGACATTTACAAAAGTTTTTAAAATTCAAATTAAATGTAAGGAGAAAAGTTTCAAGAAATTATGCTTCGTATACAAATAAAAAAATATAATTGATTAATAAAATATGATTTAATTAATTACAATAAAATGTATTATAGTATTCAGTGATATACTCTATTAATGGGTAACTGGTTGACACAATGATGCAATTAGAATTTTGTTGGCTATCTTGGCTGTCATGTAGATAGATAGATACACAGATACCAAATCACCCCAAACGACATATCCACCGTGCGTTTCACATTCATATCACCCGAACGACATATCCACCGTGCGTTTCACATTCATATCACCCACACGCTCACAATTTTATTATTGTGGCCGCAACTACAAACGACACTGAAAACAGAAAGAGAAACAGAAAAGAGAGTGGTGAGGGTTTTGTGGTTGGTTCATCGTCGACTCTCAACTCGACATGGCAACCCTTCCCTCCATCCTCTCCCTCTCTTCCTCTCTCCCTCTCCACCGCCTCCGTCCCTCCCCTTCCCTCTCTTTCTCTCCTCTCCGTTTTCATACAAAACCTCGTTCCCCCTTTCTCGTTCTCGCTTCTTCATCACACTCCTTCGACGACCCCAAGGTAATTATTATAAACCCTAATTGGTTTGTGTATTTCAATTGAAGTTTGATTTTGATAATTGAGTTGTTGCTGTTGTCGTTTGTAGAAATCGGCTCTTTCTGAATTGATACACGAAATTGAACCGCTTGATGTGAGTTATATTCAGAAAGATGTTCCGCCAACTACTGCGGATGCTATGAAAAGGACTATTTCTGGTATGCTGGGTTTGCTTCCTTCTGATCAGTTTAATGTAGTTGTTGAGGCTTTGTGGGAACCGCTTTCCAAGTTGTTGATTTCTTCTATGATGACTGGGTTAGTACTTTGATTTCTATCACTATGTTTAACAGTTGCTTTTTTAATGTTTCTCTTTGTGGAGCTTGTTGGATTGTTATTTTGCTTATACATACGTTATTTTGATGATGATAGTTAGTTTTTGGAATAAACCACCAAATTAGTCTCTGAGTCAAGCTCAAGCTCTGGAATAGCTCCATGAGTTTATGAATAAAGGTCACTGACTCTGGTAAACTCTCGTGTTGGTACTCATATTTAACCACTTTATATCCATTAGGTCTCTTATATTTAGGGTCTGTTTGGATTAACTTATTTGAGCTTATCTACGGTCATAAGTTTTACGACATTTTTTATATATTCTTTTGATCTTATTTTTATAAATTCTTCAAGTTTAAACAACTTATAACATATATAAAAACAATTTAAATTTATTTTATCTTTTGTTATGAAAACAACTTATGTGAGCTTATTTTGATAAGCACTTGTGCTATAAGTTATAAGTTGCAAATAAGCTGTTTATCCAAACATGCCCTCAGTCACCTACTATCAATTTAGTTCCTAACTTGGTATTGGATTTGGTCCTTCCAAACATGCCCTTAGTTACCTACTATCAATTTAGTTCCTAACTTACTATTGGATTTGGTCCTTCTGACTCTCGAAAGGATTAATATGTGCAAAATTTGACTGAGTCAGAGTTTTTATTTGAAATACTCATAATCCCGGGAACCAGGGTTATCAAGTAGCAGCACAATGGCCGCTATGGCAGATATACATGGTGGTTTTTGGACTCGCCACAATGGTAAATATTGGCCGATATTGCGAGGTTTTCCGTTATAATGGCGCCGCAAAGCGGTCAGTATGGCGGGATTTTGGCTTTTCGCCATCGGCAACACTGCCGGGGGCCTGTTTGGGAATTGGAGGAGCCTTACAAAGTTCATGACGGATTTGGTGGTTTACTTAGTTTTTCTCTATTCATAGTTATTTAAATAAATAAATTTATAATCCATTTGGAGAAGGGAGAGCATGTTGCTTTCTCATAACTATTTAGTTTGTGAGACTAAATGTTGATACTTTACAAGTGTCCCAGAATTTTGAAGTTTCTGAAGAATGCTAAGTTTATCATGCAGTGCTATTAGAGTTATTCTATAGGTTACCTAACTAATAACAACTACTAGAGCTAGTTGTCTTTAAGGAAGAAATCTGCTATAGTAGGTCATTGCAGGTGAACTGTTTTGCACCTATATATGCAAACCAGATACAGCTTTGTAACTAACTTTTCCATAATGAAATTCTAGTTATAACAGAAAATGCTAACTCTCTACTCTTTCTATTAATTGCCAAGTAATGTGTATCCAAATGTGCGGAATATGAGAAACTTTCTTCATGTATCTGCAGGTATACACTGCGTAACGCTGAATATAGGCTTTGTCTGGAGAAAACTCTAGACACGTGCGAAAGAGATCTTGAAAAGCCAAAGGCTGAAAGTACGAAGTTTGACTTACAAGATTTCCTTCGTGACAGTGTAAATATTGACTTTGGTAGAAAGAATAGTTTGTCTTCCAAGGTTGAAAAGTCTCACGAGGATGTTGATATTGAAGACCTTGGCAAATTATCTGCCGAAGCTCAAGAATTTATTTCCAGTCTGCAGTCTCGCTTGTCTTCCATGAAAAAGGTATGCTATAGAATTGAAGATCCCCTTGACATATGATGGATTTTATGCATTGATTCCTGTTTCATTGAACTGTCTATGGATTTTATTTTGCATTGGAAGCTGTTAGTTATTGATTGCCACACATCTGAATTGCAATCAGGCTCGCATTACAACAAATTTGTTTTCTCATTTTTATTTATTTTCCTTGTTTTATTGGGAAATTTCTCAAGGAGCTACGAGAAGTGAAGAGGAAAAGTGCTGCTCTTCAAATGCAACAGTTTGTTGGAGAAGAAAAGAATGATTTACTGGACTACTTGAGATCGCTTCAACCTGAACAGGTTTTACCTTTTGTGAAAATTCTTTATTTGTGTTTTCATTGTGAGCCATGTCTTTTTGTGTACATGTATAATTTCAGTGAATTACCGTGATGCAATTCTATTTTTTTTTGAAAGATATCTGGCCTTGGTTTTTTATCCCGTATTTGGCTTCATGCATTACTTGAATACAATATCAAGAATGCCAATTTGTAATTGCTGTTGCATTTGTTTATTTTAAAATAACTTGTTCATATGATTTGTTAAAGCCGTTTAATCCTTATAACCAACCTTGGTTGGAAAAAACTTGAGTTTTGATTGTTTCCTCTCCATGAAACTTGTATCCTTTTCCAATTTCCATCATTAGGATGAAAATTAAGATGTCAAAACTCCAAATATTCATTCAAACATTAAAATGAACACATTCTTTTGTATTACTAAATGTTAACTGTGACATTATTAGCTTTTGTGTAGACCTATTTTATATCATTATATCTTATTTTCAATTTATATCAGTGTTTTATTTGGTTGTGTATTTGGCTAATGAGCAGGTAGCGCAGCTGTCAGAATTTACATCCCCTGAGCTTAGGGATATCATTCTGTCTGTTGTCCATGGTCTTCTGGCTACCCTTTCTCCTAAGATGCATTCAAAACCTTCAACTACGTCAGAGAATGCAACAGTTGGAACAGCAAATGATGGGAGTGAGGATTGTGCCGAGGTTGTTGAGAATTCTTCACTTCAATTTCAGCCATTTATTTCATTAACTCGGGACTATCTTGCCCGCCTGCTCTTTTGGTTAGTATTTTTTTGTCATTGCTTATATTTTTTTTCCTTCCATTTATGTATTTATTTGTTTATTATGCAAGAACGAGCATTTAAGAATTAATCATGGCGAAAAATGATAAAAGAAATAACTATTTATGATACTTGAAAGATGATTTGGAATGTTTAGGGCTATTTAGGAGTGCAGTGGTCATTTTTGGACTAAACTAACTTTTTCTCACTGACTCCCCCCTCTAGGTGCATGCTGTTGGGACACTATCTCAGAGGTCTCGAGTACCGAATGGACTTGACAGAACTGCTATCCTTGACAAATGATGCTGAGAATGACGTTTCTGGTAACGAACAAATTGTTTGAGCACTGTTCAAATTTTGGGGGTACAATCTGTTTATAGATGTGTGGTTTCAACCCGAACATATTATGATCCACATCAAGTGCTAGTCACTTCTGCTGAGGGTTATCACTGCTTACAGAAGGATAAATCTCGCTTTCTTGAAACGGTAACAATTCTCAGTCTCTTCTAATGTCAGACCATTAGAAGAATTGAAGCCGGTTGGCGTTTTTGTTGATGGTAGATTGATTATATTATAGTCTACACATAGAATATGAATATGTGACGTACTATGCAGCTTGAGATGCAAAATGAAGTTGGTTACGTACGTATCAGTTTATATTTGAATAGAACAGATTACTTAGATGTATCTAGATTTTATATTTTTCTTTCAGTTTTATGTCTTGACCCAGTAATAAAAAAACATTAAATATGTAAGAAAAAATTGTGTTCATACTGTGAGTTGGATGTTAAGTTTTTTTGTAAATTATTACTAGTATTTTTTTTATTTTAAAGTTTGATGACCTTATTGTGAAGAATAAATTCGCTAGATTCTTCATGCTGTTCGTGTCCCTATAACACTGTCGTTCCCACCCAAAAGATCAGCAAGTGCTTACATTCAAAATGACTGTCCTGTATAGTGAGTGCTTAAATCACTAGTCCAAAGCACGTTACAATCATTTGCTGTTCGGTTCACGAGCGCTGTGTTTTCTTAAACATCAAATGTTATAATTGTAAATATTATGCTGGGAGTATTGATTGAACTCTCATTAATCAATTTTTTACTTCTATCATTTTATCTCCCAAACCAGCCTTTTTAAGCCCATAATTTTTAGGGGTTACTTTTCATCTTCACGTTTGTTAAAAACATGTTTTTGAAAATGTACATTGAGATGTGTCATACATTATGATATATATATTTTTTTGAGATAGAGGGCTTAAGCAAAAAAAAACAAAAAAACTACAAAGCCAGTCTCAGAAAAACGGTTCCATTGTGTCTCTATCTATCAATGACTTGATAAAAGCCGGAGCATCTTCTAAAAAATCCAGTTCCTATCTATCAATGGTTTGATTAAAGCTGGAGCATCTTCTGAAATTGTGAAATTGCCAAAATTGTAAACTATTATTCATCTAATCCTTTCGTCAAAGAATCTATCTATTACATTAAAAAATTAGCTAATGGATTGAAAAATTAATTAACTAAATAACATATTATCCATAAGGCTTTCTCAATGAATATGACTAACTGGTTCCTTATTTTTAATTGTAGTTTTCTTCTTAAATAATTTGCATTTAATGAAGAAACCAAAAAATAGTTGTTGGTATTTTCAAATCAGATTAACATTTACATGACATAAAATTTTCACATTTAGAGGAAAAAAAGGATCGTAAACCATTAACTTCTTAACTAATTTGCATTTAATGAAGAAACCAAAAAATAGTTGTCGGTATTTTCAAATCAGATTAACATTTACATGACATAAAATTTTCACATTTAGACGAAAAAAAGATCGTAAACCATTAAAAATCTAAAGCATCTAAATATATTAAAGGAAAATGAGAAACAAAAAACCTTTTACTTCCATCATTTTAAAAATGATAAAAGAAAACAATCCTCGTAAGTCAAGCGTATTGAGTCTCGCTATTAACCAAAAAAATTAAAATGTCTCTTTTAGATCCAAACCTTTAATTCAACGTTCAAACAGTCATAGATAATAAAACACTTTACTAATATGAGAAGAATTGTATGCCACGAGCCTTAGGTGGTAGAAAGGAGGATAATGGATATCCCGTTACTCACTCCGATTATTTAGACGCAAGACGTTTGGATTGTTGAGCGAAATAGTCACATCTATCCACAGTCTTTAGTGCAATTCGACTCCCAAATCATCTTTTGAAAGAAAGGTAATAAAACGAAGAACCAACAAACCATAGTGAGCCGAACTACGGATCTTTGATTTTCCCATTGCACGAGGGAATACATATGCATAAAGACCTTTAATCTTCGTCGAGCACCTTAGGATCAATCAAACTCTTTACCCTCTAACAAGTAACTCATTAGGCATAGACATCCTTTCACGCGTGACAACTTAGATGGTTCCTGTAACACGGTGGGAGAACTGGCTTTTAGTCATGTTGCGGATAGCAAGAGTCACCACCGACTTTTATTTTATCCAAGTGGAAAGGACATAAAAGAACAGGAAAGACATATTTTAAAAAAACTTGGGTTCGGGGGTAGGTTATACAAAGGGAAGGTGTTAGCACCCTTTATATCCATGGTTATCCATGGGCTCTTAGTTACTTAACTCACTTAAATTGTTTTTTAAGAGTGTAATGTGTGATTAGAATTTTTCTAAGTACTTTGTAATGATCCTCGTATGGATGTATACAAAGTCTTGTTTGAAAATGTTTTGAAAGTGAGGTGTAAAAAGTATTTTGAAATTTGAGCAAGCAATTAAGAGGTACCTACCCTGGATTAAGTCTTTCATGTTCTTGTATGTTCTTTCAATGGTAAGACTATCCCTATTATTAAGGAATAGGTAGTCGTTACCTTGGATGTGTTAAGGGACAAGCGTAGGGTCATCGTATGGTCAATGAAGGCAACAAGTAAGGGTGTCTTTAGAAATTCGTAGGGACTATCATCATTTATTCGAAGGGACAAGATCATTATCGTAGGCAACCTCGAAGGGACTTGATCTTTTAAACTGTAGGGACTATGATGATTTTATAAGTGAAAGAACTTTGCTTAAGACACCCCTATATTCGAGGGACTTGACCATATTATTTTAAGACAACCAAGAGGAATACCTTAGGAAGTGCAAGATGGCGATCAAAGATCGACTTACGTGTGTGAGTGTTTATTTTCAAATATTTATTCTTTTTATTTAAATTAATTTTCTAAGTTAATTTTAATTACATTTAGGTTATACACACCCTAAAGTTACTAACCATAGCAATTTAATAAAGTAAAATACGGAAATATAAAATCTACGCTATTACATGGCTTATGGGCAGTTACAAAATAATCGAGCAAGAAAAAATAAATTATAATATAATAATCTATACACTTTTCTAATAAGATAAATAAAATAAAATAAAATATAAAATAATAAAGCAACATTAAAAGAATAAAAATATTAAAATAAAAATTAGGGTTAGTAAGTTAGATTTTTTTTAAATTTAAATAAGTTAGAAGTTAATTAAAATGTATATAATATATTTAAATAATAATGAGAACAAAGTATTTATAAAATAAAAAAGTTATTATGAAAATATTCTAATTAGGGTTTAAGTTTATTAGGGTTAATAGGAAAATTAGGGTTTTAGAAAATAATTGAAGTTTTAAGTAATTAAAGTTTCAAATATTTATTTATAAAAAATATATATAATAAAAATTATGTACAAAATTATTATAAAATTAATTAAAACAAATAATTAATAAAAAATATGAAATTAATAAAAAGTATAAAGTTTAATTATTAATTATTTTTTTAAAAAAAGAATTAGTGGTTTTAATATTAAACAAAATAATTAATTATTAATAATTATAAAAATATAAAAAAAAAAGTAAAATAACAAAATAAAAGTTGGGAGGCCTGGTTTTGATCCCAGGACCTCCCCTTACCATAACAAAACCCTGCCACTGGGCTAGCGTGTGCTAGTGAACAATGAATGAATCCTAATCAATAAATATTGAACCTGGTAAATATGCTGAAATAAAACAACCAAAACGCAAAACTTGGGAATCGAACCCAAGTTCAAATGCTTCCATACGCACATCAAAACCACTGGACCACCTGCGCTTCTGAGAATTAATATACAAACTATTAATTAAATAATAATTCAACATTTAAAAATCCAATTTTGCGCGCAGCTTCGTCTTCAACCTTCATCCGTTGGCTTAGGTTTTAGTGAAACTTTTTTCGTCACTAAAACTTGTAGTGACGGATTATGTTCGTCACTATAGGACCTGCACACATAAACACTCATAATACACCAAATAAATTGTTTCAAATGACTTAAATCAATTAAATAAAGGGTCCTAAGTCCAATTATCCATTTAATTTCAAATGAAATCACGTTTTGCTCATGGTTCCCGTTTTGAAGCTTATGAACCCTAGATATGGTGTTTGGAGATTAAGGGCACGATTCTTCAAATTGAGGGTCCAGAAACGTTCCTTGCACTATCACAAACATCAAACAATCATCAAATATCATTTAAAACAAGCAAATTCATGAAATCGAAAAATTCATATTCAAGCATAAAACATGATTCAGATTGATCATATGAGCATGGTTTGGATGATGTGAATGATGCATATACGTTCAATGAACATCATAGAAGGTATTACAACCTTTGTTTTGCCTTGAAATAGCCTAAAAATCAAAATTCGAATTTGACTTTTCTTGGTTTTTTCTTGACTTTGATCCTTATGTTCTTACCTCCAAAATTCTCCCTTTGTGTTTGTACTGAGTTATACTCTTATAGTGGAGTGAGATTAGGTCAAAAAAATAATGGATTGTTTGGGCTTTTGGATGACTTGATGGTGAAGAAAGATCAATCATAATTTTGACAAAAAATCATATCTTTTCATACTCCAAAGGGTGTGCACGAATTTGGGAGTGTATCAAACCATCTTAATGTTATTTATGAGCTTCTAGAACAAAAATCAAATCTAAATATTGAGTTTTCATATTTTATTTTGATTTAAATTGATTTTTAATGAATAAAATCAAAATAAATATAAAATAAATTATAAAAATCTGAATAAATGAGAATTGGGTCGTGCATGATGTCACGGTAAAGATTGGATCACAAAATTGCAAGCCCATGTGGAAAGAATTGGTTTTAAGACCCCATTTGCTCAATATACCTCTCATAAATTTCCCAACTTTGCAAAGGCACAAATCCCTCAAGTTTAAGGCTATGAAGGTGTTCTTAGACATTTTGGAAAGCTTATAGATTCCTCTAACCAACCTCTTTGGTCTCATGTCCATATCCTTTACCATTTTAAAATTATGCCCTTTGGAAGATGTTGACTTTTTGTTGAATTTTAAAATGACCTATAATGTTTTAGCTCATACCTTCCAAATGAAGCATTTTTAGGCTTGGATTGTGAGACACAAAGTTGTAGAGAATTCAATTTCCTTCAAAATGAGATTTGGATGGGAATTTTTCGATGAAACATGTGAAAGTTATGGCTGGTCAAAGTTCAGTTGACTTTCCTTAAGAAAACTCTAATTTATAAACTCCTGATTCTTGATGATCTGAAACTTCCTTGATAAATCATGATCAACCCTTGATCAAATGATGAATTTTACTTCATAAACTTGATGTTGGAAAAAAATCTTGAAGTTTGACTTTAATTTGACCATAGTTGACCTCAGTTTGACTTTTTAACTACTTTGACTGATTTTTGCATATCTGATCATCTGACTGGGCAAACTTATTAGGAAAGCCTTGAAACTTGCCATGAGGATTCTTGAATACATGTGAGATATTATGAAGCTCACTTGAGGCCTTGAAACTCATTTTAACCTGAAGAAACACAAAACCCTAGTTTTGGACACTTGGCTTATGAGGAGGCATTGTCTGAGGAAACTCCCACACTTCTTGACCAATTGGGAGTCTTGAGGACCTTATGATCATTTAGAATTCTTGAGAGAGATTGTCTTGATTGTGGGAGGGAATATTTTGGGGTGCAACAACTACCTCTTGTTCAATTTTCTGGAATCTGAGTAGTTAGATTGGCATGTATGCCATTCGTGACTTGAAGATTGAAGAGGATTGAACACAAAAACCTAAAAATTTGCACTTGCTAGTGTGTAGGATAATACTGTTGGTTGATTGTGATGCTTGAATGGGCTTAAAGATGCCATTTGAATAAAGAGTCTTCTGATATGCTTCTTAAACATGGATATGACATTTTTGAGAAGAATAAACGACGACTTGAGGTAACAGGATAACCATTGGGAAGAATGAACGACGACCCAAGGTAAGTTGATTTCTGGGAAGAATAAACAACGGCCCAAAAATTGAGATAACCTGCGGGAAGAATAAACGACGGCCCGAGGTAACAGGATAACCACTGGGAAGAATGAACGACGGCCCAAGGTAAGTTGATTTCTGGGAAGAATAAACGACGGCCCAAAAATTGAGATAACCTGCGGAAAGAATAAACGACGGCCCGAGGTAACAGGATAACCATTGGGAAGAATGAACGACGGCCCAAGGTAAGTTGATTTCTGGGAAGAATAAACGACGGCCCAAAAATTGAGATAACATGCGAGAAGAATAAACGACGGCCCGAGGTAACAGGATAACCACTGGGAAGAATGAACGACAGCCCAAGGTAAGTTGATTTCTGGGAAGAATAAACGACGACCCAAAAAATTGAGATAACCTGCGGGAAGAATAAACGACAGCCCGAGGTAACAGGATAACCATTGGGAAGAATGAACGACGGCCCAAGGTAAGTTGATTTCTGGGAAGAATAAACGACGGCCCAAAAATTGAGATAACCTGCGGGAAGAATAAACGACGGCCCGAGGTAACAGGATAACCACTGGGAAGAATGAACGAAGGCCCAAGGTAAGTTGATTTCTGGGAAGAATAAACGACGGCCCAAAAATTGAGATAACCTGCGGGAAGAATAAACGACGGCCCGAGGTAACAGGATAACCATTGGAAAGAATGAACGACGGTCCAAGGTAAGTTGTTGATGAAGTTTGTCTGCGGGAGAATTTACCTGAAAAACAAGGTTAGTTTGATGCAAATATAATAATATATATAACAACTTGCAAGATAATATTTTATGAGAATGCGTATGATATAATATGATATGATATGATATGATGTATGTACGAATGAATTATGCCGGGAAGCTGATCAGTAGCTTCATATAACAACTGCTGGCTGGGGAAAATAAATCCCGATTTGTTGCTGAGGAGTATGAAGACTTCGTTCTCGTCTTGTTTAAGAATATCGTACTTAGAAACTCCCGTTTTCGTTCGTCGTACTTCTTATTGAAGGATTAAGTTTTTGAATATCCTGACTGAGGATAAAAGAGATGGACATAGATCTGGAGGACCTAATTCTTCGGAGGATATGAAACTGCTTGAAGACTTCGTCAAGTGGGAAGTATAAGATATTACTTGAAGTATTTCGTATGGATATCCGTAAAGATTACCCTATGGGGATGAACCGACGAAGCTTCGTTGAATTCCTACCTCCGTTCATTCTTAGTAAATGCTATTATTGCATTTTATGCATTTCTGGTAAACATCAATCATATTCAAAAGCATATATTCATTCAAACATAATCAATGGACGTTTTTCGCTTTATTAAAAAGGGGAAAAGTAAAGCTGAATAACGAGGGAAAAGTAAAGTTGAATAAAAAGGGAAAAGTAAAGCTGAATATGAAAAAATGAAATTTTATTTATTTTAGAACTTGGCCTATAAACAGACAGGTTTTAACACGGAGACGAAAATCCTAGTAAGAGGAATTCGTCAAAGAAATTTTTACAAGGAAAAATAGCTATGTGTACATGACCCTATTGAGTTTCAACTTTGTTATTGCCATTATCTTCAATTATCTCATCTTTAGCTATAGGAGAGGAAACGATTGGACTGATCGATATCTGTTGAACTTGACGTAGATAACACAACTAGTAGAGGTTGCATGGGTGATCCAACGAGACATAGTCATACACTTTAATCCCTAATGTTTTCCTGGATTGCCCTTTCAGGTTTTCAATCCACCGGGATACCCTTTTTTGTCCAAGCTGCCTTTCCAGGTTTTCCACTTGCCGGGTGTACATTTTTTATATATATATCCCTAATTTTTGCCCGAACCCTTTTGGTTCGTCGGGATGCCCTTATTTTTGCCTAGGCCAGTCAACCTAGTGGGTCTCTTTTCATGCATAGTATTTTTTAACTATGTCTGCCTTCACAGGTTGTGGGAGGTCTTCACCATCCATAGTGGTAAGCAGCATTGCACCTCCAGAAAATATTCTCTTAACCACAAATGGCCCTTCATAGGTGGGAGTCCATTTGCCCCTGGTATCACCTTGTGGTAATATAATGCGCCTGATTACCAAATCACCAGTCTGATACACCTGCTGCCTAACTTTCTTATTGAAGGCTTTGATCATCCGCTTCTGATACTGTTGCACCCCAAAATTTGCCCTCACAATACAAGACTTTGTGTTCTAATAAGGTTCACAAGGTTCACAAGTTTCTCAACATTTGCATAACCTTTCATGAGGTTCATGAAGTCTACAAGTTACTTCTTGAATGTTCACAAGGTTCACAAGTTCCACAATACATTCAACACCTTTCATGAGGTTCATGAAGTCTACAAGTTACTTTATGAAGGTTCACAAGGTTCACAAGTTTCTCTACATTTACAAGACCTTTCTTGAAGTTCATGAAGTCCACAAGTTACTTCTTGAAGGTTCACAAGGTTCACAAGATTCACAATGAATACAAAGCTTTCCTGAGGTTTATGAGGTCTACAAAGCCACTTCATGAGGTTCACAAGGTTCACAAGCTTCACAATACCTCCCATAAGTATCACAAGACACTTTATGAAGGTTCACAAGGTTCACAAAGTTCACAATTGATTAAAGGAGTTGACAATTCCCTCAGACAATGCACCTCCTAAGCAGTGCATCCAAAACTAGGGTTTTGACTTTAATCAGATTAAATGGACTTCCAATACCTCAAGTGAGTTTCATAACATCTTATATGTGTGTAAGAACCCCCATGTCAAGTTTCAAGACTTTTCTCAAAAGTTTGCTCAGTCAGATGATCAGATAAGTCAAGATCAGTCAGTACAGTTAAAAAGTCAAACTGAGGTCAACTGTGGTCAAACCAAAGTCAAACTTCATGATTTTTTGCCAACATCAAGTATATGAAGTAAAATTCATCATTTGATCAAGGGTTGATCATGATTCATCAAGGAGATTCCAGATCATCAATAATCAGGAGTTTCTAATTTAGGGTTTCCTCAGTAAAAGTCAACTGAACTTTGACCAGCCATAACGTTCACATACTTCATCACCAAGTCTCCATCCAAAGCTCATTTTGAAGGAAATTGAATTCTCTACAACTTTGATGTTGAAAGTTAAGCCTAGAAATGCTTCATTTGGAAGATATGATCTAAGACATTATAGGTCATTTCAAAAGTCAACAAAAAGTCAACAACTTCAAAAGGGCATACCTTGAGATTGGTAAATGATATGAACCTGAAACCAATGGGGTTGTTTATAGGACTCTTCAAGCTTTCCAAAAAGTCCAATAACACCTTCATACCTTTAAAATTGAGGGAGATGTGCCCTTGCAAAGTTGGGCAATTTTGTGATGGTTTATATTGAAAATGGGGGCTTAAAAACAATTTTCTCCAAATGGGCTGGCCAAATTATGACCCAACCCATACAATAACATCTTGCACGAAATTTCCATAATATTTTCATAATTTTTATTTTATTTAATTAATTTATTATGATTTTTTATTCTTAAAATCATTTTAAATTTAAATAAAATATTAAATGAGAAGATTTAATTGATTTGTTGATTCTAGAAAGTCATAAAATCAATATGGAACAAGTTGATGCAAGAATTATATGGAGTGGCTTGAAATAGAAAGTTTTGGTATAAAAATATTGAACTTTCATGGCATGATCTTTCTCAATCTCAAAATATCAAAACTTCCACATAAACAATCAAAGTTTTTGACCTAATTGAGTCTCCTATATATATTAAACTCATTGCCATTAATCATTCACGAATTTGGCAGCCTCAAAAGTCAGTTTCAAAACTTCAAAATCTCTCCAAATTCAATTTTCGGATTCATTGATACAAAGAGTTTGAAGGTAAAATAAGGACATAGTCATGTTCCTTGGACCTTGTTGAAGCGAAACCACCATTCATTTGCATCCAAAGCACTCCATATTGCATAAACCGAATGGTTCTTGTTCTTGAAATTTATTTTTTCGATTCTAACTTTTTATGCATTACTAACGAATTTTGGTGGTGTTTTGTTGTTTGTAATGTTCTAAGGATGGATTCTGGATAAAAAAACTTGAAGATTCGTGACCTAATAAGCAAACGGCCATTGTTAGGGTTTCAAGCACCATTTAGGGTTTTAGCATTTAACAAATATAAACCAATTCCAAAAACACAGGACGATTGCAAATGATATAAGGAACTCAATAATGTTCTCAATTTCATGAAATTTCACTGTTTTGTCCATGTTTGAATTTCGCAGGTTTTGTTACCAATCTGTTTTCGCAGGAAAAACCCTAGAAGAATTCGTAGCAAATTTCGTATGTCACAAGGTTGAAGAAGAAGCTAGGTGGCGCGAAAATCTGTATTTGAATTTTTGTTTAAAAATAATATAATATTGTTTCAGTTTACTATCACAAGCCAGTGCTTGTCCTGGTGGTAAGGCCACTGCGTGTTTAGGTAATTGGCTTGAGTTCGAATCCAGGCCATGTACATTTTTTTTCTTATTTCTTCCAGATTAAACATACATAATATATTACGAATTGTTGCCAATCCATTAGCAGGAAGGCTCTCCCAGCCAGGCGGTAGCGCATGCATCTTGTAATCAAAAGGTCCTGGGAACGAATCCCATCCCAGGCCTTTTTATTTCTCTATTATTTTTGGGTTTTTCAGGCAAAGCATAAAACAAATGTTCTTCCCTTCATTGTTGCCTGCACGTGGATGGCCCAGTGGTATATGATTCTTGCTGCAAGCAGAGGGGACTGGGTTCAAACCCCAGCCCCATCAGGTTTTTGAATTCTTTTTCATTCTTTTTATTTATTTAATTTTTGTATATAAAATAAATTAAATTGTTTTATTATTTTTTCTATGTTGTAAAATACATGTATTTTTGTACATTATATCCTAAATTTTAACAATATTTTTCTAAACAAAACCTAATTCTATTTTCTAAGTAAATATTGGTTTAATATTTTGTATGTAACAAAACCCTAACCTTTTAAAACTCTAAAATTATTTTCTAAAATAAAATCTAATTCTATTTTTTCTAAGTAATTTTATTTTCTAATTATTAATATAATTATAATGTATGTTTATTTATTTATTTAGTATGATTCATGTAAATATTATAAGTATAATTATAAATTATTTCCCTCATCTAAAATATAAATATATTTCATATTATTAGAAATTAAAGTTTTGTAAATATACTTATAATTTGTTTTTCTCTTTATATATCAAGTAAATACTTTTTTATAACTTTTGTTTAGAAATAATTAAATTTATAATAATTAAGTTTTGTTGCTATAATACCTTTAAAGATAATCTAATAATTTGTAAATTAAAATAATTGTTTATTCATATTTGTTTTTTTTAATATAATTGTTCATATTAAAAATGGTTAATTTCTTATAATATCTTAATTAATTTTGTTTATTACTACTAACCATATTATTTATTTTGCTTTGTTTTATATTATTATTAATTATTATTTTTATGCTTATTATTTCACTAACTTTATAATTTTTACTATTTCCTAATTTTTTCTTATTTTTATTACTAACTCTTTTTCTTTATTATTATTTATCACTAACCCCCTATTTTTCTTTATTATTGTTTATTGCTTATTATTTTATATTTTATTTATTTTTGCTATTTAATTATTTTGCTTATTATTATAATTTTGTAATTGTTTCTTGGATGTAAAATTTGTAATTATTTAATTATTTTTGGTTAGTAATTAGGGAGTGTAAAACATGTATGTTATATTAAAATAAATTTAGATAATTTTAATCATAAGATAATTAAAATAAACACTCACACACACGTAAGCCGATTTTAATCGCCGTCTCACTTCCTAAGGTTATCCCTCAAGTTGCCTACGAATAATGGTCAAGTGGGGTGTATAAAGCAAGTCCCTTCAAAAGATAAATCATCAAGTCCCTCATGGTTGCCTATACGAATCGAGTCCCTTCGAAATAAATGATGATAGTCCCTCCAGTATGCCTATTACACCCCACAATGGCCTTCAAAATCAGAATGTCCCTCACATGTCCCTTAACATCCAAGGTAAAGACTACCTACTCCTTAATAGTAGGGATAGTCTTACCAAGGAAAGGAAAAAGAACAAGAAAGACTTTAAACATTAGGGTAGGTTCCTCTTATGTACTTGCTCACTTCAAATTTTTTTTCAAACTTAACAATTTCAAACAAATTTTCAAACAAGTTTTTTTCACATCCGTACATGGATTATTATTAAACTATTCTGAAAATTTTTCTATTCACACACTACATTTTCAAAAACAATTTAAAGTGAGCTTAAGTACCTAAGAGCCCATGGATAACCATGGATGAAAAGGGTGCTAACACCTTCCCTTTTCATAACCTACCCCCCGGACCCAAAACATTCTCTTAAGGTCTTTCCTGTTCTTTTATAACCTTTCCTTTTGGATAAAATAAAAGTCGGTGGCGACTCTTGCTATCCGCAACATTACTTAAAGTCAGTTCTCCCACCGTGTTACAGATACATCTGACCATGACAAACAGCTGCTAATCTTTTCTCATCAATCAAGTTTATCTGGTCAAGTCGGGTCTGAATCCATTCATCTTCATCCAAGCTTACATCCTTCATAATTCTCACAGAGGGAATCTGAACTTCAATGGGTAAAACTGCTTCCATACCATAGACAAGGGAAAATGGGGTTGCCCCTGTTGAAGTACGCATGGTGGTACGATAACCATGAAGAGAAAATGGTAACATCTCATGCCAATCTTTATATGTAACTGTCATCTTTTGCAAGATCTTCTTAATATTCTTGTTGGCGGCTTCCACTGAGCCATTCATCTTTGGACGATATGGAGAAGAATTGTGATGTTTAATCTTGAACTACGTGCAGAGATCAATAATCATAGTGTTGTTCAAATTGGTACCATTGTCTGTGATGATCCTTTCAGGGATGCCATATCTGCATATAAGATTATATTTGATGAATCGAGCCACAACATTACTTAAAGTCGGTGGCGACTCTTGCTATCCGCAACATTACTTAAAGTCAGTTCTCCCACCGTGTTACAGAACTGGCGACTCTGCTGGGGATTTAAATTTAAGAGGGGTACCCTTAGGAATTAAGATCACTTTAAATTGTTTGCCTTGTTTGCTTTATATTATCTTGTTGGGGTGCTCTTATGTGAGAAAGGTCCTAACCCGGATCTAGTGTACCTTAGGTAAATGGCAATAGACCAAGGAAACTGTACGACGTATATCGATATGGTTGATCTGGTGGCCATAGTTAGTGCGACTTCTTGGTTGGTGCTTATGTTCCTTAAGTCAAGTTGAGGATAATATGAGGCTGCCATATGTTGTCAATGCACTAACTAACTTTTAGAACCCTAGTTAACTCATCTTGGCCTTTAGAAAAGTAGTGAGGTAACCGGCTTTGGTGCAGACTGAAGTTGGTTGACACTCGATGCTACACTCATTGAGATCTTAAACTTGGAGGGTTTTGGTTGGCAAGTAAGTTGCCTTCTGAACAACCACCCTTGTGAAGGATCAATGATATTGAGATCCCTTAGAACCCGGTTACTTTGTAGGACAGGATGAACCATCTAACTTCAGGGGAGGGTACTTACCTTAAACCTCATGCAAGCCTTTAAACCTAGGGCAATTGTGTGACTTGTTTGTGTGTGCCACATGTTTGTGATTGAGCATAACATCATGACATCATCATGCATCATAAGCATATCATTTTCCCTAACCATTTCAAGGACCAAAGGATTTATCTTTGTTCTTTGTTGCAGGTCATGGCTTCTGCTCGTAGAAACACCATCAGGATCAACTTTGTGGGGATACCTCCCAAGCTTAAAGAGTTGGTTTCTCAAGTGTCTGATCACTCCCAGTTCATCAAGAGACATGGTCACCTATTGGATCTAGTCACTTCAGGGTTCAATGAAGACATGATGAGTGTTCTGTTTCAGTTCTTTGATCCTAAACATCACTGTTTCACATTCCCCGACTATCAGTTAGTCCCTACCATGGAGGAGTTCTCTAAGCTTCTGGGCATACCTGTTCTTGATCAAAGACCCTTCACAGGCTTGGAGAAGGAGCCCAAACCAGAGGTTATTGCTGCAGCCCTACATCTGAAGAAGTCTGACATTGTTCTAGAAACGAGAAGTGGAGTCAAGGGTATTCTTGCTAAGGTATTAATGGATAAAGCTCAGATGTTCTTGAAGGCCATGAGCTATGATGCTTTTGAGGAGGTCTTAGCCTTGCTGATATATGGCTTAGTATTGTTCCCCAATCCAGATCAGTTCATAGACGTTCATGCCATCAACATTTTCCAGAGTCACAATCCAGTGCCTACATTGCTTGGAGACATCCTGCATTCTCTTCACACCCGTACTACAAGGGCAAGGGGAACTTTGATGTGCTGCATACCTTTACTATCCAGGTGGTTTATTTCTCACCTTCCTCGCTCAGTAATAAAGAATGAGCAAGGGTTCAGATGGTCCAAGAGGATCATGTCACTTTCTCACTCAGATATCCATTGGTGCTCCAGATCTATGGAGAATGTCACCATCATTGACCGTTGTGGGGAGTTCCCTAATGTGCCACTTCTAGGCATAAGAGGAGGCATCACCTACAACCCTTCTCTAGCTTTACGACAGTTTGGTTACGCTCGGAGCGATGACCCACATGACATGTTGATTCAGGGCATTGTGTTTGATTACGACAACGATCTTCAGGGTTACCGTCAGAGATTCATACGAGCTTGGGGAAAGGTAAACAGGATTGACAGCAAGTCACTGGAGCCTAAGTACACTATTCCTATGGAGGCTTATCTCAGATGGGTACGATCTCGTGCTCAGACACTCATGATGCCATATCCTGCCGTCCTACCAGTTACCATGGAACCTGTTGCTGAAAGAGACACAGCTTATACCATCCTTCACCCAGACATGCCTACTGATATGGAAGACTTGCAGAGATCATGGATCCAACTGAAGGAGCAAAGGGATACTTTCGAGGCTCATTACAAAGCAAGCCAAGAAAAGGTTCTGGAACTAACAAAGCTACTTCATGAGGAACGGAACCTCAACTCTTACCTCAACACAAAGAGGAAACGTCCATGGGAGACTTAAAACCCCATCTTTTGTACTTATTTCATTTTTGTAAGCCTAAAAGGCAAAACAAAGTTATTACTAATAAAAGTTTACTTTCGTTTTTGTCTAAGCAAATTTAAATCCTGCGGTCCTTGAAAACATTGCATATGCATTCCCATATCATTTCATTGCATCACAGGTTTATAATTGTGCACAGGTTTCTCATCTTCTCGCTGTTTATTTCAGCAATGGCTCTTGAACAATCAGTTAAGGATCTCCAGGCACAAAATGCACAGTTCCAAGAGCTGATCTTGAACCTGTCCAAGGGGCAGGATGAATTGAAGACACTGCTGGCTAAGAAGAAGAATCCTGAGGACAAAAAGGATGATCAGCTAAAACAACTACAAGCTGAGATGACAGGAATGAGGATCCAGATGAATGGCCAAATGGCTCTTATCCAAAGTATAGCTCAGGGGCAAGAAGAGCTAAGGACCCTTATCCACAAACTTCAAAGTAATAGAGTCAGGGATCTAATTGTCAGTGAACCTCCATTAAAACAAGCTGATTTGGTTGAAAGGAGGATGAGGATAAAAGAGGGTAAGAGACAGGTTGCCATTGATTGTTCTTCTGTTGAAAGACCTGATAAGGTTAATCCACCTCAACACAAGAAATATAGAAGGCAGTTTATCAAGTTCAGCACTCCAATGTCACAAGTTCTGCAATGCTTGTTGGAGATGAAGCTAATTTCCTTGGAAAATCCTCCTCAAAATCCTAAAACTCCCTCTCCTCGCTATAATCCCAGGGCAAGGTGTGAGTACCACTCCAACAGTCCTGGGCATGATACTAATAGTTGTTGGGCATTGAAGAAAAAGATTCAAGACTTGATTGACGAAGAAATCCTAGAGGTTACTCCAGAAGGTCAAGTTGAATTCTACTATCGTCCATCAAACACCAAAGCTGCAAGACAAGTTGCCCAAGGTTGCAAGAAAGAAAGCCTACCTGTTCCTGTTGAGATATGGGGCACCTTGGGATATCCAAGTGGTAAATTTGATTTCATGGTGAAGTATACTGCTCCTCAAAGTTCACAGATTGCAATTGAGGACATTCAGCCAACCGGATGGGACAACATTTGAATTTTCATTTGTAATTTCTTTTATTTGTTTGAACACTTACTATTATGTTAAACTTTTGTTTTCATTAATGCATCGCATATGTTTGTCTTGAATTAGTCCATTCGTTCCACTATATTTTGAATTATGCTTCTTATTTCTATCTTGTGATATTTAACTCCTGATAAAGCTATAAGCCTGTAGAGGGAGGATGACGAAAACAATACCATAATCTTATGCAGTATGCTTTTGAACAGACTATGCTGACGATGTACAGGCATTGTTTTAATTCCTAAACAGTGGAGATATAAGGAAGTTAATCCCTAGTCAACCCTTTTGAGCCTATGAAGTAGGAGTTTTTATTCTCATGCAAATTAAAACCCTTATTCATAACCTGGGGCAGGGTAGTTACTCGGTTAACTCAGCTATGTCAATTGTTTGTGTTGTACACAACTAATGATGGTTCTCTGTAATCATTAAACCTGACAGTCAATATCTAGCAACAAAAAAAAAAAAGCTCACTAAGTCAAAACCTATGAAGGAGACTTAATATAAAAATTAAGACATCCCGCTGACTGTAACCTTGAAATAAACAGTTCAGGCAAAAAGAAGGGATAACAAAGTCAAAAGAAAAAAGAGGTCACTATGAATCCTCAACAAAGAAAGATGACTGAATGTTCAAATAAATTTTTGGTTTCTGAACCATCACAAATATCAGTGTTACAATACCAAAACTCTTTGGAACTTCAATGCATAAGTTAACTGAGCATAGGACTGAAGAATATCATGGAGATTGGGTTGGGTACAAATAAAATTTGAGCCTTTATCCTTTGTTTCTTAAACCATGAACCAGGCCACGTTACAACCCTTTAAAAGTCCTAACTGAAGCATGGTTAGTTCGAAAGCGTACTGCTGCAAAAAGGTATCCTGACTCCTTTAGGGCTTGTCATAAAATTTGAGTTAATATCACAGTTTTCCCAAAAAAAAAAAAAAAAAGTTTTTCTAAAATAACCTGTTTCAAAACTTCAAGACAGACATAAGCATTGCATTTTTTTAATATATTTGTTTGCATATACCTAAGTGTTTGACAAATGGAGAAGCTTACAGGATGAATGTTCAATGAACCAAAGTCCTTCCGATAAACAAAGTTGCTTCCTGGATCAAAGTCCATGTATACAAAGGGGCATAATCATTATCTCCCAATCAAGGGGATAGGCCATGATACTGCCTAACTCATTTGGGGCAATCAGGACAAGAATCAACTATGTTTAAGCAGCCAAAGGCAAATCTCCTCATTTATCTGAAGTGTCAAGGGTAACATTACAGAATTCATAAGGCCAGGGGCATGGTCATTGTTTCCTAATCAAAGAGGCATACCAAGTTACTGTTCAATTCAGTTGGGGCAATTAGGTCCAGACTCATCTGTGCTTAATATGCCAGGGGCAGTTTTCCTCATACAGTTGAATTACCAAAGGTGACATTACGGAGTTCACAATGCCAGGGGCATATGCTTATGGGGCATTCTGTTTGTTTCTCTTGAGCAGAAGCTATGGTGAAAATTAATTGTCTATGCCAGTAGTATCAGATGGTGTCAGTATCATGTCTTCAGATCCAACTATGAGGATTTCTGGGAGGGTATTCAGGAAAGTTAAAAATTTCAGGAGCTCCAAATCCAATTGGTTATACACTCTCGAAGATGAAACGATTCTGTTTTCAAGTTCAGCTTTACTTTCCCTCTGAATCCAGATTTACTTTTACCCTATTTACATAAGCGAAACGTCCATTGATTGTGTTTAAATGCATGATTGCTTAATATGATTGATGTTTACCAGAAATGCATGGAAATGCAGTAATAGTATTTACTAAGGACGAACGAGGGGAGGATGTCAACGAAGCTTCGCCAGTTCACCTTTACAAGACAGTTACAAACTCTCAGTAGGACGAATCCATCTTCATAAAGTCTTATCTCCCCTGGAATTTATATCCATCTCTTTTATCCTCATACGGATATTCGGGAAATTACTTTCCAATAAGAGTACGACGAACGAAGACGGGATGTTATGTCTGCCCTACCATCAAACAAAGACGAAGGTTATATATACCATACCATCCCCAACAACGGGAGGTTATATCTATACCTTATTATCCCCAGCAGACAGAAGGTTACATATTCTTCAACAACGAATCGGGATTTATTTTCCCTGGCCAGCAGTTGTTATATGAAGATATCCAGGCGCTTCCGGCAGTATCATAGCATACATACATCATTTACATCATACCATAGCATATATATCCATAGACATATAGTACATTACCTAAGTGCATCATATCATACATGCATAAACTAATATTATTATACAGAATGCTACCTTGTTTTCAGGTTAATTATCCAACAAACAAACTTATGATCTTTGGGACTGCTTTATTGTAACCTCAGGGTTACTTTATCCTCCTGATGAGCTTCTTATTACTTTGGGACTGCTTTATCGTAACCTCAGGGTTACTTTATCCTCCTGATAACTTCTCATGACTTCAAGACTGCTTTAGAGCTACTGATTGCTCTATCCTCCTGAAATCACATTATTATTTCAAGACTGCTTTGGAGTTGTCATTATTGATTGCTCTATCCTCCTGGAATCACATTATTATTTCAAGACTGCTTTAGAGCTATCCATTGCTCTATCCTCCTGAAATCATTACTTCAAGACTGCTTTAGAGTTATCATTATTGATTGCTCTATCCTCCTGAAGACATATCACATTATTATTTCAAGACTGCTTTAGAGTTATCATTACTGATTGCTCTATCCTCCTGAAATCACATTATTATTTCAAGACTGCTTTGGAGTTGTCATTACTGATTGCTCTATCCTCCTGAAATCACGTTATTATTTCAAGACTGCTTTAGAGCTACTGATTGCTCTATCCTCCTGAAATCACATTATTATTTCAAGACTGCTTTGGAGTTGTCATTATTGATTGCTCTATCCTCCTGGAATCACATTATTATTTCAAGACTGCTTTAGAGCTATCCATTGCTCTATCCTCCTGAAATCATTACTTCAAGACTGCTTTAGAGTTATCATTGCTCTATCCTCCTGGAGTCACGTTATTATTTCAAGACTGCTTTAGAGCTACTGATTGCTCTATCCTCCTGGAATCACATTATTATTTCAAGACTGCTTTAGAGCTATCCATTGCTCTATCCTCCTGAAATCATTACTTCAAGACTGCTTTAGAGTTATCATTGCTCTATCCTCCTGGAGTCACATTATTATTTCAAGACTGCTTTAGAGCTATCCATTGCTCTATCCTCCTGAAATCATTACTTCAAGACTGCTTTAGAGTTATCATTATTGATTGCTCTATCCTCCTGAAGACATATCACATTATTACTTCAAGACTGCTTTAGAGCTATTCATTGCTCTATCCTCCTGAAGCCATCTTATTATTTCAAGACTGCTTTAGAGCTATTCATTGCTCTATCCTCCTGAAATCATTACTTCAAGACTGCTTTAGAGCTATTGATTGCTCTATCCTCCTGAAGACATATCGCATTATTATTTCAAGACTGCTTTAGAGTTATCATTGCTCTATCCTCCTGAAAATCATATTACTTCTTCAAGACTGCTTTAGGGTTATCATTATTGATTGCTCTATCCTCATGAAGACATGCTGTTACATCAGTATTACTCCAGACTCCTGACAGCTCTCATTATACTGCTGAAGAACTTTCCCCTAGTGGCATCTTTAAGCCCACTCAATCATGTTCAACCAACCATCAATATCACTCTATGCACTGGAGAGTGCAAATTTTTGGGCTTTTGTGTTCAATCCCCTTCAACCTTCCAGGTTACGACTGGCAAATATACCAATCCAACCCCTCAGGTTTCAGAAAATTGAACAGGGGCAGCTGTTGCACCCCAAAATTTGCCCTCACAATACAAGACTTTGTGTTCTAATAAGGTTCACAAGGTTCACAAGTTTCTCAACATTTGCATAACCTTTCATGAGGTTCATGAAGTCTACAAGTTACTTCTTGAATGTTCACAAGGTTCACAAGTTCCACAATACATTCAACACCTTTCATGAGGTTCATGAAGTCTACAAGTTACTTTATGAAGGTTCACAAGGTTCACAAGTTTCTCTACATTTACAAGACCTTTCTTGAAGTTCATGAAGTCCACAAGTTACTTCTTGAAGGTTCACAAGGTTCACAAGATTCACAATGAATACAAAGTTTTCCTGAGGTTTATGAGGTCTACAAAGCCACTTCATGAGGTTCACAAGGTTCACAAGCTTCACAATACCTCCCATGAGTATCACAAGACACTTTATGAAGGTTCACAAGGTTCACAAAGTTCACAATTGATTAAAGGAGTTGACAATTCCCTCAGACAATGCACCTCCTAAGCAGTGCATCCAAAACTAGGGTTTTGACTTTAATCAGATTAAATGGACTTCCAATACCTCAAGTGAGTTTCATAACATCTTATATGTGTGTAAGAACCCCCATGTCAAGTTTCAAGAATTTTCTCAAAAGTTTGCTCAGTCAGATGATCAGATAAGTCAAGATCAGTCAGTACAGTTAAAAAGTCAAACTGAGGTCAACTGTGGTCAAACCAAAGTCAAACTTCATGATTTTTTGCCAACATCAAGTATATGAAGTAAAATTCATCATTTGATCAAGGGTTGATCATGATTCATCAAGGAGATTCCAGATCATCAATAATCAGGAGTTTCTAATTTAGGGTTTCCTCAGTAAAAGTCAACTGAACTTTGACCAGCCATAACGTTCACATACTTCATCACCAAGTCTCCATCCAAAGCTCATTTTGAAGGAAATTGAATTCTCTACAACTTTGATGTTGAAAGTTAAGCCTAGAAATGCTTCATTTGGAAGATATGATCTAAGACATTATAGGTCATTTCAAAAGTCAACAAAAAGTCAACAACTTCAAAAGGGCATACCTTGAGATTGGTAAATGATATGAACCTGAAACCAATGGGGTTGTTTATAGGACTCTTCAAGCTTTCCAAAAAGTCCAATAACACCTTCATACCTTTAAAATTGAGGGAGATGTGCCCTTGCAAAGTTGGGCAATTTTGTGATGGTTTATATTGAAAATGGGGGCTTAAAAACAATTTTCTCCAAATGGGCTGGCCAAATTATGACCCAACCCATACAATAACATCTTGCACGAAATTTCCATAATATTTTCATAATTTTTATTTTATTTAATTAATTTATTATGATTTTTTATTCTTAAAATCATTTTAAATTTAAATAAAATATTAAATGAGAAGATTTAATTGATTTGTTGATTCTAGAAAGTCATAAAATCAATATGGAACAAGTTGATGCAAGAATTATATGGAGTGGCTTGAAATAGAAAGTTTTGGTATAAAAATATTGAACTTTCATGGCATGATCTTTCTCAATCTCAAAATATCAAAACTTCCACATAAACAATCAAAGTTTTTGACCTAATTGAGTCTCCTATATATATTAAACTCATTGCCATTAATCATTCACGAATTTGGCAGCCTCAAAAGTCAGTTTCAAAACTTCAAAATCTCTCCAAATTCAATTTTCGGATTCATTGATACAAAGAGTTTGAAGGTAAAATAAGGACATAGTCATGTTCCTTGGACCTTGTTGAAGCGAAACCACCATTCATTTGCATCCAAAGCACTCCATATTGCATAAACCGAATGGTTCTTGTTCTTGAAATTTATTTTTTCGATTCTAACTTTTTATGCATTACTAACGAATTTTGGTGGTGTTTTGTTGTTTGTAATGTTCTAAGGATGGATTCTGGATAAAAAAACTTGAAGATTCGTGACCTAATAAGCAAACGGCCATTGTTAGGGTTTCAAGCACCATTTAGGGTTTTAGCATTTAACAAATATAAACCAATTCCAAAAACACAGGACGATTGCAAATGATATAAGGAACTCAATAATGTTCTCAATTTCATGAAATTTCACTGTTTTGTCCATGTTTGAATTTCGCAGGTTTTGTTACCAATCTGTTTTCGCAGGAAAAACCCTAGAAGAATTCGTAGCAAATTTCGTATGTCACAAGGTTGAAGAAGAAGCTAGGTGGCGCGAAAATCTGTATTTGAATTTTTGTTTAAAAATAATATAATATTGTTTCAGTTTACTATCACAAGCCAGTGCTTGTCCTGGTGGTAAGGCCACTGCGTGTTTAGGTAATTGGCTTGAGTTCGAATCCAGGCCATGTACATTTTTTTTCTTATTTCTTCCAGATTAAACATACATAATATATTACGAATTGTTGCCAATCCATTAGCAGGAAGGCTCTCCCAGCCAGGCGGTAGCGCATGCATCTTGTAATCAAAAGGTCCTGGGAACGAATCCCATCCCAGGCCTTTTTATTTCTCTATTATTTTTGGGTTTTTCAGGCAAAGCATAAAACAAATGTTCTTCCCTTCATTGTTGCCTGCACGTGGATGGCCCAGTGGTATATGATTCTTGCTGCAAGCAGAGGGGACTGGGTTCAAACCCCAGCCCCATCAGGTTTTTGAATTCTTTTTCATTCTTTTTATTTATTTAATTTTTGTATATAAAATAAATTAAATTGTTTTATTATTTTTTCTATGTTGTAAAATACATGTATTTTTGTACATTATATCCTAAATTTTAACAATATTTTTCTAAACAAAACCTAATTCTATTTTCTAAGTAAATATTGGTTTAATATTTTGTATGTAACAAAACCCTAACCTTTTAAAACTCTAAAATTATTTTCTAAAATAAAATCTAATTCTATTTTTTCTAAGTAATTTTATTTTCTAATTATTAATATAATTATAATGTATGTTTATTTATTTATTTAGTATGATTCATGTAAATATTATAAGTATAATTATAAATTATTTCCCTCATCTAAAATATAAATATATTTCATATTATTAGAAATTAAAGTTTTGCAAATATACTTATAATTTGTTTTTCTCTTTATATATCAAGTAAATACTTTTTTATAACTTTTGTTTAGAAATAATTAAATTTATAATAATTAAGTTTTGTTGCTATAATACCTTTAAAGATAATCTAATAATTTGTAAATTAAAATAATTGTTTATTCATATTTGTTTTTTTTAATATAATTGTTCATATTAAAAATGGTTAATTTCTTATAATATCTTAATTAATTTTGTTTATTACTACTAACCATATTATTTATTTTGCTTTGTTTTATATTATTATTAATTATTATTTTTATGCTTATTATTTCACTAACTTTATAATTTTTACTATTTCCTAATTTTTTCTTATTTTTATTACTAACTCTTTTTCTTTATTATTATTTATCACTAACCCCCTATTTTTCTTTATTATTGTTTATTGCTTATTATTTTATATTTTATTTATTTTTGCTATTTAATTATTTTGCTTATTATTATAATTTTGTAATTGTTTCTTGGATGTAAAATTTGTAATTATTTAATTATTTTTGGTTAGTAATTAGGGAGTGTAAAACATGTATGTTATATTAAAATAAATTTAGATAATTTTAATCATAAGATAATTAAAATAAACACTCACACACACGTAAGCCGATTTTAATCGCCGTCTCACTTCCTAAGGTTATCCCTCAAGTTGCCTACGAATAATGGTCAAGTGGGGTGTATAAAGCAAGTCCCTTCAAAAGATAAATCATCAAGTCCCTCATGGTTGCCTATACGAATCGAGTCCCTTCGAAATAAATGATGATAGTCCCTCCAGTATGCCTATTACACCCCACAATGGCCTTCAAAATCAGAATGTCCCTCACATGTCCCTTAACATCCAAGGTAAAGACTACCTACTCCTTAATAGTAGGGATAGTCTTACCAAGGAAAGGAAAAAGAACAAGAAAGACTTTAAACATTAGGGTAGGTTCCTCTTATGTACTTGCTCACTTCAAATTTTTTTTCAAACTTAACAATTTCAAACAAATTTTCAAACAAGTTTTTTTCACATCCGTACATGGATTATTATTAAACTATTCTGAAAATTTTTCTATTCACACACTACATTTTCAAAAACAATTTAAAGTGAGCTTAAGTACCTAAGAGCCCATGGATAACCATGGATGAAAAGGGTGCTAACACCTTCCCTTTTCATAACCTACCCCCCGGACCCAAAACATTCTCTTAAGGTCTTTCCTGTTCTTTTATAACCTTTCCTTTTGGATAAAATAAAAGTCGGTGGCGACTCTTGCTATCCGCAACATTACTTAAAGTCAGTTCTCCCACCGTGTTACAGATACATCTGACCATGACAAACAGCTGCTAATCTTTTCTCATCAATCAAGTTTATCTGGTCAAGTCGGGTCTGAATCCATTCATCTTCATCCAAGCTTACATCCTTCATAATTCTCACAGAGGGAATCTGAACTTCAATGGGTAAAACTGCTTCCATACCATAGACAAGGGAAAATGGGGTTGCCCCTGTTGAAGTACGCATGGTGGTACGATAACCATGAAGAGAAAATGGTAACATCTCATGCCAATCTTTATATGTAACTGTCATCTTTTGCAAGATCTTCTTAATATTCTTGTTGGCGGCTTCCACTGAGCCATTCATCTTTGGACGATATGGAGAAGAATTGTGATGTTTAATCTTGAACTACGTGCAGAGATCAATAATCATAGTGTTGTTCAAATTGGTACCATTGTCTGTGATGATCCTTTCAGGGATGCCATATCTGCATATAAGATTATATTTGATGAATCGAGCCACAACATTCTTGGTAACAGAAGCAAATGAAGCTGCCTCTACCTATTTTGTGAAGTAATCAATAGCTACAAGGATGAACCGATGTCCATTAGAAGCAGTAGGTTTGATTTCACCAATCATATCAATGCCCCACATGGCAAAAGGCCATGGAGCAGTTAGAACATTCAACGGAACTAGAGGCACATGAACCTTATCAGCATAAATCTGGAATTTGTGACAAGTTTTGGAGTGTTGATAGCAGTCAGCTTCCATGGTAGACCAATAATAACCTGCTCTCAGAATCTTCTTAGCCATTGTATGCCCACTAGAATGAGTACCAAAGATCCCATCATGCATGTCTTCCATAATCTCTACTGCTTCTTTCTTATCCACACAGCGAAGCAAAGTTGAATCGTGGTTGCGCTTGTACAGAATTCCATTACCCAGGAAGAATTTAGCATAAAACCTCTTTAGAAACTTCTTATCATTGACAGATGCCCCTTCAGGGAACTCCTGGGTTTCAAGATACCTCTTTACTTCATGGACAAGGCTTTTCTTCTACTCCTTCAGTACTCACTTCATTGCAGTATGCAGGTTTGTCAAATCGATCAATATTAATTCTCGGAGCTTCATCCTCCCAACTAATTTCAAACATAGATGACATGGTAGCTAATACATCTGCCAATTGATTCTCTTCTCGTAGAATATGTCTGTTGCACCCCAAAATTTGCCCTCACAATACAAGGCTTTGTGTTCCCTGAAGGTTCACAAGGTTCACAAGTTTCCCAATACTTACAAGACCTTTCATGATACTCATGAAGTCTACAAGTTACTTTATGAAGTTCACAAGGTTCACAATACAAGACTTTGTGTGCTAAGAAGGTTCACAAGGTTCACAAGGTTCACAATACCTCCCATGAGGTTCATAAGACATTTTATGATGGTTCACAAGGTTCACAAAGTTCACAATTGGTCAGAAGAGTTGACAATTCCCTCAGACAATGCACCTCCTAAGCAGGGCATCCAAAACTAGGGTTTTGATTTTAATCAGGCTAAATGGACTTCCAAGACTTCAAATGAGCTTCATAACATCTTATATGTGTGTAAGAACCCCCATGACAAGTTTCAAGACTTTTCTCAGAAGTTTGCTCAGTCAGATGATCAGATAAGTCAAAATCAGTCAATGCAGTTAAAAAGTCAAACTGAGGTCAATTGTGGTCAAACCAAGGTCAAACTTCATGATTTTTTTGCCAACATCAAGTATATGAAGTAAAATTCATCATTTGATCAAGGTTTGATCATGATTCATCAAGGAGATTTCAGATCATCAAGAATCAGGAGTTTCTAAATTAGGGTTTCCTCAGTAAAAGTCAACTGAACTTTGACCAGCCATAACTCTCACATGCTTCATCACCAAGTCTCCATCAAAAGCTCATTTTGAAGGAAATTGAATTCTCTACAACTTTGTGTCTCACAAGCCAAGCCCAAAAATGCTTCATTTGGAAGGTATGAGCTAAGACATTATAGGTCCTTTTGAAAGTCAACAAAAAGTCAACAACTTCAAAAGGGTATAACTTGAGATTGGTAAATGATATGGACATGAAACCAGTGGGGTTGGTTAGAGGACTCTTCAAGATTTCCAAAATGTCCAAGAACACCCTCATAGCATTAAAATTGAAGGATATGTGCCCTTGCAAAGTTGGGAAATTTTTGGTTGGTTTATGAAGAAAATGGAGGTTTAAAACCAATTTTTTCTAAATGGGCTTGCCATATAATGATCCAATCCATGCAAACACTTCATGCACGACCCACCCATGTAATTTCTGATTTTTTTTATTTTATTTAATATTTATTTGAATTTTATTCATTTAAATACATATTAAATCAAAATAAAATCAAAAAAATCAATATTTAAGGATGATTCTTCTTCTAGAAAGTCATAAACATCATTCAAGACCAATTATCAACATCCAAATTCGTGATAGGCCTAAATAGTAAGAATATATTGGATTTTTTTGATATTTTTGGATGAGAGATTTCTTCATAATCAAGTAATCAATTTTCATGATACAAGATCCATTCTTTTTGACCTAATTCAATCATTATAAATACTTGAAGACATTGCAAGCACTAGGGAACGATTTGGCAGCCTCAAACACCACATTCAAAGTTTCAAAGTTCATCAAAAATCTTGAATTCGGATTCTAATAATTTGTGGTTTTTCAGGTGAATTAAGTATACCAATCGCTTCCTTGAACATCACTGATCATATATCAATAGCCATATGCATCTCAAACTCCAAGAATCGACCAAATCGAATCAAAGTTCTTGAGCTTTTTGTGATTTTTTCGTTTTCATATCTCTGAGTAATATAAATGGCATTGGTTTGTGGTTTCATGTTTGCATTGAACTAATGATTGTTTCTGTGTATTTTAATTTGAGTTTTGATACAGAATTGAAGACTTGCCATGTTAGGGTTCTAAAGAAACCGTGAATTGGGAATTCACTCTTCATTCAATTTTAATCCAAATTAATGACATATTTGGGACCAATGGCCTTCATATAGTTGATCTGGGCAATTAAAATGAATTTATCGTGTGTATTTTTCATGATTTGATATGCAGGAGTTCTAGTGACGGGAAAAATCCGTCACTATAGGCTATTGCGACAGACCAACTGTCACTAAAGGCTAAGTGGACGGACGAAGCTAGGAGATGAAGTTTGGCGCGTCCTGGAAAATTTGAATTTTGTGTTAAATATTTTATGCTTTATTATTCGTTTAATATCACAAGCGAACGCTTGTCTCAGTGGTAGAGCTAGCTTGTGTATTGCGTAAGGGCGCTGGTTCGAATCTTGGTGTTGTGCATTTTTTTTCTTAATTTTCAGGTTAACTATGAAGCATAATATATTATGTTCTATTGCCATTCCAATATCAGATGGGCTCTCCCAGCCGGATGGTCATGCGCGCTTGCTTGTATTCAAGAGGTCCTGGGTTCAATCCTCCCCCAGGCCTTTTGGTTTTTTATTATTTTTGTGATTTTTACAGGACATTGCATAAAACAAATTTGACACACTTCTTCATCACACCTGCGTGGCTGGACCAGTGGTAGGTTTTGTTGATGACAATCTGAACGTCCTGGGTTCAAATCCCACCCAGGTAAGTTCTTTTTACCACTTTTTTTTCTGTTTTCATTTATTTAATTAATATGTTTAATTGCTTTCTTATTCTTTATTTAAAAAATAATTATACTAATATATATATTCAAATAATTCTAAAATACACTTTATTTTCTAAAATTCTAAACTTTTATTTTTCTCAATTTAAATTATTTTCTTCAATTATGTAATTAAATTATAATATGTGCATGTTTATTCCAATAATTTTTGTATATTAAATTAAACCCTAAAAAATATTTTCTAAACAAACCCTAATTTTAAGAAACCCTAGTTTGTCTTATATAATTATTAAAAACCTAATTTTATTTTCTAAATTTTGTAAATATAGTTATTATGTACATATTTTAATTAATATAATTAAATAATAGTTAATCACATTTTAATAATATTATATCTTTGTTTATAATTAATTATGTATGTAAATGGCAAAATTTAATAATTTCTCATAATATGTTCATTGTTTATTTAATTTGTTTATAAATTTTAAATCTTATAATTACTTAATATAATTACTCTTATTTTGCTATTAACCATTTAAATTTTGCCTTTTATTATTGTTACTAATCATATTATTTCTAATCTATTTATTTAATTATGCTTATTATTATTTCTCTAACCTTATTTGTTTTTAATTATTATTATTACTAACCCCTATTATATTTATTTATTGCTTATTTATTTATTTTTTCTTAATATTTATATTTATTTATTTGCTATTTATTTTAATTGTTTATTATAATTATTGTAATTGCTTCTTGGTGTAATTTTGTAAATAGTTAATTTATTTAATTTTTTTTATGTTATGGTTAGTAATTTAGGGAGTGTGAATATGTATTCTACTTAAAATAAAATTTAGATCATTTAAAATTATAAGATAAATTAAATTAAACACTCACACACGTAAGTCGATTTTTAATCGCCATCTCACTTTCTAAGGCTATCCCTCAATGTTGCCTAATCATAAGATCAAGTGGGGTGTATAAAGCAAGTCCCTTAAAAGAAAAATCATCAAGTCCCTAATGGTTGCCTTTAAAGATCAAGTCCCTTTTCGAATAATGATGATAGTCCCTCCTAAATGCTTAATACACCTCACAGTTGCCTACATAAACAGATGTCCCTCATATGTCCCTTACATCCAAGGTAACGACTACCTATTCCTTAATAATAGGGATAGTCTTACCATTTAAAGGATTCAAGAACAGAAAAGACTTAAAACTTAGGGTAGGTTCCTCTTAGATACTTGCTCACTCTTCAAAAACACTTCAAACATTTCACACATTTCAAACAATTTTCAAAACAAAGGTTTTTTTACGCATCTGTACATGGATCATTATCAAACTCTTAAGAAAATTTTTATTCACACACTTCACATTTCAAAAACATTTTAAAGTGAGCTAAGTAACTAAGAGCCCATGGATAACCATGGATGTAAAGGGTGCTAACACCTTCCCTTTACATAACCTACCCCCCGGACCCAAAAATCTTTTAAAAAGGTCTTTCCTGTTCTTTTATGCCTTTCCTTTGGATAAAATAAAAGTCGGTGGCGACTCTTGCTATCCGCAACATAACTAAAGTCAGTTCTCCCACCGTGTTACAGAACTGGCGACTCTGCTGGGGATTTAATAAAAGAGGGGTACCCTTAGGAATTAGATCACTTTAAAATTGTTTGCCTTGTTTGCTTTATACTTACTTGTTGGGTGCTCTTATGTGTGAAAGATCCTAACCCGGATCTAGTGTACCTTAGGTAAATGGCAATAGACCAAGGAAACTGTACGGCGTATACCGATATGGTTGATCTGGTGGCCATAGTTAGTGTGACTTATTGGTTGGTGCTTATGTTCCTTAAGTCAAGTTGAGGATAATATGAGGCTGCCATATGTTGTCAATACACTAACTAACTTTTAGAACCCTAGTTATCCCATCTTGGCCTTTAGAAAGTAGTGAGATAACCGGCTTTGGTGAAGACCGAAGTTGGTTGATACTCGATACTACACTCATTGAGATCTTAAACTTGGAGGGTTTTGGTTGGCAAGTAAGTTGCCTACTGAACAACCACCCTTGTGAAGGATCAATGATATTGAGATCCCTTAGAATCTGGTTACTTTTATAGGACAGGATGAACCAACTAAACTTCAGGGGAGGGTACTTACCTTTAAACCTCATGCAAGCCTTCAAACCTAGGGCTATTGTGTGACTTGTTTGTGTGTGCCACATGTTTGTGATTGAGCATAACATCATAGCATCATCATGCATCATAAGCATAGCATTTTCACTAACCATTTCAAGGACCAAAGGATTTATCTTTGTTCTTTGTTGCAGGTCATGGCTTCTGCTCGTAGAAACACTATCAGGATCAACTTTGTGGGCATACCTGCTAAGCTTAAAGAGTTAGTTTCTCAAGTGTCTGATCACTCCCAGTTCAACAAGACACATGGTTACCTACTGGATCTAGTCACTTCAGGGTTCAATGAAGACATGATGAGTGTTCTGTTTCAGTTCTTTGACCCTAAGCACCATTGCTTTACATTCCCTGACTATCAGCTGGTTCCAACCATGGAGGAGTTCTCTAAACTTCTGGGCATACCTGTTCTTGATCAAAGACCCTTCACAGGCTTGGAGAAGGAGCTTAAACCAGAGGTTATTGCTGCAGCTCTACATCTGAAGAAGTCTGACATTGTTCTAGAAACGAGGAGCGGAGTTAAGGGTATTCTTGCCAAGGTATTAATGGATAAAGCTCAAATGTTCTTGAAGGCCATGAGCTATGATGCTTTTGAGGAGATCTTAGCCTTACTGATTTATGGCTTGGTATTGTTCCCCAATCCAGATCAGTTCATAGATGTTCATGCCATCAACATATTCCTGAGTCATAATCTAGTGCCTACATTACTTGGAGATATCCTGCATTCTCTTCACACCCGAACTACAAGGGCAAGAGGAACTTTGATGTGCTGTATACCTTTGCTTTCTAGGTGGTTTATTTCTCACCTTCCTCGCTCAGTAATGAAGAATGAGCAAGGGTTCAGATGGTCCAAGAGGATCATGTCACTTTCCCACTCAGATATCCATTGGTGCTCCAGATCTATGGAGAAGGTCACCATCATTGACCGTTGTGGGGAGTTTCCTAATGTGCCACTTCTAGGCATAAGAGGAGGCGTCACCTACAACCCCTCTCTAGCTTTACGACAGTTTGGTTACGCTCGGAGTGATGGTCCTCATGACATGTTGATTCAGGGCATTGTGTTTGATTACGACAACGATCTTCAAGGTTACCGTCAGAGATTCATACGAGCTTGGGGAAAAATAAACAGGGTTGACAGCAAGACACTGGAGCCTAAGTACATTATTCCTATGGAGGCTTATCTCAGATGGGTGCGATCTCGTGCTCAGACTCTCATGATGCCATATCCTGCTATTCTGCCAGTTACCATGGAACCTGTTGCTGAAGGAGACACTGCTTATACCATCCTTCACCCAGACATGCCTACTGACATGGAAGACTTACAAAGATCCTGGATCCAGTTGAAGGAGCAAAGGGATACTTTCGAGGCTCATTACAAAGCAAACCAAGAAAGAATCCTGGAACTAACAAAGCAACTTCATGAGGAATGGAATCTCAACTCATACCTCAACACAAAGAGGAAACGCCCATGGGAGACTTAAAACCCCATCTTTTGTACTTATTTTCATTTTTGCAAGCCCAAGAGGCAAAACAAAGTTATTACTAATAAAAGTTTACCTTCTTGTTTGTTTAAGCAAATTTAAATCCTGCGGTCCTTGAAAACATTGCATATGCATTCACATATCATCTCATTGCATCACAGGTTTATAATTGTGCACAGGTTTCTCATCTTCTCGCTGTTTATTTCAGCAATGGCTCTTGAACAATAAGTTAAGGATCTTCAGGCACAAAATGCACAGTTCCAAGAGCTGATCCTGAACTTGTCCAAGGGACAGGATGAATTGAAGACACTGCTGGCTAAGAAGAAGAGTCTTGAGGACAACAAGGATAATCAGCTGAAACAACTACAAGCTGAGATGACAGAAATGAGGATCCAGATGAATGACCAGATGGTCCTTATTCGAAGTTTAGCTCAGGGGAAAGAAGAGCTGAGAACCTTTGTCCACAAACTTCAAAGTGATAGAGTCAGGGATCTAATAGTCAGACAACCTCCATTAAAACAAGCTGATTTGGTTGAAAAGAAAATGAGGATAAAAGAAGGTAAGAAACCGGTTGCCACTGATTGTTCTTCAGTTGAAGAAGAAAGACCTGATAAGGTTGATCTACCTCAACACAAGGAATGTAAAAGGAAGTTCATCAAGTTCAGCACACCAATGTCACAAGTTTTGCAATGCCTGTTGGAGATGAAGCTAATTTCCTTGGAAAATTCTCCTAAAAATCCAAACATCTCTTCTCCTCGCTATAATCCCAAGGCAAAGTGTAAGTATCACTCCAACAGTCCTGGACACGATACTAATAACTGTTGGGCATTGAATAAGAAGATTCAAGATCTGATTGATGAAGGAATCCTAGAGGTTACTCCAGAAGGTCAAGTTGAATTTTATTATCGTCCATCAAACACCGAAGCTGCAAGACAAGTAGCCCAAAGTAACAAGAAAGGAAGAATACCTATGCCTGTTGAGATATGGGGCACCTTGGGGCATCCAAGTGGTAAATTTGATTTCATAGTGAAGTATACTGCTCCTCAAAGTTCACAGATTGCAATTGAGGACATTCAGCCAACTGGATGGGACAACATTTGAATTTTCATTTGTAATTTCTTTTATTTGTTTGAACACTTACTATTATGTTGAACTTTTGTTTCATTAAGGCACTGCATATGTTTGTCTTGAATTAATCCATTCGTTCCACTATATTTTGAATTATGCTTCTTATTTCTATCTTGTGATATTTAACTCCTGATAAAGCTATAAGCCTGTAGAGGGAGGATGACGAAAACAATACCATGATCTTATGCAGTATACTTTTGAACAGACTATGCTGACGATGTACATGCATTGTTTCAATTCCTAAACAGTGGAGATATAAGGAAGTTAATCCCTAGTCAACCCTTTTGAGCCTATGAAGTAGGAGTTTTTATTCTCGCACAAATTAAAACCCTTATTCATAACCCGGGGCAGGGTAGTTACTCGGTTAACTCAAATATGCCAATTATATGTGTTGTACACAACTAATGATGGTTCTCTGTAATCATTAAACCTGACAGTCAATATCCAGCAAAAGAACAATTCACTAAGTCAAAACCTATGAAGGAGACTTAGTAAAACATTAAGACATCCCGCTGACTGTAACCTTGAAATAAGCAGTTCAGGCAAAAAGAAGGGATAACAAAGTCAAAAGAAAAAAGGAGGTCACTATGAATCCTCAACAAAGAAAGATGACTGAATGTTCAAATAAATTTTGGGTTTCTGAACCATCACAAATATCAGTGTTACAATTCCAAACTCATTTGAGCCTCAATGCATAAGTTAACTGAGTATAGGACGGAAGAACATCATGGAGAATGGGTTGGGTACAAATAAATTTGAGCCTTTATCCTTTGTTTCTTAAACCATGAACCAGGCCACGTTATAACCCTTTAAAAGTCCTAACTGAAGCATGGTTAGTTCGAAAGCGTATTGCTACAAAAAGGTATCCTGACTCCTTTAGGGCTTGTTATAAAACTTGAGTTAATATCACAGTTTTCACAAAAAAAAAAAAAAAACAGTTTTTCTAAAACAACTTGTTTCAAAACTTCAAGACAGACATAAGCATTGCATTTTTGAATATATTTGTTTGCATATACCTGAGTGTTTGACAAATGGAGAAACTTACAGAATGAATGTTCATAGTCCTTCCGATGAACAAAATTGCTTCCTGAATCAAAGTCCATGTATACAAAGGGGCATAGTCATGATCTCCCAGTCAAGGGGGCAGGCCATGATACTGCCTAACTCCAGTGGGGCTATCAGGACAGGATTCAGTTATGTTTAAGTATCCAGGGGCAGATATCCACATCTGTCTAAATTACCGAGGGTAACATTACAAAGTTCATAATGCCAAGGGCATAGTCACTGTTTCCCAATCAAGGAGTGTACCAACTTACTGTTCAGTTCATTCGGGGCAATCAGTGCCAGATCCAACAATGCTTAATAGCCAGGGGCAGCTCTTCTCATATATTTGAATTACCAAGGGTAACACTGCAAAGTTCATGATGTCAAGGGCATATTATTATGGGGCATTCTGCTTAGTTCTCCTGAGGTAACTACATTCAGATATTCCCCTTTTGAGACAATTCATCCTCAACCAAGGGGCAATGCTTTCTTTTCAAATCTAGCATCCGGAGCGTATGTGGTCCATCACAATTTGAAGACACATTCCTCTCATTGTGATTACCTTGATATTGGATTCTCAGCAGAAGCCATGGTGGAAATTAATTGTCTACGCCGGTAGTATCAGATAGTGTCAGTATCATGTCTTCAGGTCCAGCTGTGAGGATTTCTGGGAAGGTATTCAGAAAAGTTAAGAAGTTCAGGAGCTCTAAATCCAACTGGTCATACACTCTCGAAGTTGAAACGATTCTGTTTTCAAGTTCAGCTTTACTTTTCCCTCTGAATCCAGATTTACTTTTACCCTATTTGCATAAGAGAAGCGTCCATTGGTTGTGTTTGAATGCATGAATGCTTTTAATATGATTGATGTTTACCAGAAATGCATGAAAATGCAGTAATAGTATTTACTAAGTACGAACGAGGGAAGGATTTCAACGAAGCTTCGCCGGTTCATCTTTACAAGACAGCTACAAACCCTCAGTAGGACAAATCCATCTTCATAAAGTCTCATCTCCCCTGGAATTTATATCCATCTCTTTTATCCTCATACGGATATACGGGAAATTACTTTCCAATAAGGGTACGACGAACGAAGACGGGGGTTATATCTGCTCTACTATCAAACGAAGACGAAGGTTATGTATACCTTACTATTCCCAGCAAACGGGAGGTTATATATGCCTTACTATTCCCAGAAGACGAGAGGTTACATATACTTTACTATCCCCAGCATACAGAAGGTTATGTATACTTCATCATCAAACAAGACGGGAACGAGTTCCTCATATTCTTCAGCAACGAATCGGGATTTATTTTCCCTGACCAGCAGTTGTTATATGAATATATCCAGACGCTTCAGACAGTGTCATATCATACATACATTATTTACATCATACCATAGCATACATATCCATGGATACATAATACATTACTTAAGTACATCATATCATACATGCATACATAATGCATAAACTAATACTATTATACAAATGCTACCTTGTTTTCAGGTTAAATATCCAGCAAACAAACTTATGATTATCAGGATTGCTTTATCCTCCTGAAAGCATATCATCCATCAGGACTGCTTTATCCTCCTGAAAACTTATCATATCTCGAGACTGCTTCATCCTCTTGGGAACATATTACTACACCAGGACTGCTTCATCCTCCTGACAGTTATCATCATTACTTCAGGATTGCTCTATCCTCCTGAAAATTCCTATTACATCAGGATTGCTTTATCCTCCTGAAATCACATTACTACCTCAGGATTGCTTTATCCTCCTGACAGCTTTTATTACATCAGGATTGCTTCATCCTCCTGAAAGCATATTATCAATACCTCAGGATTGCTTTATCCTCCTGACAGCTTCTTGTACATCAGGACTGCTTCATCCTCCTGACAGCTTCTCATACATCAGGACTGCTTTATCCTCCTGAAAACTCCTATTACATCAGGATTGCTTTATCCTCCTGAAAACATATCACTATATCAGGACTGCTTCATCCTCCTGAAAATTCCTAGTACATCCGGATTGCTTCATCCTCCTGGAATCATATTATCAATACCTCAGGATTGCTTTATCCTCCTGACAGCTTCTTGTACCTCAGGATTGCTTTATCCTCCTGACAGCTATCATTATACCTTCATATTCAGGACTGCTTCATCCTCCTGATAGCTATCATCATTACCTCAGGGTTGCTTTATCCCCCTGACAGCTTCTTACTACATCAGGACTGCTTCATCCTCCTGAAAGCTTTTATTACATCAGGATTGCTTCATCCTCCTGAAAGCATATTATCAATACCTCAGGATTGCTTTATCCTCCTGACAGCTTTTTATTACATCAGGACTGCTTCATCCTCCTGAAAGCTTTTATTACATCAGGATTGCTTCATCCTCCTGAAAGCATATTATCAATACCTCAGGATTGCTTTATCCTCCTGACAGCATATTATCAATACCTCATGATTGCTTTATCCTCCTGACAGCTTTTTATTACATCAGGACTGCTTCATCCTCCTGAAAGCTTTTATTACATCAGGATTGCTTCATCCTCATGAAAGCATATTATCAATACCTCAGGATTGCTTTATCCTCCTGACAGCTTTTTATTACATCAGGACTGCTTCATCCTCCTGAAAGCTTTTATTACATCAGGATTGCTTCATCCTCCTGAAAGCATATTATCAATACCTCAGGACTGCTCCATCCTCCTGACAGCTATCATTATACCTCCATATTTTGGACTGTTTTATCCTACAAGACATGTATCTGAAGAACTTTCCTCCAAGTGGCATCTTTAAGCCCACTCAATCATATTCAACTAGCCATCTGTACCACTTTATGCACTGGTGAGTGCAAATTTTTGGGCTTTTGTGTTCAATCCCCTTCAACCTTCCAGGTCACGACTGACAAACATACCAATCTAACCCCTCAGGTTTCAGAAAATTGAACAGGGGCAGCTGTTGCACCCCAAAATTTGCCCTCACAATACAAGACTTTGTGTTCCCTGAAGGTTCACAAGGTTCACAAGTTTCCCAATACTTACAAGACCTTTCATGATACTCATGAAGTCTACAAGTTACTTTATGAAGTTCACAAGGTTCACAATACAAGACTTTGTGTGCTAAGAAGGTTCACAATACCTCCCATGAGGTTCATAAGACATTTTATGATGGTTCACAAGGTTCACAAAGTTCACAATTGGTCAGAAGAGTTGACAATTCCCTCAGACAATGCACCTCCTAAGCAGGGCATCCAAAACTAGGGTTTTGATTTTAATCAGGCTAAATGGACTTCCAAGACTTCAAATGAGCTTCATAACATCTTATATGTGTGTAAGAACCCCCATGACAAGTTTCAATACTTTTCTCAGAAGTTTGCTCAGTCAGATGATCAGATAAGTCAAAATCAGTCAATGCAGTTAAAAAGTCAAACTGAGGTCAACTGTGGTCAAACCAAGGTCAAACTTCATGATTTTTTGCCAACATCAAGTATATGAAGTAAAATTCATCATTTGATCAAGGGTTGATCATGATTCATCAAGGAGATCTCAGATCATCAAGAATCAGGAGTTTCTAAATTAGGGTTTCCTCAGTAAAAGTCAACTGAACTTTGACCAGCCATAACTCTCACATGCTTCATCACCAAGTCTCCATCCAAAAAAATCATAAATTACATGGGTGGGTCGTGCATGAAGTGTTTTCATGGATTGGATCATTATATGGCAAGCCCATTTAGAAAAAATTGGTTTTAAACCTCCATTTTCTTCATAAACCAACCAAAAATTTCCCAACTTTGCAAGGGCACATATCCTTCAATTTTAATGCTATGAGGGTGTTCTTGGACATTTTGGAAAGCTTGAAGATTCCTCTAACCAACCCCACTGGTTTCATGTCCATATCATTTACCAATCTCAAGTTATACCCTTTTGAAGTTGTTGACTTTTTGTTGACTTTCAAAAGGACCTATAATGTCTTAGCTCATACCTTCCAAATGAAGCATTTTTGGGCTTGGCTTGTGAGACACAAAGTTGTAGAGAATTCAATTTCCTTCAAAATGAGCTTTGGATGGAGACTTGGTGATGAAGCATGTGAGATTTATGGCTGGTCAAAGTTCAGTTGACTTTTACTGAGGAAACCCTAATTTAGAAACTCCTGATTCTTGATGATCTGAGATCTCCTTGATGAATCATGATCAACCCTTGATCAAATGATGAATTTTACTTCATATACTTGATGTTGGCAAAAAATAATGAAGTTTGACCTTGGTTTGACCACAGTTGACCTCAGTTTGACTTTTTAACTGCATTGACTGATTTTGACTTATCTGATCATCTGACTGAGCAAACTTCTGAGAAAAGTCTTGAAACTTGTCATGGGGGTTCTTACACACATATAAGATGTTATGAAGCTCATTTGAAGTCTTGGAAGTCCATTTAGCATGATTAAAATCAAAACCCTAGTTTTGGATGCCCTGCTTAGGAGGTGCATTGTCTGAGGGAATTGTCAACTCTTCTGACCAATTGTGAACTTTGTGAACCTTGTGAACCATCATAAAATGTCTTATGAACCTCATGGGAGGTATTGTGAACCTTGTGAACCTTGTGAACCTTCTTAGCACACAAAGTCTTGTATTGTGAACCTTGTGAACTTCATAAAGTAACTTGTAGACTTCATGAGTATCATGAAAGGTCTTGTAAGTATTGGGAAACTTGTGAACCTTGTGAACCTTCAGGGAACACAAAGTCTTGTATTGTGAGGGAAAATTTTGGGGTGCAACAATGTCCAAAGGTAATATCTTCAAAATACGGGATCAAAGACAAAACATGCTCTTTGTAAGGGATAAGATTAGGATGTCTGGTGTCCCAATCCCCTTTAACTTGACTGACTACTAAGGCTGAATCTCCATACACATTCAAAAATTGAATCTTCATTTCAATAGCAACCTTGATACCCATGATACACGCTTCATACTCAGCCATATTATTGGTACATTTAAAACAGAGCTTTGCAGTAACCGGTGTATAACAACCTTTAGGAGAGATAATCACAACACCAACACTGTTACCAAGCGCATTAGAAGCTCCATCAAAAACCATAGTCCATCGGAATCCTTGTCCAGGTCCTTCATATTGTCTAGGTTCTTTAGTAACAATCATAATATCCTCATCTGGAAACTCAAAATTCATAGATTGGTAGTCATCCACTGCTTGATGAGCCAAATGGTCATCTAATACACTTCCTTTGATTGCTTTCTGAGTAGTATACTGTATGTCATATTCTGTCAAGATCATTTTCCATCTTGCTATTCGTCCGGAGAGAGCAGGTTTCTCAAATATATACTTGATTGGATCCATTTTTGAAATCAATAAAGTGGTATGAGTCAACATATACTGTCTTAGTCGGCGAGCAGCCCATGCCAAAGCGCAACAAGTTTTCTCGAGCAGTGAGTATCTTGTTTCACAGTCGGTAAACTTTTTGCTAAGGTAGTATATTGCCTGCTCTTTTCGACCAGAATCGCCATGTTGCCCCAGCACACACCCTATTGAGTTATCCAATACTGTCAAGTACATAATCAAAGGTCTTCCTTCAACTGGTGGCATCAATATGGGAGGTTCCTGTAGGTACCTTTTAATTTCATCAAAGGTTGTCTGGCATTCATCATTCAATTTCAATACTTGATCTTTCTTCAACAACTTAAAGATTGGTTCACAAGTAGCAGTCAACTGGAAAATAAATCTTGCAATGTAATTCAATCGTCCCAGGAAACCTCTAACTTATTTTTTCAGTACGAGGAGCAGGCATCTCTTGTATAGCTTTTACCTTTGCAGGATCTACTTCAATACCTTTACCACTGACAATAAAACCCAGAAGTTTACCAGATCTAACTCCAAACGTGCATTTGTTTGGATTTAACCTCAACTTGTATTTCTTCAACCTCTCAAACAACTTGTGCAGGTGATCAAGGTGCTCTTCTTCATTCTGAGATCTGGCTATCATATCATCCACATATACCTTTATCTCATGGTGAATCATATCATGGAACAAAGCTACCATAGCACGCTGATATGTTGCCCCAACATTCTTCAAACCAAATGGCATTACCTTATAGTAGAAAGTGCCCCATTGTGTAACAAATGTAGTCTTCTCCATATCTTCAGGTGCTATCTTAATCTAATTATACCCAGAGAAACCATCCATAAAAGAGAATACCTTATGCTGAGCAGTGTTGTCTACCAGAACAGCAATATGTGGAAGTGGAAAATCATCTTTTGGGCTGGATCTATTCAAATCCCTGTAATCTACACACATGCGTACTTTACCATCTTTCTTAGGCATTGGCACCACGTTTGCAACCCATTGTGGATAAGAAGTAATAGATAGAAACCCTGCATTGAATTGTTTCATCACTTCTGCCTTAATCTTTTCTGACATATCTGGACGCATACGACGAACCTTCTGTTTTATCGAACGACAATCCTCTTTTACTGGTAGATGGTGAACCACAATATCTGTATCCAATCCTGGCATATCTTCGTAGGACCAAGCAAAAACCTCCACATATTTATGTAACATCTGAATCAACTTGTCTTTGATACTATCTTCTAATTCAGCACCTATATTGACTTCTTTCCTATTTTCCTTGGTCCCCAAGTTCACGACTTCAATTGGTTCCTCATGTGGTTGTATATCTTTCTCTTCTTGCTGTAGCAATCTAGCCAACTCTACAGGTACTTCACAATCTTCATCCTTTCCATCCTCGGCTTGATAGATCAGATTTTCGAAGTCATAATTGGCAATAGCAGAATTGTTATCAATAGAATCCAGAGTGGATGAATATCTGCATTTAGTGATGTGGGTGTCTGTAAGAAGACATAGTTTTTTTTTATAAAAGAGAGGAAAAAATAAAAGAAAGACAAAGAGCACAACATTTATGAAAACGAGAAACGTCCATTGATTTTATTGAATGAAAATGTGCGAATGAAATCACAACCCTAACAAGCATACCTTTGTGCCCCGGGCAAGGCACAAGGCTTAAAAATAATTAATTGTTCAAAGTTACAAAAAATAAATTTTTTAAAAAATAAATAGCATTTACTCCTGACTAAAGGAGATAGGAATAACGTCTTCAGCTTTACAATTGTTGAGTCCATCCCCTATGGTAGGAAAAATCCAATCGTCCAGGTTGTGACCTTCATCATAGTCTTCTACAGCATTGACTTGGTCCTTTATGATTCCTCCATGAGTGATACGAGCAACATGAACACGACGAACAACCTTTTGAGATTCTGCAGTAAAACCCAGACCAAACTTGTCAGACTTGTAAGGAATGTCAGGAAGCTGACCCCAAATAGTACAACCACCTTCTTCAACCACAACTCTAACATCTTTGAGGGAGGCCATTATAGGAGGCACTCTAGTAATCACAGGAACTCTTTTGACAACAGGGGGAGCTTCAGCAGCAGGAACGACCCAAGGAACTACTTCAAATATCTGGCAAGGAGTCTCAACAAATTCACCCTCCATCTCAACATATTTAAAAGTATTCACGTGACTGACCATATATTCTTCCTCCCCATAAACAGTGACAATTTTTCCTTTCATTGGATATTTCAGCTTCTGATGTAAAGTGGAAGTCACAGCACCTGCCCCATGGATCCATGGGCGCCAAAGCAAACAAGAGTATGCAGGACGAATATCCATCACATAGAAAGTGGAATCAAGAACTTGAGAACCTACTTTAACTGGAAGATCCACCTCTCCATGCACCATTCTTCTTGAACCATCAAAGGCCTTCACCACCACATTACTTGGCCTTAACACCACATCATTCAAATTGAGCTTGTCTAGAACCTCCTTAGGTAATACATTTAATGAAGAACCATTATCCACCAATACATGAGACAAAGTAGTGCCTTTACACTCAATGGAGACGTGCAGAGCTTTATTATGGTTTCTGCCGGCAGGAGTCAAATCAGCATCATTAAAACCCAAGCCATTATTACTAGTTAGATGAGCAACGCAATTTTCAAATTGATCCATAGAGATTTCATGTGGCACATGAGCAGTCTTCAGGAATTTGATTAAAGCCTTGGCATGGGCTTCAGAACATAATAACAGAGATAACATGGAGATTTTGGAGGGAGTATGCCCCAACTGGTCAACAACATCATAATCACTCTTACGGATAATCTTCAGTACTTCTTCCATTTGTTTAGAGAGATCTTCATTAACTAGTGCTTCAACTTGGACAAGTTCAATCACTGGTCCTTTGCCCTGAGCCTCAGTATTTGGCCCAGAGTTAGAGATATGAACTGGAGCAGCAGCTTTTGAGGTGTTTTCTGGAGAGAAAATTCTTCCACTCCTGGTAACCTTATTGGATCCAGCAATATTGTCCACATCAAGATTAACATTAGTAACAGGTGCATCAGTCAAAGGTTTTTGTTTGACACCATGGATATAAACATCAGAACCATAATTCCAGGGTATAGCTTTGTCAGAAATGTATGGGATAGGACCAGGAGTAGTAATAATCATTGGAGCCACCTTTGGCTCAGGAGTAATCTTCACAGGTCCTTTAGAAGTGATCCTTACTGGACCATTGGAAGTAATCTTCACAGGGATCTTGTTAACCATAGCCGCATCTTCAAATTTCGCATCTCGAATCAAACCTCCACACAGACTTTCCATAGAAGGGGTCCTCTCAAATAGTATAGTATAGTTATCTATCAGGCGTTGAATACCTGACCTCAACCTCCAACAACTATCAGGTTTATAGGCACGGTAAAAAAAATCTTCCCTTCAACCCGAAAATAAACCTGCTTGCACAAGCTTCTTCTTGACAATAGCTATTTCAGACACAATACGAACATAAACAACCTCATCAACAACATTAACAACCTTCTCATGTTTAGGCATGGGAGCAGTAATCACATTAGGAGTCTCCGGAGGGTCAAATTCAATCTCTCCATTCTCAATCATATCTTGGATCTTGTTCTTCAATGACCAACAACTGTTAGTATCATGGCCAGGACTATTAGAATGGTATGCACACCTTGCATTGGGATTGTAACGAGAAGAGGAAGTATTGATATTCTGTGGTGGATCTTTCAAAGTGATCAATTCTCCTTTCAACATATGCTGCAAAGCTTGAGCCAATGACATATTGAGCTTGGTAAACTGCCTCCTAGGCTTGGGATGATTATTCTATTGTTGCTCTTGTGGCGGAGGTGTAGGATTAGAAATTAAAACAGCTCCCACAGATTGGTTACGATCGTTACGACTACGCTGGCTATACACAACATTGGATTCTTTCTTCCCAGGAGGGGGCTTCTTAGTAACACTTGAAGAGGCAACTATCTGAATATTTCCACTTCGTATCCCACTTTCCACACGTTCTCCAGTCATTATCAACTCAGTGAAGCCAGATGATGAGCTTCCAATGAGATGGCTATAGAAAGGACCAGTCAACGTACTCATGAACATATCAACTAATTACCTGTCAGTCAAAGGGGGTTGAACTCTACTTTCCAGATCTCTCCATTTCTGAGCATACTCCTTGAAACTTTCTTTGGCATCCATGGACATGCTTTGGAGTTGCATGCGAGTTGGTGCTAAATCAGAATTGTATTGGTACTACTTATAGAAAGCCTCAGCAAGATCATTCCAGTTGCGAATGTTGGTACTCTCCAGTTGATAATACCATTCCAGTTGGGATCTAGACAAACTCTCTTGAAAGAAATGTATCCATAACTTCTTATCAGGAGTATGAGGTTGAATTCTCCTAACATAAGACCTTAAATGCAGCTTTGGGCAAGACACACCATCATACACCACAAAAGTAGGAACCTTGAAACCTATAGGGATGGAGACTCCAGAAATCAAACTCAAATCTTCAAAGTCAAACCCAGAATTCTTCTGTAGTTCCATGGCATTCATTCTGTCTACCAACATTTTATACTTCTCTTCACTAGCAGGATAATGATAATAATTCTCCTCAAATTCAGAATCTTCCATAGTGTCATGAAGACTGCCTCCTTCTCCCTCAGAGTTTTCAGACTCCAGATTCTCAACCTCTTCTTCTGTATTGACAGGTCCTCTGAATCTTCTGCCCAGGTTGATAAGGCCCACTGATTTTCTAGCCTTCTTCTTCTTCTTAGTCAGAAATGTCTTCAGCTCATCTTGTCCCTTGGACAAGTTCAGGATCATTTCTTGAAATTGTGCATTTTGAGTCTGGAGATCCTTAACAGTCTGTTCGAGAGCCATTTCTGCTGAAATAAACAACGAGAAGATAATATACCTGCTTATAAGAAACCTGTGATGCAATGATATGGTATGTAGATGCATATGCAATGTTTTCAAGGACCGCAGGATTTAAATTTGTTTAAACGAAAACAAGAACAAAATTTTATTAGTAAATACTTAATATAAGTTTTGCCCGTTGGGCTTACAAAGAAATGATAATAAAATACAAAATATAGATATATGGGGTTTTAAGTCTCCCATGGACGCTTCCTCTTTGCGTGGAGGTACTTGTTGAGGTTTTGCTCTTCGTGAAGTTGCCTTGTTAGCTCCAGAATTCTTTCTTGACTAGCTCTGAAATGAGTCTCAAAAGTATCCCTTTGCTCCTTCAACTGAATCCAAGACTTTTGCAATTCTTCCAAATCACTGGGCACGTCTGGATGAAGGATGGTATAAGGAACATCTCCTTCAGCAACAAGCTCCATAATGACTGGTAGAACAGCAGGATATGGCATCATAAGAGTCTGAGCACGAGATCGAACCCATCTGAGATAAGGTTCCATAGGGATAGAATACTTTGGCTCCAAAGTGTTGCTGTCAATCCTGTTCACCATGCTCCAAGCTCGTATAAACCTTTGACGGTAACCCTGAAGATCGTTGTCGTAGTCAAACACAATACCCTGAATAAGCATGTCATGAGGACCATTACTCCAAGCATAACCAAACTGACGTAGTGCTAAAGAAGGGTTGTAAGTAATACCTCCTCTTATGCCAAGGAGTGGTACATTAGGGAATTCTCCACAACGGTCAATGATAGTAACATTCTCCATAGATAGAGAGCACCAACGAATGTCTAAATGAGAAAGTGACATGATCCTCTTAGACCACCTGAACCCTTGTTCATTCTTTATTACTGATCGAGGAAGGTGAGAAATAAACCACCTAGATAATAAAGGTATACAACACATCAGAGTCCCTCTAGCCTTCGTAGTACGAATGTGAAGAGAATGTAAGATATCTCCAAGTAACATAGGCACTGGATTACGAGTCAGAAATATGTTGATGGCGTGTATGTCTATGAACTGGTCTGGATTAGGGAACAATACTAAGCCATAGATCAATAGGGCTAAGATCTCCTCAAAAACATCACAACTCATAGCCTTCAAGAACACTTGAGCTTTCTCCATCAATACCTTAGCAAGAATACCTTTAACTCCGCTTCTCGTTTCTAGGACAATGTCTGATTTCTTCAGATGTAGGGCTGCAGCAATGACTTCAGGTTTAGGTTCCTTCTCTAAGCCTGTGAAGAGTTTCTGATCAAGGATAGGTATACCCAATAGTTTGGAGGATTCTTCCATTGTAGGAACCAGCTGATAGTCGGGGAATGTGAAGTAATGATGTTTAGGATCAAAGAACTGAAACATGACACTCATCATGTCTTCATTGAACCCTGAAGTGACTAAATCCAGTAGGTGACCATGCCTCTTGATGAATTGGGAGTTTTCATAAACTTGAGAGACCAATTCCTTAAGCTTAGGAGGTATTCCTACAAAGTTGATCCGGATAGTATTCCTACGAGCAGAAGCCATGACTTGCAATAAAGAACAAAGATAAATCCTTTGGTCCTTGAAATGGTTAGTGAAAATGCTATGCTTATGATGCATGATGTCATGATGTTATGCTCAATCACAAACATGTGGCACACACAAACAAGTCACACAATAGCCCTAGGTTTGAAGGCTTGCATGAGGTTTAAAGGTAAGTACCCTCCCCTGAAGTTTAGTTGGTTCATCATATCCTACAAAAGTAACCATGTTCTAAGGGATCTCAATATCATTGATCCTTCCCAAGGGTGGTTGTTCAGTAGGCAACTTACTTGCCAACCAAAAACCTCCAAGTTTAGGATCTCAATGAGCGTAGCATCGAGTATCAACTAACTTCAGTCTTCACCAAAGCCGGTTATCTCACTACTTTCTAAAGGCCAAGATAGGATAACTAGGGTTCTAAAAGTCAGTTAGTGTATTGACAACATATGGCAGCCCCATATTATCCTTAACTTACTTAAGGAACATAAGCACCAACCAAGAAGTCACACTAACTATGGCCACCAGACCAACTATATCGGTATACGCCGTACAGTTTTCTTGGTCTATTGCCATTTACCTAGGGTACACTAGATCCGGGTTAGGATCTTTCACACATAAAACCCAACAAGTAATATAAAGCAAACAAATCAAACCATTTAAAGTGATCTAATTCCTAAGGGTACCCCTCTTTTACCTAGTAACTCCCCAGCAGAGTCGCCAGTTCTGTAACACGGTGGGAGAACAGACTTTTAGTCATGTTGCGGATAGCAAGAGTCGCCACCGACTTTTATTTTATCCAAGTGGAAAGGACATAAAAGAACAGGAAAGACCTATTTTAAAAAAACTTGGGTTCGGGGGGTAGGTTATACAAAGGGAAGGTGTTAACACCCTTTATATCCATGGTTATCCATGGGCTCTTAGTTACTTAGCTCACTTAAATTGTTTTTGAAGAGTGTAGTATGTGATTAGAAATTTTTTAAGTACTTTGCAATGATCCTCGTATGGATGTATACAAATCCTTGTTTGAAAATGTTTTGAAAGTGAGGTGTAAAAAGTATTTTGAAATTTGAGCAAGCAACTAAGAGGTACCTACCCTGGATTAAGTCTTTCATGTTCTCGTATGTTCTTTCAATGGTAAGACTATCCCTATTATTAAGGAATAGGTAGTCGTTACCTTGGATGTGTTAAGGGACAAGCGTAGGGTCATTGTATGGTCAATGAAGGCAACAAGTAAGGGTGTCTTTAGCAATTCGTAGGGACTATCATCATTTATTCGAAGGGACAAGATCATTATCGTAGGCAACCTCGAAGGGACTTGATCTTTTAAACTGTAGGGACTATGATGATTTTATAAGTGAAGGGACTTTGCTTAAGACACCCCTATATTCGAGGGACTTGACCATATTATTTTAAGGCAACCAAGAGGAATACCTTAGGAAGTGCAAGATGGCGATCAAAGATCGACTTACGTGTGTGAGTGTTTATTTTCAAATATTTATTCTTTTTATTTAAATTAATTTTCTAAGTTAATTTTAATTACATTTAGGTTATACACACCCTAAAGTTACTAAACATAGCAATTTAATAAAGTAAAATACGGAAATATAAAATCTACGCTATTACATGGCTTATGGACAGTTACAAAATAATCGAGCAAGAAAAAATAAATTACAATATAATAACCTATACACTTTTCTAATAAGATAAATAAAATAAAATTAAATATAAAATAATAAAGCAACATTAAAAGAATAAAAATATTAAAATAAAAATTAGGGTTAGTAAGTTAGATTTATTTTTAGAATTTAAATAAGTTAGAAGTTAATTAAAATGTATATAATATATTTAAATAATAATGAGAACAAAGTATTTATAAAATAAAAAAAGTTATTATGAAATATTCTAATTAGGGTTTAAGTTTATTAGGGTTAATAGGAAAATTAGGGTTTTAGAAAATAATTGAAGTTTTAAGTAATTAAAGTTTCAAATATTTATTTACAAAATATATATAATAAAAATTATGTACAAAATTATTATAAAATTAATTAAAACAAATAATTAAGAAAAATTATGAAATTAATAAAAAGTATAAAGTTTAATTATTAATTATTTTTTTTAAAAAAAGAATTAGTGGCTTTAATATTAAACAAATTAATTAATTATTAATAATTATAAAAATATAAAAAAAGAAGTAAAATAACAAAATAAAAGTGGGGAGGCCTGGTTTTGATCCCAGGACCTCCCCCTTACCACAACAAAACCCTGCCACCGGGCTAGCGTGCGCTAGTGAACAATGAATGAACCCTAATCAATAAATATTGAACCTGGTAAATATGCTGAAATAAAACAACCAAAACGCAAAACCTGGGAATCGAACCAAAGTTCAAATGCTTCCATACGCACATCAAAACCACTGGACTACCTGCGCTTCTGAGAATTAATATACAAACTATTAATTAAATAATAATTCAACATTTAAAAATCCAATTTCGCGCGCAACTTCGTCTTTAACCTTCATCCGTTGGCTTAGGTTTTAATGACACTTTTTTCGTCACTAAAACTTGTAGTGACAGATTATGTTCGTCACTATAGGACCTGCACACATGAACACACATACTACACCAAACACATTGTTTCAAATGACTTAAATCAATTAAATAAAGGGTCCTAAGTCCAATTATCCATTTAATTTCAAATGAAATCACGTTTTGCTCATGGTTCCCGTTTTGAAGCTTATGAACCCTAGATACGGTGTTTGGAGATTAAGGGCATGATTCTTCAAATTGAGGGTCCAGAAACGTTCCTTGCACTATCACAAACATCAAACAATCATCAAATATCATTTAAAACAAACAAATTCATGAAATCGAAAAATTCATATTCAAGCATAAAACATGATTCAGATTGATCATATGAGCATAGTTTGGATGATGTGAATGATGCATATACGTTCATTGAACATCATAAAAGGTATTGCAACCTTTGTTTTGCCTTGAAATAACCTAAAAATCAAAATCCGAATTTGACTTTTCTTGGTTTTTCTTGACTTTGATCCTTATGTTCTTACCTCCAAAATTCTCCCTTTGTGTTTGTACTGAGTTATACTCTTATAGTGGAGTGAGATTAGGTCAAAAAAATAATGGATTGTTTGGGCTTTTGGATGACTTGATGGTGAAGAAAGATCAATCATAATTTTGACAAAAAATCATATCTTTTCATACTCCAAAGGGTGTGCACGAATTTGGGAGTGTATCAAACCATCTTAATGTTATTTATGAGCTTCTAGAACAAGAATCAAATCTAAATATTGAGTTTTCATATTTTATTTTGATTTAAATTGATTTTTAATGAATTAAATCAAAATAAATATAAAATAAATTATAAAAATCTGACTAAATGAGAATTGGGTCGTGCATGATGTCATGGTAAATATTGGATCACAAAATTGCAAGCCCATGTGGAAAGAATTGGTTTTAAGACCCCATTTGCTCAATATACCTCTCAAAAATTTCCCTACTTTGCAAAGGCACAAATCCCTCAATTTTAAGGCTATGAAGAAGTTCTTGGACATTTTGGAAAGCTTAGAGAGTCCTCTAACCAACCTATTTGGTCTCATGTCCATATCCTTTACCATTTTCAAATTATGCCCTTTGGAAGATGTTGACTTTCTGTTGACTTTTAAAATGACCTATAATGTTTTAGCTCATACCTTCCAAATGAAGCATTTTTAGGCTTGGCTTGTGAGACATAAAGTTGTAGATAATTCAATTTCATTCAAAATAAGCTTTGTATGGGAATTTTTTGATGAAGCATGTGAAAGTTATGGCTGGTCAAAGTTCAGTTGACTTTCCTTAAGAAAACCCTAATTAGAAACTCCTGATTCTTGATGATCTGAAACTTCCTTGATAAATCATGATCAACACTTGATCAAATGATGAGTTTTACTTTATAAACTTGATTTTGGCAAAAAATCTTGAAGTTTGACTTTAATTTGACCATAGTTGACCTCAGTTTGACTTTTTAACTGCTTTAACTGATTTTTGCATATCTGATCATCTGACTGGGCAAACTTATTGGGAAAGCCTTGAAACTTACCATAGGGATTCTTGAATACATGTGAGATATTATGAAGCTCACTTGAGGCCTTGAAACTCATTTTAACCTGAAGAAACACAAAACCCTAGTTTTGGACACTTGGCTTAGGATGGGGCATTGTCTGAGGAAACTCTCACACTTCTTGACCAATTGGGAGTCTTGAGGACCTTATGATCATTTAGAAATATTGAGATATATTGTATTGATTGTGGGAGGGAAAATTTTCGGGTGCAACAATTCCCATTGAGTATGATGGATGTAAGGGGTGCTAATACCTTCCCCTTGCATAACCGACTTTCGAACCCAGACAATGGTTGCGACAACCTTTGTCTTTATCTTTTTTCGACTGGTTTTTATCTATATTTTCCATGCCCCCTTTTGGGAATAAATCAAAATTAGGTGGTTACTCTCATGTTAGCCCAGTCGCGATCTTTTATCGTAAGGTCGTATTTTTTGAGGTGCGACAATTGGCGATTCTGCTGGGGAATGTGGTTCAACCCTATGCAAGCCAAGCCTAGTCTAGGCTGTTCCACGCTTTTTTGGATGTATTCCTTTATATTTTACTTATTTTTATTGCTTTCTTTATCGTTTTCCATATTATATATCTTGTGGCTCCTTGGTACTATGATATTGGATAGATACTTTGATTGCAAAAGAAATTTGAGGGAAAGCTATACTCAAGTCTATGAGTATATGTAACACCCCAGAGTTGTTTTTAAATTAATTGATGTGTTTTCTTGTGAATTTTGATGTTTATGATGTTATTTGATGTTTTGTGGAGTTTTGGGGATGACTTAATATATTATTAAAATTAGAAATATTAATGTTTAGTGGGATTAGTTTATTATTTGAGATTAAATAAAATAAAATAAGAGGAATTGGAGGATAAAAGTAATGTGGCCATTTGATGAGGAATTAGTGAGGGTATTTTGGAGAAGGTCTATTGAGGTTTTAGGGGTAAGAGTGACAAAAAGAGAAAAGGGATTTTGTGAACGATCATTAGAACGATCACACTTTTGGGAGAAGAGCTCTGCAGAAGAGGAGAAGTTAGGACTTGAAGGTTGGAAGGATTTTCGAGGAGATTATCGAGAAGCTTACGGAACTTAAGGTATGGGGAGTTATTTTCATTTTGATATTATAATATGAGAATGTAATTGGGGGTTTTGAGGTGTAGTTTTAGGGTATAGGGTTTGATTGATAATTTTGGTTTTTGGTTGATGATTTGATGAATATAATGTTGTTAGATGATGTATTTACTGTTATTATAAGTAATGTTGATGTTGGGCGTGATTCCGCTGTTATGCTGATGTTATGCTGATGTTAAATGAGGATTTTTACTGAGTTTATCACAGAAGAGGAATTCTGGGAATCGTAGAAGAAATCTGCAAAATTCGCAAAGCTCGCTTAGCGAGCACAACCAAAGAGATGGGCGCTTAGCGAGCCCTGAAAAGTTTGAAAAATGATTTTTGTTTGTTCCAATGACTGTTTCCTTGCGGTGATTTAGGTCTCAAGTTATGATGATGTTATAGAATTGTCATATGATGTGTTTGGGGATATTTGAGTAGAACTAGTGGTTATATGATGTAGGGTAATTATTTGATTTTTCTTTGAGTTATGAAGCATGAGTATATGATGCAGGAGTATCATGTTAAATGAGTAAGTGATATGATGTCCTATGAGTATGTAATATGACGACATGAGTGAGTATGAGGAATGATGGTTAATAATGAATGCAGATGCAATGTTATGATGTTTTTTAGGATGATGTATGTATATTGTGTCTTGCATTCATGGAATTGAATTATGAGGGGATTTCGGTCCATTGGTAGCTTCAATCTCATTGTACAGATTGAAGTGATATGATGTTATGATGTGCTCCCTTAGGGGAGGGTTGATGGCCCAATGTCCATCCATGAGGATGTTTCGGTACCACATGCATTATTAAGAGGTTGCATATCATTCTAAATGATATAGCATGCGTTGCATTGATTTTGTGTAATGATGAGATGTACTTGAGTTTGTGTATAAATGAGTTATGATGAATGTTATTATGATGTGATGATAATGATGTTATGTATAATTGAGCTAGTGATGATAGATTGATATTGTTGTTATGTTTTTAAATTCTCATTTTCTATATTATTTTATTGAATGTGAATTTACTCACCCTGTCTGCCTTCTGATGATGGTCTATTATGTCATCCTGCAAATAATCAAGGTTAGCTCGGTACGTGCTTAACTCTGAGATAGTGAGTTGTCGAGTTAGTTAGAAGTGGAGTCCCGCTCCGTGTCCAATAACATCGGGAAGGGTTCTCGCTTGAGTTGATTTTGTTTTATTTTGATTAAGATGTTAATTTTGTTTAAGTACTTTGATAAAAGGATAATTAGGTTAATTTATGAGGTTTGTTTTATTAAAGTGGAATTTATGACGTATTGTTTTTTTCCGCTGCATATTTATTGAGACAAGATTTAAAGTGTTTTCATGATTTTATTAACCCGTGTTACGGGACAGGACTCAATGTGATGTTTATGATTTTTGTTTTGAGAAGTAATGTGATGCCCTTTTTCATGAATTTTACTCTGATATTTGATTTTAATTTATTAACTTGTGATGGTGTAGAAAGGGTGTTACAGTATACACATAAGATTATGAGATGTTATGTAATATGGGCTCCCGAGAAACTACTCTCGTGGACGGTCGATACGAAGACCTCGCTTGAATTAGATTCTGATGTGAATGCTAACAACCGTCATATTTATGGAGTTGACAATCAGTGTTTTCATTGGGATCACCGACTCTCAGGACCTTTAGAACTTTAAACCGTTTGGCCAAAACAAAGATTAATGGTCGCGTAATATGGGGCACCAAGGGTTTTTTCCTCGCGTAGTTCTATACGAATATCTCACTCAGAATAGACTTTCTCAATGGAGTTGATTGACTGTCAAACAAATGACATGTCCATCAAACAATTGAGAAATGTCCGTAACTCCAAGACCTTTGTTTGAAACCCCGTGTCAATGGTCGCGTAGTATGAGGCAACATAATGTTTTTTGTCGCATAGTTTGATAAGAAGATCTCACCCAAAAGATATTTATATGAGGGAGTCAACAACCGTCATGTTTATGGCGTGTTTGATGAACAACCATATGGATTTATAACTTTGGGATTCCTTATAACTCTAGAGCCTACCTGGTGAGATCCATGTAAGAAGAGTGGTCATCCTTATCCTTCATTTGTACCTCGGACTCACGAAATCCCATGATTAAAGATCCTGGATTAACTCGAGAAGCTGATCCTGTGATCCTGGATTGTGACACTGCATCCATATGCATATAATTTCATTTTACATCAATTGTGCATTTTGCATTTCATTCCAAAAACCTGAAAACTCATTCTATCTTCCTTCATCTCTAGTAAATCATGTTGATTCCTCGATACTCCCGCGCTGCTCAAGCCAACATAACACGAGTAATGGATCAGATTCAACAAAGGCCATGTCGCCACAACTGACCTGTCAGTGAGAGCTTTTGAAGGAGTTTTCGAAGACCAAGCAAAATAGTCTCCAACTTTGAAAAAGTCAGCAGTCAAATCAAGAGAAGTTCATTCCTCAAATGAAGGCAGTCATCATGCCATTTATTATTTTGAATTCTTGTATTTTGTATTATTTGTCTAAGCACTATTTGATATTAACATTGTTATTCATATTTGGTTTTGTTAATGTTATTCTTGTGTATATTTTGAATTAGCCTATTCGCATTCGCTCATAATTTCTGATTTATCAAAAAAATCACAAAAATATTTTCTCACTTCGCTTTCTTATCAAACTGATGTTTTAGCAAAGATTTGATGGAGGATGATGAAAACTGAATATCCATAAGTGTTGTGGTATGATTTCTTATAAGACATTTTCGATAATGTACAAGCATTTTTCAAATCCCCAAACACTGGAGAGATAAGAAGTTAATCCGTAGTCAACCACTTCGAGCCTGGAAGTAGGAGTTCTTTCGGATACAAACCCTTACACTTAACCTGGGGTCGGGTAGTTATTCAGTTGTCCTAACTACACCTTCAAATCGCAAGATGAGACATCCTGTCGGAGGACCATCAACAAATGTCTTGGCAGTCACAATATTCCACATAATCAAAAAAAGAAGAAAATGAAAAAAATCACTAAGTTGAGCACCCAAAGGGATACTTAGTCAAAAAAAGAAGAATCATAGCAAATCCCGGTGGACCAAGCGCTTCAAAAAGCAGTCCTGGAAAATCCAGACCAACCGAAAGGAACAATGCAAGGAAATCTATTTAGATTCTATTGTTTTTGTTATATACTGTTATTTTGTGTAATGCTATCTTGAACAAGTTTTTATGTAATGCTATTTTGTGTAATGCTGTCTTTGACAAATTTGTCTAACGTTATTTTGAACATGTCAAGTGTTATGAACAAGTAATGTTTCTGTAATGAACAAGTATTAACTTTATGTTATAGAAGAGTGTTATATCAAAGTGTTATAGAATTTGTATTATGGTATTATGATATAATGTTTCTGTAATGTTTCAAAGTATAATGTTTCAAAATGTTTCTGATATATCAAAGTGTAATGTTTTTTCTGGTATAATATTTCTGTTATGTTATAGAAGCATCAAAGTTATGCATAAATTTTATGTTATGGTATAATGTTATGTTATATAAGCAGCAAAGGTATGCACAAATTTTGTGTTATGATATAATGTTAAAGAAGAATCACAGTCATGCACAAATTTTGCACAAACATCAAACTTATGCAGAAATTATGGTCCAAATAACATAAAATAATGGTTACTTTAACAAAAGCATAAATGTGATTTCAATAATGGTAACTTTAATACAAGCATAATGGTCCAAATAACATCAAACTTTTTGCACATACATGTAACAATAACATGTTTTTGTCAACAACTTTTACAATAGAGTTGAAAATAAAGTTGAAACTTTTACAAAAACTTAGTTACTAAAACAAATAACATAAAATAGCACAAAATATTCCAGATCTTCTTCCATTTGATTATGTTCTTCAAAGCTTCCTCTTATTCCATATTGTTGAGCCTCAAAACTTCCACCATTTTTTTTGCTCCTACCATCTCTTTTTGGCTTCTTCCATCTCTTTACATTGCATTTCAATCTTCCATTGTAGATTCCTCAAGGTTTCCTTTTTTTCATCTCTAGATCTTCATAGAACCATTCAAAAAATCCACACCCATCATTTGTGTGTCTCTGTACATATTGAGATTGAAAAATGCAGTGCATGCATTTAAATATCTGAAGAAGAACACAAATAAATGGAAGATGTTTGGAATGAAAATTACCTTAAAATGTTGACAACCCAAAAAAAACTTTCTGTAATTGTTGATGGTTCTTGCCTTACGAAGTACAACAAGGTCTCCACAACCACATAAAAGTTTTTCAAAACTGGTATACACTTGGGAATTAATGCGACTCCTTGAAGACGACGACGATCCACACCCATAACTCATGTTTAGATAATGAATTGTCTTTCAATTTAGTACTTTTTGGGAAAGATAGATATAGGTCACAAATTGAGGGTGGATTTATAAAAGTATCAACAAGAAGGAAGAAGAAGATGTTGAGTAGGCAAACAATCCCTCCAACTCAGATTACATGTCAGCAAAACTAACATCATTTTCCCTTATTTAACGGAAAAGACCACTATATACTTTTTTAATAACATAAGGCACCAACTTGAAAATTTTAAAAGAAAGAAGACCAAATTGGACCCAGACCTATAGTTAGAGAACCAAAAAGGTATTAAGCCAAAATTTTAACTTGTTACGTGGAAAACATACTTTGTTTGTGGTGAAGAACCGCGTGCAATCGCTACACGGATCCATAGATGACTTTGCCAACTATGGACCGAACAAATAAAGTATTTTACTACTTACTAGTCTGTTATCGAAAATTTCAGTTACAGATTCCAAATTTCCGGTTTGTCGGAAATTTCTAAATTTCCGGTTTGTCGGAAATTTCTAAATTTCCGGTATACCGGAAATTTCCAAATTTCCGGTAAACCGGAAATTTCCAAATTTCCAGAAGTTTTGTTGGTTAACGAAAACTTTGAAAATTCCCGATATCGTAACCAAAAGTTTGTGTAAATCACCGAATATTTGCAAATTTCCGGTATAAGATACCAGATGTTTCCAAATTTTCGATATTGTATACTATTTTTTTTTTTCAAAATTTTCGATACATACGTGATTTTTCAAAAATTATGCAAAAATACGTATCAAAAATTTCAAATGTACTACCAAAATTTTTGAATTCTTAGATAGAAAAAAAGTAATTTAAAAAAAATAAAATAGTGATTTTTTTTAAAAAAACATAAAATTTTATTAAAATTATTTTATTAAATTCATGTGTAATTTGATGTGCATCTGATCTATGTATAGTGTGATGTCACTTATTTGATAATCTCATATTTATTTAAATCTAATAAATAGATTTTAGTTTTTATTTATTTAGAATATAATAAGATAAATATATGATCTTTTCATTCGGTTTTTTATGGAGAATAATTAGGGATTTGTTAGTGTTTTTTAGGAAAAGGTATCTTGTGTAAGTTTATATATAAGTAAAGAAAAAATGAGTAATTAAGTGCATACAATCTTACAAAATTATTATTCTGAATAAATATTTGTTTATCAATGGGGGACAAGAGGAGAAATGTTTCTTCTTCTGTGGCAGCCAAGTTTAAGTTTATGGAGGAACACTTTAGGGCTCTTCAACAAGGTACTCATATCTTTTCTCTCTCAATTGACTTTCATTTCAATAGGTTTTTGATAAATCCAGAACAATATTTTTTTATTTTTTTATTTTTATTATTATTTACACATTTAAGAAAAAATAAGACAAATGACACTATCTTAAAACTGTACTACACGATTCTTCATTATATGTTTTGAGATTATTGCACTTATAGATAAGAAACATTCATTCATAACCTTGAGAATAAAACCATAGACATGTAGAGGTTAATTTATTTTTAAAAATATTTATATCCAAAATTTATTTTTTAACTTTGAGACAAACACATGAATTTTTTTTATATAAATTCTATATTTCTGAAATAAATAAGGTTTATAACTTTGAAACAAAACACCATAACCTTCTAAGTTAAGTAAATTAAGTTAGGTTAATGCTAACTTGTGTCCATACGTAAAAAATCAAATAAAAAAAATATTATTTTGGAAATTGTGAATTGATTTTAATAAAAATAGTATTAATTTATTTAAAATTAATTTTTTTAAAATCAATCAATTTTATTAGTATATTTAAAATTGTAAAAACTATTTTTTTTAGTGAAATTATAAGAATTTACTAGACTGATCTTTGATTTTATTCTTAAGAAGTTTCAATTTAAAATTTGATTGGGTCAACATTGATAAATTCATCTTTTATAATATTATTTATTCACAATAAATAATATTAGTGTGTGTCTAACCTATGCAATATTGGATAGGATAAGTGGTAATTAATACACAATTTTTATTGAAATATCATGTATTAATTATACCTTATCCTATGCAATATTGTATAATAATGCTTCACTAATAAATTATTATAAATAAATTTTAAACGTATATCCTATGAAACTATATTAAATTAAATTTGTTATTTTTCTGTTTTTTTACTAAATACCTTTCTCTTTTTATATGATTCAAATCATCCAATATTATTTATTTATTTATTTTTCTGGTTTTAGCATGCTTATGATTAATTAATCAATATTTATTAGAAATTATTCCAAAACTTAAATGATATTTGATTTTATTTTTAAGAAGTTTCAATTTAAAATTTGATTGGTTCAGCGTTGATAAATTAATCTTTTATAATATTGTTCACTATAAATATAAATAATATTAAGTATTCAACATATCTAAAAATTAAACTATCGTATAAAAAATTGTTAAGTTTTATAATTATTTCAAGTTGTTTAATGAGAATTATATATTTTTTTAAAGAAATAAAATATTAATTAAGAATAATTATCAAATCCTTACAGAAAAAATATATGATAAGTTTGTTAAAATTTTAAACGTATATCCTATGAAACTATATTAAATTAAATTTGTTATTTTTCTGTTTTTTTTTACTAAATACCTTTCTGTTTTTATATGATTCAAATCATCCAATATTATTTATTTATTTTAACATGCTTATGATTAATTAATCAATATTAATTAGAAATTGTTCCAAAATTTAAATAATATTTTATTTTTATATTCTTCTATTGCGGTAACTATTTTTTATTTTTTTTTAGCTATGGAAGAAGAATTTCATATTGAGAGAATTTTCATAAGTAGTCCACCTTCGATGGAAGAGATTAATTCAACAATGAGAGAATTTAATACTAGTCATAGAAATGTATGGAATAATAGTTATGAAGATTATAGGATGATGGAGATGGCTTCTATGGGAGCACTCACTCCACCAAGAAAGTTTGGTTATCTCCATCATAACAACTTCTTCCTACCATCTTGGAGAGGATGGGTGGTTTTAATGGCCATGGATTGTCTCGATTGTCAATATTTGCAAGCAATAATCGAAGAAGGCGACCCAAGATATATTGCTATGATTCTCTCTGAAATAAAGAATAATTTACATGAGCTCATGAAACACCAGTTTGGCAACTATCTGATTCAAAAGATTTTTGAAGCAAAGAACGGCATCACTAATCTTCAAATAGATTCTATCGTTTACTTGAATATCCCTGATACTCAAAAGTTCGGTGACGTCTGCAAGAATAATCACGGGTATTTTTTATAAAAAAAAATCCTACAAACCATTTGATTTAAAATTTATTCTCTTAATTTTATTGATATTATTCATTTAATTCTACCTTTCTTTTCCTGCAGAACTCGAGTTCTGCAGATCATGCTAGAGAATATTAAACATCCATTCACAGAATATGCGGTATTGCATATGATGAAGCCGATCATTGTTGAATTGATGAAAAATATTAATGGTGGTTATGTCATTATACAATGTGTGAAAGTCTTTCCGCTCATACTCAAAAAGGTTGTATTATAAATTCAAATTAGATATTACTCCCTTAGTTATTTGTCATTATCATATATTAAGGTCTTTCAAATTATATAACTTGTACAGGTGATCATGGATGAATTAGCAAAATATTGTGTTGATATTGCAACGCATAAGATTGGATGTTCAGTTGTTCAAACTTGTCTTAAAGAAAGTGGGGTACTGGCCGTAAATTTAATAACAACAATCATCTCAAATGCTTTGTTGTTAGCAGAAGATCCTTACGGGTTTGAATTCACATTTTTAGACTTTTTTGTTTTAGTTTAACATAAGATATATTTCGTAGAATTTGAATGTTTATTTTAAAGTAGTATTTTGATAAATATTTTTTTTTTATGTTTGAAGAAACTATGTGGTGCAATTTGTAATTCAAATGAAGTTCCCGCTACTAAATAAACGGATGATAGAAGAATTTTCTGGAGAATTTGTTAGACTTTCTATGAACCAACATGCTAGCAATGTGGTGGAAGATCTATTGAGATATTCTTATCAAGACGATGTTCATGCTATAGTAAAGGAATTAATAAGAAGCACCAATTTTTTGAAGGTTATCCAAGATCCATATGGGAATTATGTTGCACAAAGAGCACTAAAATGTACCAAGGTTTGTATTCCAACATTTCTAAAATTTAATGATGATATGATTCATATTTTTCTTTAATCATTTTTTCTTCGTTTTGTTTATTGCAGGGCTATCTACGTAGAAAACTTTCTTCTCTCATTCGATCATATCGCGACGAATTTCAAAACCATCCCCATGGAAAAATAGTGTTCGATAATACCAAATCAAGGAGAAGATAATTTTTATATTCAAAAGATCACAACAACTTTTAAGCATGATTCATGTGATGTGTCTGAATTGTTAGTTTATAGAGAGTAGTGTAGTATGGTTGTTTGGATAAATTTATGATGTTGCATGTTAGTTGGTTAATTGTTTAAGCAAATGTTATTATTATTTTTAATAATATATCTCTTGTTATGTAGTAAAAAAAAGTTTAAAATGTTGTTTTTATGTTGGCTTGTCAAATGTTATTATTATTTTTAATAATTAAGCAATCAATTTAATAACGGGAATTATTAAAGATACTCCAATCCGATAAACATAACCCACAAAACAAACGAACTTAAATCCCTAAATAATATTGTTACAAGAAATCATTAGAGCATTTGAGTCAATCATACTATATGCAACTAGAATTATATTTATTCCTAATCGGACTTTACCACCACTGAGAAAAGAATATTCCTATGTATGTATACAAACCTTGTAAATTATGTTAGCTTAATATTACCTTAGTGCCATATGTTAAAAATCAAATAAAAAAATAATATTATTTTTGAAATTGTGTGGACTGATTTTAATTAAAATATATATATATATTTTAAATTTTTTTCAATATAAATTTTCTATAAATCAACTTTTTTTAATTTGTGTCCCTATGACACAAGTTAATATTAGTAATTAGTTAAATTAATTATTAAAATTGTAAATTAAATTAAGAATATTTTTGTAAAAAATTTATTTAAATTAAAAAGTAAGTCCTTTTAGATTTATTTTGTGTTTATAATAATTAAATTTATGAAGTTGGTTCTTAACAATCAAGTAACTTATAGTTTTTTTTATCAAAAAAATTATAAACTACTAAAAATAAATATTAAATTTATAAAAAAAAATAGTAACTGTAAAACGAATATTTTAAAACATAAGTACTTATAAACAAAACAAAAAAAAAAAATCATCTTAAAAACCTTAATTTATAAGTGGCTCCCAAGTCCAACCGATAACTTAAATCTCAAATTAGTATAAATTTAAAGGTATTAATTTATTTTAAATTAATTATTTTATATTATTTTGTAAGTTTTTTATTTATTAATTTTATACAAAATAATTTTTTAAAAATCAATAAATTTATTAGATATTTGAAATTGTAAAAATTTACTAGACTTAAATCATCTTTGATTTGATTTGATTTAATTTTTAAAAAGTTTCAATTTAAAATTTGATTGGGTCAACTTTGATAAATTCATCTTCTATAATATTTTATAGAATATTCACACTATTATTTCATTCAAATAGTGTTATTTAAGAAAATAGGAAAATTTTAAACTAACTATTTTACAAAATTTCACAATGAATTTTATCTTCGTGAGTAAATTCTTTCTTATCCATAAATTTGAATTCGGTTCCAATATTTGTAATATAAACTCATTTTAGAATTTTAATTTATTTAAATATAAAATAAAATGAAGAAGTGACCTGACATTAAATTAGAATGTTGAAAGGGAAAAATCAAAACATTATGAAGGGTTTTCTCTTCACTCCCACCGTTTAAACCTTCTTCTCCGACCATGGCTATCCCGGTGGTTATACCATGGAGGTGTTTGGATCCTTCTCCCCCTCACATCCCAACCTCTGAACACAACAATCTCAACATGCCAAATAAATCATTCGCTGAAGTAGTTAATAACGTTTGTGATATTCCGGTAAGTCAACTCCCAAAATCTGTAGTTAAAGGAGATAGAATTTTAATTACTATTCCGGAGGAGGAATACCTAGCAGGTCTTGCTTCTTGCAAACACAACTTACATGGACGAATAATTTGGCCCAAAGGGTCGGTGCCGTTAAAAGTCGAAACGCTGAGGCAAAAGCTCACCACAATCTGGACATCCTTGGGCAAATGGGGGCTCACCTCTCTTGGGAAAGGTTTTTATGAATTTTCTTTTTCCAACATCGAGGATTTACAAAGAGTGAGGTCTGCTAACTTATGGAATTTAAGCCATGGCCTGTTGAAACTCTTTGCTTGGATCAGGGACTTCAACCCTCATGAACAACACCAAACATCTGCACAAGTATGGATTAGGATTTCTGGACTATCTCAAGAATATTGGAGGCCCAAAATTCTCTATGCAATTGCTAGTGCAATTGGAAGTCCCATTTGCATGGATGAACCTACTACCAAATCATTGTTTGACATATCTTATGGGCATTTTGCAAGAATTTTGATAGACCTTGATTTAATTGGGAATTTTAGGGACAAGATTCTGGTTAAAAGGAAGAACTTTGCATTCTTTGTGGATGTTTATTATGAAAATATACCTGAATTTTGTGATAATTGTAAACATATCGGTCACAATTTGAGCAATTGCAGGAAGATGGACAAGACTATAAACCCGAACACAGAGAATCCAAAGGGCAGAAAGGTGTATGCAATAAAACAAATTGTGGACAAGAATAATAATTCTGGGACAAATGAATTGGATTCCCAAAACCTGGATGGAGCTACAACCTCAACTCCGCCTGTGGAAGCTCATACCAGAAAAGATAGTCTTGCGGGTGTAAGTCCAACTATAGCAACACACGTTAACTCTGATTAAAACATAGTCTTGCAGGAACAAAATTTGGAAGCACATACAAGGATTAACTTAATTGAACCGCCAATTACAGTTGCTGAAACACAAAACAACTCGAATCAAATCATTGTTGCGCATGAAAAAACTTTGAGAAACCATGAAGATAACATTGACAATGGCAGACATAATAACCTAGACGATAATGAAGGTGCTTTTGACAGTATGGACAAAATTGAGGTTGTCGAGACAGATAGCTATAGTGGATCAGAATTCGTTGATGCCACTCAAGAGGATGATTCTATTGATGAAGGTGCTTTTGACAGGTCAAATTCTCATGATGCAGCGAATAAATCCCTAAACCAGGTCGTGCAACAAGACATGGTTTTTTTTGAAGCAATCTTGGGCAAACCTTGCAGAAGAGACATAAGCTAATGAAAGGCCTGACACAAAATTCCAATTGGTAGTATTAAAGAAAAACAAGAAAAAAACGAAACCAAACGCGGACCCTCAGTCTGCTGGTCCCAGTACCAGAACTATGGCGGTTTCTCGAAATACTTCTCAATGAAGTGTGTGTACTGGAATCTGAGAGGGCTAGCTAATCAACTAACAAGATTAGCTCTAAAGAATCTAATTTCGACTCATAGGTATGACTTTTTCTTTATTGTAGAACCGTGGATAGCACTGGACAGAATTCCAAGTAAATTCTTTGACATATTGAACCTCAAGTTTTTTGCTACCAATGATATACATGATTCTCTCCCCAATTTATGGTGCTTTTGTGCACCTTATCTTGAACCTCAAATTACCTCATTGGATGATCAACATGTTGCTTTCTCTATCAAGGATGGAAACAATTGCTTCAGTTTGGCGACAATGTATGCTTCCACTAGCTATATTAAAAGGAGAGACCTCTAGACTAAGCTTTCTGCCCTTAGACATTTGATGAACATACCATGGAGCTTCCTTGGAGATTTTAATACGATACTTGGAGCTCATGAACATATAGGGACTGCAAATCCTTTCAAAACTCCAATCGAGGATTTTCAAAATTGGACTGACCGCAACATCCTTATTCATCTTCCCACTCGAGGTGCTGAATTCACATGGATCAATGGTAGGAGAGGGACACATCGCATTGAAAGAAAACTTAACCGCGTTATTTGCAATCAAGACTGGATTAACTTCTGCAACTTTTCCTCTTGCTCCATTCTCATAAGACACAAGTTTGATCATCATCCAATCCTATTTTCCTTCAGTTATCAACAAACTCAAATAAAATCCAGTTTTAGGTTTTTGAGAATGTGGTCTGAGTATCCTAGTTATACCAAGCTTATCAAGGAATGTTGGGAAACTATTTTTCATGGATTTCCTATGTTCATTCTTTCTAAAAAGTTAAAGCTCCTAAAAGAAAAATTTAAGGTCTGGAACAAGGAACAATTTCGTAATGTGCATGAGCCCCTCAAAAATGCAGCCGCCACACTTGATAACATTCACTCCAGAATTCAAATGGATGGACCAAGTGATGAATTATTGGATAAAGAACAAAAAGCGCAAATTGAAATGGAAAATGCTTTGAAGCTGGAAAATATTTTTTGGCATGAGAAATCAAAGGTGAGATGGCACTTGGAGGGTGACAGAAACACTACTTATTTTCACAAAATAACTAAGATTAGGAACTCTACCAAGCAAATCTCCTCAGTCTAACTTGGAGACAACATTTATACTGAGCCAATAAATATATCTAATATATTCACATCACATTTTGAACTTTTCAGCTCCAACAACTCATGCTGTGATAATGGACTTGTGGATGAGGTAATTCCAAAAATCATCAATGATAGAACAAACTCACTCTTGACTGCTCTTCCTACTCCACAAGAGATCCAAAATGCAGTTTTCTCTGTGAACAAGGAGGGTGCTCCAGGACCTAATGGATTTGGTGGTTTTTTCTTTCAAAACTACTGAGATATAATCAAATCTGATGTTATTAGTGCAACACTTCAATTCTTTTAATCTGGTTGGATCATGCCAAATTGGAATGCTAATTCAATAATGTTAATCCCTAAATGCTCTAATGCTATCACAGTGGATCAGTATAGACCAATAGCCCTTGAAAATTTTTAATTCAAAATTATTACTAAAATCCTGGCTGATAGACTCACTGTTCTTATGTCGTTCCTTATCTCTCCGGAGCAAAGATGGTTTATCAGAGGTGGATCCATAGTGGATTGTATCTGTCTGACTTCAGAAGCTATCAATATGCTTCATAAGAAATCATTTGGAGGAAATATTGCTGTCAAAATTGATATTAGCAAGGCGTTTGATACATTAGATTGGAGTTTTTTTATTGAAAATGCTGCAGAATTTTGGTTTCTCTGAACTTTTTTGAACCTGGATTCATAATATTCTCTCTTCTTCTAGGCTTTCAGTTAATATCAATGGGGATCAGGCCAGATATTTTGAATGCAAGAGAGGGGTTAGACAAGGAGATCCTTTGTCTCCCCTTTTATTTTGCATAGCGGAAGACATATTAAGTAGGGCTATTGTCGCTCCCAAAGATTTGCATCCAGGTACAGGCGCGAACGGTCGGCGAAAGGGACAGTGAGAACACACAGCCGTGAACTCACTGGAGAATGAATAGAGTCGCCAGCTAGGCATTTTTATCCCGGAGGAAAGGCAATGCTGCATAGGCCTAGAAAAAGATGGATAAGACGGTTTGCGAACCAGAGAGACTGAGAAAGGGGGTTGGTTACAACCTGGGAAGGTATTAGCACCCAGATTGTCCGTCGTACTCGACGGGATCCACGCTTAAAAGATTTGTGTTTTAAAGGGGTAGTGTCAGTGCAATCTGTGTATAGAATAGCTGGAAAAGATGTACAGGTGTCAGTGCAAAAGAATGTGAAGTGTGATATATACAGTGTCAGTGTGAGACCTGGAATAGGATGCTCAAGATCATGAGGCTCAAAGAATAATGCTGGAAGGAGGGGGAATGAACAGAGACTTTTGTTCGATAACTGTTAAGTTATGCCTACGTATCCTCTCGTGCAATGAGGAAGTCAGAACACCGTAGTTCGACCCAAAGAGACTGAAAGGTGAATTGACTTGTGAACTGCTTACTTGCCTATGCTCAAGTGTATGATCTGTCTGGCACAGATGCAAACTGTCTTGTATTAGACGGAAGAAGCAAGTTCTCGGTTATGAGTGAAGGTGATGAGAAAAGAATCCCGAAGGAGACGATTATTGTTTGTTTTTTGTGTTTTCAGTCTTTTATTGCTTTTGAAAGTTTGTCATAGATTAATGAGCTTAAGCCTAAACCAATGGGTTGGTAAACTCATCACATCTTCCCTCTGATTAGGGGTAATGAGAACACCTTAAGTGTGAAGTCAGATTCTCACACTTAATCACCTTTGGTGTAGGATTAGGATCATTAACCTACTTGTGATTATTTAGGTGTTTTTGTGATTTTGTTTAGTGTTGAGTAATGAGGTTAAGCCATAATCAAGGATTAAACAGACCCATTACACCATCCTAAAAGAAGGATAATAGATGAGAATGTTTAAGCTGAGGAAAACTCCTCAACTTAATCCATGATTAGGGATTAAACCCATGACAAAACAAGCCTTTATTAAGTGGATTTTAGATTAATGATATGATGATGAAGTGAATTTTATTGTTTGTAAGACAACTTGAGGGGGACTTGTCCATTAACACTAGGGTCAGTCCTTCTTAACCACTTAAGGAAGAATTAGGACCCTAATGCAAGGCCCAAGTTACAAGTGTAATGTCTTGATACTTATTAAATGAATTGATTAAGAGATTTAAACACCTTAAGGGTTTAATACTTAGGATTAAAGTTATACACTCCATCCTAAGAGAAGGATGCAGGCATAAGCTTAATCACAAAGTATTAAAGCCTTTAGGGTTTAGTCCCTGATTATGGGGTGAGAAGAGAAGACTCAAAGAGAGACACAAAGGTAAAAACTATGGGGGGACTAATCAAAACCCTAATTCATTATCATGCTTGGTTGATCCTAAGGTTTGTGAGGTTTCACCAAGAAGATCTTCAATGGAACCACCAGGAAGCAGATGAACAGGATCAAGAGAAGCAAAGTGACTTGCTTCATTCAAGAAGTCAAGTCACTTGAAGAAAGAAAGTGGGAGGAAGAAGAATGAGCAAACTCAATCTCAAACACAAATAGAAATGCAGCAATGGATGCAAGAGAGATGAAAAGAAAAAGGTATGAGAAGTGAAGGCAAATTCACTTCTCAAGTTCACTTACCACCTGAAATGTTAGAAAGAAATGCAATGCAATGCAAGATGAGATGAAATGATATGATGCTAAGCAAAACCAGAAGCATGTTGATGATGATTATGATGTTATGAGGTGCTGCAAACATGAGGCAAGACAATGGGGATGTTCATACAAGATCATGAATGCAAATGATGCAAGTTAAGGAGCATGAACAAACATGAAATGTTATGAAGCATACAAGACAAAAGACATGGCAAATATGTAATGCAATGATCAATGATGCTTTATACATGTCTTAAGATGTCAAATGAATCATAAGAATGCACAAAATGCAAAGACAAGTCATGTTATGCAAGGAAATGCAAGAGGGATGCAAATGAAAACCCAAATTAGGGTTTATGAAACAAACAATCAAACACAAACCAAAAATAGAAGCAAACCCTAAGATAAAAAAAATGGAAAATGGTACCCAAAGAAACCCTAGGCTTATGATGATCTACTGCCCAAAGGGGAACTCTCAACTCTCAACCAAACTCAAGTTATGAATTTTCTAAGTTATTAGGGTTTTTTAGGGTTCTTAACAAAAGAAATGCCAAACAAATAGAAAATGCAAGATCAAATCATGGCCACTTTACCCTAGAAACTACATGCCAAACACAAAACAATGCAAGAAGAATCAATGTCTCAACCTTCTCCAATAGGCAGAAATGAATTTTTGAACTTATGATCAAAATAATGCATAAAAAATGATTTAATTTAATGAAAAATTCTTAAAATGCATCAAGATCAAAAAAGAAATTTGGTTTGAAGGTTGGACAATGTTTCTAAATGTCTTAGAACATTTCATGAATTTTTTTGTAATTTTTAAATACCTAAAAGTATTTTTAATCAATTAATTCCCATTAATCAATTAAAAATAATCTTTTAAATATTTAAAAAATACTTTTCAATGATAAAAAATAAAATAAAAATATTTTTGTGTCATAAAAATTAATAAAACCCTAAAGAAAAAGTTTCATAATTTTTATGAATTTTTAACTATTTTTAATAAATTATGCAAGTTTAAATGAAATAAAATGAAATAAAACAAATAAAATGAGAAGTAATCAGATTGGATGGCTGGGATTGCTCCTGGATTCAAACACGTTGACTGCGCGCGCTAGTGGAGGGCCAGGATTGCTTCTGGTCAGATTAAATTAATTGTGGATTAATTAAACCTAACACGTGGATTAGGGCATAAACAGCTAATCTGGGCCATTCAAAAGAGAGGGAAGTCAGCCGGTCAACGCTCATCAACGCTCAGCATTCAAACTTGACTTAATTACGAAATTAGGGCATAAACACTCTCAGGTGGCCGGAGAAGACTTCCGGTCGTCTTCTCCGGCCAGAAGCTCACCTGAAAATCTCAAAACCTCTCAATACGTACCAAAAATGAAAACCAAGAACATGTAAATGATCCTTATCCTCTCACGAATCAAACCCCTAACCTAAAACAAATTTAAAGTTCCTAAATCAACTGAATCGAAGCAAACAATTTCTAGGGTTCGTGAGCTTCAAACACAAATTAAATGCTCAAAACAAAACCATTTCAAAAACTAAAGGTACCAGAATGATCAGTGCATCATGAAGAACAAGTTTGTAACATAAAAAACCATTTCTGGAAAAATTAATTTCGAGCTACCTGAGATTTGGAGCTTTCAGTTTAGGAGCTTTCTGGCCACTTCCTTTGATGCAAGCTGCTCTACTTGATCCCCCAAATGTGTTTGAATGCTCAGAATGAGTTTGTGTTGGCTGGAGAAGGAGATTCGACAGCTTCTGCTCAAGCTTGCTCAACAATGGCAATGGAGTTTCAGGCACTCTCAGGTCAAGGTGATGGGTTGTTTGAGGTCTATGCAGTGTGTAGAGAAGATTTGTGGTATTGGTTTGTGTGTTTGTGAGCTAGGATGGAAGATTCGAAAGTTTTTGCAAACTGAAGTAAGTAATGGCAGTGGGATTTCTTGGCTGTTTTAGGCTTGTGCTTTGGGTGCTGGGTGGCCTATGGAGTGTGGTGAGAGGATTGATGAAGGAAGTTTTAGTGTTTGATGGCTGTGTGAAGGGATTCCAAGCAAGTTGCAAAATGGGAGGTTTTTGTGTAAGTTGTGAATGAGGATCCTTCAGCCTTTGTTCTTGTTATGTTTAGCTTGCACATTGTCCACATAACTCTCTCTCATTGGTCAGTTGATGTGACTTGTGCTTTTTTGATTGGTAAGTTACCTTTTGCAAAAAGTCAAAAATTGTGTAAGACAAGCATGGTGAAGTGCTAGCTTGGTACAAGGCCTAGGGGCTGCGCAGCATGGGGGAGGTGAGTGAGCCAGCAAGGTCAGCATCCAAGTTCACAAGTTGTAAGAAGTGATCATGAGTGTTTTGCAAGTTGGTTGGCTTATGTTTCACATGTGATCCTTTGCATAACCAAACATGAAACCAAGGGCAAACTTAGTTCAAATCTGATTTTTGTAACTTAGAGAATGTTCACATGCTGATTTGAAGTGGATTAGAGGCTGCACTTGGCTTTGGTTCAAGACTTTGCAAGATTTTCATTTGGTGCATAACTTGAAAAACAATGATTTTTGCCAACTTTGCATTGCCATAACTTTTGATCCAAGAAGAGTTTGATCATGTTCTTGTACTTTTTGAAAAGGGAAAGATGAGATCTACAACTTTCATGACCAAAGTTTTTCCATTTGAAGCCTTTTTGGATCATGAATCAAGGCTTGAAAATTGACCTAAAATGAGGCATTCTTGAAAAGTCAACTATGCCCAAAAAGTCAACATTTGCAAAAACCCTAAATTCCTGATTTTTATGAACTTCAATCTTCTTCCATGATCAAATAAAGATCATATACACTCAAAATGATGAAGATCACCCATTGGTTGGGTCATTGGGGGCCTCAGATGCCCTGATTTTACACTGACTTGTCTGAAAAGTCAACTCTTGATCAGATGACTTCCCCATGGAATTTCTTCATGAAAATTGATATGCATACTCCCTATACCATATAGAGACCAATGGAAACAAGAATGACCAAAAAATTTGGAGTTATGGCCTCTGAAACCAAAACCCTAATTTTCAGTCAACTGTGCAGTTCAAACTGGCTTTGCATCACCTCAAACCCTAGTTCTTGTGATTCCTTTGCAACTTTGACTTTGAGGAGATGGAATATGACATAAGAACACACATGGACCCCTTTGAGTTGATTGGTAGCCTTTGGAATGGCTCAAGATGCCCTGAGGTTGCTCAGATCACAAACCCTAGGTGCAGATGACTTAGAACCAATGCAGTGAATCAAAAATGAAATGTGAGATGACATGATTGTGTTTATGCATATGAGATGATCACAAGCCATGGTGTGAATGGGTGAGGGCAAATTTGGGGTGTTTACAGCTGCCCCTATTCAAACATGAGTTAGCTGTGCAGGATGTAAGCGACGGCTTAACAGGCAAACAAGATAACTTGTGGTTGAATACCAAAGACAGTCCAAAATTTGCACTCACAAAATGAAGAAGAAAAGGGATATAGATTGTAAAAGCAAAATAAAGTATATTGTAAAGTGTGGGCGACGGAGGACGACCGTCGAGCAGAGGACGACTGCTGGGTAAAGAGGTATGTGAAGCAAAGCGATGACGTGGACGGCCGACATGCTGGTAAAGTGTATAAAGCGATGACGGGGACGGCCGACATGCTGGGGATAAAAGGTAAAGCTAAGATGGGGACGGCCGACTAGCTGGGAAAAATAGGATATTATGATGGGGACTGCCATCAAGATAAAGCTGCGAAGTTCTCTGGGGATTAATGAAACACGACGGGGACGGCCGTCAAGTTCATAAAGGTCAAGTAACCAACGATGGGGACGGCCATCGGGCTAAAAAGGAAAAGGGACCACGAGGGGGACGGCCATCGGGTTAAAGAATAAATGAAATAAACAGATGATGGGGTACGACCATCAAAGGCGAAGGACGATCACCTAGCAGGGGACGGCTGCTCTGTTGGGGATAAAAGAAATATGATGGGGACGGCCATCAAAGGCGGAGGACGACCACCTGGCAGGGTACGGCTGCCGAAAATATCAACGATGGGGACGACCATCGGATAGATAAGGTCAACGATGGGGACGGCCATCGGACGAGCAAGATGGAGGACGACCATCAAGAAGTGGAGGACGACCACTCAGCAGGGGACGGCTGCTCTCGGGGTTTATCATAACACAGGACGAATGTCAGATAACCAAAATCAACAATGGGGACGGCCATTGGATAAAGCTGATGAAGGACGATCATCAAGAAGTGGAGGACGACCACCTAGCAGGGGACGGCTGCTAAAATCAACGATGGGGACGGCCATCGGATGAGCATGATGGAGGACGACCATCAAGAAGTGGAGGACGACCACTCAGCAGGGTACGGCTGCTCTCACAGGACGAGTGTTAGATAAAAAGAAAATTGTCGGTGATCTACTGGGGAGATAGTAAACACAGACGAGCATTTACATCCAAGAAACAAAAGGGTATAAGTGTTTGGTATTGTGTATAGATTAAAGATGCGGACGAGCATCCTTAAGACTATGATACGGACGAGTATCATGTAGAAACAAACTGACACATGTTCAGAGATGATGATACGGACGAGTATCAACTGGTTAACAAAGAACACGGACGAGTGTTGCATCTGAAAGGATTCTTCTGGGGGAATAATAGACACGGACGAGTATCTATATTCAAGAAGACATAAGTGTTTGACACGGTGTATGGATTAAAGATGCGGACGAGCATCCTTAAGACTATGACACGGACGAGTATCACGTAGAAACAAACACTAGACGCAATGTTCTGAGGTGATGGTACGGACGAGTACCAACCGGTTAACAAAGAACAAAGACCACTGTCGAATCTGTGGTGATATGAGTGATGGTGTATACAAGATACGGACGAGTATCTGTATAAACGTACCATGAGTAGTGAGTATTGTATTGTATAGATGAGTATTTATCTGCTGGGGAGAGTGACACGGACGAGTGTCAAAAGAGAAAAGTATAATATTAACAAGTGTATGGGTTGATGAAAGTGTACGCGACTGCGCTGGGGATATGACACGGACGGGTGTCAAGAAAATGTATATATAAGTGCATGCGAGTGCAAAGAGGATGTCTTTGGCTTTCTGCTGGGATATGACACGGACGGGTGTCAGGACGTATCTGTAGTACGGGCGATTTTGTTTGTAAAGGGTGTTCAGGCGACTTTACTGGGGAAAGATGACACGGACGGGTGCCAAAAGGTGTATATACGGGTGTTTGTGATTTGTGAGGCAACCGCTTTTGCTGGGACTCTGATGGGGACTCTTGGGGAAAGTAATCTGTATTCTGATAAATGGTTACTAATCACAAGCGTTCAATTCACAACATGACTTATGATTATGCCATGCATTTGATTTTTGCCGTAATGCTCCGTGTTAGACGGAATGCTACGCTTTGTGGGTGAATATGACGCGAATGCTATGATTGTGCAAAGGGGCACGGATCCGGGATTCGGATTCCATTGCTGCGAAGATCTCTGGATGATCTGCTTGAAATGGACATCCCAGCTGGGTATGAGATTACTGGTAGATCTAATGATGTATCTGCTTGGGGATATAGATCACTGGTTGACATATCCTTATAATACGGGACCCAGCTGGGGTTCGTAGAAGCTTCCTGTACTCTGTTGCGATTTCTTCGTGCGTTGCTCTTCTGAATAAAGGCTTGAGATTCTGTGGGGAGATGATTCCCTGATTTCTGCATTTTGCTGAGGAAGAAAGGCAACTCGGCTGGGGATAGCAACAAGAGGCAACTCCGCTGGGGATAGGGCATTTCAGATGCTGAGATTGAGTGTATGTTGACTTGGCAACTTTGCTGGGGAAGGCAATGGGGAGCTACTCAGCTGGGGATAGAGCATCTCGGATGCTGATATCTTTTGTTGATTTGCCAGCTTGCTGGGATGTACCTTACATGCCCCAAGTTGCGTTCTGGATGCCTGCAATCCTGCAATAATAAGGAAACGTACAAAAGGTCCCGAGGTATCCCTCACTGGATTCCGTCATAGGAGTTAAGTACTTTCGAGAATAATCACATTCCCTGTAAGCATGTGTTTTTATTTTTAGAGAAAGGCATCTGTACTTATGCAATTGCATTTTTAGAGATATCAGGCAACTCTTTGCAAAACATAAATGTAAAAGACGAGACATGACCGAAAAATCTGATTTTATTAATTCATGTGCCCTGAATTGGCAAGATACAGTCAAAGAAACATATCTCTTGAAATGAGGAGATTGTTACAAATTGAGAAACAAAGTGTTGGCAGTGTTGATGACGCTTTGAGAAGCTTCCTCTCCTGCTATGACTCGTATGACAATGACGTTCTTCTCGTCTTGCTTTCTGGGGAAAGTTGATTCTGATCGGAGCTTGATTCTGTCAAAACTTCCCAAGTTGTAAGTGATACGGACGAATTCAGAGTGCAGTTGTTCGCTTATTCCCTTATTTTGCATGGATCGCCCTTTCGGGTTTTCAATCCATCGGGATACCCATTTTTGCCTGAGCTGTCCAATGCGGCTTTTCAGCTCAGCGGGTGTACATTTTTTATTTATTTCCCTTATTTTTGCCCGAGTCTTTTATTCTGTTTTTGACTCGCCGGGATGCCCTATTTTTGCCTGGACTTACATTCTGTTTTTATGTCCAGCGGGTCATTTTTATGCGAAGTATTTTTTAACTGCATCTGAATTCACAGGGGATGGAAAATCTTCACCATCCATGGTGCTGAGCATCAGTGCTCCACCAGAGAAAACTTTCTTGACGACGAATGGTCCTTCGTAATTTGGAGTCCATTTGCCCCTGTGGTCTGTATGAGGAGGGAGGATTCTTTTCAGCACAAGATCTCCCACTTGGTACTCTCGATGCCTGACTTTCTGATCGAAGGCCCTCTTCATTCTCTTCTGATATAACTGCCCATGGCAGATTGCAGCCAATCTCTTCTCTTCGATCAGACTCAGTTGCTCGTATCGGGACCGAACCCATTCTGCTTCACTCAGTTTGACATCCATTAATACCCGCAGCGAGGGTAACTCAACTTCAACTGGTAGGACTGCTTCCATACCATACACAAGCTGATACGGTGTTGCCCCAGTGGATGTCCTGATTGATGTGCGGTACCCATGTAAGGCAAATGGTAGCATTTCGTGCCAGTCTCTGTAGGTGACTACCATCTTTTGCACAATCTTCTTAATATTCTTATTTGCCGCCTCTACAGCGCCATTCATCTTTGGCCTGTAAGGAGAAGAATTGTGATGTTGGATCTTGAAGTCTCGGCATAATTCTGCCATCATTTTATTGTTTAGGTTGGACCCATTATCAGTAATGATTCGCTCGGGCACTCCATACCGACAGATGATATCTCTTTTTAGGAATCAGGCTACCACTTGTCTTGTAACATTAGCATATGAGGCTGCTTCAACCCACTTTGTGAAGTAGTCAATGGCGACCAGGATGAATCTGTGACCATTTGAAGCAGTTGGCTCAATCTTGCCAATCATATCAATGCCCCACATAGCAAAGGGCCATGGTGAAGACATGATATTCAAAGGATTCGGAGGCACATGCACTTTATCTGCGTAGATCTGGCATTTGTGACATTTCCTGGCATAGGCACAACAGTTCGCATCCATTGTGATCCAATAATAGCCTGATCTTAACAACTTCTTAGCCATGGCATGCCCTCCAGCATGGGTACCAAAAGAGCCTTCATGCACTTCATGCATCAGTAGATCTGCCTCCGTCTTGTCAACACATCTGAGGAGTACCATGTCAAAGTTCCTCTTGTATAAAGATCCATCAGTATTCAGAAAGAAGCTCCCAGCAAGCCTTCTTAAAGTCTTCTTATCATTGGAAGATGCCCCAGGTGGGTATGTCTGATCCTCTAAGAAGCACTTGATGTCGTGGAACCAAGGCTTATCATCTTTGGCAATATCTGCCGCAAATACATATGCTGGTCTATCAAGTCTCGATACTGAAATCTGAGGCACAAAGTTAGCAGTCTGAACTTTGATCATGGACGAAATGGTAGCCAAGGCATCCGCAAACTGATTCTCGTCCCGAGGGATATACTCAAGTTTGACTGTTGTGAAGAAAGTCAATAACCTTCTTGTATAGTCCCTGTAAGGTATCAGATGATCTTGGTGGGTGTACCATTTCCCGTTGGTCTGATTGATTACCAAAGCCGAATCTCCGAATACGGTCAATGTTTTGATCCTGAGGTCAATGGCTTCCTCAAGACCCATAATGCAAGCTTCGTATTCGGCTTCGTTGTTAGTGCAGTTGAAAGTGAGTTTTGCCGAGAAAGGCATGTGAACTCCTTTGGGTGTAATGAGTACTGCACCAACACCACGGCCATTCATGTTAACAGCCCCGTCAAACATCATGGTCCATTCTTCTTCTGGGTCGGGCCCTTCAGTGTGAATAGGCTCTTCATGATCTTTTGATTTAATGAACATGATGTCTTCATCAGGGAAGTCAAACCTCATTGGCTGGTAATCGTCAATGGGTTGCTCAGCAAGATATTCAGATAGTACACTGCCCTTGATGGCTTTCTGAGATGTGTACTGTATGTCGTATTCTGTGAGAATCATCTGCCATCTTGCAACCCGTCCGGTAAGAGCTGGCTTCTCGAATATGTACTTGACTGGGTCCATTTTTGAGATTAACAAGGTAGTGTGGGTCAACATATACTGCCTTAGTCGGCGAGCAGCCCACGCTAAAGCACAGCAAGTTTTCTCGAGCAGTGAATAACGTTGTTCACAGTCGGTAAACTTTTTGCTTAGGTAGTAAATTGCATACTCTTTTCGACCAGACTCGTCATGCTGGCCCAGCACACACCCCATTGACTCTTCTAATACTGTCAAGTACATGATTAGAGGTCTTCCTTCAACTGGAGGCATAAGGATTGGAGGTTCTTGCAAATACTCTTTGATCTTGTCAAAAGCCTTCTGGCAATCTTCGTTCCACCTGACCGTTTGTTCCTTTCTTAACAGCTTGAACAAGGGTTCACAGGTTGCCGTGAGGTGAGATATGAACCGTGAAATGTAGTTCAATCTACCCAAGAACCCTCGAACTTCTTTCTCAGTTTTCGGTGCAGGCATCTCTTGGATGGCTTTGACTTTATCAGGGTCAACCTCAATCCCTTTCTCGCTTACAATAAAGCCCAGCAGCTTACCGGATCGCACCCCGAATGTGCATTTGTTGGGGTTCAGCTTCAGTTGATACTTTCTCAGACGCTTGAACAACTTCAGCAGATTCACCAGGTGATCTTCTTCTGTAAGGGACTTGGCGATCATATCATCCACGTAACATTCTATTTCCTTGTGGATCATATCATGGAATAATGTCACCATAGCCCGTTGATATGTGGCACCAGCATTCTTCAGCCCGAATGGCATCACTTTGTAACAGAACGTGCCCCAAGGTGTAATGAATGTTGTCTTCTCCATGTCTTCAGGTGACATCTTGATCTGATTATATCCTGAAAATCCATCCATGAAGGAGAATACCGAGAACTGAGCCGTGTTATCCACCAATACATCAATGTGAGGTAATGGGAAGTCATCTTTCGGGCTGGCTCTGTTCAGATCCCGGTAGTCAACACACATTCTTACTTTGCCGTCCTTCTTTGGCACAGGTACTATGTTAGCAACCCACGGCGGGTAACTTGTCACAGCAAGGAATCCGGCATCCCATTGCTTTTGTACCTCCTCTTTGATCTTCATAGCCATGTCTGGACGAGTACGGCGCAGCTTTTGTTTGACTGGAGGGCACTCTTCTCTCAAAGGCAACTTGTGCACAACAATATCGGTATCCAACCCTGGCATGTCTTGATACGACCAAGCAAACACATCCACATACTCTTGAAGTAGATCTATCAGTTGCTTCTTCACTGAGTCTTGCAGGCAGGCCCCGATCTTGACTTCTTTCACATTTTCCTCTGTACCAAGATTGATCACTTCAACCTCCTCCTGGTGAGGGGTAATGACCCTTTCCTCTTGTCTTAACAACCTGGCTAGTTCTTCAGGAAGCTCGTATTCTTCTTCAACCCCTTCTTCAGCTTGATTGATCGGATTGTCAAAGTCATACGATGTCATAGCCGTGCTGTTGTTGGTGCTGTCAGGAAGGCACTCTCTGCAAGGGTTTAATTGGTTCATTTTAGTGATCTGATTTTAGTCTTATTTAGAAAAGTGAAATGAAGTTGTCATTTTGAAAAACACTGCCATTTATTTTTGTACAAAAAGAAAAATGGAAAAACAGTGAACATAAAAAGACAAAGACTTGTTTGCAAAAAGATCGTCTGATATTTCATTACTTTAATCTCGTTTGCACAAAAGTACAGATGGCCCTGATTACAAAATGAGTCTTGTCATCTTGGGCAAGATGCAAGACTTTGATGCATGCTTATAAAAAATACAGGAAATAATAATTACTCTGCTCGAGTAACACTTATAATTCCCTGGGAAGACCAGTTCGAGACACTGCTCCCCGGGATCTTTGGACGAATCCAATTCTCCAGGTTGCGCTCCTCTTCCAGCTCGTCTTCCAGACAGTTGATAGCATCGGGGGTAAGCATCCCCCCACTGACAAATCCGGGCTTCTCAGCAGCCTTTGCTTGATGTTGAGTTGGTCTGTAACCCAACCCAAACTTGTCCTTCTTCTCCTCCACAGCTAAGACCTTGCCCCAGCCTAGGGCAGTTCCTTCTTCAACAACCTTCCGGGCTTGTTGATAAGACGACATTGGGGTACCAGATACAGCAGATGCTTCATTCACATTCAAAGCTTCAAACCCCTGGCTCATTGTTTCATGGATCTCCCCATCCATTTCAATGTACTTATAGGTTGCCAGGTGGCTGACAAAAATGTCCTCCTCTCCACAGATTGTGACAACTTGACCTTCCCACTCAAATTTTAACTTTTGGTGAAGGGTAGACGTTATTGCGCCGGCGGCGTGAATCCAGGGTCTACCCAACAAACAGCTGTAGGCGGGCTGAATGTCCATCACATAAAAGATAGTTTTAAAGGTCTGTGGGCCAATTGTCACGGGCAGCTCAATCTCTCCCAGGACCGATCTCTTAGAACCATCAAAGGCTCTTACTACCAGGTTGCTGGGTCTCAATGCCAATCCATCATATTCTAACTTCACCAGAGCCTTCTTTGGTAAGACATTCAGGGAAGAACCTGTGTCCACCAGCACATGAGAAAGGACAGCTCCTTTGCATTCCAGGGTTATGTGCAGGGCTTTGTTGTGATTGCGGCCATCCGCTGTCAGGTCAGAATTGGTAAACCCTAGCCCATTGCTAGCAGTAACATTTCCAACAACGGTTTCCAATTGGTTGACAGTAATCTCCTCGGGCACGTAAGCTGCGTGCAGTACTTTCAGTAGTGCATTCCGATGGGCTTCGGAGCACATAAGCAGTGAGAGGATAGAGATTTTGGATGGCGTCTGGTGAAGTTGATCCACAATTTTGTAGTCACTCTTTTTGATGATTCTCATAAACTCATCAACTTCCTGATCGAATGGAGTTTTCAGGGCTTCTTTGGCAGCTGGATCTTCCTGCACCGGGCCTTTTCCCTTTGCCTTGGCAGCAGCTTCTGCTTCGGCAGTAGGTCTTTGGACTTGTGAAGCGAAGAGACGTCCGCTTCGAGTGAAGCCTCCGCCTCCCCCCACATTATCAATTTGTGGTGCAGGTGCTGATGTTTCAAGAGTGATTCTTTTTCCCTCGCAATACAAGTCAGAGCCATAGTGCCAAGGGATGGCCCTATCGCTTTCATATGGTACAGGTCCAGGCACCGTGACGGTAACTGGACTGATTGCTGCTGCTGAAGGGACTGTTATTGTTTGTGGATCATAAAAGATTGTGACTGGTGCTCTAGTGGGAGCAGCACCTTCTGAATGGTAGGCGGAATTATTTTCTGGATCGTAGAATATGGTAACTGTGGAGACATCTTCATGATTGTTTGCTGGTGTTGTAGGAGGTTCCGTTGGAGGGACTGTTGCTGTTGTTGATGGAGAGTCGAAATGGAATGAAGCTGATGTGGTAACAGGAGAAACTGTTGGAAACCGATCATTTGGTAGGACAGATGAAGTACTTGCTGCTGATGAATTATCGGGAACAATTGTTGTTGCATTTGTAGGAGGATCTGAAACCGTTGTCGATGAAGTTGCTGGATTTGCCGGAACTGATGTAGTGATCTGTAGCAAGCCACTCTGAATAAGGCTGTCAATGCCATTCCTCAAATCTTCACACCCGTTCCATGAAATATTGCAGTATGGACATCCTAGTTCACACCCCGGAAATATATTGTTTTCACGGAGTTGAGCTTTGATTTCCACCAATGGTGTCCTGATCTGATCCACACTAGTTATCAAATAAGACGGTTGGTCTTCTTCAATAGCATTAATACGGGGACCACCATGGTGTGGCATGGGGTTTTTGTTGACATTGGGCGGCGGCGCAAAATTCAGAGCCTTGGAGTCTACCAAGTCTTGTACCTTCATATGCAGAGCTCTGCATTTTTCTGTACTGTGACCAGGTGCGTTGGAATGAAAAGCACACCTAGCATTGGAGTCATAGTTTCTTGGTAGACTGTTGGGGTCCGGAGGTGCCAACGTTCTTAGCTCAACCAGGTTGAGTTTCAGAAGCTGTGGCAGCAAAGCAGCGTACGGCATCGGGATCGGGTCGATCACTCGGTTAGCTTGGGAGGGCCTCTGTTGAAATGGCCTCTGTTGATTGTTGTTGCTATTGTTGTTGTTGTAGTTGTTTCTTGGAGGATATTGATTCTGATGATACTGAGGTTGTTGTTGGAAATTTTGTTGAGGAGGTTGATAGACCGGCGGAGGATGAGCTGGAGCAGGGATTGTGACTGCTGCTATTGTTCTGGGAACATAATGGGGCCTGCCCCTGTTGGTGTGAATGGCATTGGTCTCGCCAGTTCTTCTCGGGCCTGCAAAAGGCTTTCTTGTACCACTGGACGAGCTTGCACCATTATCAGATATCTTACCCATTTTTAACAGGCTTTCAATTCTCTCCCCAGCTATGACAACATCTGCGAAGCTAGTGGAAGAGAAAGCAGCCAACCTGTCAATATAGGTTCCCTGAAGAGTGTTCATAAACATGTCTGCCATTTCTCTCTCAGACATTGGTGGTTGAACAGCAGCAGCCAGCTGCCTCCATCTTTGAGCGTATTCTCTGAAGCTCTCCCTCGAAGACTGTGACATTCCCATCAGGAGAGTCCTGTTGGGTGCCATGTCTAGATTGTACTGATACTGTCTGATGAAGGCTTCTGCCAGGTCCTTCCAGCATCTGATAGTTGCCCTTGTCAAGTGAGAGTACCATTCTCTTGATGCTCCTGTCAAACTGTCTTCGAAGTAGAACATCCAAAGCTTCTCATCCATTGTATAGGCCTTCAGCCTTCCCAGAAATGATTGCAGATGAGTCCGGGGGCACGAAGTCCCATTATACTTTTCGAAACAAGGAGGCTTGAACTTATGAGGGATCCTGACCCCATCAACCAAACCCATGTCCATGACGTCGAAGCCCAAAGAATTTTGAGATTCTAAAGACCTTAACTTCTCAGCTATCTCTTCCAATCGTCTATCATATGTTTCCTCTCCGGCACCCATTACTGTATACTGGTCCTCCTGAGGATCTTCTTGAAGTACCCTGGCTGCAGTAGCTGTTCCTTGAATGTTGGCAGGAATATTAATCTCAGGATGTAGATGTGGACCAAACACAGGGGGATTCACATGTGGTTGCACCCTTTCATTGTTACTGGTGCCTGCAGTTCCTACATGAGGCTCCTCTGGATTTTGCCTCTCAACCATAGCCCTCAGTCTCTCCTGGCTCTGAGCCATGTTGTTCATAACCTCCATGAATTGCGTCATCTGTGTTCTCATCTCCAATCTTTCGTTGGCTAGCTGATTTCTGACATCAGCAAGATCTTGTTGAACTTGATCCATCTGAATTCCCGGAAGGTTGTTTCTAGTTGGGTACCTGTGTGGCCTGTTGAGGGGAAATAACCGGCGGCGAGCAATAATTCCTGAGATTCACAACAGAGGTTAGCAACAACAAAACAAAAACCTACAAAACAAACAAAAGGGTTAGCATGCAATGCAGTTATGCTTATTTGTTCTCAAGGTATCCGGTTTGGCCTTCAGTTTTGACCCTTCCAGACCCTTGAAGATGATGCTGTTGAAGGTGCTTTTGAAGTGACTCCGATAGAAGCCAACACAAATATATTACAAAAGGGTAAAATAACACAATTTGTTCAATTTACAACACAAGCCCTCAAAGGGGTCAAAATACACCATAAAAAGCAAAAGTACATGGAATAGGAACAACAACAAGCAAATGATCAAACTCCAAGGCCAAACTCATCCTCACGAACTTCCTTGAGAAGTGCTTCGGTCACAGGATCAGCCGGACGCTCCGTGAGACTTCTGATGAGAAGGTTTCTTGTTGCAACAGCTGCAGTCAATTTCTTGCTCTGACTTTGGTCCTTAGACCTCTTCAATCCTGCCTTGATTTTCAGCTCTGATATTTCTTCCTGGGCTGCCGCCAGGGCCTTTTCCATCTGCTCCATCTTGTCTTGAGCTCTCATGTCTTCTAGAGTACGGGCCTCAGTGATCCGGACCCACCTGGCCTGACTCTCTTTCAAATACAAGTCTGTTCTTGCTCTTTGGAAATGGGCTTCTTTACAAGCATTCTTCAGAATCTGCTCACCAGCTTTAGACTTGTTGATATACTCCCCAGACTTCTCAATCTTGGTCAAGTGTTCCACCCTCAATTTCTCCAATCTCTCAATCTCCCTCACACCTTCACTCCTCTCCCTGAGGGTCTTCTGCAAGGCTTGAGTTAACTTCTCATTTCTTTCCTTCAAACTCTCAAACTCCTCCAAACTGATAGTGGCAGGGGGTGGTGCTGAAGATGACTCAGGCATGTCTTCTATGGTGAAGGGCATTCCAGATAATTGGGCCCTAGCATGGGACCACTCATAATATTGGACTGATGCCACATTATTGCACTTCCCCAGAATGGTGATTCCCTTGGTTTGAACATTATCCCAGGCCCAGGCAGCCTGCCTAACAACAGTCAAACTGATCTTGTTCTCACAATAGAGAGTCTCAACTAGATCCTGCTCCCTAGGAGTATGAACTAGTGCATAGCCCAATTGCCTTCTGAACAGCAGAGGGTTGTAATTGATACTTCCCTTAACTCCTATTAGAGGCACATTGGGAAAGTGCCCACAGCTGGTGATCATATCTCTGCCCTTGGTGCTTTGAGTACACCATCTGATGTCTGCTGAAGTGAGAGTAGTGAGCCTCTTAGCCCAGTTGCTTTGCTGATGAGGGTTTAGAAATGCATCTGTCCTGGGTAGATGCCTGAGGAGCCAAGCATGGAATAATGGAGCACAAATCCTCACTAATCTTCCCCTTTGCTTCTCATTTCTCTGATGTACTGAGTAATAGAGATCACCCAGTAAAGTTGGCACTGGGTTCTTCAAGATGAACAAGTGGATTGCATTTTTGCTGATGAATCGAGGCTCATCTGCGAACAACACAATTCCAAATACACTTAAGGCCAACAGAGCACAAACAGCTTTCCACTCCCCCAGGGAGGCCTTCAGACTAGCTTGAGAAATTAGGAAGTCCAGATGAAAACCAGGGATCCCAGCTTTAGAGGTCATGTGTTGCTCAATCAAAACAGGCTCCAGATGTAAAGCTTTTGCTATCTCTCCATTGCTGGGAAAGACCATTTCAGGGTTGAAAGGGATTTCTCTCCTGATAGGCAGACCAATCAATGATGAGTATTCTTCCAGGAGAGGACCCAACTGAAAGTCTCTAAAGGTGAAACACCTCAATGGAGGGTCATAGAACTGAATGCAGGTATGGATGAGGCTCCTCTGAGATGGGTCCATATCCATAACCAAGTCCAGTATATCCCCATAATATTCTCTGAACAGAGGTATGTGCTCTGGAGTGATCAGGGTTCGAACCCTCCTGATGTCTGATAAGTCTGGTTGGAAGAAATGATAGGTGATGTTGCTTTTCTTTGGAGCCATGATGCTGAAGATTGAGTAGAGTGCTGATGAAGATGCTGAAAGAATGAGCCACTGATTGGCTGGTGCAAGTAACTGAAGTATGGCTGACAAGCTGAAGCAAGTGCTGGTGGAGATAAGTAAATGATGCAGATGGGGTCAAAACCAAAACCAGGAATGAAGGTGGATACCCTGAAACACAAATAAGCACATGTTAATATGATGCAATGAGTATGTATGCAAATGAAATGCAAGGGTTTGTGTCTGAGCTGGATCTGATAAACTGCCTTGGTATAGATCCATGGGTGTTCAAGAATTCCAGATGGAGGTCTATAAATCCAGTAACCAGGGTGGGGGACTCAAATAAAGAGCCACAAGTCCAAGGTTTTAGAATCACAAGAACTATCCAACATGGAGCATTCTTAACAAAGTCAAAGTAACAGGGTATTCTGAGGTCAAGGTACCTGCAAACCTGTAAACAGCCCAACCCCCTCACAGGTAGTGATCTAGAACAAGGATCCTCAGACTCGGATCAGTTATGAGAAGTGTAAACACTTCTAACCCGGAGGTACAGTGTTTACAATAACCATAACAAATCCTCCTCTAATTCACCTCAGTTTCTGAAGGTCAATACTAAAAGGTCATCCAGACTTAGCAGGCTTCCCAGATAGCCCTAGCATTGCAGGAAATCTGCAACACAGAGTTCTCAAGGAGAAACCCATATCTGAACCGTGTTTCATATTCCCGCACCAGACCGAAATGGAATGGGAAAGAATATGATTCACTCTAGCCTAGGTGTCACTCAAGTCCCAGGTATAGGACCTTCACTCTCAATAAAACACCCACCCACCAAGGCAACAAAAGATCCAGCCAGCAGTATGACAGTATGATATATGAAAAACTGTAAAGAAAGCAATAAACAAAGCTGTACAGAAAGCAGTAAATAAAGCAAATATACACACACAGATAGCACATAACACCCCCATAAACACAAATCAATCAAGCGCTAGGAGGAACCCACAAGAAGAACCAGAAGCCCTGGTTGCAATATAAAGGTCCCCAGCAGAGTCGCCAAGCTGTCGCTCCCAAAGATTTGCATCCAGGTACAGGCGCGAACGGTCGGCGAAAGGGACAGTGAGAACACACAGCCGTGAACTCACTGGAGAATGAATAGAGTCGCCAGCTAGGCATTTTTATCCCGGAGGAAAGGCAATGCTGCATAGGCCTAGAAAAAGATGGATAAGACGGTTTGCGAACCAGAGAGACTGAGAAAGGGGGTTGGTTACAACCTGGGAAGGTATTAGCACCCAGATTGTCCGTCGTACTCGACGGGATCCACGCTTAAAAGATTTGTGTTTTAAAGGGGTAGTGTCAGTGCAATCTGTGTATAGAATAGCTGGAAAAGATGTACAGGTGTCAGTGCAAAAGAATGTGAAGTGTGATATATACAGTGTCAGTGTGAGACCTGGAATAGGATGCTCAAGATCATGAGGCTCAAAGAATAATGCTGGAAGGAGGGGGAATGAACAGAGACTTTTGTTCGATAACTGTTAAGTTATGCCTACGTATCCTCTCGTGCAATGAGGAAGTCAGAACACCGTAGTTCGACCCAAAGAGACTGAAAGGTGAATTGACTTGTGAACTGCTTACTTGCCTATGCTCAAGTGTATGATCTGTCTGGCACAGATGCAAACTGTCTTGTATTAGACGGAAGAAGCAAGTTCTCGGTTATGAGTGAAGGTGATGAGAAAAGAATCCCGAAGGAGACGATTATTGTTTGTTTTTTGTGTTTTCAGTCTTTTATTGCTTTTGAAAGTTTGTCATAGATTAATGAGCTTAAGCCTAAACCAATGGGTTGGTAAACTCATCACATCTTCCCTCTGATTAGGGGTAATGAGAACACCTTAAGTGTGAAGTCAGATTCTCACACTTAATCACCTTTGGTGTAGGATTAGGATCATTAACCTACTTGTGATTATTTAGGTGTTTTTGTGATTTTGTTTAGTGTTGAGTAATGAGGTTAAGCCATAATCAAGGATTAAACAGACCCATTACACCATCCTAAAAGAAGGATAATAGATGAGAATGTTTAAGCTGAGGAAAACTCCTCAACTTAATCCATGATTAGGGATTAAACCCATGACAAAACAAGCCTTTATTAAGTGGATTTTAGATTAATGATATGATGATGAAGTGAATTTTATTGTTTGTAAGACAACTTGAGGGGGACTTGTCCATTAACACTAGGGTCAGTCCTTCTTAACCACTTAAGGAAGAATTAGGACCCTAATGCAAGGCCCAAGTTACAAGTGTAATGTCTTGATACTTATTAAATGAATTGATTAAGAGATTTAAACACCTTAAGGGTTTAATACTTAGGATTAAAGTTATACACTCCATCCTAAGAGAAGGATGCAGGCATAAGCTTAATCACAAAGTATTAAAGCCTTTAGGGTTTAGTCCCTGATTATGGGGTGAGAAGAGAAGACTCAAAGAGAGACACAAAGGTAAAAACTATGGGGGGACTAATCAAAACCCTAATTCATTATCATGCTTGGTTGATCCTAAGGTTTGTGAGGTTTCACCAAGAAGTTCTTCAATGGAACCACCAGGAAGCAGATGAACAGGATCAAGAGAAGCAAAGTGACTTGCTTCATTCAAGAAGTCAAGTCACTTGAAGAAAGAAAGTGGGAGGAAGAAGAATGAGCAAGCTCAATCTCAAACACAAATAGAAATGCAGCAATGGATGCAAGAGAGATGAAAAGAAAAAGGTATGAGAAGTGAAGGCAAATTCACTTCTCAAGTTCACTTACCACCTGAAATGTTAGAAAGAAATGCAATGCAATGCAAGATGAGATGAAATGATATGATGCTAAGCAAAACCAGAAGCATGTTGATGATGATTATGATGTTATGAGGTGCTGCAAACATGAGGCAAGACAATGGGGATGTTCATACAAGATCATGAATGCAAATGATGCAAGTTAAGGAGCATGAACAAACATGAAATGTTATGAAGCATACAAGACAAAAGACATGGCAAATATGTAATGCAATGATCAATGATGCTTTATACATGTCTTAAGATGTCAAATGAATCATAAGAATGCACAAAATGCAAAGACAAGTCATGTTATGCAAGGAAATGCAAGAGGGATGCAAATGAAAACCCAAATTAGGGTTTATGAAACAAACAATCAAACACAAACCAAAAATAGAAGCAAACCCTAAGATAAAAAAAATGGAAAATGGTACCCAAAGAAACCCTAGGCTTATGATGATCTACTGCCCAAAGGGGAACTCTCAACTCTCAACCAAACTCAAGTTATGAATTTTCTAAGTTATTAGGGTTTTTTAGGGTTCTTAACAAAAGAAATGCCAAACAAATAGAAAATGCAAGATCAAATCATGGCCACTTTACCCTAGAAACTACATGCCAAACACAAAACAATGCAAGAAGAATCAATGTCTCAACCTTCTCCAATAGGCAGAAATGAATTTTTGAACTTATGATCAAAATAATGCATAAAAAATGATTTAATTTAATGAAAAATTCTTAAAATGCATCAAGATCAAAAAAGAAATTTGGTTTGAAGGTTGGACAATGTTTCTAAATGTCTTAGAACATTTCATGAATTTTTTTGTAATTTTTAAATACCTAAAAGTATTTTTAATCAATTAATTCCCATTAATCAATTAAAAATAATCTTTTAAATATTTAAAAAATACTTTTCAATGATAAAAAATAAAATAAAAATATTTTTGTGTCATAAAAATTAATAAAACCCTAAAGAAAAAGTTTCATAATTTTTATGAATTTTTAACTATTTTTAATAAATTATGCAAGTTTAAATGAAATAAAATGAAATAAAACAAATAAAATGAGAAGTAATCAGATTGGATGGCTGGGATTGCTCCTGGATTCAAACACGTTGACTGCGCGCGCTAGTGGAGGGCCAGGATTGCTTCTGGTCAGATTAAATTAATTGTGGATTAATTAAACCTAACACGTGGATTAGGGCATAAACAGCTAATCTGGGCCATTCAAAAGAGAGGGAAGTCAGCCGGTCAACGCTCATCAACGCTCAGCATTCAAACTTGACTTAATTACGAAATTAGGGCATAAACACTCTCAGGTGGCCGGAGAAGACTTCCGGTCGTCTTCTCCGGCCAGAAGCTCACCTGAAAATCTCAAAACCTCTCAATACGTACCAAAAATGAAAACCAAGAACATGTAAATGATCCTTATCCTCTCACGAATCAAACCCCTAACCTAAAACAAATTTAAAGTTCCTAAATCAACTGAATCGAAGCAAACAATTTCTAGGGTTCGTGAGCTTCAAACACAAATTAAATGCTCAAAACAAAACCATTTCAAAAACTAAAGGTACCAGAATGATCAGTGCATCATGAAGAACAAGTTTGTAACATAAAAAACCATTTCTGGAAAAATTAATTTCGAGCTACCTGAGATTTGGAGCTTTCAGTTTAGGAGCTTTCTGGCCACTTCCTTTGATGCAAGCTGCTCTACTTGATCCCCCAAATGTGTTTGAATGCTCAGAATGAGTTTGTGTTGGCTGGAGAAGGAGATTCGACAGCTTCTGCTCAAGCTTGCTCAACAATGGCAATGGAGTTTCAGGCACTCTCAGGTCAAGGTGATGGGTTGTTTGAGGTCTATGCAGTGTGTAGAGAAGATTTGTGGTATTGGTTTGTGTGTTTGTGAGCTAGGATGGAAGATTCGAAAGTTTTTGCAAACTGAAGTAAGTAATGGCAGTGGGATTTCTTGGCTGTTTTAGGCTTGTGCTTTGGGTGCTGGGTGGCCTATGGAGTGTGGTGAGAGGATTGATGAAGGAAGTTTTAGTGTTTGATGGCTGTGTGAAGGGATTCCAAGCAAGTTGCAAAATGGGAGGTTTTTGTGTAAGTTGTGAATGAGGATCCTTCAGCCTTTGTTCTTGTTATGTTTAGCTTGCACATTGTCCACATAACTCTCTCTCATTGGTCAGTTGATGTGACTTGTGCTTTTTTGATTGGTAAGTTACCTTTTGCAAAAAGTCAAAAATTGTGTAAGACAAGCATGGTGAAGTGCTAGCTTGGTACAAGGCCTAGGGGCTGCGCAGCATGGGGGAGGTGAGTGAGCCAGCAAGGTCAGCATCCAAGTTCACAAGTTGTAAGAAGTGATCATGAGTGTTTTGCAAGTTGGTTGGCTTATGTTTCACATGTGATCCTTTGCATAACCAAACATGAAACCAAGGGCAAACTTAGTTCAAATCTGATTTTTGTAACTTAGAGAATGTTCACATGCTGATTTGAAGTGGATTAGAGGCTGCACTTGGCTTTGGTTCAAGACTTTGCAAGATTTTCATTTGGTGCATAACTTGAAAAACAATGATTTTTGCCAACTTTGCATTGCCATAACTTTTGATCCAAGAAGAGTTTGATCATGTTCTTGTACTTTTTGAAAAGGGAAAGATGAGATCTACAACTTTCATGACCAAAGTTTTTCCATTTGAAGCCTTTTTGGATCATGAATCAAGGCTTGAAAATTGACCTAAAATGAGGCATTCTTGAAAAGTCAACTATGCCCAAAAAGTCAACATTTGCAAAAACCCTAAATTCCTGATTTTTATGAACTTCAATCTTCTTCCATGATCAAATAAAGATCATATACACTCAAAATGATGAAGATCACCCATTGGTTGGGTCATTGGGGGCCTCAGATGCCCTGATTTTACACTGACTTGTCTGAAAAGTCAACTCTTGATCAGATGACTTCCCCATGGAATTTCTTCATGAAAATTGATATGCATACTCCCTATACCATATAGAGACCAATGGAAACAAGAATGACCAAAAAATTTGGAGTTATGGCCTCTGAAACCAAAACCCTAATTTTCAGTCAACTGTGCAGTTCAAACTGGCTTTGCATCACCTCAAACCCTAGTTCTTGTGATTCCTTTGCAACTTTGACTTTGAGGAGATGGAATATGACATAAGAACACACATGGACCCCTTTGAGTTGATTGGTAGCCTTTGGAATGGCTCAAGATGCCCTGAGGTTGCTCAGATCACAAACCCTAGGTGCAGATGACTTAGAACCAATGCAGTGAATCAAAAATGAAATGTGAGATGACATGATTGTGTTTATGCATATGAGATGATCACAAGCCATGGTGTGAATGGGTGAGGGCAAATTTGGGGTGTTTACAGCTATCTCAAAGCTAGTGGAGCAAGATTTGTTAAAATTGATCAAAGGTTCAAATGGCTTGGTTGTTCCATCTCATACTTTATATGCGGATGATATCATGCTATTTTGTAAAGCCTGCCCCTCTAATATTGAAATGCTAAAAAACCTATTTCTGCGACATGCTGTCTGCTCAGGACAACTGGTTAACCCTAAAAAATCCATCATTTATGCTGACTCAATCTCTCAATAAAAAATTTTCTTCTCTGGCTCAGCAACTAGGCCTTATTGAAGGAACTCTTCCTTTCACATATCTTAGGGTGCCAATTTTTATTGGAAAACCAAAGGCTATTCACTTTCAGCCTTTAGTGGACAAAATAAAAACAAAGCTTTCAAACTGGAGAACATCTCTTGTAAGCATGGCTGAAAGGGTGCAACTTGTTAGAAGCGTAATACAGGGTATGCTCATTCACAGTAGTATGATATACTCCTGGCCTACTAGCCTCATCAAAAAGGTGGAAGGTTATTTGAGAAACTTTATTTGGAGCAAAGATTTCAACAAGAGGAAACTAATAACAGTAGCATGGCATAAGGTTTGTACACCTTTTTCGGAGGGAGGCCTTGGAATTATGTCCATATCAAGAATCAATGAGGTTGCTAATCTCAAGCTCTATTGGGAGATGTATAATTCCTCGCATCAATGGGCTTCTTTGTTGAGACTTAGAGTGCTGAGGCAAAACAAACCCATCAAATATCATGTATTTTCTTCTATTTGTGCAGGTATCAAGAGCAATTTCCATACGATAATCGATAATTCTAGTTGGATTTTGGGTGACGACAAAAGCACAAATTTCTGGAGGGATGCATGGTGTGGAGAACCTTTAGTAGGTCAACTTCATATTCATCCTATTGTTCAAACTAAACTCAAGACAACTGTGGCAGACTTCATTCATAATTATACGTGGAAAATTCCAATGGGCATTCTCACTCAATACCCCCAGATTCGAGAAATACTTTAGCATGTTCACATACCTCTCTCTCCCAGGACTAATGAGTTCAGATGGATGCATTCTAATGATGGGAATTTAACTCTAAAAAATGCCTATTGCTTTATCAGACCGACATGACACAATTTGAATTGGGCAAAGCAAATATGTGTAAAAGCATACCACCTTCAAAGTCTTTATTTATTTGGAAGCTCATCAACGCTAAGGTACCAATGGATGATATTCTTGCCAATAGAGGTATCCATTTACTTCCATCTGTCTGTACTCTCTGCGGTAAACATGGCGAATCTATTGAGCATCTCTTCATGGAATGCACCTTTGCTAAAAGCATATGGGGTTGGTTAGCTGGACTAACTCAACATACTTTTCAATTCAACTTAGTGAATATTTGGGACGTTTGTAGTAAGTCTTGGTCTGCGCAAGTTGAAGAAACTATCCTTTCCGCCGCCACCAACATCCTCAATACTACTTGGTACATAGAAACCAGAAAAAATATCAAGATAAAATCATACACTGAAAAATTGCTTTGAGCATGGTGATAGAAAATGTTAATCTTATGGGTAACAACACAAAGGCGAAAAACTCTTCTTCTATAAGAGACTTCACAATACTCAAAGCCTTTAAAATTTCCTCTCACCCCCCGAATGCTCCAAGGATCACGAAAGTTATTTGGTGCCCTCCACCCCCAATTGGATAAAGTGTAACACAGACGGCGCCGCTCTTGGTATCCCAGGTAATGCTGCCTATGGAGGCATTTTTATAGATCACTCCGCAAACCTTCTCGGCAGTTTTGTAGAAAACCTTGGTAACTCTTGCGCTTTAAATGCTGAGCTTATTGGAGTCATGAGAGCAATCAAAATTGTTGTGGAAAAGAAGTGGAATTATCTTTGGATAGAAACGGATTCCAAGCTTGTCACCCAAGCTTTTTAAAATCCTAACATTGTTCATTGGCAGTTGAAAAATAGATGGCTGAATTGTATTTGTAGAAACAGTAGCATGTCGTTCATCATTACTCAAATATTTAGGGAAGGGAACCACTGTGCAGACAAATTAGCTTCATTAGGTCTATCCATTCAAGGCTTTGTTTGGTGGAATGAAGCTCTTGTGTCTGTTTTTGACGATATGGTATGTAATAGACTATGCCTTCCTTATTTTCGATAATTTTGAGGGTTTTGGTCTTAGTCCCCCCTCTTTTTGTATCTCTCTTTTCCCTTTTTAATACAATTTGGTTTATAAAAAAGAAATTAGAATGTTGAAAGTTAAGATATTCATTTCAGATCCAATTTTCTCATAAAAAAGACCAGATTAGTATTATTTGTTAATTTTTATTATTATTTGAATTTGTTTAATTAGAGTTAGAAATTTTTTCAAAAGAATTAATATTCAATTAAGAATAATTAACGGATCCTTGCGAAATAAAAATATGATAAGTTTGTTAGAATTTCAAATGTATATCCTAAGAAATTATATTAAATTAAAATTGTTATATTTCTGTTTTTTTGGCTAAATATCTCTCTGTTTTTTTTATATGACTCAAATAACAACTTTATCAAATAAATCTATAAATAAATAAATAATCTCAAATCACCTAATAATTTTACTTCTCATTCTTTTTTTTAGTAAAAGGGAGGGCCAAAGGCCCAAAAAAAAGAAAATTACAGAATAACTTCTCTATAGGAGAAACTTTTCCCTAAATCATCAGCTAGTAATTCCTCTATAAAGTCAGGAGCTATGGAATAATATATCATACTTGTCGATAGACGACATCCGGCTTTCGCTAACTTATCAGCACAACGATTTTCGTCTCTAAACACATGCTTCACAGAAACATAATCAAGTCTAGATAAAAGATTCGTAATCTTCCTTAATAACTCCACCCATCACTCAGTCTAGTCCTCTCCATATTGATGTCCATAACTACGTCAAAAGCATCATTATTAGCTTTAACTCTCCTAATGCCCAGGTCCAGAGCAAAACGTAAGCCTTCTAACACTCCCTCAAACTCAGCAACATAGCTATTACAAGCCTCCATCTTCTTTGCAAAACCTCTTATCCAACAACCTTTGTCGTCTCTAATGACTCCCACACACCCTACACCCACTCCATTAATACAAGCTTCATCCACATTAAGCTTTACCACACCTGGATTAGGAGGATTCCACTAAACATGAATTATTTTTGTATTTCTACCGACCACTTTTTTATCCATTAAAATCACATATGTATACTCCTTCAACCTTTTTTCCACCATCATCTTAGGCTTAAAAGGTCTAAAGAACTCGACATTATGTTCCTCATGATTCCTCCAAAACCAAAGAGAATGACACACATTTACCCAATAAGTATTCCAATCTCCCTCCTCGTTAGTATGATAATTAAGATTTAAGCTAATCCAAGTACTCAAATCAGCAGTAAAAATGTTATAGACAAGACCTAAAGGAACTTTAGTCTCCCACATCTCCCAAGCTTTCGGACAATCACGAAACACATGCAGCGATGTTTCAATAGTATGACCATAAAGACGACACGTTGCAGATCCAAGACCTTTCCTACTCTTACTATAATTCGTCAACAATCTATCATGTTTAAGAAGCCAAACAAACAACTTAATCCTCTCCAGAACTTTCAGCCGCCGCACTAACTTCCAATCCGGGTCAAAATTTATGCTTTCATCTGTACACATTAAGTCATAGAACTTCTTGACTGAGCCTAGATCTTGAGACACTCCAACCAATTTAAACCTATCCTTGACTTGATCAGCAGACGACAAAATACAACAGTTAATTTTTACAATAATCTCCAAGGGCAACAACTCATTCAGAACCTGCCAATTCCACTCCCCCAAATCTGTCACATAATCTTTCACCTTGCTGCCATATCTATTATAAGGAAGATCTTGCAAATGACCCCTCAAAGTATTGCCAACATCAATCCAGCTATCCTCCCACATATCTACAGACTCACCGCCTCTAAGAGACCATTTACCAAATTGCATTAAAACCTGCATAGCTTTAAGTAGATACTTCCAAATGCCCGAACCATGATACTTCATAGTCTTATGCTTGCTCAACCTCTCATTGTTATACAAACCACAAAGAACCTTGCACCAAAGGTCATCTGCACCATTAATGAATTGCTAGACCAACTTTAAAATGCAAGCATAATTCATTCTCGAAAGATCTCGCAGCCCCAGGCCCCCAATATTCTTAGGATTTATAACATTGCACCATTTGACATCATGAATTTTCTTGGCATTATCAGTATCACCCCAAATAAAATTCCACTACAGTCTTTGAATTTCATCCAAACAAGATTTCAGTAACAGACTAGTCATCATAGGATAAATCAGAATTGCCTCAATAACGCTTTTAGCCAAAGTAGTTATGCCAGCTAGGGATAAAGTTTTCGCCTTCCACTTTGTAAGTCTGCTTGTTACCTGATCAATAATGTAATGGCAATCTTCTTTTTTTAACAATCTATCGCTAATGGGAATCTAAAGGTATCTATCGAACTGATACGTCTCTCTAAATTTGCAAGCACTGAGAAGTTTATTCCGGAGCCTCCTTGGAGTATTGCGAGAGAAAAGTATGCTCGATTTTTCATCACTTATCTCTTACCCAGATAACCTACAAAAACATTTCAGAGTTGTCATCATGCAAGTAATTTGTTGTTTTGTCGCTTCCCCGAACAAAAACAAGTCATCCGCAAACATAAGATGAGATATACTAGGACCATTTGTTCCCATCTTAATAGCTTTCCACCTGCCTCGAACAGCTGCATTTTCAATAAGGTGCGAAAGTTTTTCCATGCAGAGAACAAAAGTATACGGAGATATTGGATCGCCTTGCCAAATACCATGATACGGACGAAAGAACTCTCCCCGAGTACCCTTTTGGTGATAGGTTTGTCATCCTTTTGGTGTCTGAAATCCAATTTAGTCTTATTATCGCCCTTTTGGTGGTAGAAAATTGTGTGTCTACTATTACCCTTTTGGTGATGGGTCTATCATCCTTTTGGTGTCGACAATCTTTCAGTCTTTAGTCTATGTATCATCCTCTTGGTGAATGATAACTTCCAAAACTAGTGTGTGTTTTTGTTATTACCCTTTTGGTGATATCAAGTTTGTGACCTTTCTGTCATACTCTTGGTGAATGATAACTTCCATAACTCATGTTTAGATGATGAATTTGCTTTATATTTAGTACTTTTGGGAAAGATAGATCTAGGTTACAAATTGGGGGTGAATTTATAAAAGTATCAGCAAGAAGGAAGAAAAAGGTGTTGACTAGGCAAACAATCCCTCAAACTCAGATTACATGTCAACAAAACTAACATCGTTTGCCTTATTTAACGGAAAGGACCAATATGTACCTTTATAATAACGTAAGGCACCAACTTGAAAATTTTAAAATAAGGAAGACCAAATTGGACCCAAACCTATAGTTAGAGAACCAAAAAGGGTATTAAGCCAAAATTTTAAGTTGTTACATAGAAAATATACTTTGTATGTGGTGAAGAACTGCGTGCAATCGCTATACGGATCCATAGATGACCTTGCCAACTTTGGACCGAACAAATAAAGTATTTTTCTACTTACTAGTATGTTATCGAAAATTTCAGTTACAGTTTCCAAAATTCCGGTATGCTGGAAATTTCCAAATTTCCAGAAGTTTTGTTGGTTACCGAAAATTTGAAAATTTCCGATATCGTAACCAAAAGGTTGTGTAAATCACCGAATATTTCTAAATTCCGGGTATAAGATACCAAATTTTTCCAAATTTCCAATATTATATACCATATTTTTTTTTTCAAAATTTCCGATATATATACGTGATTTTTCAAAATTGATATGAGCTTCCAAACACATTCTTAGGGTTTCCGGAGAAAGAATCTGCATGTTTCGTTTCTAAAGGAGAAAGGGAAAAATTAAGTTGTTTTCTTTCCACTCCCACAAACTGATTTTTGTGTGAGTACGAGCTTCCAACTCTTAAGCCCAAGCCACCTAAAAAAACATCATATTAGTTAAATGGTAATATATTTTCTCAATACCTAAAAAATTATATTTAGTTATGATCTCATCTGATCAGAATAGACCTTTTGGACTAGTACAATTTCTGTGGTTGGAGAAGAGAAGGGGTGTACATGTAAGGTACTCCGATGCCAAAGTGAAAATAGGGACGAAGGAGGAACAAGTACAGAGAAAAAGGTAGAAGAGTTGAAATACCATACCCTCTAGTAAAATAGAATATTTATAATGTGCCCCCAACGCTGGATCAAGGTCCTCATTGTGGGCTAAATCAGCTAGGTCAACGATGACGATTGTCAGTATTTGCGAAGAAGTAGGAAAAACCTAGCATGTGGTCTTCATCCTGATCCAACTGCCCCTTGAATCTAGGAAGTGGAAGATTATCCCGGGGAAAATTGACTGAGCGTGACCGAAGGGCACGTGGGGGAGGTGCCCCCATGCCCATTAGTTTGTGGGCCTTGATGGATTCTTGCCTACTGGACCGAGTCGTGCTTGACGTGGCTGGCTTGAGGCCCAATCCGGAACAAGTTATTTTCAACTAAACTTAATACCATAAATTAGAACTAAATGAATTAAAACACTTCAATTAATCGTTAAGATAATTTATATGATCTAAAATAAATAAAATCATCTTAAGATAAAATAAAAAAATCAAACAATTAAATACATAATTACTTATTCTACTAATCAATAACATAAATCAACAATAAATAATTATATCTAAGGGTGTGTTTGTTTCATGGTTATAAAAAACATCTCCAGGAATATGACTATGATAATGCAATATTCATATGTTTGATTCAAGTGTTAAATAGATATTCCAAGGTATTTTTTATTCTCAGGAATCATATTTACACATGGTTCTTTCATTTTTATTTCAAGGTTTAAAGGGTGAGAATATAACATTCTAATGGGAATAAGTTCAATCAACTATAACTTCCCAATACCAATAACATTTATTATTATTTTCTTTTATAATTTTAAATTATATAATCTTACAATCATTCCGAGGAATTTTAATTTCTGCCAAACACATAAGTAGGAATAATATTCCTGAAAATAATAATCCTAATATCATTCTAAGGAATATGTTTTGAAACCTTGAAACAAACACACCTTAAGATTTGAAATAATAATATAAATAAATTATACCGACTACTTAAATGGAAATACAAGATAATATTAATTGTTTAACAAGAATAAATTCACATACATAAATATTTTTTCTTTACATTATAAAATAGAAAGGGTTATAATATTAATCCATAAGATATAAGTCATCACAAAATAAATATTTAATCAAATATTACTATATTAGGAAATTTATATTCATATATATATATAAATATATATATATATATATATATATATATATATATATATATATATATATATATATATATATATATATATATATATATATATATATATATATATATATATATATATATATATATATATATATATATATATATATATATATATATATATATATATATATATATATATATATATATCATAAAATACTAACTATTAAAATACAAAAATAAATTATAATTTAAATAATTATTTCAATAATATTTAACTATTATAATCACATCGAATTGATTTATAAATAAATAGATAAAATGTAATTCTTTTCAACTCAGTTAAAAGCTAATATGTTAAATCCCTTAAATAAAATAATTACACATTAAATTATACTAAGTTAGAATTGTTAATGGTGTTATAGTTTCATTAAATTTATTATACATAATAATTCAACGAATAAATAATAAAAGTCATTAGAAAATAAATTTACAATTTAAGAAAAATATTAGGCTGTTACCATGTAAAACCTGAATTCAACAAGGGCGGGGATGAACATGTATGAGACTGTATGGTTGAAGAAAGACTTATAAGGATTGATTGATATTTCCTATACCAACAAGGTGTACCTTCTTTTTAGTAGACTAATAAATAAGAATTACATAGTTAAACATGTTTGACTTGGAGTAGTATTTGGATGGGTGACCTTTTGGAAAGTTTCCCAGAAAGCGTCTGAGTAAGGACAAGCATGTTGAAAAAATTACCCGTGTTGGTTTGTGAGGGTGAGTTAACAATCCTAAAAGCAGTTAGGGGTGTTACAAATGACATCAGAGTAGAGCTAGCATTGTATGTAGCTCTAGCTTTATACACTTAGGTAACACTGGTGAGGTTTTCCGTATCTTTGTCTTTCAAGGCAGAAACTATGTATCGTGGAGCCATGTTGTATTTCTTCATGTCATTCACAATCTGTCTCTTATGATTATTTAGATGATCCAATATGTCATGACTATCTAAATCCTCAGATAGTTTATGATTGTGAAACCCACACCTAACTATCACTTTCCAATCAATACCACTCGACGAAAATCTCAGCCTAAAAGGACATCTCACTTTCATACTATAAATGCCATATGAAGATTTACTCCTTTCAGATGTATTTTCCTTTTATAATTTCCTCCTTTCCTCATAATGCATAATTTACTTATCTTTCCTACCTTATGTTGTGCTAGCCAATATGTTGTGCCCAGGCTAATACTTCAACTCGACTATCAAATATATATCGTTTATATTACATAAAAAGTATATTATCAATATCATATAAGGCCATAAAAGTTTTAAATTTTAGGCTTAATACCCTTTTTGGTCCTCTAACTATAGGCCTGAGATACAATTTGATCATGTTTCTTTCAAAAGTTCCAAGTTGACCCCTTATGTAACAGCCCAGGCTCCTCGCAAGGCAATCCTGACACCGTCACCTCACTATCTTCTCTACCCCCTATCTAGTAGAGTTTTTGACTTCCGTGGAAATCGTCGTGTTATTTTCCGTTGTCTGGCCTTGTGAAGGGTGTATGTGATCCTTAGAGGGACGAGTAGACTAAAAGTATCGGTACCAATTGGGGTGCATGAGTGGTAATAATAGTATTATTATTATTATTACTATTACTATTATTACTATTATTAAATCTTACTATTTATATTAATATTAATATTATAATACTATTATTATTAATATCACTATTATTATTATTTTTAATAATTAAAAAGATAAATTTAATAATAATAGGTTAGGGGGAGAGAATTGGAGTTATTAAACCCTTAAGTATGATTAGGGAGAATTAGTAATAACAAAAGTTTTCACGTAAGAGCAAACCAAAAGAGGGAAGAACAAGGGAGAGCCAGGGCATTCCCAAGGAATATTTTCGCAGGATTTTTTATCATAATTTCGAGGTAAGGGGGGAGAATGAGTTTAATATTGGTGGTAATATCATGAGAGGGTAGTGAGGGTTTCTTCCCCTCTTAGAAATTTCGTGTCATATATAGATTTGGGTTTATCTGATTGTTTGTCTATGTGTGATTGCCATAAATTAATTGTATGATGTTGTAAGAATCTGAAATTTGTGTTATACTGTTCTGATCCGTGGAAATTATACTGTTGTGGCTTTTGCTATATGAACATTGGTGTGCAGATCTATTTTTGTTGCAGGTGTAGGATAACAAATTTAGATCTAAGACCCATAACTTGATTAATAATTATAGGTACAGGAGTAAGATGAAAGATAGGTTCTAAAATTGATGTAGAAACATGTTTAGGACTGATTTGGAGTGGAAAAATATGAATCCCGTAGCAGAATGGGTCTAGTGTAAAAAACTAAAATTTTACACAGCTTTTTCCCATACGTGTAACAAAGAGGCTGTTACGCGTAAGAGAGAAAGGCATTACGCTTATGGGAAGCCATTGCGCGTAATGGAGGGCTAAAATGAGGATTTGACACGACCCTCTGGTGAAAAACGTATGGTAGGCATAAGAGAGACTGACATTATGCGTATTAGGTAGGGATTACGTGTAAGGGAACTGGGGATTTTGGGCAACATATGTATGGACAACCTATGTGCGTAGTTTTCTCGTTTTAGCGATTTCTGTCCCGATTTCGCATCCAAAGCAGTTTATTTTGGTCTGAGAGGTTTGAGTAGCATCATGTGATATGCATAATTGTTAATTATACTGGTACATATTGTCTTGCTTGTGCATTTGCATAACATTTCATGTTAGAATGCTAGGTGGGAATCTATGGTAGATGCCTAGTAGGCCCGAACTCAATTGTGGAGTCATGGTGAGACAATTTATTGCTCAGTGGAGTGTATGTGAATTATCCGGATTCTTCAGGAATCATGTTCGATTGAATAAATAGTATTTTGGTACCACATGCATTGTGTCGAGTCATGAAGTCACATTGCATTATGATGTGTATGTTGTGATTATGTGATGATTGTATGAGTGTGTAAGTACTACTCCTTAGCATGTGTTATACACCATTATATATTGAATGTAGTTCTCACCCCTTTCTTGTTTAGTTGCGTCTGTGTTTCCTTGGAAGTACAGATAATCCAAGTACTTGAGTTGTACATGGAGTCTGTGTTGCTAGATTGAGTCCTAGGAGTCACTCTGATACGTAACACGAGATAATTTTGGAATTTATTTCATTTGTTATGCTTATTTAATTTTGTTACGTATCGTCTCGTTTTATAATTTTTGAGGACCACATGTGGAGTTTTTGGTATATTTTGGCAAGTGTGCCGTGAGGTTTAATGACAATGACTTTCCGCTGTTTTTATTCATTTACGATAAAAGAATAAATGAAGGAATTAAGACTTCATAGTTTGTTTTGAATTATGTGACATCCTACTTTTAAGGAAAAACTATGATATTTTCATATTATATACATATTTTTGTAAATGGGAAAGTGGAGTGCTACACCTTATGTTATTAAAAAGGTATCACGTTTGTCCTGTCCATTGGAAACGTTAGATTTTCACTAAAAATGGTGCTGACATGGTATGATTTAGCTTATGTGTATGTGGATGAATGGCTATGTGGCACACTTAGTAAGCTAAATGCTAAGTAAGATAAGAATTTTGAGATTTTTTTTTGGAATTTTTTGAGACTGTGAAAATAGTAAAAAAAAATCATTAAAAATAGAAAAAAATGTTGAATTTGGGGTTTTGAGAGTGATAACGCGTAACTACTCTGTAGTACGAGACTATTGATCGCATGATTTTTCTGCTTCTAATGCACAAAACAAATTTAAAAAAGGAGACAATTTTCCATAAAATCGGGTTTTCCGACCGTCAACTAAACTACAAGCTATAACAACAATTATCTAATTTAACCATTGTAAAATCATTTACAATTTTATTTTTAATAATGGACTTAAGTGACACACGCTTAATGTACTCTAAAAAATGGAAAAAATGTAGTTGCAGGGAATCGAAGCTTGCTATATTTCATTTTTTACAACGGTGTTTAAGTCAACCGTCATTAAATTTGGTTGTATTACAATGGTTTTTAAGATAACTATCATTAAATATGGCGTTATAAACCAGCTGCGGAAATTTTAACTTATTAAAACGGTGCATAGGAATACATTGTAAATTTGACGTAGTTGTTTGCGCGCTTTGTAGTAGTGATCCTAGAAGAAATAAAGGGATATATCATGAAAAAATGGGCAGCAAATAGGTTGAAATTCTCTCATTTAAGTGATAGGAATGTGTTTCCAAACATAAAGAAAAAGGTGGAGAAAACAAGCAGTTACACATATTATTGGATAATAAGGTAATTTTCATTGCTTATTTACACAAATTTATGTTATTGTCTATTGTTTTTATATGAATTTTTGTTGTTGCATTTTTATAGGATGTCATATCAGTTTATTTTTGAAGTAAGACACATTGAGAATTAAGGTGACATATTTGCTGTCAACCTAAAGGAACAAGATTATTCATGCAAAAAGTGGCAATTGATATGTCTCCCATGTGTACATGCCATTTCTTCAATGAAGAGTAGAGGTCTTGTTGTTTATGATTGCATTCCAGAGTATTATAAGAAGGCAAGGTATATTTCTATGTATGAACCTATAATTTATCCTCTTAATGGTACAAATTTATGGGTCAGATCAGAGTACCCAGATGTACAGCCACCAAAATTCAAAAAAATGTCTGAAAGATCCAAGAAAAGGAGGAACCGTGAGTAGGGTAAAATGATGGGATAAATAAAAATAATAGGGAAAACTGGTATGATAGTTAGGTGTACTAGGTGCAGACAAACTAGACACAATAAATCAACTTGTAAAAGGACTCAACCACCAAAAGAAGGTCCACCAACATCACAAGCTACTCAAGCAAGTGCAACAATATCACAAACTATTAAGTCAAGTGCAACAACATCACATACAACTAATGCAAGGGCAACACCATCACATACAACTCAGAAAAAGGTTGCAACAACACAAGCTAGGCCACACAAATTTCCTTTTAGGAAACTAACACAAGCACAAGCACCTCTTTCAAAAGGACCAACCACCAGAATGTGTGCATCACAAAATGCAGTGGGTCTTACTACTAGGAGGACCACTCCAACAAAAAGGAACAATGCAAGGAAATCTATTTAGATTATATTGTTTCTGTTATGTAATGTTATTTTGTGTAATGCTATCTTGAACAAGTTTCTATGTAATGTTATTTTGTGTAATGTTGTCTTGGAAAAATTTGTGTAATGTTATTTTGAACATGTTGAGTGTTATGAACAAGTAATGTTTCTGTAATGAACAAGTATTAACTTTATGTTATAGAAGAGTGTTATATCAAAGTGTTATAGAAGTTGTATTATGGTATTATGGTATAATGTTTCTGTAATGTTTCAAAATGATTATGATATATCAAAGTGTAATGTTGTTTATGGTATAATATTTCTGTTATGTTATAGAAGCATCAAAGTTATGCATAATATTTATGTTATGATATAATGTTATGTTATATAAGCAGCAAAGGTATGCACAAATTTTGTGTTATGATATAATGTTAAAGAAGAATCACAGTCATGCACAAATTTTGCACAAACATCAAACTTATGCATAAATTATGGTCCAAATAACAGAAAATAATGGTTACTTTACCAGAAGCATAAATGTAATTTCAATAATGATAACTTTAATACAAGCATAATGGTCCAAATAACATCAAACTTTTGCACATACATGTAACAATAACATGTTTTTGTCAACAACTTTTACAATAGAGTTGAAAATAAAGTTGAAAATTTTACAAAAACTTAATTACTAAAACAAATAACATAAAATAGCACAAAATCTTCCAGATCTTCTTCCATTTGATCGTGTTCTTCAAAGCTTCCTCTTATTCCATATTGTTGAGCCTCAAAACTTCCACCATTTTTTTTGCTCATACCATCTCTTTTTTGGCTTCTTCCATCTCTTTACATTGCATTTCAATCTTCCATTGTAGATTCCTTAAGGTTTCCTCTTTTTCATCTCTAGATCTTCATAGAACCATTCAAAAAATCCACACCCATCATTTGTGTGTCTCTGTACATATTGAGATTGAAAAATACAGTGCATGCATTCAAATATCTGAAGAAGAACACAAATAAATGGAAGATGTTTGGAATGGAAATTACCTTAAAATGTTGACAACCAAAAAAAAACTTTATGTAATTGTTGACGGTTCTTGCCTTACGAAGTACAACAAGGTCTCCACAACCACATAAAAGTTTTCCAAAGCTGGTATACACTTGTGAATCAATGCAACTCCTTGAAGACGATGATGATCCACACCCATAACACATGTTTAGATGATGAATTTTCTTTCAATTTAGTACTTTTTGGGAAAGATAGATATAGGTCACAAATTGATGGTGGATTTATAAAAGTATCAACAAGAAGGAAGAAGAAGATGTTGAGTAGGCAAACAATCCCTCCAACTCAGATTACATGTCAGCAAAACTAACATCGTTTTCCCTTATTTAACGGAAAAGACCACTATATACTTTTTTAATAACGTAAGGCACCAACTTGAAAATTTTAAAAGAAAGAAGACCAAATTGGACCCAGACCTATAGTTAGAGAACCAAAAAGGGTATTAAGCCAAAATTTTAACTTGTTACGTAGAAAACATACTTTGTTTGTGGTGAAGAACTGTGTGCAATCGCTACACGGATCCATAGATTACCTTGCCAACTTTGGACCGAACAAATAAAGTATTTTACTACTTACTAGTCTGTCATCGAAAATTTCAGTTACAAATTCCAAATTTCCGGTTTGTCGGAAATTTCTAAATTTCCGGTATACCGGAAATTTCCAAATTTCCGGTATACCGGAAATTTCCAAATTTCCAGAAGTTTTGTTGGTTAACGAAAACTTTGAAAATTCCCGATATCGTAACCAAAAGTTTGTGTAAATCACCGAATATTTGCAAATTTCCGATATAAGATACCAGATGTTTCCAAATTTTCGATATTGTATACCGATTTTTTTTTTCAAAATTTTCGATACATACGTGATTTTTCAAAAATTATGCAAAAATATTATAAAAAATTTCAAATGTACTACAGAAATTTTGAATTCTTAGATAGAAAAAAGTAATTTAAAAAAAATAAAATAGTGATTTTAAAAAAAAAACATAAAAATTTATTAAAATTATTTAATTAAATTCATGTGTAATTTGATGTGCATCTGATCTATGTATAGTGTAATGTCACTTATTTGATAATCTCATATCTATTTAAATCTAATAAATAGATTTTAGTTTTTATTTATTTAGAATATAAACTCTATATTTCTAAAAATATTTAAAAATAAGGTTTATAACTTTGAGACAAACACATGAATTTTTTTTATATAAATTCTATATTTCTAAAAATATTTAAAAATAAGGTTAATTTATTTTTATAAATATTTATATCCAAAATTTATTTTTTAACTTTGAGACAAACACATGAATTTTTTTTATATAAATTCTATATTTCTGAAATAAATAAGGTTTATAACTTTGAAACAAAACACCATAACCTTGTAAGTTAAGTAAATTAAGTTAGGTTAATGCTAACTTGTGTCCATACGTAAAAAAATCAAATAAAAAAAAATATTATTTTGGAAATTGTGAATTGATTTTAATAAAAATAGTATTAATTTATTTAAAATTTATTTTTTTAAAATCAATCAATTTTATTAGTATATTTAAAATTGTAAAAACTATTTTTTTTAGTGAAATTATAAGAATTTACTAGACTGATCTTTGATTTTATTCTTAAAAAGTTTCAATTTAAAATTTGATTGGGTCAGCATTGATAAATTCATCTTTTATAATATTATTTATTCACAATAAATAATATTAGTGTGTGTCTAACCTATGTAATATTGGATAGGATAAGTGGTAATTAATACACAATTTTTATTGAAATATCATTTATTAATTATACCTTATCCTATGCAATATTGTATAATAATGCTTCACTAATAAATTATTATAAATAAATTTTAAACGTATATCCTATGAAACTATATTAAATTAAATTTGTTATTTTTCTGTTTTTTTACTAAATACCTTTCTCTTTTTATATGATTCAAATCATCCAATATTATTTATTTATTTATTTTTCTGGTTTTAGCATGCTTATGATTAATTAATCAATATTTATTAGAAATTATTCCAAAACTTAAATGATATTTGATTTTATTTTTAAGAAGTTTCAATTTAAAATTTGATTGGTTCAGCGTTGATAAATTAATCTTTTATAATATTGTTCACTATAAATATAAATAATATTAAGTATTCAACATATCTAAAAATTAAACTATCGTATAAAAAATTGTTAAGTTTTATAATTATTTCAAGTTGTTTAATGAGAATTATATATTTTTTTAAAGAAATAAAATATTAATTAAGAATAATTATCAAATCCTTACAGAAAAAATATATGATAAGTTTGTTAAAATTTTAAACGTATATCCTATGAAACTATATTAAATTAAATTTGTTATTTTTCTGTTTTTTTTTTACTAAATACCTTTCTGTTTTTATATGATTCAAATCATCCAATATTATTTATTTATTTTAACATGCTTATGATTAATTAATCAATATTAATTAGAAATTGTTCCAAAATTTAAATAATATTTTATTTTTATATTCTTCTATTGCGGTAACTATTTTTTATTTTTTTTTAGCTATGGAAGAAGAATTTCATATTGAGAGAATTTTCATAAGTAGTCCACCTTCGATGGAAGAGATTAATTCAACAATGAGAGAATTTAATACTAGTCATAGAAATGTATGGAATAATAGTTATGAAGATTATAGGATGATGGAGATGGCTTCTATGGGAGCACTCACTCCACCAAGAAAGTTTGGTTATCTCCATCATAACAACTTCTTCCTACCATCTTGGAGAGGATGGGTGGTTTTAATGGCCATGGATTGTCTCGATTGTCAATATTTGCAAGCAATAATCGAAGAAGGCGACCCAAGATATATTGCTATGATTCTCTCTGAAATAAAGAATAATTTACATGAGCTCATGAAACACCAGTTTGGCAACTATCTGATTCAAAAGATTTTTGAAGCAAAGAACGGCATCACTAATCTTCAAATAGATTCTATCGTTTACTTGATTATCTCTGATACTCAAAAGTTCGGTGACGTCTGCAAGAATAATCACGGGTATTTTTTATAAAAAAAAATCCTACAAACCATTTGATTTAAAATTTATTCTCTTAATTTTATTGATATTATTCATTTAATTCTACCTTTCTTTTCCTGCAGAACTCGAGTTCTGCAGATCATGCTAGAGAATATTAAACATCCATTCACAGAATATGCGGTATTGCATATGATGAAGCCGATCATTGTTGAATTGATGAAAAATATTAATGGTGGTTATGTCATTATACAATGTGTGAAAGTCTTTCCGCTCATACTCAAAAAGGTTGTATTATAAATTTAAATTAGATATTACTCCCTTAGTTATTTGTCATTATCATATATTAAGGTCTTTCAAATTATATAACTTGTACAGGTGATCATGGATGAATTAGCAAAATATTGTGTTGATATTGCAACGCATAAGATTGGATGTTCAGTTGTTCAAACTTGTCTTAAAGAAAGTGGGGTACTGGCCGTAAATTTAATAACAACAATCATCTCAAATGCTTTGTTGTTAGCAGAAGATCCTTACGGGTTTGAATTCACACTTTTAGACTTTTTTGTTTTAGTTTAACATAAGATATATTTCGTAGAATTTGAATGTTTATTTTAAAGTAGTGTTTTGATAAATATTTTTTTTTTGTTTGAAGAAACTATGTGGTGCAATTTGTAATTCAAATGAAGTTCCCGCTACTAAATAAACGGATGATAGAAGAACTTTCTGGAGAATTTGTTAGACTTTCTATGAACCAACATGCTAGCAATGTGGTGGAAGATCTATTGAGATATTCTTATCAAGACGATGTTCATGCTATAGTAAAGGAATTAATAAGAAGCACCAATTTTTTGAAGGTTATCCAAGATCCATATGGGAATTATGTTGCACAAAGAGCACTAAAATGTACCAAGGTTTGTATTCCAACATTTCTAAAATTTAATGATGATATGATTCATATTTTTCTTTAATCATTTTTTCTTTGTTTTGTTTATTGCAGGGCTATCTACGTAGAAAACTTTCTTCTCTCATTCGATCATATCGCGACGAACTTCAAAACCATCCCCATGGAAAAATAGTGTTCGATAATACCAAATCAAGGAGAAGATAATTTTTATATTCAAAAGATCACAACAACTTTTAAGCATGATTCATGTGATGTGTCTGAATTGTTAGTTTATAGAGAGTAGTGTAGTATGGTTGTTTGGATAAATTTATGATGTTGCATGTTAGTTGGTTAATTGTTTAAGCAAATGTTATTATTATTTTTAATAATATATCTCTTGTTATGTAGTAAAAAAAAGTTTAAAATGTTGTTTTTATGTTGGCTTGTCAAATGTTATTATTATTTTTAATAATTAAGCAATCAATTTAATAACGGGAATTATTAAAGATACTCCAATCCGATAAGCATAACCTAGAAAACAATCGAACTTAAATCCCTAAATAATATTGTTACAAGAAATCATTAGGGTATTTGAGTCAATCATACTATATGCAACTAGAATTATATTTATTCCTAATCGGACTTTACCACCACTGAGAAAAGAATATTCCTATGTATGTATACAAACCTTGTAAATTATGTTAGCTTAATATTACCTTAGTGCCATATGTTAAAAATCAAATAAAAAAATAATATTATTTTTGAAATTGTGTGGACTGATTTTAATTAAAAAATATATATATATTTTAAATTTTTTTCAATATAAATTTTCTATAAATCAACTTTTTTTTAATTTGTGTCCCTATGACACAAGTTAATATTAGTAATTAGTTAAATTAATTATTAAAATTGTAAATTAAATTAAGAATATTTTTGTAAAAAATTTATTTAAATTAAAAAGTAAGTCCTTTTAGATTTATTTTGTGTTTATAATAATTAAATTTATGAAGTTGGTTCTTAACAATCAAGTAACTTATAGTTTTTTTTATCAAAAAAATTATAAACTACTAAAAATAAATATTAAATTTATAAAAAAAAATAGTAACTGTAAAACGAATATTTTAAAACATAAGTACTTATAAACAAAACAAAAAAAAATCATCTTAAAAACCTTAATTTATAAGTGGCTCCCAAGTCCAACCGATAACTTAAATCTCAAATTAGTATAAAATTAAAGGTATTAATTTATTTTAAATTAATTATTTTATATTATTTTGTAAGTTTTTTATTTATTAATTTTATACAAAATAATTTTTTAAAAATCAATAAATTTATTAGATATTTGAAATTGTAAAAATTTACTAGACTTAAATCATCTTTGATTTGATTTGATTTAATTTTTAAAAAGTTTCAATTTAAAATTTGATTGGGTCAACTTTGATAAATTCATCTTCTATAATATTTTATAGAATATTCACACTATTATTTCATTCAAATAGTGTTATTTAAGAAAATAGGAAAATTTTAAACTAACTATTTTACAAAATTTCACAATGAATTTTATCTTCGTGAGTAAATTCTTTCTTATCCATAAATTTGAATTCGGTTCCAATATTTGTAATATAAACTCATTTTAGAATTTTAATTTATATAAATATAAAATAAAATGAAGAAGTGACCTGACATTAAATTAGAATGTTGAAAGGGAAAAATCAAAACATTATGAAGGGTTTTCTCTTCACTCCCACCGTTTAAACCTTCTTCTCCGACCATGGCTATCCCGGTGGTTATACCATGGAGGTGTTTGGATCCTTCTCCCCCTCACATCCCAACCTCTGAACACAACAATCTCAACATGCCAAATAAATCATTCGCTCAAGTAGTTAATAACGTTTGTGATATTCCGGTAAGTCAACTCCCAAAATCTGTAGTTAAAGGAGATAGAATTTTAATTACTATTCCGGAGGAGGAATACCTAGCAGGTCTTGCTTCTTGCAAACACAACTTACATGGAAGAATAATTTGGCCCAAAGGGTCGGTGCCGTTAAAAGTCGAAACGATGAGGCAAAAGCTCACCACAATCTGGACATCCTTGGGCAAATGGGGGCTCACCTCTCTTGGGAAAGGTTTTTATGAATTTTCTTTTTCCAACATCGAGGATTTACAAAGAGTGAGGTCTGCTAACTCATGGAATTTAAGCCATGGCCTGTTGAAACTCTTTGCTTGGATCAGGGACTTCAACCCTCATGAACAACACCAAACATCTACACAAGTATGGATTAGGATTTCTGGACTATCTCAAGAATATTGGAGGCCCAAAATTCTCTATGCAATTGCTAGTGCAATTGGAAGTCCCATTTGCATGGATGAACCTACTACCAAATCATTGTTTGACATATCTTATGGGCATTTTGCAAGAATTTTGATAGACCTTGATTTAATTGGGAATTTTAGGGACAAGATTCTGGTTAAAAGGAAGAACTTTGCATTCTTTGTGGATGTTTATTATGAAAATATACCTGAATTTTGTGATAATTGTAAACATATCGGTCATAATTTGAGCAATTGCAGGAAGATGGACAAGACTATAAACCCGAACACAGAGAATCCAAAGGGCAGAAAGGTGTACGCAATAAAACAAATTGCGGACAAGAATAATAATTCTGGGACAAATGAATTGGATTCCCAAAACCTGGATGGAGCTACAACCTCAACTCCGCCTGTGGCAGCTCATACCAGAAAAGATAGTCTTGCGGGTGTAAGTCCAACTATAGCAACACACGTTAACTCTGATTAAAACATAGTCTTGCAGGAACAAAATTTGGAAGCACATACAAGGATTAACTTAATTGAACCGCCAATTACAGTTGCTGAAACACAAAACAACTCGAACCAAATCATTGTTGCGCATGAAAAAACTTTGAGAAACCATGAAGATAACATTGACAATGGCAGTCATAATAACCTAGACAATAATGAAGGTGCTTTTGACAGTATGGACAAAATTGAGGTTGCCGAGACAGATAGCTATAGTGGATCAGAATTCGTTGATGCCATTCAAGAGGATGATTCTATTGATGAAGGTGCTTTTGACAGGTCAAATTCTCATGATGCAGCGAATAAATCCCTAAACCAGGTCGTGCAGCAAGACATGGTTTTTTTTGAAGCAATTTTGGGCAAACCTTGCAGAAGAGACATAAGCTAATGAAAGGCCTGACGCAAAATTCCAATTGGTAGTATCAAAGAAAAACAAGAAAAAAAACGAAACCAAACGCGCACCCTCAGTCTGCTGGTCCCAGTACCAGAACTATGGCGGTTTCTCGAAATACTTCTCAATGAAGTGTGTGTACTGGAATCTGAGAGGGCTAGCTAATCAACCCACAAGATTAGCTCTAAAGAGTCTAATTTCGACTCATAAGCATGACTTTTGCTTTATTGTAGAACCGTGGATAGCACTGGACATAATTCCAAGTAAATTCTTTGACATATTGAACCTCAAGTTTTTTGCTACCAATGATATACATGATTAACTCCCCAATTTATGGTGCTTTTGTGCACCTTATCTTGAACCTCAAATTACCTCATTGGATGATTAACATGTTGCTTTCTTTATCAAGGATGGCAACAATTGCTTCGGTTTGGCGACCATGTATGCTTCCACTAGCTATATTAAAAGGAGAGACCTATAGACTAAGCTTTCTGCCCTTAGACATTTGATGAACATACCATGGAGCTTCCTTGGCGATTTTAATACGATACTTGGAGCTCATGAACATATAGGGACTGTAAATCCTTTCAAAACTCCAATCGAGGATTTTCAAAATTGGACTGACCGCAACATCCTTATTCATCTTCCCACTCGAGGTGCTGAATTCACATGGATCAATGGTAGGAGAGGGACACATCACATTGAAAGGAAACTTGACCGCGTTATTTGCAATCAAGACTGGATTAACTTCTGCAACTTTTCCTCTTGCTCCATTCTCACAAGACACAAGTTTGATCATCATCCAATCCTGTTTTCCTTCAGTTATCAACAAACTCAAATAAAATCCAGTTTTAGGTTTTTGAGAATGTGGTTTGAGCATCCTAGTTGTACCAAGCTTATCAAGGAATGTTGGGAAACTGTTTTTCATGGATGTCCTATGTTTATTCTTTCTAAAAAGCTAAGGCTCCTAAAAGAAAAATTTAAGGTCTGGAACAAGGAACATTTTCGTAATGTGCATGAGCTCCTAAAAAATGCAGCCGCCACACTTGATAACATTCACTCCAGAATTCAAATGGATGGACCAAGTGATGAATTATTGGATAAAGAACAAAAAGTGCAAATTGAAATGGAAAATGCTTTGAAGCTGGAAAATATTTTTTGGCATGAGAAATCAAAGGTGAGATGGCACTTGGAGGGTGACAAAAACACTACTTATTTTCACAAAATAACTAAGATTAGGAACTCTACCAAGCAAATCTCCTCAGTCTAACTTGGAGACAACATTTATACTGAGCCAATAAATATATCTAATATATTCACATCACATTTTGAACTTTTCAGCTCCAACAACTCATGATGTGATAATGGACTTGTGGATGAGGTAATTCCAAAAATCATCAATGATAGAACAAACTCACTCTTGACTGCTCTTCCTACTCCACAAGAGATCCAAAATGCAGTTTTCTCTGTGAACAAGGAGGGTGCTCCAGGACCTAATGGATTTGGTGGTTTTTTCTTTCAAAACTACTGAGATATAATCAAATCTGATGTTATTAGCGCAACACTTCAATTCTTTTAATCTGGTTGGATCATGCCAAATTGGAATGCTAATTCAATAATGTTAATCCCTAAATGCTCTAATGCTATCACAGTGGATCAGTACAGACCAATAGCCCTTGAAAATTTTCAATTCAAAATTATTACTAAAATCCTGGCTGATAGACTCACTGTTCTTATGTCGTTCCTTATCTCTCCGGAGCAAAAATGGTTTATCAGAGGTAGATCCATAGTGGATTGTATCTGTCTGACTTCAGAAGCTATCAATATGCTTCATAAGAAATCATTTGGAGGAAATATTGTTGTCAAAATTGATATTAGCAAGGCGTTTGATACGTTAGATTGGAGTTTTTTTATTGAAAATGATGCAGAATTTTGGTTTCTCTGAACTTTTTTGCACCTGGGTTCATAATATTCTCTCTTCTGCTAGGCTTTCAGTTAATATCAATGGAGATCAGGCCAGATATTTTGAATGCAAGAGAGGGGTTAGACAAGGAGATCCTCTGTCTCCCCTTTTATTTTGCATAGCGGAAGACATATTAATTAGGGCTATCTCAAAGCTAGTGGAGCAAGATTTGTTAAAATTGATCAAAGGTTCAAATGGCTCGGTTGTTCCATCTCATACTTTATATGCGGATGATATCATGCTATTTTGTAAAGCCTGCCCCTCTAATATTGAAACGCTAAAAAACCTATTTCTGCGATATGCTGTCTGCTTAGGACAACTGGTTAACCCTAAAAAATCCATCATTTATGCTGACTCAATCTCTCAATAAAAAATTTTCTTCTCTGGCTCAGCAACTAGGCTTTATTGAAGGAACTCTTCCTTTCACATATCTTGGGGTGCCAATTTTTGTTGAAAAACCAAAGGCTATTCACTTTCAGCCTTTAGTGGACAAAATAAAAACAACGCTTTCAAACTGGAAAGCATCTCTTGTAAGCATGGCTGAAAGGGTGCAACTTGTTAGAAGCGTAATACAGGGTATGCTCATTCACAGTAGTATGATATACTCCTGGCCTACTAGCCTCATCAAAGAGGTGGAAGGTTATTTGAGAAACTTTATTTGGAGCAAAGATTTCAACAAGAGGAAACTAATAACAGTAGCATGGCATAAGGTTTGTACACCTTTTTCGGAGGGAGGCCTTGGAATTATGTCCATATCAAGAATCAATGAGGCTGCTAATCTCAAGCTCTATTGGGAGATGTATAATTCCTCGCATCAATGGGCTTCTTTGTTGAGACTTAGAGTGCTGAGGCAAAACAAACCCATCAAATATCATGTATTTTCTTCTATTTGTGCAGGTATCAAGAGCAATTTCCATACGATAATCGATAATTCTAGTTGGATTTTGGGTGACGGCAAAAGCACAAATTTCTGGAGGGATGCATGGTGTGGAGAACCTTTAGTAGGTCAACTTCATATTCATCCTATTGTTCAAACTAAACTCAAGACAACTGTGGCAGACTTCATTCATAATTATACGTGGAAAATTCCAATGGGCATTCTCACTCAATACCCCCAGATTCGAGAAATACTTTTGCATGTTCACATACCTCTCTCTCCCAAGAATGATGAGTTCAGATGGACGCATTCTAATGATGGGAATTTAACTCTAAAAAATGCCTATTGCTTTGTCAGACTGACATGACACAATTTGAATTGGGCAAAGCAAATATGGTGTAAAAGCATACCACCTTCAAAGTCTTTATTTATTTGGAAGCTCATCAACGCTAAGGTACCAATGGATGATATTCTTGCCAATAGAGGTATCCATTTACTTCCATCTGTCTGTACTCTCTGCGGTAAACATGGCGAATCTATTGAGCATCTCTTCATGGAATGCACCTTTGCTAAAAGCATATGGGGTTGGTTAGCTGGACTAACTCAACATACTTTTCAATTCAACTTAGTGAATATTTGGGACGTTTGTAGTAAGTCTTGGTCTGCGCAAGTTGAAGAAACTATCCTTTCCGCCGCAACCAACATCCTCAATACTACTTGGTACATAGAAACCAGAAAAAATATCAAGATAAAATCATACACTGAAAAATTGCTTTGAGCATGGTGATAGAAAATGTTAATCTTATGGGTAACAACACAAAGGCGAAAAACTCTTCTTCTATAAGAGACTTCACAATACTCAAAGCCTTTAAAATTTCCTCTCACCCCCTGAATGCTCCAAGGATCACGAAAGTTATTTGGTGCCCTCCACCTCCAATTGGATAAAGTGTAACACAGACGGCGCCGCTCTTGGTACCCCGGGTAATGCTGCCTGTGGAAGCATTTTTAGAGATCACTCCGCAAACCTTCTCGGCAGTTTTGTAGAAAACCTTGGTAACTCTTGCGCTTTAAATGTTGAGCTTATTGGAGTCATGAGAGCAATCGAAATTGTTGTGGAAAAGAAGTGGAATTATCTTTGGATAGAAACGGATTCCAAGCTTGTCACCCAAGCTTTTTAAAATCCTAACATTGTTCATTGGCAGTTGAAAAATAGATGGCTGAATTGTATTTGTAGAAACAGTAGCATGTTGTTCATCATTACTCAAATATTTAGGGAAGGGAACCACTGTGCAGACAAATTAGCTTCATTAGGTCTATCCATTCAAGGCTTTGTTTGGTGGAATGAAGCTCCTATGTTTGTTTTTGACGATATGGTATGTAATAGACTATGCCTTCCTTATTTTCGATAATTTTGAGGGTTTTGGTCTTAGTCCCCCCTCTTTTTGTATCTCTTTTTTCCCTTTTTAATACAATTTGGTTTATAAAAAAGAAATTAGAATGTTGAAAGTTAAGATATTCATTTCAAATCCAATTTTCTCTTAAAAAAGACCAAATTAGTATTATTTGTTAACTTTTATTATTATTTGAATTTGTTTAATTAGAGTTAGAAATATTTTAAAAAGAATTAATATTCAATTAAGAATAATTAACGGATCCTTGCGAAATAAAAATATGATAAGTTTGTTAGAATTTCAAATGTATATCCTAAGAAATTATATTAAATTAAAATTGTTATATTTCTGTTTTTTCGGCTAAATATCTCTCTGTTTTTTTTATATGACTCAAATAACAACTTTATCAAATAAATCTATAAAAAAATAAATAAATATATAATCTCAAATCACCTAATATTTTTACTTCTCATTCTTTTTTTTAGTAAAAGGGAGGGCCAAAGGCCCAAAAAAAAGAAAATTACAGAATAACTTCTCTATAGGAGAAACTTTTCCCTAAATCATCAGCTAGTAATTCCTCTATAAAGTCAGGAGCTACAAAATAATATATCATACTTGTCGATAGACGACATCCGGCTTTCGCTAACTTATCAGCACAACGATTTTCTTCTCTAAACACATGCTTCACAGAAACATAATCAAGTCTAGATAAAAGATTCGTAATCTTCCTTAATAACTCCACCCATCAGTCTAGTCCTCTCCATATTGATGTCCATAACTACGTCAAAAGCATCATTATTAGCTTCAACTCTCTTAATGCCCAAGTCCAGAGCAAAACGTAAGCCTTCTAACACTCCCTCAAACTCAGCAACATAGCTATTACAAGCCTCCATCTTCTTTGCAAAACCTCTTATCCAACAACCTTTGTCATCTCTAATGACTCCCCTACACCCTACACCCACTCCATTAATACAAGCTCCATCCACATTAAGCTTTACCACACCTGGATTAAGAGGATTCCACTAAACATGAATTATTTATGTATTTCTACCGACCACTTTTTTATCCATTAAAATCACATATGTATACTCCTTCAACCTTTTTTCCACCATCATCTTAGGCTTAAAAGTTCTAAAGAACTCGACATTATGTTCCTCATGATTCCTCCAAAACCAAAGAGAATGACACACATTTACCCAATAAGTATTCCAATCTCCCTCCTCGTTAGTATGATAATTAAGATTTAAGCTAATCCAAGTACTCAAATCAGCAGTAAAAAAGTTATAGACAAGATCTAAAGGAACTTTAGTCTCCCACATCTCCCAAGATTTCGGACAATCACGAAACACATGCAGCGATGTTTCAATAGTATGACCATAAAGACGACACGTTGCAGATCCAAGACCTTTCCTACTCTTACTATAATTCGTCAACAATCTATCATGTTTAAGAAGCCAAACAAACAACTTAATCCTCTCCAGAACTTTCAGCCGCCGCACTAACTTCCAATCCGGGTCAAAATTTATGCTTTCATCTGTACACATTAAGTCATAGAACTGCTTGACCGAGCCTAGATCTTGAGACACTCCAACCAATTTAAACTTATCCTTGACTTGATCAGCGGACGACAAAATACAACAGTTAATTTTTACAATAATCTCCAAGGGCAACAACTCATTCAGAACCTGCCAATTCCACTCCCCCAAATCTGTCACATAATCTTTCACCTTGCTGCCATATCTATTATAAGGAAGATCATGCAAATGATCCCTCAAAGTATTTCCAGCATCAATCCAGCTATCCTCCCACATATCTACAGACTCACCGCCTCTAAGAGACCATTTACCAAATTGCATTAAAACCTGCATAGCTTTAAGCAGATACTTCCAAATGCCCGAACCATGATACTTCATAGTCTTATGCTTGCTCAACCTCTCATTGTTATACAAACCACAAAGAACCTTGCACCAAAGGTCATCTGCACCATTAATGAATTTCTAGACCAACTTTAAAATGCAAGCATAATTCATTCTCGAAAGATCTCGCAGCCCCAGGCCACCAATATTCTTAGGCTTTATAACATTGCACCGTTTGACATCATGAATTTTCTTGGCATTATCAGTATCACCCCAAATAAAATTCCACTACAGTCTTTGAATTTCATCCAAACAAGATTTCAGTAACAGACTAGTCATCATAGGATAAATCAGAATTGCCTCAATAACGCTTTTAGCCAAAGTAGTTATGCCAGCTAGGGATAAAGTTTTCGCCTTCCACTTTGTAAGTCTGCTTGTTACCTGATCAATAATGTAATGGTAATCTTCTTTTTTTAACAATCTATCGCTAATGGGAACCTAAAGGTATCTATCGAACTGATACGTCTCTCTAAATTTGCAAGCACTGAGAAGTTTATTCCGGAGCCTCCTTGGAGTATTGCGAGAGAAAAGTATGCTCGATTTTTCATCACTTATCTCTTACCTAGATAACCTACAAAAACATTGCAGAGTTGTCATCATGCAAGTAATTTGTTGTTTTGTCGCTTCCCCGAACAAAAACAAGTCGTCCGCAAACATAAGATGAGATATACTAGGACCATTTGTTCCCATTTAATAGCTTTCCACTTGCTCGAACAGCTGCATTTTCAATAAGGTGCGAAAGTTTTTCCATGCAGAGAACAAAAGTATACAGAGATATTGGATCGCCTTGCCAAATACCATGATACGGACGAAAGAACTCTCCCCGAGTACCCTTTTGGTGATAGGTTTGTCATCCTTTTGGTGTCTGAAATCCAATTTAGTCTTATTATCGCCCTTTTGGTGGTAGAAAATTGTGTGTCTACTATTACCCTTTTGGTGATGGGTCTATCATCCTTTTGGTGTCGACAATCTTTCAGTCTTTAGTCTATGTATCATCCTCTTGGTGAATGATAACTTCCAAAACTAGTGTGTGTTTTTGTTATTACCCTTTTGGTGATATCAAGTTTGTGGCCTTTCTGTCATACTCTTGGTGAATGATAACTTCCATAACTCATGTTTAGATGATGAATTTGCTTTATATTTAGTACTTTTGGGAAAGATAGATCTAGGTTACAAATTGGGGGTGAATTTATAAAAGTATCAGCAAGAAGGAAGAAAAAGGTGTTGACTAGGCAAACAATCCCTCAAACTCAGATTACATGTCAAAAAAACTAACATCGTTTGCCTTATTTAACGGAAAGGACCAATATGTACCTTTATAATAACGTAAGGCACCAACTTGAAAATTTTAAAATAAGGAAGACCAAATTGGACCCAAACCTATAGTTAGAGAACCAAAAAGGGTATTAAGCCAAAATTTTAAGTTGTTACATAAAAAATATACTTTGTATGTGGTGAAGAACTGCGTGCAATCGCTATACAGATCCATAGGTGACCTTGCCAACTTTGGACCGAACAAATAAAGTATTTTTCTACTTACTAGTATGTTATCGAAAATTTCAGTTACAGTTTCCAAAATTCCGGTATGGTGGAAATTTCCAAATTTCCAGAAGTTTTGTTGGTTACCGAAAATTTGAAAATTTCCGATATCGTAACCAAAAGGTTGTGTAAATCACCGAATATTTCTAAATTCCGTGTATAAGATACCAAATGTTTCCAAATTTCCACTATTATATACCATATTTTTTTTTCAAAATTTCCGATATATATACGTGATTTTTCAAAATTGATATGAGCTTCCAAACACACTCTTAGGGTTTCCGGAGGAAGAATCTGCATGTTTCGTTTCTAAAGGAGAAAGGGAAAAATTAAGTTGTTTTCTTTCCACTCCCACAAACTGATTTTTGTGTGAGTACGAGCTTCCAACTCTTAAGCCCAAGCCACCTAAAAAAACATCTTATTAGTTAAATGGTAATATATTTTCTCAAATACCTAAAAAATATATTTAGTTATGATCTCATCTTATAAGAATAGACCTTTTGGACTAGCATAGTTTCTGTGGTTGGAGAAAAGTAGGGGTGTACATGTAAGGTACTCCGATGCCAAAGTGAAAATAGGAACGAAGGAGGAGCAAGTACAGAGAAAAAGGTAGAAGAGTTGAAATACCAGACCCTCTAGTAAAATAAAACATTTATAATGTGCCCCCAACGCTGGATCAAGGTCCTCATTGTGGGTTGAATCAGCTAGGTCCACGATGAAGATTGTCAGTATTTGCGAAGAAGTAGGAAAAACCTAGCATGTGGTCTTCATCCTGATCCAACTGCCCCTTGAATCTAGGAAGTGGAAGATTATCCCGGGGAAAATTGACTGAGCGTGACCGAAGGGCACGTGGGGGAGGTGCCCCCATGCCCATTAGTTTGTGGGCCTTGATGGATTCTTGCCTACTGGACCGAGTCGTGCTCGACGTGGCTGGCTTGAGGCCAATTCCGGAACAAGTTATTTTCAACTAAACTTAATACCATGAATTAAAACTAAATGAATTAAAACACTTCAATTAATAGTTAAGACAATTTATATGATCTAAAATAAATAAAATCATCTTAAGATAAAATAAAAAAATTAAACAATTAAATACATAATTACTTATTCTACTAATCAATAACATAAATCAACAATAAATAATTATATCTAAGGGTGTGTTTGTTTCATGGTTATAAAAAATATCTCCAGGAATATGACTATGATAATGCAATATTCATATGTTTAATTCAAGTGTTAAATAAATATTCCAAGGTATTTTTTATTCTCAGGAATCATATTTACACATGGTTCTTTCATTTTTATTTCAAGGTTTAAAGGGTGAGAATATAACATTCTCATGGGAATAAGTTCAATCAACTATAACTTCCCACTACCAATAACATTTATTATTATTTTTTTTTATAATTTTAAATTAAATAATCTTACAATCATTCCGAGGAAATTTTAATTTCTGCCAAACATATAAGTAGGAATAATATTCCTGAAAATAATAATCCTGAAAATATCATTCTAAGTAATATGTTTTGAAACCTTGAAACAAACACACCTTAAGATTTGAAATAATAATATAAATAAATTATACCGACTACTTAAATGGAAATACAAGATAATATTAATTGTTTAATAAGAATAAATTCACATACATAAATATTTTTTCTTTACATTATAAAATAGAAAGGGTTATAATATTAATCCATAAGATATAAGTCATCACAAAATAAATATTTAATCAAAAATACTAACTATTAAAATACAAAAATAAATTATAATTTAAATAATTATGTCAATAATATTTAACTATTATAATCACATCGAATTGATTTATAAATAAATAGATAAAATGTAATTCTTTTCAACTCAGTTAAAAGCTAATATGTTAAATCCCTTAAATAAAATAATTACACATTAAATTATAATAAGTTAGAATTGTTAATGGTGTTATAGTTTCATTAAATTTCTTATACATAATAATTCAACGAATAAATAATAAAAGTCATTAGAAAATAAATTTACAATTTAACAAAAATATTAGGCTGTTACCGTGTAAAACCTGAAGCCAACAAGGGCGGGGATGAACATGTATGAGACTGTATGGTTGAAGAAAGACTTATAAGGATTGATTGATATTTCATATACCAACAAGGTGTACCTTCTTTTAGTAGACTAATAAATAAGAATTACATAGTTAAACATGTTTGACTTGGAGTAGTATTTGGATGGGTGACCTTTTGGAAAGTTTCCCAGAAAGCGTCCGAGTAAGGACAAAGCATGTTGAAAAAATTACCCGTGTTGGTTTATGGGGGTGAGTCAACAATCCTAAAAGCAGTTAGGGGTGTTACAAATGACATCAGAGCAGAGCTAGCATTGTATGTAGCTCTAGCTTTATACACTTAGGTAACACTGGTGAGGTTTTCCGTATCTTTGTCTTTCAAGGCAGAAACTATGTATCGTGGAGCCATGTTGTACTTCTTTATGTCATTCACAATCTGTCTCTTATGATTATTTAGATGATCCAATATGTCATGACTATCTAAATCCTCAGATAGTTTATGATTGTGAAACCCACACCTAACTATCACTTTCCAATCAATACCACTCGACGAAAATCTCAGCCTAAAAGGACATCTCACTTTCATACTATAAATGCCATATGAAGATTTACTCCTTTCAGATGTATTTTCCTTTTATAATTTCCTCCTTTCCTCACAATGCATAATTTACTTATCTTTCCTACCTTAATGGTCATTTGTAATATCAAAACGAACAGTCACAACTACAATACCATGTTGCTAGCCAATATGTTGTGCCCAGGCTAATACTTCAACTCGACTATCAAATATATATCGTTTATATTACATAAAAAGTATATTATCAATATCATATAAGGCCATAAAAGTTATAAATTTTAGGCTTAATACCCTTTTTGGTCCTCTAACTATAGGCCTGAGATACAATTTGATCATGTTTCTTTCAAAAGTTCCAAGTTGACCCCTTATGTAACAGCCCGGGCTCCTCGCAAGGCAATCCTGACACCGTCACCTCACTATCTTCTCTACCCCCTATCTAGTAGAGTTTTTGCCTTCCATGGAAATCGTCGTGTTATTTTCCGTTGTCTGGCCTTGTGAAGGGTGTATGTGATCCTTAGAGGGACGAGTAGACTAAAAGTATCGGTAGCAATTGGGGTGCATGAGTGGTAATAATAGTTTTATTATTATTATTATTATTATTATTATTATTATTATTATTATTATTATTATTATTATTACTATTATTACTATTATTAAATCTTACTATTTATATTAGTATTAATATTATAATACTATTATTATTAATATCACTATTATTATTATTATTAATAATTAAAAAGATAAATTTAATAATAATAGGTTAGGGGGAGAGAATTGGAGTTATTAAACCCTTAAGTATGATTAGGGAGAATTAGTAATAACAGAAGTTTTCACGTAAGAGCAAACCAAAAGAGGGAAGAACAAGGGAGAGCCAGGGCATTCCCAAGGAATATTTTCGCAGGATTTTTCATCAGAATTTCGAGGTAAGGGGGGAGAATGATTTTAATATTGGTGGTAATATCATGAGAGGGTAGTGAGGGTTCCTTCCCCTCTTAGAAATTTCGTGTCATATATAGATTTGGGTTTATCTGATTGTTTGTCTATGTGTGATTGCCATAAATTAATTGTATGATGTTGTAAGAATCTGAAATTCGTGTTGTACTGTTCTGATCCGTGGAAATTATACTGTTGTGGTTTTTGCTATATGAACATTGGTGTGCAGATCTATTTTTGTTGCAGGTGTAGGATAACAAATTTAGATCTAAGACCCATAACTTGATTAATATTATAGGTACAAGAGTAAGATGAAAGATATGTTCTAAAATTGATGTAGAAACATGTTTAGGACTGATTTGGAGTGGAAAAATATGAATCCCGTAGCAGAATGGGTCTAGTGTAAAAAACTAAAATTTTACACAGCTTTTTCCCATACGTGTAACAAAGAGGCTGTTACGCGTGAGAGAAAGGCATTACGCTTATGGCAAGCCATTGCGCGTAATGGAGGGCTAAAATGAGGATTTGACACGACCCTCTGGTGAAAAACGTATGGTAGGCATAAGAGAGACTGACATTATGCGTATTAGGTAGGGATTACGTGTAAGGGAACTGGGGATTTTGGGCAATATATGTATGGACAACCTATGTGCGTAGTTTTCTCGTTTTAGCAATTTCTGTCCCGATTTCGCATCCAAAGCAGTTTATTTTGGTCTGAGAGGTTTGAGTAGCATCATGTGATATGCATAATTGTTAATTATACTGGTACATATTGTATTGTTTGTGCATTTGCATAACATTTCATGATAGACTGCTAGGTGGGAATCTATGGTAGATGCCTAGTAGGCCCGAACTCAATTGTGGAGTCATGGTGAGACAATTTGTTGCTCAGTGGAATGTATATGAATTATCCGGATTCTTCAGGAATCAGGTTCGATTGAATAAATAGTATTTTGGTACCACATGCATTGTGTCGAGTCATGAAGTCACATTGCATTATGATGTGTATGTTGTGATTATGTGATGATTGTATGAGTGTGTGAGTACTACTCCTTAGCATGTGTTATACACCATTATGTATTGAATGTAGTTCTCACCCCTTTCTTGTTTAGTTGCGTCTGTGCTTCCTTGGAAGTACATATAATCCAAGTACTTGAGTTGTACATGGAGTCTGTGTTGCTAGATCGAGTCCTAGGAGTCACTCTGATACGTAACACGAGATAATTTTGGAATTTATTTCATTTGTTATTCTTATTTAATTTTGTTACGTATCGTCTCGTTTTATAATTTTTGAGGACCACATGTGGAGTTTTTGGTATATTTTGGCAAGTGTGCTGTGAGGTTTAATGACAATGACTTTCCACTGTTTTTATTCATTTACGATAAAAGAATAAATGAAGGAATTAAGACTTCATAGTTTGTTTTGAATTATGTGACATCCTACTTTTGAGGAAAAACTATGATATTTTTATATTATATACATATTTTTGTAAATGGGAAAGTGGAGTGCTACACCTTATGTTATTAAAAAGGTATCACGTTTGTCCTGTCCATTGGAAACGTTAGATTTTCACTAAAAATGGTGCTGACATGGTATGATTTAGCTTATATGTATGTGGATGAATGGCTATGTGCACACTTAGTAAGCTAAATGCTAAGTAAGATAAGAATTTTGAGATTTTTTTTTTGGAATTTTTTGAGACTGTGAAAATAGTAAAAAAAATCATTAAAAATAGAAAAAAAATGATGAATTTGGGGTTTTGAGAGTGATAACGCGTAACTACTCTGTAGTACGAGACTATTGATCGCATGGTTTTTCTGCTTCTAATGCACAAAACAAATTTAAAAAAGGAGACAATTTTCCATAAAATCGGGTTTTCCGACCGTCAACTAAACTACAAGCTATAACAACAATTATCTAATTTAACCGTTGTAAAATCATTTACAATTTTATTTTTAATAATGGACTTAAGTGACACACGCTTAATGTACTCTAAAAAATGGAAAAAATGTAGTTGCAGGGAATCGAAGCTTGCTATATTTCATTTTTTACAACGGTGTTTAAGTCAACCGTCATTAAATCTGGCTGTATTACAATGGTTTTTAAGACAACTATCATTAAATATGGCGTTATAAACTAGCTGCAGAAATTTTAACTTATTAAAACGGTGCATATGAATACGTTGTAAATTTGACGTAGTTGTTTGCGCGCTTTGTAGTAGTGATACTAGAAGAAATAAAGGTATATATCATGAAAAAATGGGCAGCAAATAAGTTTAAATTCTCTCATTTAAGTGATAGGAATGTGTTTCCAAACATAAAGAAAAAGGTGGAGAAAACAAGCAGTTACACATATTATTGGATAATAAGGTAACTTTCATTGCTTATTTACACAAATTTATGTTATTGTCTATTGTTTTTATATGAATTTTTGTTGTTGCATTTTTATAGGATGTCATATGAGTTTATTTTTGAAGTAAGACACATTGATAATTAAGGTGACATATTTGCTGTCAACTTAAAGGAACAAGATTATTCATGCAAAAAGTGGCAATTGATATGTCTCCCATGTGTACATGCCATTTCTTCAATGAAGAGTAGTGGTCTTGTTGTTTATGATTGCATTCCAGAGTATTATAAGAAGGCAAGGTATATTTCTATGTATGAACCTATAATTTATCCTCTTAATGGTACAAATTTATGGGTCAGATCAGAGTACCCAGATGTACAACCACCAAAATTCAAAAAAATGTCTGAAAGATCCAAGAAAAGGAGGAACCGTGAGTAGGGTAAAATGTTGGGATAAATAAAAATAATAGGGAAAACTGGTATGATAGTTAGGTGTACTAGGTGCATACAAACTAGACACAATAAATCAACTTGTAAGAGGACTCAACCACCAAAAGAAGGTCCACCAACATCACAAGCTACTCAGGCAAGTGCAACAACATCACAAACTATTAAGTCAAGTGCAACAACATCACATAAAACTAATGCAAGGGCAACACCATCACATACAACTCAGAAAAAGGTTGCAACAACACAAGCTAGGCCACACAAATTTCCTTTTAGGAAACTAACACAAGCACAAGCACCTCTTTCAAAAGGACCAACCACCAGACGGTGTGCATCACAAAATGCAGTGGGTCTTACTACTAGGAGGACCACTCCAACAAAAAGGAACAATGCAAGGAAATCTATTTAGATTATATTGTTTCTGTTATGTAATGTTATTTTGTGTAATGCTATCTTGAACAAGTTTCTATGTAATGTTATTTTGTGTAATGTTGTCTTGGAAAAATTTGTGTAATGTTATTTTGAACATGTTGAGTGTTATGAACAAGTAATGTTTCTGTAATGAACAAGTATTAACTTTATGTTATGGAAGAGTGTTATATCAAAGTGTTATAGAAGTTGTATTATGGTATTATGGTATAATGTTTCTGTAATGTTTCAAAATGATTATGATATATCAAAGTGTAATGTTGTTTATGGTATAATATTTCTGTTATGTTATAGAAGCATCAAAGTTATGCATAATATTTATGTTATGATATAATGTTATGTTATATAAGCAGCAAAGGTATGCACAAATTTTGTGTTATGATATAATGTTAAAGAAGAATCACAGTCATGCACAAATTTTGCACAAACATCAAACTTATGCATAAATTATGGTCCAAATAACAGAAAATAATGGTTACTTTAACAGAAGCATAAATGTAATTTCAATAATGATAACTTTAATACAAGCATAATGGTCCAAGTAACATCAAACTTTTGCACATACATGTAACAATAACATGTTTTTGTCAACAACTTTTACAATAGAGTTGAAAATAAAGTTGAAACTTTTACAAAACCTTAATTACTAAAACAAATAACATAAAATAGCACAAAATCTTCCAGATCTTCTTCCATTTTATCGTGTTCTTCAAAGCTTCCTCTTATTCCATATTGTTGAGCCTCAAAACTTCCACCATTTTTTTTGCTCATACCATCTCTTTTTTGGCTTCTTCCATCTCTTTACATTGCATTTCAATCTTCCATTGTAGATTCCTTAAGGTTTCCTCTTTTTCATCTCTAGATCTTCATAGAACCATTCAAAAAATCCACACCCATCATTTGTGTGTCTCTGTACATATTGAGATTGAAAAATACAGTGCATGCATTCAAATATCTGAAGAAGAACACAAATAAATGGAAGATGTTTGGAATGGAAATTACCTTAAAATGTTGACAACCCAAAAAAAAACTTTATGTAATTGTTGACGGTTCTTGCCTTACGAAGTACAACAAGGTCTCCACAACCACATAAAAGTTTTCCAAAGCTGGTATACACTTGTGAATCAATGCGACTCCTTGAAGACGATGATGATCCACACCCATAACACATGTTTAGATGATGAATTTTCTTTCAATTTAGTACTTTTTGGGAAAGATAGATATAGGTCACAAATTGATGGTGGATTTATAAAAGTATCAACAAGAAGGAAGAAGAAGATGTTGAGTAGGCAAACAATCCCTCCAACTCAGATTACATGTCAGCAAAACTAACATCGTTTTCCCTTATTTAACGGAAAAGACCACTATATACTTTTTTAATAACGTAAGACACCAACTTGAAAATTTTAAAAGAAAGAAGACCAAATTGGACTCAGACCTATAGTTAGAGAACCAAAAAGGGTATTAAGCCAAAATTTTAACTTGTTACGTAGAAAACATACTTTGTTTGTGGTGAAGAACTGTGTGCAATCGCTACACGGATCCATATATTACCTTGCCAACTTTGGACCGAACAAATAAAGTATTTTACGACTTACTAGTCTGTCATCGAAAATTTCAGTTACAAATTCCAAATTTCCGGTTTGTCGGAAATTTCTAAATTTCCGGTATACCGGAAATTTCCAAATTTCCAGAAGTTTTGTTGGTTAACGAAAACTTTGAAAATTCCCGATATCGTAACCAAAAGTTTGTGTAAATCACCGAATATTTGCAAATTTCCGGTATAAGATACCAGATGTTTCCAAATTTTCGATATTGTATACCGACTTTTTTTTTTTCAAAATTTTCGATACATACGTGATTTTTCAAAAATTATGCAAAAATACGTATCAAAAATTTCAAATGTACTACCAGAAATTTTGAATTCTTAGATAGAAAAAAAGTAATTTAAAAAAAATAAAATAGTGATTTTTTTAAAAAAAACATAAAAATTTATTAAAATTATTTTATTGAATTCATGTGTAATTTGATGTGCATCTGATCTATGTATAGTGTGATGTCACTTATTTGATAATCTCATATCTATTTAAATCTAATAAATAGATTTTAGTTTTTATTTATTTAGAATATAATAAGATAAATATATGATCTTTTCATTCGGTTTTTTATGGAGAATAATTAGGGATTTGTTAGTGTTTTTTAGGAAAAGGTATCTTGTGTAAGTTTATATATAAGTAAAGAAAAAATGAGTAATTAAGTGCATACAATCTTACAAAATTATTATTCTGAATAAATATTTGTTTATCAATGGGGGACAAGAGGAGAAATGTTTCTTCTTCTGTGGCAGCCAAGTTTAAGTTTATGGAGGAACACTTTAGGGCTCTTCAACAAGGTACTCATATCTTTTCTCTCTCAATTGACTTTCATTTCAATAGGTTTTTGATAAATCCAGAACAATATTTTTTTATTTTTTTATTTTTATTATTATTTACACATTTAAGAAAAAATAAGACAAATGACACTATCTTAAAACTGTACTACACGATTCTTCATTATATGTTTTGAGATTATTGCACTTATAGATAAGAAACATTCATTCATAACCTTGAGAATAAAACCATAGACATGTAGAGGTTAATTTATTTTTAAAAATATTTATATCCAAAATTTATTTTTTAACTTTGAGACAAACACATGAATTTTTTTTATATAAATTCTATATTTCTGAAATAAATAAGGTTTATAACTTTAAAACAAAACACCATAACCTTGTAAGTTAAGTAAATTAAATTAGGTTAATGCTAACTTGTGTCCATACGTAAAAAAATCAAATAAAAAAAATATTATTTTGGAAATTGTGAATTGATTTTAATAAAAATAGTATTAATTTATTTAAAATTAATTTTTTTAAAATCAATCAATTTTATTAGTATATTTAAAATTGTAAAAACTATTTTTTTTAGTGAAATTATAAGAATTTACTAGACTGATCTTTGATTTTATTCTTAAGAAGTTTCAATTTAAAATTTGATTGGGTCAACATTGATAAATTCATCTTTTATAATATTATTTATTCACAATAAATAATATTAGTGTGTGTCTAACCTATGCAATATTGGATAGGATAAGTGGTAATTAATACACAATTTTTATTGAAATATCATGTATTAATTATACCTTATCCTATGCAATATTGTATAATAATGCTTCACTAATAAATTATTATAAATAAATTTTAAACGTATATCCTATGAAACTATATTAAATTAAATTTGTTATTTTTCTGTTTTTTTACTAAATACCTTTCTCTTTTTATATGATTCAAATCATCCAATATTATTTATTTATTTTAACATGCTTATGATAAATTAATCAATATTAATTAGAAATTGTTCCAAAATTTAAATAATATTTTATTTTTATATTCTTCTATTGCGGTAACTATTTTTTATTTTTTTTAGCTATGGAAGAAGAATTTCATATTGAGAGAATTTTCATAAGTAGTCCACCTTCGATGGAAGAGATTAATTCAACAATGAGAGAATTTAATACTAGTCATAGAAATGTATGGAATAATAGTTATGAAGATTATAGGATGATGGAGATGGCTTCTATGGGAGCACTCACTCCACCAAGAAAGTTTGGTTATCTCCATCATAACAACTTCTTCCTACCATCTTGGAGAGGATGGGTGGTTTTAATGGCCATGGATTGTCTCGATTGTCAATATTTGCAAGCAATAATCGAAGAAGGCGACCCAAGATATATTGCTATGATTCTCTCTGAAATAAAGAATAATTTACATGAGCTCATGAAACACCAGTTTGGCAACTATCTGATTCAAAAGATTTTTGAAGCAAAGAACGGCATCACTAATCTTCAAATAGATTCTATCGTTTACTTGATTATCTCTGATACTCAAAAGTTCGGTGACGTCTGCAAGAATAATCACGGGTATTTTTTATAAAAAAAAAATCCTACAAACCATTTGATTTAAAATTTATTCTCTTAATTTTATTGATATTATTCATTTAATTCTACCTTTCTTTTCCTGCAGAACTCGAGTTCTGCAGATCATGCTAGAGAATATTAAACATCCATTCACAGAATATGCGGTATTGCATATGATGAAGCCGATCATTGTTGAATTGATGAAAAATATTAATGGTGGTTATGTCATTATACAATGTGTGAAAGTCTTTCCGCTCATACTCAAAAAGGTTGTATTATAAATTCAAATTAGATATTACTCCCTTAGTTATTTGTCATTATCATATATTAAGGTCTTTCAAATTATATAACTTGTACAGGTGATCATGGATGAATTAGCAAAATATTGTGTTGATATTGCAACGCATAAGATTGGATGTTCAGTTGTTCAAACTTGTCTTAAAGAAAGTGGGGTACTGGCCGTAAATTTAATAACAACAATCATCTCAAATGCTTTGTTGTTAGCAGAAGATCCTTACGGGTTTGAATTCACATTTTTAGACTTTTTTGTTTTAGTTTAACATAAGATATATTTCGTAGAATTTGAATGTTTATTTTAAAGTAGTATTTTGATAAATATTTTTTTTTATGTTTGAAGAAACTATGTGGTGCAATTTGTAATTCAAATGAAGTTCCCGCTACTAAATAAACGGATGATAGAAGAACTTTCTGGAGAATTTGTTAGACTTTCTATGAACCAACATGCTAGCAATGTGGTGGAAGATCTATTGAGATATTCTTATCAAGACGATGTTCATGCTATAGTAAAGGAATTAATAAGAAGCACCAATTTTTTGAAGGTTATCCAAGATCCATATGGGAATTATGTAGCACAAAGAGCACTAAAATGTACCAAGGTTTGTATTCCAACATTTCTAAAATTCAATGATGATATGATTCATATTTTTCTTTAATCATTTTTTCTTTGTTTTGTTTATTGCAGGGCTATCTACGTAGAAAACTTTCTTCTCTCATTCGATCATATCGCGACGAACTTCAAAACCATCCCCATGGAAAAATAGTGTTCGATAATACCAAATCAAGGAGAAGATAATTTTTATATTCAAAAGATCACAACAACTTTTAAGCATGATTCATGTGATGTGTCTGAATTGTTAGTTTATAGAAAATAATGTAGTACGGTTGTTTCGATAAATTATTTTGTGTTTATAATAATTAAATTTATGAAATTGGTTCTTAACAATCAAGTAACTTATAGTTTTTTTATCAAAAAAATTATAAACTACTAAAAATAAATATTAAATTTATAATAAAAAAATAGTAACTGTAAAACAAATATTTTAAAACATAAGTACTTATATACAAAAAAAAAATCATCTTAAAAACCTTAATTTATAAGTGGCTCCCAAGTCCAACCGAGACCTTAAATCTCAAATTAGTATTAAATTAAAGGTATTAATTTATTTAAAATTAATTATTTTATATTTTTTAGTAAGTTTTTTATTTATTAATTTTATACAAAATAATTTTTTAAAAATCAATAAATTTTATTAGATATTTGAAATTGTAAAAATTTACTAGACTTAAATCATCTTTGATTTGATTTGATTTAATTTTTAAAAAATTTCAACTAAAATTTGATTGGGCCAGTTTTGATAAATTCATCTTCTATAATATTTTATAGAATATTCACACTATTAATTCATTCAAATAGTGTTATTTAAGAAAATAGGAAAATTTTAAACTAACTATTATAGAAAATTCCACAAGAATTTTATATTCGCTAATAAATTCTTGCGTATTTATGAATTTGCAAGCAATAACGAAGAAGGCGATCCAAGATATATTGCTATGATTCTCTCTGAAATAAAGAATAATTTACATGAGCTCATGAAACACCAGTTTGGCAACTATCTAATTCAAAATATTTTTGAAGCAAAGAACGACATTACTGATCTTCAAATAGATTCTATCGTTTACTTGATTATCTCTAATACTCAAAAGTTCGGTGACGTCTGCAAGAATAATCACGAGTATTTTTTTATAAATTTTTTTTTTACAAACCATTTGATTTAAAATTTATTCTCTTAATTTTTCCTTACTTGATATTATTCATTTAATTCTACCATTTTTCCTGCAGAACTCGAGTTGTGCAGATCATGCTACAGAATATTAAACATCCATTCACAGAATATGCGGTATTGCATATGATGAAGCCGATCATTGTTGAATTGATGAAAAATATTAATGGTGGTTATGTCATTATACAATGTGTGAAACTCTTTCCGCCCATACTCAAAAAGGTTGTATTATAAATTCAAATTAGATATTACTCCCTTAGTTATTTGTCATTATCATATAGTAAGGTCTTTCAAATTATATAACTTTTACAGGTGATCATGGATGAATTAGCAAAATATTGTGTTGATATTGCAACGCATAAGATTGGATGTTCAGTTGTTCAAACTTGTCTTAAAGAAAGTGGGGTACTGGCCATAAATTTAATAACAACAATCATCTCAAATGCTTTGTTGTTAGCAGAAGATCCTTACGGGTTTGAATTCACGCTTTTAGACTTTTATTTTGAGTTTAACATATGATATATTTCGTAGAATTTGAATGTTTATTTTAAAGTAGTATTTTGATAAATGTTTTTTTCTTTTTTCTTTTTATGTTTGAAGAAACTATGTGGTGCAATTTGTAATTCAAATGAAGTTCCCGCTACTAAATAAACGGATGATAGAAGAACTTTTTGGAGAATTTGTTAGACTTTCTATGAACCAGCATGCTAGCAATGTGGTGGAAGATCTATTGAGATATTCTTATCAAGACGATGTTCATGCTATAGTAAAGGAATTAATAAGAAGCACCAATTTTTTGAAGGTTATCCAAGATCCTTATGGGAATGCAAGAGCACTAAAATGTACTAAGGTTTGTATTCCACCATTTCTAAAGTTTAATCATGATATGATTCATATTTTTCTTTAATCATTTTTTCTTTGTTTTGTTTATTGCAGGGCTATCTACGTAGAAAAGTTTCTTCTCCCATTCGATCATATCGCGACGAATTTCAAAACCATCCCCATGGAAAAATAGTGTTCGATAATACCAAATAGAGGAGAAGATAATTTTTATATTCAAAGGATCACAACAACTTTTAAGCATGATTCATGTGATGTGTCTGAATTGTTAGTTTATAGAAAATAATGTAGTATGGTTGTTTCGATAAATTTATGTTGGCTTGTCCAAATGTTATTATTATTTTTAATAATTAAGCAACCAATTTAATAACGGGAATTATTAAAAAGAGACTCCAACCCGATAAACATAACCCACAAAACAATCGAACTTAAATCCCTAAATAATATTGTTACAAGAAATCATTAGGGCATTTGAGTCAATCATATGTATGTATACAACAAACCTTGTAAATTATGTTAGCTTAATATTACCTTAGTGCCCTATGTTAAAATTCAAATAAAAAAATAATATTATTTTTGAAATTGTGTGGACTGATTTTAATTAAAATATATATTATTTATTTTTTAATTTTTTTCAATATAAATTTTCTATAAATCAATTTTTTTAATTTGTGTCCTTATGACACAAGTTAATATTAGTAATTAGTTAAATTAATTATTAAACTTGTAAATTAAATTAAGAATATTTTTTTTTAAAATTATTTAAATTAAAAATTAAGTCCTTTTAGATTTATTTTGTGTTTATAATAATTAAATTTATGAAATTGGTTCTTAACAATCAAGTAACTTATAGTTTTTTTATCAAAAAAATTATAAACTACTAAAAATAAATATTAAATTTATAAAAAAAAAGAATAGTAACTGTAAAACGAATATTTTAAAACATAAGTACTTATAAACAAAACAAAAAAAAATCATCTTAAAAACCTTAATTTATAAGTGGCTCCCAAGTCCAACCGAGATCTTAAATCTCAAATTAGTATTAAATTAAAGGTATTAATTTATTTAAAATTAATTATTTTATATTTTTTAGTAAGTTTTTTATTTATTAATTTTATACAAAATAATTTTTTAAAAATCAATAAATTTTATTAGATATTTGAAATTGTAAAATTTTACTAGACTTAAATCATCTTTGATTTGATTAGATTTAATTTTTAAAAAAATTCAACTAAAATTTGATTGGGCCAGTTTTGATAAATTCATCTTCTATAATATTTTATAGAATATTCACACTATTATTTCATTCAAATAGTGTTATTTAAGAAAATAGGAAAATTTTAAACTAACTATTATAGAAAATTCCACAAGAATTTTATATTCGCGAATAAATTCTTTCGTATTTATGAATTTAAATTGGGTTCCGATATTTGTAATATAAACTCTTTTAGAATTTTAATTTATTTAAATATAAAATAAAACAAAGAAGTGACATGATATTAAATTAGAATGTTTGATTGAAAGTTCAGATATTCAATAGAATATTCACTTCATTAACCTTATTTCAGATCCAATATTTTCTCATAAAAAGACCAGATTAGTATTATTTATTAAGTTTTATTAATATTTTGTTTAATTAGAATTAGTTTTTTTTAAAAGAATTAAAATTCAATTAAGAATAATTAACGGATCCTTGCGGAAAAAAATATGATAAGTTTCTTAGAATTTCAAACGTATATCCTAAGAAACTATATTAAATTAAAATTGTTATATTTCTGCTTTTTCACTAAATATCTCTCTGTTTTTTTTATATGACTCAAATAACAATTATATCAAATAAATCTATAAATAAATAAATAAATATATAATCTCAAATTACCGAATATTTTTACTTCTCATTCTCATTCTACTTATTAGTATGAAAGAACAATTTCATATTGAGAGAAATATCCATCAGTATAATGGGTAGTAATTATTTTATAAATAGTGCTCCTTTGATGGAAGAGATTAATTCAACAATGAAAGGATTTTATATTAGTGATAGAAATACTAGTGAATGAAAGAAATATAAATGTGTTAAAGGAAAACCTTATAAGTTATAATGTAATTTGTAATAGTCAATAGATTATTACGAAGATTCAAAATGGTAAGTATTTGATACATGTCTCAACTTGAGAATCAAGAGGCCAATGACTCAGTTATGGCTAGCGAGTTAGATGATTTGTTGGCAGTTTTGGAGAGCTTTTCTCCAACACATGGAACAGCAGACCGTTTCAGATAGGTTTTGTCCGATGATAATGAGTTTTTGGTTTCTATCTGTTTTGAGTTTTTAGATTCAGCTTCTTTCGTGTCGACATCAGGTGTGGAGTAGATGGATCCAGACAAGAAGAAAGCTTTACGCTTGACGTGGAAAACATGTATTCCTTTAAAGGTGCAAATCTTCTTGTGGAGATTATTTAAAGACTGATTGGCTACGAGAGTACAGTTATGCAGAAGAAATGTTTTGGTTGGAGGCTTTGAGACTCAGTGTGCTTTCTGCTTCGGTTCAGAGGAGTCGAGTCTGCACCTTTTCTATTTCTGTCCTTATGCTTTAGAGGTGTGGCAGAGAGTTTTTTGTTGGACAGGTATTGTTTTACGATCGGAAATCTCCATTTCTTCGTCTTTAGCTTCTTTCACATCTACATCTAGTTTGAGTTTTGGAGAGTCAGTCGATTTTATCATTTGGGCGGCTGCAGTGTGAAGTTTGTGGATTAGTCGGAATAGCTTGATTTTTAAGGAGTTTTTGTTGACGGTTTCCAACACATCTACCTAACCAAGTTTCTATCTTGGAAATGGTTGTTTTCTCATTCTTGTAAGAACAATGTATCGTTTTATGATTGACATTGTGCTCCTTGATATTGTCCTAAACATAAATGAGTTCCCGATTCATGTAATCGGGTTGTGGCACCCCTTGTGCTATTGTTTTATTGAAATTTCATTGCTTATTAAAAAAAAGGCCAATGACTTGGCCCAATTTGCATCAGGATACAAAATTTCAAAGGAAAAATTGCATGATGTAATCAAAGTCAGAGGAAGAGTCGTATCGACCACACTGTCCCCAGCGGATTTTGAATGAATCCAAGTTTACAAACGAAAATCATAAGAGAAAAAATGGAAAGGAAACAAAACCAGATAGATATCGACAGAAGGTGCAGCGACCGGAGCGTGGTGGAGGAGAGGCGACCGGAAATAGTGCAATGAAGAAAAAATATTTTTTTTTTTAGTTTTGACGGCGACTGAAAATGGTGATTGAAAACTCTACAAGAAAGGAAAGAATATTAGTTTTCTCTTATATATTTATTTGATTTTTTTTAAATAATGAAAAACGATGTCATTTTGATTTAAAAAATTAAATAGAAAAAGTTTCTTAAACCGTCGGCTTTTCATAACCGTTGGATTTTTTATTTTTACCAATTTACACCGATTTATATCGATTCAATTATGTAATCAATCCAACAATTGAAGCAGGTCGATTACCACTCCGGTTCCCAATTCAATCGGTCTGATTGGTTGATCCGATCCGGTTTTTAAAACTATGATATCTATATACCAAAGTTTTGATCACTTCCAATTATAAAAAATATTTGATTCATGTTAAGTGTCAAATTATGGATATATTTGATAGTATTTTGTGGCACTTTCGAATTTCGTGTTTATCTCGGTTGTAAAACCTTATATTTTAGTGTAAATATGTAAGTATTCGTTTATGCTTGTTCATTTCTCATATTATGATATTTATATTGTTTTTTTGATAGGTTTTAGTGCTTCCTTGGATGCTTGGAGAATATGGACGAAGAAGGATTGCATTTAAGATCATTTCCATGAAATTTCTCAAGTGCTAGCGCGCCTTTAGCGAGATTTGGGGACCAAAGGCAATAGTTTTTGAGGATTTTGGCACTGCAATTGCGCCCTGGCCATGCTCAGCGAGATATTTGGGTTTTTGATGCCTTTCATCTGATCATGCTAAGCGCGCTCTGAGGCCTCTTAGTGCGGTGCCACTTAGAGTCACTTATTTGGTCTTGTATAAATATCTCTTTTGAGATATTTTGTGGATTGTACTTTAATTTTACACATTTTTCAGTTTTAGATAAGAATTTATAGGGTTTGAGCTTAGAAACTCAACAAGGAGCAAGGACAAAACTTTTGACGCATCAATCTTCAATCTTTCGACTTTGATGCTCTTGAAGCTTTCTTCCTTTCTTGCAAAGAAAGTTACCATGGAAATGGGTGGCTAAGTTTCTTTTGTTTCAAGATTAGAGGTAGTTAACCTTACTAGTATGTATTTCTTTTGATTTTTTGTACGTGAACAAGATTGATAATCAATATATGAGGAAAATATTTGCTTTTTATGTTAATGTATGGTTTGAATCACTCTAGACATAGATTTTCTAAACCTTGACTCAAGTTCTTCATCTATTAACAACCACACTCTAGACATAGATTTGTAAGTTAATAATTGCTTTTTATTGTTCTTTATGTTTATTGTATTGATTGTTCGCGTGAGACATCATCTTGCGATTGGTACAATAAAGCTCACAATACCGCTTTAGAGATAAACGACGTTGAAAGGATACATGATTGTATTGATCGAAACTAAGTTCACATGCTTGATAAAAAATGATATGTATGAAAATGGTTAGCAAACCCCAATCTTGACATATTTCTCTCAAACAAACAACTTACTTTGTTTTACTTTTTGCTACATAAAACAAGTGAAATCTCATGTTAGAAAACAACAACCAATTTGAAACCCTTACTTAAAACAAATAAACTGTAGAACGTCAAGTGATGTCAGAACAATCTCTGTGGAGACGATAACAAAAATCTCCACTAATTAATCTTCCAACAAAATGGTATTGTTGTCAGGGATTGTTTGATATTGCAAGCATTGCAATAGTTTATAAGTTTTAAGTTGTGTATTGTTATATCTTACCTCAATTAATATTGCTTCTGCAATTTGATTTGTTTGGTTAGTGTGTAGTTTTTGTTTATGCAAGGAAGTTTACCGGCAGATCAACTTCTTTTCAATCCGGAGATTGAAAGAATTTCTCGTAGCCTTAATAGCAAGACTAGACAGAGAAGGAAGCTAGCCAAGGAAAGAAGATAACGCAGAGAAAGTTCTACTTCTACACCAACACCCCATTTTATGCCAATCATGGCAACTTCACCACCACCACCTCCTGTTTCAACACTATGTGTTAACAGTTCTAGACATAATGCTTAGTTCGCTCGCAATGCAAATAATGGAAGGCATTCAAAGATGAAAACTGTGATTCTTCAACTCTTGTATGGAAATCCTTTTATCGACATGGATCATGAGGATCCTTTTTCTCATTTTACGAAGTTCTATGAGATTGCGGGAGCAACGGGAGCCCCATAAGTGGAAGAGGAACAATTGTTCAAGAGACTATTTCGTCATTCCTTGGTAGGAAAAGCTAAGGAATGGTATCTTAATTAATCCACTCAAGTGGTGACATACTAGAATGTTTTGGAAGTAAAGTTTTTGGACATGTTCTTTCCTCACTATAGATTCATGGATGCCAATACCTCAATTTCTGTGTTCACTCAAAGTGCTAATGAATCTCTCAATGAAGCTTGGGAGGGGTTCAAATCCATGATTCAGAAGTGCAAAGGCCATTAGTTTGATGAACTCACACAAATTCACATATTTCGGAATGGACTCCAAACAGTTCACAAAAATTGAGGTGGATACTACCTCTGGTGGTTCCTTAATGTCAAAGAGTGTGAAGGAAGCAATAACTATCATTGATCGTATGACACTCAATGATCACCAAGGACCACATAATAAGGGTACACCGCAAAGAAAACCAATAATGCTTGAATTGGGGACAAACGATGTTATTATTGCTTAAAAAAAATTGTTATCCCTAATGAAACAAATGTCAAAGCTTCCACAACAAATAAAAGCGATACAAGAAGTGTCAAACAAGAATCTACAAATTTCTCAACCTCTCTTGGGAAAGGTTTTTATGAATTTTCTTTTTCCAACATCGAGGATTTACAAAGAGTGGGGTCTGCTAACTCATGGAATTTAAGCCATGGCCTGTTGAAACTCTTTGCTTGGATCAGGGACTTCAACCTTCATGAACAACACCAAACATCTGCACAAGTGTGGATTAGCATTTCTGGACTATCTCAAGAATATTGGAGGCCCAAAATTCTCTATGCAATTGCTAGTGCAATTGGAAGTCCCATTTGCATGGATGAACCTACTACCAAATCATTGTTTGACATATCTTATGGGCATTTTGCAAGAATTTTGATAGACCTTGATTTAATTGGGAATTTTAGGGACAAGATTCTGGTTAAAAGGAAGAACTTTGCATTCTTTGTGGATGTTTATTATGAAATTATACCTGAATTTTGTGATAATTGTAAACATATCGGTCACAATTTGAGCAATTGCAGGAAGATGGACAAGACTATAAACCCGAACACAGAGAATCCAAAGGGCAGAAAGGTGTATGAAATAAAACAAATTGTGGACAAGAATAATAATTCTGGGACAAATGAATTGGATTCCCAAAACCTGGATGGAGCTACAACCTCAACTCTGCCCGTGGCAGCTCATACCAGAAAAGATAGTCTTGCAGGTGTAAGTCTAACTATAGCAACACACGTTAACTCTGATTAAAATATAGTCTTGCAGGAACAAAATTTGGAAGCACATACAAGGATTAACTTAATTGAACTGCCAATTACAGTTGCTGAAACACAAAACAACTCGAACCAAATCATTGTTGCGCATGAAAAAACTTTGAGAAACCATGAAGATAACATTGACAATGGCAGTCATAATAACCTAGACGATAATGAAGGTGCTTTTGACAGTATGGACAAAATTGAGGTTGTCGAGACAGATAGCTATAGTGGATCAGAATTCGTTGATGCCACTCAAGAGGATGATTCTATTGATGAAGGTGCTTTTGACAGGTCAAATTCTCATGATACAGCGAATAAATCCCTAAACCAGGTCGTGCAACAAGACATGGTTTTTTTTGAAGAAATCTTGGGCAAACCTTGCAGAAGAGACATAAGCTAATGAAAGGCCTGACCCAAAATTCCAATTGGTAGTATCAAAGAAAAACAAGAAAAACAAGAAAAAAACGAAACCAAACGCGGACCCTCAGTCAGCTGGTCCCAGTACCAGAACTATGGCGGTTTCTCGAAATACTTCTCAATGAAGTGTGTGTACTGGAATCTGAGAGGGCTAGCTAATCAACTAACAAGATTAGCTCTAAAGAATCTAATTTCGACTCATAGGCATGACTTTTTCTTTATTGTAGAACCGTGGATAGCACTGGACAGAATTCCAAGTAAATTCTTTGACATATTGAACCTCAAGTTTTTTGCTACCAATGATATACATGATTCTCTCCCCAATTTATGGTGCTTTTGTGCACCTTATCTTGAACCTCAAATTACCTCATTGGATGATCAACATGTTGCTTTCTCTATCAAGGATGGAAACAATTGCTTCAGTTTGGCGACAATGTATGCTTCCACTAGCTATATTAAAAGGAGAGACCTCTAGACTAAGCTTTCTGCCCTTAGACATTTGATGAACATACCATGGAGCTTCCTTGGCGATTTTAATACGATACTTGGAGCTCATGAACATATAGGGACTGCAAATCCTTTCAAAACTCCAATCGAGGATTTTCAAAATTGGACTAACCGCAACATCCTTATTCATCTTCCCACTCGAGGTGCTGAATTCACATGGATCAATGGTAGGAGAGGGACACATCACATTGAAAGGAAACTTGACCGCGTTATTTGCAATCAAGACTGGATTAACTTCTGCAACTTTTCCTCTTGCTCCATTCTCATAAGACACAAGTTTGATCATCATCCAATCCTGTTTTCCTTCAGTTATCAACAAACTCAAATAAAATCCAGTTTTAGGTTTTTGAGAATGTGGTCTGAGTATCCTAGTTGTACCAAGCTTATCAAGGAATGTTGGGAAACTATTTTTCATGGATTTCCTATGTTCATTCTTTCTAAAAAGTTAAAGCTCCTAAAAGAAAAATTTAAGGTCTGGAACAAGGAACAATTTCGTAATGTGCATGAGCCCCTCAAAAATGCAGCCGCCACACTTGATAACATTCACTCCAGAATTCAAATGGATGGACCAAGTGATGAATTATTGGATAAAGAAAAAAAAGCGCAAATTGAAATGGAAAATGCTTTGAAGCTGGAAAATATTTTTTGGCATGAGAAATCAAAGGTGAGATGGCACTTGGAGGGTGACAGAAACACTACTTATTTTCACAAAATAACTAAGATTAGGAACTCTACCAAGCAAATCTCCTCAGTCTAACTTGGAGACAACATTTATACTGAGCCAATAAATATATCTAATATATTCACATCACATTTTGAACTTTTCAGCTCCAACAACTCATGCTGTGATAATGGACTTGTGGATGAGGTAATTCCAAAAATCATAAATGATAGAACAAACTCACTCTTGACTGCTCTTCCTACTCCACAAGAGATCCAAAATGCAGTTTTCTCTGTGAACAAGGAGGGTGCTCCAGGACCTAATGGATTTGGTGGTTTTTTCTTTCAAAACTACTGAGATATAATCAAATCTGATGTTATTAGTGCAACACTTCAATTCTTTTAATCTGGTTGGATCATGCCAAATTGGAATGCTAATTCAATAATGTTAATCCCTAAATGCTCTAATGCTATCACAGTGGATCAGTATAGACCAATAGCCCTTGAAAATTTTTAATTCAAAATTATTACTAAAATCCTGGCTGATAGACTCACTGTTCTTATGTCGTTCCTTATCTCTCCGGAGCAAAAATGGTTTATTAGAGGTAGATCCATAGTGGATTGTATCTGTCTGACTTCAGAAGCTATCAATATGCTTCATAAGAAATCATTTGGAGGAAATATTGCTGTCAAAATTGATATTAGCAAGGCGTTTGATACGTTAGATTGGAGTTTTTTTATTGAAAATGCTGCAGAATTTTGGTTTCTCTGAACTTTTTTGCACCTGGATTCATAATATTCTCTCTTCTGCTAGGCTTTCAGTTAATATCAATGGGGATCAGGCCAGATATTTTGAATGCAAGAGAGGGGTTAGACAAGGAGATCCTTTGTCTCCCCTTTTATTTTGCATAGCGGAAGACATATTAAGTAGGGCTATCTCAAAGCTAGTGGAGCAAGATTTGTTAAAATTGATCAAAGGTTCAAATGGCTCGGTTGTTCCATCTCATACTTTATATGCGGATGATATCATGCTATTTTGTAAAGCCTGCCCCTCTAATATTGAAACGCTAAAAAACCTATTTCTGCGACATGCTGTCTGCTCAGGACAACTAGTTAACCCTAAAAAATCCATCATTTATGCTGACTCAATCTCTCAATAAAAAATTTTCTTCTCTGGCTCAGCAACTAGGCTTTATTGAAGGAACTCTTCCTTTCACATATCTTGGGGTGCCAATTTTTATTGGAAAACCAAAGGCTATTCACTTTCAGCCTTTAGTGGACAAAATAAAAACAAAGCTTTCAAACTGGAGAACATCTCTTGTAAGCATGGTTGAAAGGGTGCAACTTGTTAGAAGCGTAATACAGGGTATGCTCATTCACAGTAGTATGATATACTCCTGGCCTACTAGCCTCATCAAAGAGGTGGAAGGTTATTTGGGAAACTTTATTTGGAGCAAAGATTTCAACAAGAGGAAACTAATAACAGTAGCATGGCATAAGGTTTGTACACCTTTTTCGGAGGGAGGCCTTGGAATTATGTCCATATCAAGAATCAATGAGGCTGCTAATCTCAAGCTCTATTGGGAGATGTATAATTCCTCGCATCAATGGGCTTCTTTGTTGAGACTTAGAGTGCTGAGGCAAAACAAACCCATCAAATATCATATATTTTCTTCTATTTGTGCAGGTATCAAGAGCAATTTCCATACGATAATCGATAATTCTAGTTGGATTTTGGGTGACGGCAAAAGCACAAATTTCTGGAGGGATGCATGGTGTGGAGAACCTTTAGTAGGTCAACTTCATATTCATCCTATTGTTCAAACTAAACTCAAGACAAATGTGGCAGACTTCATTCATAATTATACGTGGAAAATTCCAATGGGCATTCTCACTCAATACCCCCAGATTCGAGAAATACTTTAGCATGTTCACATACCTCTCTCTCCCAGGACTAATGAGTTCAGATGGATGCACTCTAATGATGGGAATTTAACTCTAAAAAATGCCTATTGCTTTGTCAGACCGACATGACACAATTTGAATTGGGCAAAAGCAAATATGGTGTAAAAGTATACCACCTTCAAAGTCTTTATTTATTTGGAAGATCATCAACGCTAAGGTACCAATGGATGATATTCTTGCCAATAGAGGTATCCATTTACTTCCATCTGTCTGTACTCTCTGCGGTAATCATGGCGAATCTATTGAGCATCTCTTCATGGAATGCACCTTTGCTAAAAGCATATGGGGTTGGTTAGCTGGACTAACTCAACATACTTTTCAATTCAACTTAGTGAATATTTGGGACGTTTGTAGTAAGTCTTGGTCTGCGCAAGTTGAAGAAACTATCCTTTCCGCCGCCACCAACATCCTCAATACTACTTGGTACATAGAAACCAGAAAAAATATCAAGATAAAATCATACACTGAAAAATTGCTTTGAGCATAGTGATAGAAAATGTTAATCTTATGGGTAACAACACAAAGGCGAAAAACTCTTCTTCTATAAGAGACTTCACAATACTCAAAGCCTTTAAAATTTCCTCTCACCCCCCAAATGCTCCAAGGATCACGAAAGTTATTTGGTGCCCTCCACCCCCAATTGGATAAAGTGTAACACAGATGGCGCCGCTCTTGGTATCCCAGGTAATGCTGCCTATGGAGGCATTTTTATAGATCACTCCGCAAACCTTCTCGGCAGTTTTGTAGAAAACCTTGGTAACTCTTGCGCTTTAAATGCTAAGCTTATTGGAGTCATGAGAGCAATCAAAATTGTTGTGGAAAAGAAGTGGAATTATCTTTGGATAGAAACGGATTCCAAGCTTGTCACCCAAGCTTTTTAAAATCCTAACATTGTTCATTGGCAGTTGAAAAATAGATGGCTGAATTGTATTTGTAGAAACAGTAGCATGTCGTTCATCATTACTCAAATATTTAGGGAAGGGAACCACTGTGCAGACAAATTAGCTTCATTAGGTCTATCCATTCAAGGCTTTGTTTGGTGGAATGAAGCTCTTGTGTCTGTTTTTGATGATATGGTATGTAATAGACTAGGCCTTCCTTATTTTCGATAATTTTGAGGGTTTTGGTCTTAGTCCCCCCTCTTTTTGTATCTCTCTTTTCCCTTTTTAATACAATTTGGTTTATAAAAAAGAAATTAGAATGTTGAAAGTTAAGATATTCATTTCAGATCCAATTTTCTCATAAAAAAGACCAGATTAGTATTATTTGTTAAATATTATTATTATTTGAATTTGTTTAATTAGAGTTAGAAATTTTTTAAAAAGAATTAATATTCAATTAAGAATAATTAACGGATCCTTGCGAAATAAAAATATGATAAGTTTGTTAGAATTTCAAATGTATATCCTAAGAAATTATATTAAATTAAAATTGTTATATTTCTGTTTTTTTTGGCTAAATATCTCTCTGTTTTTTTATATGACTCAAATAACAACTTTATCAAATAAATCTATAAATAAATAAATAATCTCAAATCACCTAATATTTTTACTTCTCATTCTTTTTTTTAGTAAAAGGGAGGGCCAAAGGCCCAAAAAAAAGAAAATTACAGAATAACTTCTCTATAGGAGAAACTTTTCCCTAAATCATCAGCTAGTAATTCCTCTATAAAGTCAGGAGCTATGGAATAATATATCATACGTGTCGATAGACGACATCCGGCTTTCACTAACTTATCAACACAACGATTTTCGTCTCTAAACACATGCTTCACAGAAACATAATCAAGTCTAGATAAAAGATTCGTAATCTTCCTTAATAACTCCACCCATCACTCAGTCTAGTCCTCTCCATATTGATGTCCATAACTACATCAAAAGCATCATTATTAGCTTCAACTCTCCTAATGCCCAGGTCCAGAGCAAAACGTAAGCTTTTTAACACTCCCTCAAACTCAGCAACATAGCTATTACAAGCCTCCATCTTCTTTGCAAAACCTCTTATCCAACAACCTTTGTCGTCTCTAATGACTCCCACACACCCTACACCTACTCCATCAATACAAGCTCCATCCACATTAAGCTTTACCACACCTGGATTAGGAGGATTCCACTAAACATGAATTATTTTTGTATTTCTACCGACCACTTTTTTATCCATTAAAATCACATATGTATACTCTTTCAACCTTTTTTCCTCCATCATCTTAGGCTTAAAAGGTCTAAAGAACTCGACATTATGTTCCTCATGATTCCTCCAAAACCAAAGAGAATGACACACATTTACCCAATAAGTATTCTAATCTCCCTCCTCGTTAGTATGATAATTAAGATTTAAGCTAATCCAAGTACTCAAATCAGCAGTAAAAATGTTATAGACAAGACCTAAAGGAACTTTAGTCTCCCACATCTCCCAAGCTTTCGGACAATCACGAAACACATTCAGCGATGTTTCAATAGTATGACCACAAAGACGACACGTTGCATATCCAAGACCTTTCCTACTCTTACTATAATTCGTCAACAATCTATCATGTTTAAGAAGCCAAACAAACAACTTAATCCTCTCCAGAACTTTCAGCCGCCGCACTAACTTCCAATCCGGGTCAAAATTTATGCTTTCATTTGTACACATTAAGTCATAGAACTGCTTGAAGGAGCCTAGATCTTGAGACACTCCAACCAATTTAAACCTATCCTTGACTTGATCAGCGGAGGACTGTCGCTCCCGGGATTTTCATCCTAGTACAAGCGCGAAAGTGGCGCGGAAAAGTTAGAGTCGCCAGCCTGACATTTTTATCCCGAAGGAATGGGAAAGGTAATGTTGCACAAACCTGAGGAAGAAGGAAAAGGACGAGGCCTTGCAAACCAAAGATCTGGATACGGAAGTCGGTTACAAATTGAGAAGGTATTAGCACCCCAATCCGTCCGCCGTACCCGACGGGATCCACGCTTATAAGTCTGTTTTCAAAGGGTGAGAAATAATATGTTGTTTGAATAAAAGAATGGCTATCTGGAACGGAATGGAAATGAGAAAAGAAATGGAATTGACAAATGGAAATAAAAGGGGAAAATGTAGGGAAAAAGAAAGATTGTGCTCGAATGGGCCCTACCCCACTGCCTACGTACCTCATCGGGATAAATGAGGATCAGAGACGCCGTAGTTCGTCTAACTAAGGCTTACACTTGTTTGTGGTTTTTAGGATGACGTTGCCATAGTTCTAGCTCAGGTGTTACCGACTCTGACTCGAGGGTGTTTACCGTATCGCTGTTTGAACTGTCGAGACAAGTCATGTTCGTCCGCAAAGAGTATGAGATGAGATGAGAAGACGTGACTTCTTAGTTTGTTGTCTTTTAGAAGAAGTGTTTTGAGATTGTGTTTTTCGAATGTACAATACTAAAGACTATGACACAGGAGCGAATACTTTCCAAGATCGCCCCCAATGGAACGTTTGTAAAGCATCCTAGAAGAGTGAAGGAGACCTCCACTAGTCATTTCCCGTATAGCTTAAGGCTCGTGGCGCATTGTACACCTTTCCTTTATTAAGTGTTTTTTATTTTATTTTAAGATGAGAAGTGAGACTCAAGTTATAAAAGGAAAACTTCTAAGGGAAACTAGACTTACCCTAAATTAGTTGAATTCACGGATAACCTATGGTTAGTGAGGTTTGAGATTAATTCTACCTAAGAGATACTAGAACTAGACATGATAACATAAAAGGCAATAATGAACAATATGGTCCTCCTAAGTCATGGTGGGAAGAAAACGTGAATGAAACATAAATGGGATGAAACGATGGATCGGGTGGGTCGATTGCGTGGTGCTGAGACACACGACTTATGGTGTGCAACATACAAGGCTTGCTTTTGGTTGAATGGAGTGGAACGATGGTAATCGAGGAACCCTAAAGTCACATGCAACTTTATTTATTTATTTGAAAATATACTCGACGTTGGATCGAGCCTTTTATTTATTTTTTTGAGATTTTGTTTTCTAACGATTTGTTTTATCTTTTCTATCCTAATTATGGAAACTATACAAACATACAAGTATTACGCTATTACATCACAAAGCATACAAACATAATTGAGGCACAAAAATATCCAAGTCCATAAGCCAATCCTTGAACACATACCTTGCACAAAAAACAAATAGTTAGTGAATGATATGAATCATGAATATGCATAATATGATGGAATGAATTAAAATGACAAAAAATATCAAAAGTCATGGAAAAAATGTGAAATTAAATTCCTAAGGTCTCTAACCTGATTATAACATTGTGTTAAAAAATCTCTTAAAAATTCTAATTCTAACTATGGTAAATGATCACCTATATCTAACTAAAGTTTAATCACAAACTTATACAAATCACACAAACAAAACAGTAGAAAAAATGTCCTAAAAAATACACCAAAAATATTATAGGTACTTTAATTTGTCCTCTAATCATAGCAAAAAGAATGGGCAAAAAATGTTATCGGAAGTGGCAGAAATAAATTGTACAAATTTATGTGTTTATGTGGAAATTCAATATAAATCAATTAAAATGAAAAATCGAAATTAAATCGAAAAATGCAAAAATTCAGAAAGTGAAAATGTGGAAAGCTTCTAAATTGCCTTAATATTCTATCCTAATTTTTGTATAATTTTAATATGTGTTTTCGTATTTTTTTGTGATTTAAAATGAACTGTATATAAAATAGAAATTAAAAAGAAAGAAAATAGAAATGGGGTGAGAATAGAATTATTTTTAAGTTAATAATGAAACTGGGCTTGAGATTGAGGTGGGAATAGTAATTTCGTAAAGCCCAAAAACGCCCCAGCCTGAGGGAATATGGTTGATGCTGTGGGGAGTAATGCATAGGATTAAGATCTAGTGGTCCAACCGGACGGTGACACTTGTCACTGCCGGAGTGGACCACTCCAAGGCCTCTTATCTTCATCAAATCTTGGGCGGTGGATATATTAATCAGATTAACTCATACTTATCTCTAATAATTCATATTAACTCATTTTAATTCCCATTATCAATATTTAAAATCCTAATAATGCTGCTATTAATTAACATAATAAATTAAAATCATAAAAATAGGAAAGAAAAAGATCAAAAGGGATTAAAACATCATGAAACCCTAGCCCCCTTCCTCTTCAAACGCGGCGCCATCTCTTTCCCTCTCCCACGACCTCACTTCACAGCCATCATCTTTCTCTTCCTCCCCAATCCGCTTCGCCGCGACAACTACCACCTTCTTCTTCTTCTGCCTTCGACGCCGTCACCTCCTTTAACTTCATCTTCCTCTTCTCTGAACATCTACCCTTCTTTATCAAATCAAAAGGAAAACCTAAACCTATTCTCCTAACACAAACATCATACCCGCTCCAAATCCGTAAAAATCCTCAAATGAAATTTGCAACAACAATCTTCAACAACAATCATGTTCAAAAAACTCGGATTCGTACCTTCAATCGATGAAAGAAAAGATATTGTGACGCGAATGTTGTTGAACAATCCAATGCGAAGACGATCGACAAATCCGTAGAGGAGATGACCTTGTTGAATTGCTTGATGAATAAAGCGGCGGTTTGGTGATGAAGACGACGGTGTCGGAGTTTGCGTAGTGGCACTTGTGCGGTAACGATTGAAGGAGAGAAAAATACGGTGAATACGAACTTCGGTTTGACGTTTTACTAAATATACCTCACGTCTTTGTTAATGGTGTTCTTGCTGCGTTTTTTCCTCTTAAGATTGTTTATTGATTTCGCATCTTTTTGATGATCTTGCGGTGAAGGTTATGGAGGGTGCGGCTTGATGAAGATGAAACGTATTGAAGCTTGTTCAAGATTGATGATGCAGATGAATGTCGAGGATTCGGATTGAAGATGATGACACAGGTTGAAGAGTGAAGAGGAATGAGGTTGAAGGCTAAGAACCATAGAAGTGTGTGCTTCAGGTGAGAAGCAAAGTAGAGGAAGAAGAGAACGAAAAAAAGTGGAAGCCCCCCTCAAAGCCGAAGGTACGACATATTTCGCTTCCTCTTCCACGATTGAACTTACTTTCTTCTTCTATTTCTGCTTTTGTGTGTGTATTGTTGATGATTCTTGAATGCTGTTGTTTTTATGGTGCGTTCTGCAAATTATGTCGTTGATTTCATATTCTGATGTATTGCAAATTGTGATACGATGAAGGTATCGTTGCCTTGCGTACATGTTCTGAATCACGGTGGTTGAATTGTTGAATTGAATTGTTATTGATCGGTTCTGTTGATGCTCTTGCAGATTGTTCAGATTGGTGATGATAATGAAGGATGTTGGAGGTTCAAGGGCTATGGAAGATTGAAGAAGAATGTTGAAGATGATAGGTGGTTAAGAGTTCGGTTTTTGTGAAATTGATGATGCGGGATGAGATTGAAAGAGAGGAAATTGCTTCTGCAAAATCAGGAAAAAAAATGGAAGAATCCCTGAGAGCTTCCAGATGCAGTGGAGTTTTATTGGTGAAGTCTAAATGGGGATTTCATAGTGAATTCGGTTAGGAATTAGTTAATTCAGTTTGGATTCTGTTATGGATTTTTGTAACTGAATTTTTTTGTAACAATAATTTTTCGGTCAAATTCTACCGATTTGAATTTTTTCTCTTGGACCAACTAGAACTGAACTCGGTTTATCTCTATTATCATTTCTCTTTACAAATCTATATCAAGCTCCCTTGAATTCCATTGAGTTTTTTTTTTCGGTGACTGAAAATCTGTGATAATTTCCTTTTACTTGTAAACTAAAACTGAATTAAAACAATTCTGAACTGTTGATTTTGAGGCTTCCTGCAGAATCATGTGGTCACGATATTTTGTTGTTGTACTATAAAAATGAAACATCCCCTAAGGTCATTTATTTTTTTCTTTCAACACCAGTTGGGCCGCAGCATAACAAGTTGCTACATGTTCAAGCCCAATTATACGCGCCCATCATTAAATAGTGGTTCAATTTTCCTCCATCCACAGCATCTTAAATTGCAATGAGCATTTCCGCATATAAATCTAATGGATTAATGAAGACTAGCCAAAAATGTGCTTATGGAGTGAAATTGAATAATAAATATTGAAGGAATATGATTTAGCTAATGAGGATGGCTTGATAATTTTATGGGCCTTTTCTTAGAATATGTGGTGGAAGTCGTGAATAAACTGAATGAACCAAAAAGTGAAGAATTGAACAATTAGAACAAAAATGAATTTTGAACTTGGATATGGTAACAGATTAAACTAGTCTTGACTAAATGAGTTTGGACATTCGACTGAAAAAATGAGCTTGAAAATGATATTAGTTTTTTTTTTCTAATGATCCACATGACTTATCCACATATACTTAGTCAATATTAAACTTCAAATCCATATCAACCATATATTCCACGTCCACCCCCGACTTCAACCAATAAACCATGTATCCTGAGTCGTGAGCGATAATCAACTGATAAAACATTTGCGTATTGCGGACTTCTCGAAACGTATTCTTGAAACTTTCGCTTTATGACCTCCAATTGATGAATACCGAACAAATTCAATTATGATGAGCCACCAACCCTAATCTTCTTCTTGATATCCATATTAAATGAAGATAGTTCATGATGTGAAGAATCAAAAACCTTTGCACAGAAACCCTCTCAATTGAGATCCATGACACGTGATGCTTTTGAGAAATCTTTTGGAGAAAATAAACTTGCTGCTTTGATAGGGAGATATCCATGATATTGGAAACAACCTTTGCCCTAATCTCACGTATAATAGCGAGATAAATCCCATTCGAATAAAAACTAAATCACCAGGAAATGCCCGGATCACATGCCTTAGGAGCCAATGAAATGCATGATCGTGAACGTTAACAACCTAGTGGGAAATACAGATGAATGCGAAGCATAAGCCGAATATATGGTAATAAATAAGAGGGCAAATTTTGGGGTGTTACAACGACAAAATACAACAGTTAATTTTTACAATAATCTTCAAGGGCAACAACTCATTCAGAACCTGCCAATTCCACTCCCCCAAATCTGTCACATAATCTTTCACCTTGCTGCCATATCTATTATAAGGAAGATCTTGCAAATGATCCCTCAAAGTATTGCCAACATCAATCCAGCTATCCTCCCACATATCTACAGACTCACCGCCTCTAAGAGACCATTTACCAAATTGCATTAAAACCTGCATAGCTTTAAGTAGATACTTCCAAATGCCCGAACCATGATACTTCATAGTCTTATGCTTGCTCAACCTCTCATTGTTATACAAACCACAAAGAACCTTGCACCAAAGGTCATCTGCACCATTAATGAATTGCTAGACCAACTTTAAAATGCAGGCATAATTCATTCTCGAAAGATCTCGCAGCCCCAGGCCCCCAATATTCTTAGGCTTTATAACATTGCACCATTTGACATCATGAATTTTCTTGGCATTATCAGTATCACCCCAAATAAAATTCCACTACAGTCTTTGAATTTCATCCAAACAAGATTTCAGTAACAGACTAGTCATCATAGGATAAATCAGAATTGCCTCAATAACGCTTTTAGCCAAAGTAGTTATGCCAGCTAGGGATAAAGTTTTCGCCTTCCACTTTGTAAGTATGCTTGTTACCTGATCAATAATGTAATGGTAATCTTCTTTTTTTAAATTTCCAAATTTCCGGTATGCTGGAAATTTCCAAATTTCCAGAAGTTTTGTTGGTTACCGAAAATTTGAAAATTTCCGATATCGTAACCAAAAGGTTGTGTAAATCACCGAATATTTCTAAATTCCGGGTATAAGATACCAAATGTTTCCAAATTTCCAATATTATATACCATATTTTTTTTTTCAAAATTTTCGATATATATACGTGATTTTTCAAAATTGATATGAGCTTCCAAACACATTCTTAGGGTTTCCGGAGAAAGAATCTGCATGTTTCGTTTCTAAAGGAGAAAGGGAAAAATTAAGTTGTTTTCTTTCCACTCCCACAAACTGATTTTTGTGTGAGTACGAGCTTCCAACTCTTAAGCCCAAGCCACCTAAAAAACATCTTATTAGTTAAATGGTAATATATTTTCTCAATACCTAAAAAAATATATTTAGTTATGATCTCATCTGATCAGAATAGACCTTTTGGACTAGTACAATTTCTGTGGTTGGAGAAGAGAAGGGGTGTACATGTAAGGTACTCTGATGCCAAAGTGAAAATAGGGACGAAGGAGGAGCAAGTACAGAGAAAAAGGTAGAAGAGTTGAAATACCATACCCTCTAGTAAAATAGAATATTTATAATGTGCCCCCAACGCTGGATCAAGGTCCTCATTGTGGGCTGAATCAGCTAGGTCAACGATGAAGATTGTCAGTATTTGCGAAGAAGTAGGAAAAACCTAGCATGTGGTCTTCATCCTGATCCAACTGCCCCTTGAATCTAGGAAGTGGAAGATTATCCCGGGGAAAATTGACTGAGCGTGACCGAAGGGCACGTGGGGGAGGTGCCCCCATGCCCATTAGTTTGTGGGCCTTGATGGATTCTTGCCTACTGGACCGAGTCGTGCTCGACGTGGCTGGCTTGAGGCCCAATCCGGAACAAGTTATTTTCAACTAAACTTAATACCATAAATTAGAACTAAATGAATTAAAACATTTCAATTAATCGTTAAGATAATTTATATGATCTAAAATAAATAAAATCATCTTAAGATAAAATAAAAAAATCAAACAATTAAATACATAATTACTTATTCTACTAATCAATAACATAAATCAACAATAAATAATTATATCTAAGGGTGTGTTTGTTTCATGGTTATAAAAAACATCTCCAGGAATATGACTATGATAATGCAATATTCATATGTTTGATTCAAGTGTTAAATAGATATTCCAAGGTATTTTTTATTCTCAGGAATCATATTTACACATGGTTCTTTCATTTTTATTTCAAGGTTTAAAGGGTGAGAATATAACATTCTCATGGGAATAAGTTCAATCAACTATAACTTCCCAATACCAATAACATTTATTATTATTATTTTTTTTATAATTTTAAATTATATAATCTTACAATCATTCCGAGGAAATTTTAATTTCTACCAAACACATAAGTAGGAATAATATTCCTGAAAATAATAATCCTAATATCATTCTAAGGAATATGTTTTGAAACCTTGAAACAAACACACCTTAAGATTTGAAATAATAAAATAAATAAATTATACCGACTACTTAAATGGAAATACAAGATAATATTAATTGTTTAACAAGAATAAATTCACATACATAAATATTTTTTCTTTACATTATAAAATAGAAAGGGTTATAATATTAATCCATAAGATATAAGTCATCACAAAATAAATATTTAATCAAATATTACTATATTAGGAAAATTATATATATATATATATATATATATATATATATATATATATATATATATATATATATATATATATATATATATATATATATATATATTATATATATATATATATATATATATATATATATATCATAAAATACTAACTATTAAAATACAAAAATAAATTATAATTTAAATAATTATGTCAATAATATTTAACTATTATAATCACATCGAATTGATTTATAAATAAATAGATAAAATGTAATTCTTTTCAACTCAGTTAAAAGCTAATATGTTAAATCCCTTAAATAAAATAATTACACATTAAATTATAATAAGTTAGAATTGTTAATGGTGTTATAGTTTCATTAAATTTCTTATACATAATAATTCAACGAATAAATAATAAAAGTCATTAGAAAATAAATTTACAATTTAAGAAAAATATTAGGCTGTTACCATGTAAAACCTGAATTCAACAAGGGCGGGGATGAACATGTATGAGACTGTATGGTTGAAGAAAGACTTATAAGGATTGATTGATATTTCCTATACCAACAAGGTGTACCTTCTTTTTAGTAGACTAATAAATAAGAATTACATAGTTAAACATGTTTGACTTGGAGTAGTATTTGGATGGGTGACCTTTTGGAAAGTTTCCCAGAAAGCGTCCGAGTAAGGACAAGCATGTTGAAAAAATTACCCGTGTTGGTTTGTGAGGGTGAGTTAACAATCCTAAAAGCAGTTAGGGGTGTTACAAATGACATCAGAGTAGAGCTAGCATTGTATGTAGCTCTAGCTTTATACACTTAGGTAACACTGGTGAGGTTTTCCGTATCTTTGTCTTTCAAGGCAGAAACTATGTATCGTGGAATCATGTTGTACTTCTTCATGTCATTCACAATCTGTCTCTTATGATTATTTAGATGATCCAATATGTCATGACTATCTAAATCCTCAGATAGTTTATGATTGTGAAACCCACACCTAACTATCACTTTCCAATCAATACCACTCGACGAAAATCTCAGCCTAAAAGGACATCTCACTTTCATACTATAAATGCCATATGAAGATTTACTCCTTTCAGATGTATTTTCCTTTTATAATTTCCTCCTTTCCTCATAATGCATAATTTACTTATCTTTCCTACCTTAATGGTCATTTGCAATATCAAAACGAACAGTCACAACTATAATACCATGTTGCTAGCCAATATGTTGTGCCCAGGCTAATACTTCAACTCGACTATCAAATATATATCGTTTATATTACATAAAAAGTATATTATCAATATCATATAAGGCCATAAAAGTTTTAAATTTTAGGCTTAATACCCTTTTTGGTCCTCTAACTATAGGCCTGAGATACAATTTGATCATGTTTCTTTCAAAAGTTCCAAGTTGACCCCTTATGTAACAGCCCGGGCTCCTCGCAAGGCAATCCTGACACCGTCACCTCACTATCTTCTCTACCCCCTATCTAGTAGAGTTTTTGACTTCCGTGGAAATCGTCGTGTTATTTTCCGTTGTCTGGCCTTGTGAAGGGTGTATGTGATCCTTAGAGGGACGAGTAGACTAAAAGTATCGGTAGCAATTGGGGTGCATGAGTGGTAATAATAGTATTATTATTATTATTATTATTATTATTATTATTATTATTATTATTATTATTACTATTATTACTATTATTAAATCTTACTATTTATATTAATATTAATATTATAATACTATTATTATTAATATCACTATTATTATTATTTTTAATAATTAAAAAGATAAATTTAATAATAATAGGTTAGGGGGAGAGAATTGGAGTTATTAAACCCTTAAGTATGATTAGGGAGAATTAGTAATAACAAAAGTTTTCACGTAAGAGCAAACCAAAAGAGGGAAGAACAAGGGAGAGCCAGGGCATTCCCAAGGAATATTTTCGTAGGATTTTTTATTAGAATTTCGAGGTAAGGGGGGAGAATGAGTTTAATATTGGTGGTAATATCATGAGAGGGTAGTGAGGGTTTCTTCCCCTCTTAGAAATTTCGTGTCATATATAGATTTGGGTTTATCTGATTGTTTGTCTATGTGTGATTGCCATAAATTAATTGTATGATGTTGTAAGAATCTGAAATTCGTGTTATACTGTTCTGATCCGTGGAAATTATACTGTTGTGGTTTTTGCTATATGAACATTGGTGTGCAGATCTATTTTGGTTGCAGGTGTGATAACGAGAAAATGTATCGATTATATTGCTAATTTTCATTACCGTTTTATCGCATAATCATCGTTTTAACACCCGATTCCTCGAGTTTTTCTTACCATTTTGCAGGTACATCATATATGGAGCTAAATCATGAGTCAAGAGCAAAAGGAACGAAAACAACCATAAAAAGATGAAGACATGAAGAAAAACTGCAAAACCTGCATAATTTGTTGCACTCACGGTCGTCACCTAGTTGTCACGACCGTGACACCCCAAAAGAAGCAATCACGACCGTGATGACCTTGTCACGACCATGACACTTAAAATTCAAGGGACACGAACGTGACGCCCTTGTCACGACCGTGACAAGGGAAAAATAGGTTATTTGACCCAGACTTGGTCACAAACGCTATGTGCACATGGTCTGTCTATTTTCCAGCCACGTTCCTATATTCTCTCAACTGCTCCTACGAGGCCCAATGCAACAAGTCCAAACCACAAGCCCATTAAATGTTCTATAAATAGCTTAAATTTTATGATCAACACACAGAGTAATTTTTTATCAATTTCTTGCGGAAGCTCTGCCGAATTATTTTACGCCCTTTTTATTTCAGTATTATTTTCATTGTTCTATTTTTATTGTATCCAAACCCAACCTATAACAATTTCCAACATCAGGAAATTGTTATAAAATTTACTTATTTCCAAACCTTCAGAATATTTTGTTATTTTCGATTCCGCCAAATACTCCGAGCTTTCCGGTCTGTGGAAGAAGGAGTCTGCCATTTTATTGTTAACCAGGTTTATGTTATTTGCAATTTAATATTTATGTTATTTATTTATTTTTCTGCCATGAATATTTTGTTTATTGTTTCTCTGCCTCTGTCTGGTTCAACAAAAATGAGTAGCTAATTACCTTAGGGCGGTATGTAGTTAAAACAAACTTAATCGGTAAAATTAACCATAGGCTTAAAATAATTAATAGCTTAACATTCTGGCTAATACTTTTTATTTAAAATCGACCTTTTCGTTACGAGAGTAAGGAAAGAGTATTAGGTTAGGTCAAGACCACGAGAGTGTGAGATTTTAACCAGATAGCTAAAGTTAGGCATTTAAATTAAACACAGCGAGAGCGCTTTAAAATAAATTAGAATTACTAAATTTCCAAAAATTATCTCTAAACACTTATGGGCTAGCGAGAGCAGGCATAGGGCTTTAGAGGTAAGATCTGAGATAAGACCACGAGAGTGTGAGTTGAGGGTATTTAAACTGGTAACCTCTACAGAATAGTTTAAGTGAACACCTTTATAAGCCTAAGTTAGATTGACCCGCCTAAGTTAGTATAATTACATACCGACCGCCTTAGTATTATTTTATTAAAACTTAAATTTAATTCCCGCCTTTAATATTTTAAAAACAACAAAAAATCGTGACAACCCTTCACCTTAGCTAAACTAGAAGTTCATCTAGCACTAAGTAACCATAGAGTCCCTGTGGATCGATAATCTTAAATATTACTTCGATAGGTTGTGCACTTGCAGTTAAGATACCGCTAGACACATAATTAGATACGTCTTTAGCCCATCAAGTTTTTGGCGCCGTTGTCGGGGACCTTAATTTAGTTACTAGTGCACTTTAGGTAGCATTGTCTAGACTAAGGTAACAACTATTTTATTTTCTTAATTTAAATTCCCGAGTGTATGCCAAGTACTCGCTCTAAAAGCGAAGACTTGCAACCTCTAATCCCAGAATCGGAACGCTTCTTACACGTAAGAAGACGGATATTCGATTACGAAAAAAGTTACAATATTACAGATCTTCAATTAGATCCACCTAAACCATTCGTAACATCAAAGGACGCAGAGATGGCTGAAGAACAGAATCACCCACTTAAGTATTACGCTAGTCCTTCGCAAGCTGAACCGCATTCCAGCATTGCCGCACCGGCTATCAACCGAAATGATTTCGAACTAAAACCTTCGTTGATATCAGCCGTGCAACAAAATCAATTCGCCAGAAATCCTACCGAGGATCCGAACCTTCATCTTTCGATCTTTGTGCAATACGCAGATACCGTAAAAGCCAATGGAGTTACCCAAGAAGCTATTAGACTACGTTTGTTTCCTTTCTCACTTCGAGACAGAGCGAGAGCCTGGCTTCAATCTCTGCCTTCGAACTCAGTAACTACGTGGGAGGAACTAAAGAGAGTTTTCTTGACCAGATATTTCCCACCTAGCAAGACAGCTATGCTGAGAGCTCAGATCAACGGATTTAAGCAAAGGGAAAACGAATCACTATTCGAAGCTTGGGAACGCTATAAGGATATGCTGAGACTTTGTCCACATCACGGATTAGTAGAATGGATGGTCATCCATACCTTCTATAATGGACTCTTGTACAATACAAGAATGACGATTGACGCTGCCGCAGGCGGTGCACTTATGGACAAAGAATATAATGATGCTTATGCACTTATCGAAAGTATGGCTCAAAACCATTACCAATGGGGAAGCGAAAGAGTCGCAACTGAGAAACCAACAAAAGGAGGTATGTACGAAGTGAGTAGTATGGACCAAGTCAATGCAAAGTTTGACCAACTAAACCAAAAGATCGACAACTTGGCCATAACACCAACAACCACCGTGGCTGCAGTAACACCTAACTGTGAGTTATGTGGAGTTCCAGGACACGAAGTTCCTGATTGTCAACTATTGACAGGAATTCCGACAGACCAAGTGAATTATGCTCAAGGAAACCCATACTCAAACACATACAACCCAGGTTGGAAGAATCATCCGAACTTCTCCTATAAGAATAACAATGCTTTATACGCACCAGGTCAAGCACCAGCTACACCACCAGGATATCAAAAGACTGCTCCTAATGTCCCTAGAAAATCGAACCTTGAGTTGATGATGGAGAACTTTATAGCTAACCAATCTCAAACGAACAAGGACTTCTTAAACCAAAACATTCACACTAGTGAGCAGATTAAGCAATTAGTAAGCAAAGTAGATGCATTAGCTACACATAACAAAATGCTTGAAACTCAGATTTCACAAGTAGCTCAACAACAAGCACCTACTGCTGCACCAGCTGGAGTATTTCCTGGACAACCTCAACCTAATCCGAAAGGACATGCCAATGCCGTAATATTAAGAAGTGGCAAGGAACTTGACGGACCTACCGATCCAAGACTTGACAATCCAGCCATGTACCAAAAACCGGATAAACCGATTGAAGTGGTGAATGATCCAGAAGAAAAGGAAGATGATAATCAAGAGGTAGTGGAGAAAGAAAAACCTTATGTGCCTCCACCACCCTATAAACCACCAATTCCGTACCCTCAGAGATTAACCAATTCCAAAACGACGGGTTAGTTTAAGAAATTTGTCGAACTTCTGAAACAGTTGAATATTACCATTCCATTTACAGAAGCGATCACTCAAATACCCTCGTATGCTAAGTTTTTAAAAGAAATCTTATCCAATAAGAAAAAGATAGAGGATAACGGAACAGTTACACTTACTGCTGAGTGTAGCGCCATAATTCAGAATAATATGCCTCCTAAGCTAAAAGATCCAAGAAGTTTCTCTATACCCTGTGTAATAGGAAAATTCGTCATTGACAAAGCTCTGTGCGATTTAGGAGCCAGTATCAGTGTTATGCCCTTAACGATTTGCAAAAGGCTAGACATGGGAGACCTAAGACCAACTAAAATGTCTGTTCAACTAGCCGATCGCTCTGTTAAATATCCTATAGGCATACTAGAAAACGTCCCAGTGCGTATAGGACAATTCTACATCCCTACTGATTTTATAATCATGGACATCTCTGAAGACTCCACTACACCTATCATACTAGGAAGACCATTCTTAGCTACCGCCGGAGCTATAATAGACGTAAAAAGAGGAAAGCTAACCTTTGAAGTAGGTGAAGAGAAAGTTGAATTTATTTTAACACAATTCTTACAATCACCAGCTATAGAGGATACCTGCTATCTATTGGACGTAATTGACGAATGTGTAAGAGAAATGGAACTAAAAGAAACTACCTATTCTGAAATCATGAAAATCCAAATCCCTCCGATTTTCGAAGATGATAATTGGCGTGCACCGTATCAAGACGATAGTCTAAGCGAAAGTTTAGCACTTACACCGGATCCCATGCCAAGTAAAGATAAACCTACATTAGGATTAAAAACTTTACCTAATAACCTAAGGTATGAATTCTTAGACATTGAATGTAAAAGACCAGTTATAATAAATTCCAGTTTAGGAACTATAGAAACAAAGAAACTTTTAGATGTCTTAAAGAAATATCCAACTGCATTAGGATATAACATATCTGATCTCAAAGGAATATGCCCTTCAATCTGTATGCATTGTATTCTACTAGAAGAAGATTGCAAAACCTCCAGAGAATCTCAAAGAAGAATTAACCCAATCCTTAGCACTGTAGTAAAAGAAGAAGTAAAGAAACTACTAGATGCCGGAATAATATATCCAATCTCTGATAGTAAATGGGTTAGTCCAGTACATGTAGTACCAAAGAAAGGAGGTATCACTGTTGTGAAAAACGCTCAAGGCGAATCGATATCGCAAAGAGTAGTGACGGGACATAGAGTGTGCATAGATTATCGTAAACTAAACAAAGCCACTCAAAAAGATCATTTCCCACTACCTTTTATAGATCAAATGTTAGAACGATTAGCCAAGCATTCATACTTCTGTTATCTTGACGGTTACTCGGGATTTTTCCAAATCCCTATCCATCCAGATGATCAAGAGAAGACTACATTCACATGCCCATATGGAACGTTCGCTTATAGATGAATGCCCTTTGGATTATGCAACGCTCCTGCAACCTTTCAAAGATGTATGATGTCAATCTTCGCATATTTTATAGACAACATCATGGAAGTGTTCATGGACGACTTCTCTGTATGCGGGCAAAGTTTTGAAGGATGCCTATCAAATTTAGAAATGGTTTTAGAAAGATGTGTAAAAGTAAACCTCGTGCTTAACTGGGAGAAATGTCATTTTATGGTCAGAGAAGGAATCGTATTAGGCCACGTTATATCCGACAAGGGAATTGAAGTAGATAAAGCTAAGATAGAAGTCATAAAAGATCTTCAACCCCCTAAAACCATTCGAGAAATACGAAGCTTTTTAGGACACGCCGGTTTCTACCGACGATTCATCAAAGATTTCTCGAAAATCACTAAACCTTTTACTGGTTTATTAATGAAAGATGCTGAGTTCATATTCAATGAAGATTGTCTTAAAGCATTCGAAACTCTAAAAACAGCCCTCATCACCGCACCAATCATGCAACCCCCTGACTGGAGATTACCTTTCGAAATCATGTGCGATGCGAGTGACTATGCTGTAGGCGCAGTTCTAGGCCAGAGGAAGGAAAAGAAACTTCATGCGATTTACTATGCCAGTAGAACCTTAGACTCTGCTCAGATGAACTACGCCACTACTGAAAAAGAACTGTTAGCAGTTGTCTTTGCGCTTGACAAATTCCGTTATTACCTAGTGGGAGCGAAAATAATCGTTTACACAGACCACGCTGCTATCAGATATCTATTGACTAAGAAAGATGCTAAACCGAGACTCTTGAGATGGATTTTACTCTTACAAGAGTTTGATCTCGAAATAAAAGATAAGAAAGGTACTGAAAACGTCGTAGCGGACCATTTATCTAGAATAGAAGGTATTAAACCCGAACAAGTGCCGATTAACGATGATTTTCCGTATGAACAGCTGATAGCACAAATAGGAAGCGACCTAGTTCAGTTAGACATAAACGAACCAGAACCCGTGAAAACAATCCAGACAACTGTAGGACTGCCATGGTACGCTGACATTGTTAACTACCTAGCCGCAGGAGCTCTTCCACCAGATTTAACCTATCAGCAGAAAAAGAAATTCTTTCACAATCTCAAACATTATTATTGGGATGAAACATTATTGTTCAAAAGAGGACCCGATGGAATTTTTCGTCGATGTATTCCCGAAGAAGAAATAGAAGATGTCATTGCTCAATGCCATTCATCTCCTTATGGTGGACATGCAAGCACTTCCAAGACTTGTGCAAAAATCTTGCAAGCCGGCCTATTCTGGCCTAATCTATGGAAGGATGTCCACATCGCTGTTATAAATTGCGATCGGTGTCAACGCACCGGTAATATTTCAAGAAGAGATGAAATGCCTCAAAAAGGAATATTAGAAGTAGAAATCTTTGACGTCTGGGGAATAGATTTCATGGGACCATTCCCATCATCTTTCGGTAATAGTTACATACTCGTAGCCATTGATTATGTTTCAAAATGGATTGAAGTTATAGCTTCTCCTACAAACGACACACGAGTAGTAATAAAGCTTTTCAAAAATATAATCTTTCCCAGATTTGGTGTGCCTAGACTCGTCATAAGTGACGGTGGCTCGCACTTCATTTCAAAAATCTTTGACAAATTACTATCTAAGTATGGAGTAAGACACCGTGTGGCAACACCGTATCACCCACAAACAAGTGGACAAGTCGAAGTCTCGAACAGAGAAATCAAACAAATTTTAGAAAAGACTGTCGCCATATCTCGGAAAGATTGGTCATCTAAACTTAATGAAGCTTTATGGGCTTATAGGACCGCTTACAAGACACCCATAGGTACTACACCTTTCAAATTAGTTTATGGAAAATCTTGTCACCTCTCGGTAGAACTAGAACACAAAGCCTATTGGGCGATCAAAACTCTCAATATAAACTATAATGCTGCAGGAGAAAAGCGAATCCTAGACATTAACGAATTAGAAGAATTAAGGCTAGATGCTTATGAGAATGCTAAGATATATAAAGAAAGAACTAATCGATGGCATGATAAACGCCTATCTAGGAAAGAATTTAGTGTGGGAGACGTTGTACTCCTCTTTAATTCAAGACTAAGGCTCTTTCCCGGAAAATTAAAATCTAGATGGTCAGGACCCTTCGAAATAACTAAAGTGTTCCCGAGTGGTGCAATAGAAATTAAGGGTAGGAATAGTGAACCATTCATAGTAAACGGACAACGTTTAAAACATTATCATAAAGTTGAAAATAGAGATTATTCAAATAATCTAAGGCTTTTAGAGTTGTCCACTAATTCCCCTGATTAATCTACACCTAAGCATTACGTCAGGCTTTTGACGATAAAAACAGCGCTTAGTGGGAGGCAACCCATTTACTCATTTAATTATTTAAATCATTTTTTATCATTCTATTATTTTGTTACTTATCGTCTTACTATTTATTTATTTATTTTGTCATTTTATAGCTTTATTTCATTATTACTATTATTGCCTTTAAATTATGCATTTCATTTCCTTATTTTTCTTTATTTTAATCTTAAATCACTTTTACAGATTTTCTAAAAGTCTTTCCCATTTTCCTTCTCCCCCTGATTTGTTTCCTCCATATTTGCACTAACCATGGCTAACCAACCGATAAACCATATGGAAACCAAATTTAGAGGTAGGAACCAAAGAATGAATTTTGAAGAGTTATCACAGAGGCAAATGGATTTGACCCTGTATCCGGATGATCTGACTATGGAAACCCTAGGTATACATGATAGAATCCTATACTTGTTTAACCGACTTGGATGGGAGAATGCACTGATTCAACATAAGTTTGTGACTTACCGCGAGCTCACCCTTGAGTTCCTTAGCTCCTTAGTTTACCTACCTGAGCGCGGTTTTGGATTCAGGAAAGGATTTATCAGTTTCCGCCTATTTGGAATAGAATATGACTTTAACCATAAAGAACTAGCTGACTTATTAGGATTCCCTAGTGGACCCTTTGCTTTTACTACCACACAGGTAGAATTGATGGACATTGAGCTGGATTTCTTTTGGGGAACATTAACCGGAAACTACCACCCTGAACCAAATAGCATGAACAATGATGAAATACATAACCCTGCTCTCCGTTACTTCCATAAGATCCTTGCCCACACCTTCTTTGGAAAAGAAGAAAACATTACCGGAGTCTCTAAAGATGAGATATTCATTATGTCATGTTTCACAAATGGACAGCCTGTTAATGGTGTACCTTTCATGATGCAAACCTTCACCCGAATCCAAGAAGAACCTGAATTACCTATATTAGTAGGAGGTCTTGTAACCATGATTGCTGATGCCTTAGGACTTAGGTACCAATTGCACAGGTGCAACCGTTTAGGTACCATTCGTCCTATGAATCTTAACTTTTGCTTTAATCGCCATATCATAAGGAATTTAGGACATCCACCTTTCGAGTACCTAATCCGGAATGAGGTAGTAACCTTGTTCACACTACCAAACCATGCTAGAGTAAGTGTTCACAATAAGGATAACTGGCTTTATGAGTTAACCCCACCTGATTATCCATCTACTCCTGAAACACCTCAGTCTTACAAGATAAAAGATGATATAATGACCGATGTCGAAACTGACCCTGAGACACCTCCTAGTTACCATGACATTGACCACACTGACGAAGTTATTGAACCCCCTGAAGTGAATCAAGGAGATTATTCTAACAACTTACAGAATATCATGAACACTCTTGAAGCTTACCAAACTGATATAAATACATTTAAGGATGAAATTAAGAGCATGCGATTGGACATTATAGGTTTGACTGACATAACCTGTGAACAATTCTATCACTTGAACTCCGCAATCGAAGATCTGAAGAAACACTTTTGAAAATGCTATAAGTGATCTAGTTTATTTTACTTATTGTTTTCGTTTCTAGTTAGTTTTACTTTTCGCAAACAATTTCATACCGTATTTTCATTTATGTAATTTCATTTCAATTACCATATGCAATGCACTTTTAGTTTACAAATTTTTCCATTTTAATTAATTTATATGTTTTCATTATATATACTGTTATGCTTGGATTGAATTATTTTCTATAAAATCTCTCGTGCCATGCAAATATACAAGTACTATATTGAAATTATTTATTATATGGTGTTTATATTAAATATTGAGTGAGAAGTGACCAAAAAAATATTATATAAAGTATATGAAGCGTGAGAGATAATGCTTTCTGGAAATTATTCAAGGAAACCAACCCTCACGGTCGTCACACCCACCTCACGATCGTGACGTGCTAAATTAGCGTGTCACGACCGTCACCTTCTTGTCACGACCGTGACAACCCTAAATATAGGATTCGTGAGAAACAGAACTGTTTCTTTTCGAAACCTCTTCTTCTTCTTCCTCCATAACTTTCAAAAACCATCCATTATCTCCCCCAACTTCCATAACCTCCCATTATCAAATTAAAACTCATTAACCTCTCCATTATCACCTTCCAATATTTATCCGAACCATTATTTCTCTCATTTTATCACTTTTTCACAAAAATCCAAAATCCTCATCTCTCACTCTAGTTCTTGCATGCAATGGACGCTATTCAATTCAGAGAGGGTGATGTTGGAGAAACCCAGAGAGAAAGATTTATCCGATTCCAGAACCGCGGTGTGCAACCTGCGCGTTATATCGACACTGTCTGTTTAAGAGAATTGGGAATGCTCAATAGTGTCAAGAACCTGCTTAAGAAGGTTAGTTTGTGGGTTCTATGCAGTCAGCCCCAGCCCACATTCGAGTTTCTGACACTGGAATTCCTAAGCTCGTTCCATTACATCAGCGGTACTGGTTCTCAGAGTCAACTTACCGGCGTTGCTAAATTCAGATTGTTTGGCCGGGAGTTCTAACTTTCGCAAACAAGGATAGCCGAGTTGCTAGGCTTCGCTCACGGGAATGAAGGTCACCTCCGCGTGCCGGATAATTTTAGTGAAACCGCTTTCACTTTATGGCACGACATAACCAACACCCGTGCCTCAGCCTTTCAGAGCCTTAATGCTACACACATCCACAACCCGACAATCCGATATTTTCACCGAGTCATTTGCAACACCATCTTTGCACGAGAGAGTAACCATAAGCTTAACTCCAAGGAGCTTCTGTTCTTGCACTGCGCTCTAAATGACGAGCCAATCAACGCTGCCCCGTTCATGCTTTCTCACATCCAGGCCATTGCGCAAAGAGGCTCCACCCCATTTTTCATAGGCGGCATTGTCACCACCCTAGCCATTCAGTTAGGGCTTGGTGACTTGGTCACCAATTTGCCTCGCATAGCCGCAGAATTCCTCACCAAGAACTATTGCAGATCCGCTCATCTGATTGCGCAGCGAGAGGATGGCAGGTATAACCCTGTTATCCACGACACTGTTTATCACCATATCATTCTGCCGTCCCGTGACCGCATCGACCCGTCCAGCCGAGCCAACTGGCTCTTTGTTTTACCAGATGCTGCCGGCCACGCCCCCATTCATGATGATCAGGCCGATCCTCTAGCGGATGAGATGCAGGACGCTATGGATGCAGCTGAGCCTGTCCAGGACATTCCAGAGTCATCTACCCGACAGCCTCCTGCACAGGAATTCACTCTTGAGGACGTCCTCCGTGCGATTCATCAGCAGAACCAGATGAACGCCGCACTGGAGCGAAGGCAGAAGGAGCAGCATGATGCTTTACTCCGCACTATTGCAAGCAACCAGACAGCTACTGATGAGAAGCTCGGAGAAATTTTCAGCGAGCTAGAGGCCTTACGCATTGACATCACTGCTGTTACCGGTACCGGTTCTGATCCTGAAGCGACTCCTACCAGACGCTCCCGCACCAGAAGCCGAGCCCGCGACCCTCAGCAGCCTTAGTTTTAGTTTTTGCTTATGTTTGTTTTTCATTTTCATAGTTTGTACTGTACTTTTACCGCTATTATATCACAGCATTGAGGACAATGTCTGATATAGTGTGGGAGAGGTACCTTTCATTCTCTGCATTTTTCCTTTTCGCATTTTTCCATTCCGTTATTTTTCCATTCCATTGTATTTCTTTTTGCAAGTTAATGAAACGAGCAATTTTTGTGCTATTTTCTTTAGTTTCGAACTTTCCTCGTTTATTTAGCCATACCGAAAAAAAATCTTTAATTATTCGCATTACCCGACTTACCTACGAAATCAAAATTAGGAAGCCGAGAACGATTCAACAAGACCAATACAATCTTGACACCTTTGACTTCCCACTTAAGCGATTCCATTCCGATTATCGTTACGAGTACACCTTAAGTTTCAGTTCAAAAGTAACCCCTAGTAGTTTATACTAGCAGTCAGCACCGTCTGAACACAAACCACGTGGGGAGCTGATGAATATAAGCGTTTGATGCCTAATCTATAATGATCCTTCATATCTCGATGCAAATGAAAAGAAAATTGCACCAAAGTACACGGTCGCATATAAGAAACGAGAAATATGAGAAGGAGTCCATTGCGGGTTGGTTCAGAGGTACTGGTTCTGAACTTGGTAGGGCGTGCTACGGCTCGATCCCCCACAACCTCCAAATCGAATAATATATGTAGGGTTACCGCACTCGTGTACCAGACCCCGTGCTTAAAAAGGATCAAAGTCGCTAACCGGCTACTCCACTACGTGCGTGCTAAGGCAAAGGGCTTAATGTGATTGCGCTAGAATGAAACCGGGCGAAATAAGATCGAAAAACTCTAGGTGAAATCGTAAAGAAATTACCGATTTTTTCGTTTAACAGGAAGTCGACGACTTAGCTTGTTGCTTGTGTCATTAATGTATCGTTAGTGTTTTATCATTACCGGTTTATCCGACAAAACGATCCCTCGTACGGTTTGTTATGTGTATGCGTCAATAAAAACTTGTCCGACGATTTTCAACCGACTATTTGCTTGAGGACAAGCAAAGGTTTAAGTTTGGGGAAGTTTGATAACGAGAAAATGTATCGATTATATTGCTAATTTTCATTACCGTTTTATCGCATAATCATCGTTTTAACACCCGATTCCTCGAGTTTTTCTTACCATTTTGCAGGTACATCATATATGGAGCTAAATCATGAGTCAAGAGCAAAAGGAACGAAAACAACCATAAAAAGATGAAGAAATGAAGAAAAACTGCAAAACCTGCATAATTTGTTGCACTCACGGTCGTCACCTAGTTGTCACGACCGTGACACCCCAAAAGAAGCAATCACGACCGTGATGACCTTGTCACGACCGTGACACTTAAAATTCAAGGGACACGAACGTGACGCCCTTGTCACGACCGTGACAAGGGAAAAATAGGTTATTTGACCCAGACTTGGTCACAAACGCTACGTGCACATGGTCTGCCTATTTTCCAGCCACGTTCCTATATTCTCTCAACTGCTCCTACGAGGCCCAATGCAACAAGTCCAAACCACAAGCCCATTAAATGTTCTATAAATAGCTTAAATTTTATGAACAAAACACAGAGTAATTTTTTATCAATTTCTTGCGGAAGCTCTGCCGAATTATTTTACGCCCTTTTTATTTCAGTATTATTTTCATTGTTCTATTTTTATTGTATCCAAACCCAACCTATAACAATTTCCAACATCAGGAAATTGTTATAAAATTTACTTGTTTCCAAACCTTCAGAATATTTTGTTATTTTCGATTCCGCCAAATACTCCGAGCTTTCCAGTCTGTGGAAGAAGGAGTCTGCCATTTTATTGTTAACCAGGTTTATGTTATTTGCAATTTAATATTTATGTTATTTATTTATTTTTCTGCCATGAATATTTTGTTTATTGTTTCTCTGCCTCTGTCTGGTTCAACAAAAATGAGTAGCTAATTACCTTAGGGCGGTATGTAGTTAAAACAAACTTAATCGGTAAAATTAACCATAGGCTTAAAATAATTAATAGCTTAACATTCTGGCTAATACTTTTTATTTAAAATCGACCTTTTCGTTACGAGAGTAAGGAAAGAGTATTAGGTTAGGTCAAGACCACGAGAGTGTGAGATTTTAACCAGATAGCTAAAGTTAGGCATTTAAATTAAACACAGCGAGAGCGCTTTAAAATAAATTAGAATTACTAAGTTTCCAAAAATTATCTCTAAACACTTATGGGCTAGCGAGAGCAGGCATAGGGCTTTAGGGGTAAGATCTGAGATAAGACCACGAGAGTGTGAGTTGAGGGTATTTAAACTGGTAACCTCTACAGAATAGTTTAAGTGAACACCTTTATAAGCCTAAGTTAGATTGACCCGCCTAAGTTAGTATAATTACATACCGACCGCCTTAGTATTATTTTATTAAAACTTAAATTTAATTCCCGCCTTTAATATTTTAAAAACAACAAAAAATCGTGACAACCCTTCACCTTAGCTAAACTAGAAGTTCATCTAGCACTAAGTAACCATAGAGTCCCTGTGGATCGATAATCTTAAATTTTACTTCGATAGGTTGTGCACTTGCAGTTAAGATACCGCTAGACACATAATTAGATACGTCTTTAGCCCATCAAGGTGTAGGATAACAAATTTAGATCTAAGACCCATAACTTGATTAATAATTATAGGTACAAGAGTAAGATGAAAGATAGGTTCTAAAATTGATGTAGAAACATGTTTATGACTGATTTGGAGTGGAAAAATATGAATCCCGTAGCAGAATGGGTCTAGTGTAAAAAACTAAAATTTTACATAGCTTTTTCCCATACGTGTAACAAAGAGGCTGTTACGCGTAAGAGAGAAAGGCATTACGCTTATGGGAAGCCATTGCGCGTAATGGAGGGCTAAAATGAGGATTTGACACGACCCTCTGGTGAAAAACGTATGGTAGGCATAAGAGAGACTGACATTATGCGTATTAGGTAGGGATTACGTGTAAGGGAACTGGGGATTTTGGGCAACATATGTATGGACAACCTATGTGCGTAGTTTTCTCGTTTTAGCGATTTTTGTCCCGATTTCGCATCCAAAGCAATTTATTTTGGTCTGAGAGGTTTGAGTAGCATCATGTGATATGCATAATTGTTAATTATACTGGTACATATTGTATTGCTTGTGCATTTGCATAACATTTCATGTTAGAATGCTAGGTGGGAATCTATGGTAGATGCCTAGTAGGCCCGAACTCAATTGTGGAGTCATGGTGAGACAATTTGTTGCTCAGTGGAGTGTATGTGAATTATCCGGATTCTTCAGGAATCAAGTTCGATTGAATAAATAGTATTTTGGTACCACATGCATTGTGTCGAGTCATGAAGTCACATTGCATTATGATGTGTATGTTGTGATTATGTGATGATTGTATGAGTGTGTGAGTACTACTCCTTAGCATGTGTTATACACCATTATGTATTGAATGTAGTTCTCACCCCTTTCTTGTTTAGTTACGTCTGTGCTTCCTTGGAAGTACAGATAATCCAAGTACTTGAGTTGTACATGGAGTCTGTGTTGCTAGATTGAGTCCTAGGAGTCACTCTGATACGTAACACGAGATAATTTCGGAATTTATTTCATTTGTTATGCTTATTTAATTTTGTTACGTATCGTCTCGTTTTATAATTTTTGAGGACCACATGTGGAGTTTTTGGTATATTTTGGCAAGTGTGCCGTGAGGTTTAATGACAATGACTTTCCGCTGTTTTTATTTATTTACGATAAAAGAATAAATGAAGGAATTAAGACTTCATAGTTTGTTTTAAATTATGTGACATCCTACTTTTAAGGAAAAACTATGATATTTTCATATTATATACATATTTTTGTAAATGGGAAAGTGGAGTGCTACACCTTATGTTATTAAAAAGGTATCACGTTTGTCCTGTCCATTGGAAACGTTAGATTTTCACTAAAAATGGTGCTGACATGGTATGATTTAGCTTATGTGTATGTGGATGAATGGCTATGTGGCACACTTAGTAAGCTAAATGCTAAGTAAGATAAGAATTTTGAGATTTTTTTTTGGAATTTTTTGAGACTGTGAAAATAGTAAAAAAAAATCATTAAAAAAAGAAAAAAATGTTGAATTTGGGGTTTTGAGAGTGATAACGCGTAACTACTCTGTAGTACGAGACTATTGATCGCATGATTTTTCTGCTTCTAATGCACAAAACAAATTTAAAAAAGGAGACAGTTTTCCATAAAATCGGGTTTTCCGACCATCAACTAAACTACAAGCTATAACAACAATTATCTAATTTAACCATTGTAAAATCATTTACAATTTTATTTTTAATAATGGACTTAAGTGACACACGCTTAATGTACTCTAAAAAATGGAAAAAATGTAGTTGCAGGGAATCGAAGCTTGCTATATTTCATTTTTTACAACGGTGTTTAAGTCAACCGTCATTAAATTTGGTTGTATTAGAATGGTTTTTAAGATAACTATCATTAAATATGGCGTTATAAACCAGCTGCGGAAATTTTAACTTATTAAAACGGTGCATATGAATACGTTGTAAATTTGACGTAGTTGTTTGCGCGCTTTGTAGTAGTGATACTAGAAGAAATAAAGGGATATATCATGAAAAAATGGGCAGCAAATAGGTTGAAATTCTCTCATTTAAGTGATAGGAATGTGTTTCCAAACATAAAGAAAAAGGTGGAGAAAACAAGCAGTTACACATATTATTGGATAATAAGGTAATTTTCATTGCTTATTTACACAAATTTATGTTATTGTCTATTGTTTTTATATGAATTTTTGTTGTTGCATTTTTATAGGATGTCATATGAGTTTATTTTTGAAGTAAGACACATTGAGAATTAAGGTGACATATTTGCTGTCAACCTAAAGGAACAAGATTATTCATGCAAAAAGTGGCAATTGATATGTCTCCCATGTGTACATGACATTTCTTCAATGAAGAGTAGAGGTCTTGTTGTTTATGATTGCATTCCAGAGTATTATAAGAAGGCAAGGTATATTTCTATGTATGAACCTATAATTTATCCTCTTAATGGTACAAATTTATGGGTCAGATCAGAGTACCCAGATGTACAGCCACCAAAATTCAAAAAAATGTCTGAAAGATCCAAGAAAAGGAGGAACCGTGAGTAGGGTAAAATGATGGGATAAATAAAAATAATAGGGAAAACTGGTATGATAGTTAGGTGTACTAGGTGCAGACAAACTAGACACAATAAATCAACTTGTTAGAGGACTCAACCACCAAAAGAAGGTCCACCAACATCACAAGCTACTCAGGCAAGTGCAACAACATCACAAACTATTAAGTCAAGTGCAACAACATCACATACAACTAATGCAAGGGCAACACCATCACATACAACTCAGAAAAAGGTTGCAACAACACAAGCTAGGCCACACAAATTTCCTTTTAGGAAACTAACACAAGCACAAGCACCTCTTTCAAAAGGACCAACCACCAGAATGTGTGCATCACAAAATGCAGTGGGTCTTACTACTAGGAGGACCACTCCAACAAAAAGGAACAATGCAAGGAAATCTATTTAGATTATATTGTTTCTGTTATGTAATGTTATTTTGTGTAATGCTATCTTGAACAAGTTTCTATGTAATGTTATTTTGTGTAATGTTGTCTTGGAAAAATTTGTGTAATGTTATTTTGAACATGTTGAGTGTTATGAACAAGTAATGTTTCTGTAATGAACAAGTATTAACTTTATGTTATAGAAGAGTGTTATATCAAAGTGTAATAGAAGTTGTATTATGGTATTATGGTATAATGTTTCTGTAATGTTTCAAAATGATTATGATATATCAAAGTGTAATGTTGTTTATGGTATAATATTTCTGTTATGTTATAGAAGCATCAAAGTTATGCATAATATTTATGTTATGATATAATGTTATGTTATATAAGCAGCAAAGGTATGCACAAATTTTGTGTTATGATATAATGTTAAAGAAGAATCACAGTCATGCACAAATTTTGCACAAACATCAAACTTATGCATAAATTATGGTCCAAATAACAGAAAATAATGGTTACTTTACCAGAAGCATAAATGTAATTTCAATAATGATAACTTTAATACAAGCATAATGGTCCAAATAACATCAAACTTTTGCACATACATGTAACAATAACATGTTTTTGTCAACAACTTTTACAATAGAGTTGAACATAAAATAGCACAAAATCTTCCAGATCTTCTTCCATTTGATCGTGTTCTTCAAAGCTTCCTCTTATTCCATATTGTTGAGCCTCAAAACTTCCACCATTTTTTTTTGCTCATACCATCTCTTTTTTGGCTTCTTCCATCTCTTTACATTGCATTTCAATCTTCCATTGTAGATTCCTTAAGGTTTCCTCTTTTTCATCTCTAGATCTTCATAGAACCATTAAAAAAATCCACACCCATCATTTGTGTGTCTCTGTACATATTGAGATTGAAAAATACAGTGCATGCATTCAAATATCTGAAGAAGAACACAAATAAATGGAAGATGTTTGGAATGGAAATTACCTTAAAATGTTGACAACCAAAAAAAAAACTTTCTGTAATTGTTGACGGTTCTTGCCTTACGAAGTACAACAAGGTCTCCACAACCACATAAAAGTTTTCCAAAGCTGGTATACACTTGTGAATCAATGCAACTCCTTGAAGATGATGATGATCCACACCCATAACACATGTTTAGATGATGAATTTTCTTTCAATTTAGTACTTTTTGGGAAAGATAGATATAGGTCACAAATTGATGGTGGATTTATAAAAGTATCAACAAGAAGGAAGAAGAAGATGTTGAGTAGGCAAACAATCCCTCCAACTCAGATTACATGTCAGCAAAACTAACATCGTTTTCCCTTATTTAACGGAAAAGACCACTATATACTTTTTTAATAACGTAAGGCACCAACTTGAAAATTTTAAAAGAAAGAAGACCAAATTGGACCCAGACCTATAGTTAGAGAACCAAAAAGGGTATTAAGCCAAAATTTTAACTTGTTACGTAGAAAACATACTTTGTTTGTGGTGAAGAACTGTGTGCAATCGCTACACGGATCCATAGATTACCTTGCCAACTTTGGACCGAACAAATAATGTATTTTACTACTTACTAGTCTGTCATCGAAAATTTCAGTTACAAATTCCAAATTTCCGGTTTGTCGGAAATTTCTAAATTTCCGGTATACCGGAAATTTCCAAATTTCCAGAAGTTTTGTTGGTTAACGAAAACTTTGAAAATTCCCGATATCGTAACCAAAAGTTTGTGTAAATCACCGAATATTTGCAAATTTCCGGTATAAGATACCAGATGTTTCCAAATTTTCGATATTGTATACTATTTTTTTTTTTCAAAATTTTCGATACATACGTGATTTTTCAAAAATTATGCAAAAATACGTATCAAAAATTTCAAATGTACTACCAAAATTTTTGAATTCTTAGATAGAAAAAAAGTAATTTAAAAAAAATAAAATAGTGATTTTTTTTAAAAAAACATAAAATTTTATTAAAATTATTTTATTAAATTCATGTGTAATTTGATGTGCATCTGATCTATGTATAGTGTGATGTCACTTATTTGATAATCTCATATTTATTTAAATCTAATAAATAGATTTTAGTTTTTATTTATTTAGAATATAATAAGATAAATATATGATCTTTTCATTCGGTTTTTTATGGAGAATAATTAGGGATTTGTTAGTGTTTTTTAGGAAAAGGTATCTTGTGTAAGTTTATATATAAGTAAAGAAAAAATGAGTAATTAAGTGCATACAATCTTACAAAATTATTATTCTGAATAAATATTTGTTTATCAATGGGGGACAAGAGGAGAAATGTTTCTTCTTCTGTGGCAGCCAAGTTTAAGTTTATGGAGGAACACTTTAGGGCTCTTCAACAAGGTACTCATATCTTTTCTCTCTCAATTGACTTTCATTTCAATAGGTTTTTGATAAATCCAGAACAATATTTTTTTATTTTTTTATTTTTATTATTATTTACACATTTAAGAAAAAATAAGACAAATGACACTATCTTAAAACTGTACTACACGATTCTTCATTATATGTTTTGAGATTATTGCACTTATAGATAAGAAACATTCATTCATAACCTTGAGAATAAAACCATAGACATGTAGAGGTTAATTTATTTTTAAAAATATTTATATCCAAAATTTATTTTTTAACTTTGAGACAAACACATGAATTTTTTTTATATAAATTCTATATTTCTGAAATAAATAAGGTTTATAACTTTGAAACAAAACACCATAACCTTCTAAGTTAAGTAAATTAAGTTAGGTTAATGCTAACTTGTGTCCATACGTAAAAAATCAAATAAAAAAAATATTATTTTGGAAATTGTGAATTGATTTTAATAAAAATAGTATTAATTTATTTAAAATTAATTTTTTTAAAATCAATCAATTTTATTAGTATATTTAAAATTGTAAAAACTATTTTTTTTAGTGAAATTATAAGAATTTACTAGACTGATCTTTGATTTTATTCTTAAGAAGTTTCAATTTAAAATTTGATTGGGTCAACATTGATAAATTCATCTTTTATAATATTATTTATTCACAATAAATAATATTAGTGTGTGTCTAACCTATGCAATATTGGATAGGATAAGTGGTAATTAATACACAATTTTTATTGAAATATCATGTATTAATTATACCTTATCCTATGCAATATTGTATAATAATGCTTCACTAATAAATTATTATAAATAAATTTTAAACGTATATCCTATGAAACTATATTAAATTAAATTTGTTATTTTTCTGTTTTTTTACTAAATACCTTTCTCTTTTTATATGATTCAAATCATCCAATATTATTTATTTATTTATTTTTCTGGTTTTAGCATGCTTATGATTAATTAATCAATATTTATTAGAAATTATTCCAAAACTTAAATGATATTTGATTTTATTTTTAAGAAGTTTCAATTTAAAATTTGATTGGTTCAGCGTTGATAAATTAATCTTTTATAATATTGTTCACTATAAATATAAATAATATTAAGTATTCAACATATCTAAAAATTAAACTATCGTATAAAAAATTGTTAAGTTTTATAATTATTTCAAGTTGTTTAATGAGAATTATATATTTTTTTAAAGAAATAAAATATTAATTAAGAATAATTATCAAATCCTTACAGAAAAAATATATGATAAGTTTGTTAAAATTTTAAACGTATATCCTATGAAACTATATTAAATTAAATTTGTTATTTTTCTGTTTTTTTTTACTAAATACCTTTCTGTTTTTATATGATTCAAATCATCCAATATTATTTATTTATTTTAACATGCTTATGATTAATTAATCAATATTAATTAGAAATTGTTCCAAAATTTAAATAATATTTTATTTTTATATTCTTCTATTGCGGTAACTATTTTTTATTTTTTTTTAGCTATGGAAGAAGAATTTCATATTGAGAGAATTTTCATAAGTAGTCCACCTTCGATGGAAGAGATTAATTCAACAATGAGAGAATTTAATACTAGTCATAGAAATGTATGGAATAATAGTTATGAAGATTATAGGATGATGGAGATGGCTTCTATGGGAGCACTCACTCCACCAAGAAAGTTTGGTTATCTCCATCATAACAACTTCTTCCTACCATCTTGGAGAGGATGGGTGGTTTTAATGGCCATGGATTGTCTCGATTGTCAATATTTGCAAGCAATAATCGAAGAAGGCGACCCAAGATATATTGCTATGATTCTCTCTGAAATAAAGAATAATTTACATGAGCTCATGAAACACCAGTTTGGCAACTATCTGATTCAAAAGATTTTTGAAGCAAAGAACGGCATCACTAATCTTCAAATAGATTCTATCGTTTACTTGAATATCCCTGATACTCAAAAGTTCGGTGACGTCTGCAAGAATAATCACGGGTATTTTTTATAAAAAAAAATCCTACAAACCATTTGATTTAAAATTTATTCTCTTAATTTTATTGATATTATTCATTTAATTCTACCTTTCTTTTCCTGCAGAACTCGAGTTCTGCAGATCATGCTAGAGAATATTAAACATCCATTCACAGAATATGCGGTATTGCATATGATGAAGCCGATCATTGTTGAATTGATGAAAAATATTAATGGTGGTTATGTCATTATACAATGTGTGAAAGTCTTTCCGCTCATACTCAAAAAGGTTGTATTATAAATTCAAATTAGATATTACTCCCTTAGTTATTTGTCATTATCATATATTAAGGTCTTTCAAATTATATAACTTGTACAGGTGATCATGGATGAATTAGCAAAATATTGTGTTGATATTGCAACGCATAAGATTGGATGTTCAGTTGTTCAAACTTGTCTTAAAGAAAGTGGGGTACTGGCCGTAAATTTAATAACAACAATCATCTCAAATGCTTTGTTGTTAGCAGAAGATCCTTACGGGTTTGAATTCACATTTTTAGACTTTTTTGTTTTAGTTTAACATAAGATATATTTCGTAGAATTTGAATGTTTATTTTAAAGTAGTATTTTGATAAATATTTTTTTTTTATGTTTGAAGAAACTATGTGGTGCAATTTGTAATTCAAATGAAGTTCCCGCTACTAAATAAACGGATGATAGAAGAATTTTCTGGAGAATTTGTTAGACTTTCTATGAACCAACATGCTAGCAATGTGGTGGAAGATCTATTGAGATATTCTTATCAAGACGATGTTCATGCTATAGTAAAGGAATTAATAAGAAGCACCAATTTTTTGAAGGTTATCCAAGATCCATATGGGAATTATGTTGCACAAAGAGCACTAAAATGTACCAAGGTTTGTATTCCAACATTTCTAAAATTTAATGATGATATGATTCATATTTTTCTTTAATCATTTTTTCTTCGTTTTGTTTATTGCAGGGCTATCTACGTAGAAAACTTTCTTCTCTCATTCGATCATATCGCGACGAATTTCAAAACCATCCCCATGGAAAAATAGTGTTCGATAATACCAAATCAAGGAGAAGATAATTTTTATATTCAAAAGATCACAACAACTTTTAAGCATGATTCATGTGATGTGTCTGAATTGTTAGTTTATAGAGAGTAGTGTAGTATGGTTGTTTGGATAAATTTATGATGTTGCATGTTAGTTGGTTAATTGTTTAAGCAAATGTTATTATTATTTTTAATAATATATCTCTTGTTATGTAGTAAAAAAAAGTTTAAAATGTTGTTTTTATGTTGGCTTGTCAAATGTTATTATTATTTTTAATAATTAAGCAATCAATTTAATAACGGGAATTATTAAAGATACTCCAATCCGATAAACATAACCCACAAAACAAACGAACTTAAATCCCTAAATAATATTGTTACAAGAAATCATTAGAGCATTTGAGTCAATCATACTATATGCAACTAGAATTATATTTATTCCTAATCGGACTTTACCACCACTGAGAAAAGAATATTCCTATGTATGTATACAAACCTTGTAAATTATGTTAGCTTAATATTACCTTAGTGCCATATGTTAAAAATCAAATAAAAAAATAATATTATTTTTGAAATTGTGTGGACTGATTTTAATTAAAATATATATATATATTTTAAATTTTTTTCAATATAAATTTTCTATAAATCAACTTTTTTTAATTTGTGTCCCTATGACACAAGTTAATATTAGTAATTAGTTAAATTAATTATTAAAATTGTAAATTAAATTAAGAATATTTTTGTAAAAAATTTATTTAAATTAAAAAGTAAGTCCTTTTAGATTTATTTTGTGTTTATAATAATTAAATTTATGAAGTTGGTTCTTAACAATCAAGTAACTTATAGTTTTTTTTATCAAAAAAATTATAAACTACTAAAAATAAATATTAAATTTATAAAAAAAAATAGTAACTGTAAAACGAATATTTTAAAACATAAGTACTTATAAACAAAACAAAAAAAAAAAATCATCTTAAAAACCTTAATTTATAAGTGGCTCCCAAGTCCAACCGATAACTTAAATCTCAAATTAGTATAAATTTAAAGGTATTAATTTATTTTAAATTAATTATTTTATATTATTTTGTAAGTTTTTTATTTATTAATTTTATACAAAATAATTTTTTAAAAATCAATAAATTTATTAGATATTTGAAATTGTAAAAATTTACTAGACTTAAATCATCTTTGATTTGATTTGATTTAATTTTTAAAAAGTTTCAATTTAAAATTTGATTGGGTCAACTTTGATAAATTCATCTTCTATAATATTTTATAGAATATTCACACTATTATTTCATTCAAATAGTGTTATTTAAGAAAATAGGAAAATTTTAAACTAACTATTTTACAAAATTTCACAATGAATTTTATCTTCGTGAGTAAATTCTTTCTTATCCATAAATTTGAATTCGGTTCCAATATTTGTAATATAAACTCATTTTAGAATTTTAATTTATTTAAATATAAAATAAAATGAAGAAGTGACCTGACATTAAATTAGAATGTTGAAAGGGAAAAATCAAAACATTATGAAGGGTTTTCTCTTCACTCCCACCGTTTAAACCTTCTTCTCCGACCATGGCTATCCCGGTGGTTATACCATGGAGGTGTTTGGATCCTTCTCCCCCTCACATCCCAACCTCTGAACACAACAATCTCAACATGCCAAATAAATCATTCGCTGAAGTAGTTAATAACGTTTGTGATATTCCGGTAAGTCAACTCCCAAAATCTGTAGTTAAAGGAGATAGAATTTTAATTACTATTCCGGAGGAGGAATACCTAGCAGGTCTTGCTTCTTGCAAACACAACTTACATGGACGAATAATTTGGCCCAAAGGGTCGGTGCCGTTAAAAGTCGAAACGCTGAGGCAAAAGCTCACCACAATCTGGACATCCTTGGGCAAATGGGGGCTCACCTCTCTTGGGAAAGGTTTTTATGAATTTTCTTTTTCCAACATCGAGGATTTACAAAGAGTGAGGTCTGCTAACTTATGGAATTTAAGCCATGGCCTGTTGAAACTCTTTGCTTGGATCAGGGACTTCAACCCTCATGAACAACACCAAACATCTGCACAAGTATGGATTAGGATTTCTGGACTATCTCAAGAATATTGGAGGCCCAAAATTCTCTATGCAATTGCTAGTGCAATTGGAAGTCCCATTTGCATGGATGAACCTACTACCAAATCATTGTTTGACATATCTTATGGGCATTTTGCAAGAATTTTGATAGACCTTGATTTAATTGGGAATTTTAGGGACAAGATTCTGGTTAAAAGGAAGAACTTTGCATTCTTTGTGGATGTTTATTATGAAAATATACCTGAATTTTGTGATAATTGTAAACATATCGGTCACAATTTGAGCAATTGCAGGAAGATGGACAAGACTATAAACCCGAACACAGAGAATCCAAAGGGCAGAAAGGTGTATGCAATAAAACAAATTGTGGACAAGAATAATAATTCTGGGACAAATGAATTGGATTCCCAAAACCTGGATGGAGCTACAACCTCAACTCCGCCTGTGGAAGCTCATACCAGAAAAGATAGTCTTGCGGGTGTAAGTCCAACTATAGCAACACACGTTAACTCTGATTAAAACATAGTCTTGCAGGAACAAAATTTGGAAGCACATACAAGGATTAACTTAATTGAACCGCCAATTACAGTTGCTGAAACACAAAACAACTCGAACCAAATCATTGTTGCGCATGAAAAAACTTTGAGAAACCATGAAGATAACATTGACAATGGCAGTCATAATAACCTAGACAATAATGAAGGTGCTTTTGACAGTATGGACAAAATTGAGGTTGCCGAGACAGATAGCTATAGTGGATCAGAATTCGTTGATGCCATTCAAGAGGATGATTCTATTGATGAAGGTGCTTTTGACAGGTCAAATTCTCATGATGCAGCGAATAAATCCCTAAACCAGGTCGTGCAGCAAGACATGTTTTTTTTTGAAGCAATCTTGGGCAAACCTTGCAGAAGAGACATAAGCTAATGAAAGGCCTGACGCAAAATTCCAATTGGTAGTATCAAAGAAAAACAAGAAAAAAAAACGAAACCAAACGCGCACCCTCAGTCTGCTGGTCCCAGTACCAGAACTATGGCGGTTTCTCGAAATACTTCTCAATGAAGTGTGTGTACTGTAATCTGAGAGGGCTAGCTAATCAACCCACAAGATTAGCTCTAAAGAGTCTAATTTCGACTCATAGGCATGACTTTTGCTTTATTGTAGAACCGTGGATAGCACTGGACAGAATTCCAAGTAAATTCTTTGACATATTGAACCTCAAGTTTTTTGCTACCAATGATATACATGATTATCTCCCCAATTTATGGTGCTTTTGTGCACCTTATCTTGAACCTCAAATTAACTCATTGGATGATCAACATGTTGCTTTCTCTATCAAGGATGGCAACAATTGCTTCGGTTTGGCGACCATGTATGCTTCTACTAGCTATATTAAAAGGAGAGACCTATAGACTAAGCTTTCTGCCCTTAGACATTTGATGAACATACCATGGAGCTTCCTTGGCGATTTTAATACGATACTTGGAGCTCATGAACATATAGGGACTGCAAATCCTTTCAAAACTCCAATTGAGGATTTTCAAAATTGGACTGACCGCAACATCCTTATTCATTTTCCCACTCGAGGTGCTGAATTCACATGGATCAATGGTAGGAGAGGGACACATCACATTGAAAGGAAACTTGACCGCGTTATTTGCAATCAAGACTGGATTAACTTCTGCAAATTTTCCTCTTGCTCCATTCTCACAAGACACAAGTTTGATCATCATCCAATCCTGTTTTCCTTCAGTTATCAACAAACTCAAATAAAATCCAGTTTTAGGTTTTTGAGAATGTGGTCTGAGCATCCTAGTTGTACCAAGCTTATCAAGGAATGTTGGGAAACTGTTTTTCATGGATGTCCTATGTTCATTCTTTCTAAAAAGCTAAAGCTCCTAAAAGAAAAATTTAAGGTCTGGAACAAGGAACAATTTCGTAATGTGCATGAGCTCCTAAAAAATGCAGCTGCCACACTTGATAACATTCACTCCATAATTCAAATGGATGGACCAAGTGATGAATTATTGGATAAAGAACAAAAAGTGCAAATTGAAATGGAAAATGCTTTGAAGCTGGAAAATATTTTTTGGCATGAGAAATCAAAGGTGAGATGGCACTTGGAGGGTGACAAAAACACTACTTATTTTCACAAAATAACTAAGATTAGGAACTCTACCAAGCAAATCTCCTCAGTCTAACTTGGAGACAACATTTATACTGAGCCAATAAATATATCTAATATATTCACATCACATTTTGAACTTTTCAGCTCCAACAACTCATGATGTGATAATGGACTTGTGGATGAGGTAATTCCAAAAATCATCAATGATAGAACAAACTCACTCTTGACTGCTCTTCCTACTCCACAAGAGATCCAAAATGCAGTTTTCTCTGTGAACAAGGAGGGTGCTCCAGGACCTAATGGATTTGGTGGTTTTTTCTTTCAAAACTACTGAGATATAATCAAATCTGATGTTATTAGCGCAACACTTCAATTCTTTTAATCTGGATGGATCATGCCAAATTGGAATGCTAATTCAATAATGTTAATCCCTAAATGCTCTAATGCTATCACAGTGGATCAGTACAGACCAATAGCCCTTGAAAATTTTCAATTCAAAATTATTACTAAAATCCTGGCTGATAGACTCACTGTTCTTATGTCGTTCCTTATCTCTCTGGAGCAAAAATGGTTTATCAGAGGTAGATCCATAGTGGATTGTATCTGTTTGACTTCAGAAGCTATCAATATGCTTCATAAGAAATCATTTGGAGGAAATATTGTTGTCAAAATTGATATTAGCAAGGCGTTTGATACGTTAGATTGGAGTTTTTTATTGAAAATGCTGCAGAATTTTGGTTTCTCTGAACTTTTTTGCACCTGGATTCATAATATTCTCTCTTCTGCTAGGCTTTCAGTTAATATCAATGGGGATCAGACCAGATATTTTGAATGCAAGAGAGGGGTTAGACAAGGAGATCCTATGTCTCCCCTTTTATTTTGCATAGCGAAAGACATATTAAGTAGGGCTATCTCAAAGCTAGTGGAGCAAGATTTGTTAAAATTGATCAAAGGTTCAAATGGCTCGGTTGTTCCATCTCATACTTTATATGCGGATGATATCATGCTATTTTGTAAAGCCTTCCCCTCTAATATTGAAACGCTAAAAACCATATTTCTGCGATATGCTGTCTGCTTAGGACAACTGGTTAACCCTAAAAAATCCATCATTTATGCTGACTCAATATCTCAATAAAAAATTTTCTTCTCTGGCTCAGCAACTAGGCTTTATTGAAGGAACTCTTCCTTTCACATATCTTGGGGTGCCAATTTTTGTTGGAAAACCAAAGGCTATTCACTTTCAGCCTTTAGTGGACAAAATAAAAACAACGCTTTCAAACTGGAAAGCATCTCTTGTAAGCATGGCTGAAAGGGTGCAACTTGTTAGAAGCGTAATACAGGGGATGCTCATTCACAGTAGTATGATATACTCCTGGCCTACTAGCCTCATCAAAGAGGTGGAAGGTTATTTGAGAAACTTTATTTGGAGCAAAGATTTCAACAAGAGGAAACTAATAACAGTAGCATGGCATAAGGTTTGTACACCTTTTTCGGAGGGAGGCCTTGGAATTATGTCCATATCAAGAATCAATGAGGCTGCTAATCTCAAGCTCTATTGGGAGATGTATAATTCCTCGCATCAATGGGCTTCTTTGTTGAGACTTAGAGTGCTGAGGCAAAACAAACCCATCAAATATCATGTATTTTCTTCTATTTGTGCAGGTATCAAGAGCAATTTCCATACGATAATCAATAATTCTAGTTGGATTTTGGGTGACGGCAAAAGCACAAATTTCTGGAGGGATGCATGGTGTGGAGAACCTTTAGTAGGTCAACTTCATATTCATCCTATTGTTCAAACTAAACTCAAGACAACTGTGGCAGACTTCATTCATAATTATACGTGGAAAATTCCAATGGGCATTCTCACTCAATACCCCCAGATTCGAGAAATACTTTTGCATGTTCACATACCTCTCTCTCCCAGGAATGATGAGTTCAGATGGACGCATTCTAATGATGGGAATTTAACTCTAAAAAATGCTTATTGCTTTGTAAGACTGACATGACACAATTTGAATTGGGCAAAGCAAATATGGTGTAAAAGCATACCACCTTCAAAGTCTTTATTTATTTGGAAGCTCATCAACGCTAAGGTACCAATGGATGATATTCTTGCCAATAGAGGTATCCATTTACTTCCATCTGTCTGTACTCTCTGCGGTAAACATGGCGAATCTATTGAGCATCTCTTCATGGAATGCACCTTTGCTAAAAGCATATGGGGTTGGTTAGCTGGACTAACTCAACATACTTTTCAATTCAACTTAGTGAATATTTGGGACGTTTGTAGTAAGTCTTGGTCTGCGCAAGTTGAAGAAACTATCCTTTCCGCCGCCACCAACATCCTCAATACTACTTGGTACATAGAAACCAGAAAAAATATCAAGATAAAATCATACACTGAAAAATTGCTTTGAGCATGGTGATAGAAAATGTTAATCTTATGGGTAACAACACAAAGGCGAAAAACTCTTCTTCTATAAGAGACTTCACAATACTCAAAGCCTTTAAAATTTCCTCTCACCCCCTGAATGCTCCAAGGATCACGAAAGTTATTTGGTGCCCTCCACCTCCAATTGGATAAAGTGTAACACAGACGGCGCCGCTCTTGGTACCCCGGGTAATGCTGCCTGTGGAAGCATTTTTAGAGATCACTCCGCAAACCTTCTCGGCAGTTTTGTAGAAAACCTTGGTAACTCTTGCGCTTTAAATGCTGAGCTTATTGGAGTCATGAGAGCAATCGAAATTGCTGTGGAAAAGAAGTGGAATTATCTTTGGATAGAAACGGATTCCAAGCTTGTCACCCAAGCTTTTAAAAATCCTAACATTGTTCATTGGCAGTTGAAAAATAGATGGCTGAATTGTATTTGTAGAAACAGTAGCATGTCGTTCATCATTACTCAAATATTTAGGGAAGGGAACCACTGTGCAGACAAATTAGCTTCATTAGGTCTATCCATTCAAGGCTTTGTTTGGTGGAATGAATCTCCTATGTTTGTTTTTGAGGATATGGTATGTATTAGACTATGCCTTCCTTATTTTCGATAATTTTGAGGGTTTTGGTCTTAGTCCCCCCCTCTTTTTGTATCTCTTTTTTCCCTTTTTAATACAATTTGGTTTATAAAAAAGAAATTAGAATGTTGAAAGTTAAGATATTCATTTCAGATCCAATTTTCTCTTAAAAAAGACCAGATTAGTATTATTTGTTAACTTTTATTATTATTTGAATTTGTTTAATTAGAGTTAGAAATATTTTAAAAAGAATTAATATTCAATTAAGAATAATTAACGGATCCTTGCGAAATAAAAATATGATAAGTTTGTTAGAATTTCAAATGTATATCCTAAGAAATTATATTAAATTAAAATTGTTATATTTCTGTTTTTTTGGCTAAATATCTCTCTGTTTTTTTTTATATGACTCAAATAACAACTTTATCAAATAAATCTATAAAAAAATAAATAAATATATAATCTCAAATCACCTAATATTTTTACTTCTCATTCTTTTTTTTAGTAAAAGGGAGGGCCAAAGGCCCAAAAAAAAGAAAATTACAGAATAACTTCTCTATAGGAGAAACTTTTCCCTAAATCATCAGCTAGTAATTCCTCTATAAAGTCAGGAGCTACAGAATAATATATCATACTTGTCGATAGACGACATCCGGCTTTCGCTAACTTATCAGCACAACGATTTTCTTCTCTAAACACATGCTTCACAGAAACATAATCAAGTCTAGATAAAAGATTCGTAATCTTCCTTAATAACTCCACCCATCACTCAGTCTAGTCCTCTCCATATTGATGTCCATAACTACGTCAAAAGCATCATTATTAGCTTCAACTCTCTTAATGCCCAAGTCCAGAGCAAAACGTAAGCCTTCTAACACTCCCTCAAACTCAGCAACATAGCTATTACAAGCCTCCATCTTCTTTGCAAAACCTCTTATCCAACAACCTTTGTCATCTCTAATGACTCCCCCACACCCTACACCCACTCCATTAATACAAGCTCCATCCACATTAAGCTTTACCACACCTGGATTAAGAGGATTCCACTAAACATGAATTATTTATGTATTTCTACCAACCACTTTTTTATCCATTAAAATCACATATGTATACTCCTTCAACCTTTTTTCCACCATCATCTTAGGCTTAAAAGGTCTAAAGAACTCGACATTATGTTCCTCATGATTCCTCCAAAACCAAAGAGAATGACACACATTTACCCAATAAGTATTCCAATCTCCCTCCTCGTTAGTATGATAATTAAGATTTAAGCTAATCCAAGTACTCAAATCAGCAGTAAAAAAGTTATAGACAAGACCTAAAGGAACTTTAGTCTCCCACATCTCCCAAGCTTTCGGACAATCACGAAACACATTCAGCGATGTTTCAATAGTATGACCACAAAGACGACACGTTGCATATCCAAGACCTTTCCTACTCTTACTATAATTCGTCAACAATCTATCATGTTTAAGAAGCCAAACAAACAACTTAATCCTCTCCAGAACTTTCAGCCGCCGCACTAACTTCCAATCCGGGTCAAAATTTATGCTTTCATCTGTACACATTAAGTCATAGAACTGCTTGACCGAGCCTAGATCTTGAGACACTCCAACCAATTTAAACCTATCCTTGACTTGATCAGCGGACGACAAAATACAACAGTTAATTTTTACAATAATCTCCAAGGGCAACAACTCATTCAGAACCTGCCAATTCCACTCCCCCAAATCTGTCACATAATCTTTCACCTTGCTGCCATATCTATTATAAGGAAGATCATGCAAATGATCCCTCAAAGTATTGCCAACATCAATCCAGCTATCCTCCCACATATCTACAGACTCACCGCCTCTAAGAGATCATTTACCAAATTGCATTAAAACCTGCATAGCTTTAAGCAGATACTTCCAAATGCCTGAACCATGATACTTCATAGTCTTATGCTTGCTCAACCTCTCATTGTTATACAAACCACAAAGAACCTTGCACCAAAGGTCATCTGCACTATTAATGAATTGCTAGACCAACTTTAAAATGCAAGCATAATTCATTCTCGAAAGATCTCGCAGCCCCAGGCCCCCAATATTCTTAGGCTTTATAACATTGCATCATTTGACATCATGAATTTTCTTTGCATTATCAGTATCACCCCAAATAAAATTCCCCTACAGTCTTTGAATTTCATCCAAACAAGATTTCAGTAACAGACTAGTCATCATAGGATAAATCAGAATTGCCTCAATAACGCTTTTAGCCAAAGTAGTTATGCCAGCTAGGGATAAAGTTTTCGCCTTCCACTTTGTAAGTCTGCTTGTTACCTGATCAATAATGTAATGGTAATCTTCTTTTTTTAACAATCTATCGCTAATGGGAACCTAAAGGTATCTATCGAACTGATACGTCTCTTTAAATTTGCAAGCACTGAGAAGTTTATTCCGGGGCCTCCTTGGAGTATTGCGAGAGAAAAGTATGCTCGATTTTTCATCACTTATCTCTTACCCAGATAACCTACAAAAACATTGCATAGTTGTCATCATGCAAGTAATTTGTTGTTTTGTCGCTTCCCCGAACAAAAACAAGTCGTCCGCAAACATAAGATGAGATATACTAGGACCATTTGTTCCCATTTAATAGCTTTCCACTTGCCTCGAACAACTGCATTTTCAATAAGGTGCGAAAGTTTTTCCATGCAGAGAACAAAAGTATACGGAGATATTGGATCGCCTTGCCAAATACCATGATACGGACGAAAGAACTCTCCCCGAGTACCCTTTTGGTGATAGGTTTGTCATCCTTTTGGTGTGTGAAATCCAATTTAGTCTTATTATCGCCCTTTTGGTGGTAGAAAATTGTGTGTCTACTATTACCCTTTTGGTGATGGGTCTATCATCCTTTTGGTGTCGACAATCTTTCAGTCTTTAGTCTATGTATCATCCTCTTGGTGAATGATAACTTCCAAAACTAGTGTGTGTTTTTGTTATTACCCTTTTGGTGATATCAAGTTTGTGGCCTTTCTGTCATACTCTTGGTGAATGATAACTTCCATAACTCATGTTTAGATGATGAATTTGCTTTATATTTAGTACTTTTGGGAAAGATAGATCTAGGTTACAAATTGGGGGTGAATTTATAAAAGTATCAGCAAGAAGGAAGAAAAAGGTGTTGACTAGGCAAACAATCCCTCAAACTCAGATTACATGTCAACAAAACTAACATCGTTTGCCTTATTTAACGGAAAGGACCAATATGTACCTTTATAATAACGTAAGGCACCAACTTGAAAATTTTAAAATAAGGAAGAGCAAATTGGACCCAAACCTATAGTTAGAGAACCAAAAAGGGTATTAAGCCAAAATTTTAAGTTGTTACATAGAAAATATACTTTGTATGTGGTGAAGAACTGCGTGCAATCGCTATACGGATCCATAGATGACCTTGCCAACTTTGGACCGAACAAATAAAGTATTTTTCTACTTACTAGTATGTTATCGAAAATTTCAGTTACAGTTTCCAAAATTCCGGTATGCTGGAAATTTCCAAATTTCCAGAAGTTTTGTTGGTTACCGAAAATTTGAAAATTTCCGATATCGTAACCAAAAGGTTGTGTAAATCACCGAATATTTCTAAATTCCGGGTATAAGATACCAAATGTTTCCAAATTTCCAATATTATATACCATATTTTTTTTCAAAATTTCCGATATATATACGTGATTTTTCAAAATTGATATGAGCTTCCAAACACACTCTTAGGGTTTCCGGAGGAAGAATCTGCATGTTTCGTTTCTAAAGGAGAAAGGGAAAAATTAAGTTGTTTTCTTTCCACTCCCACAAACTGATTTTTGTGTGAGTACGAGCTTCCAACTCTTAAGCCCAAGCCACCTGAAAAAACATCTTATTAGTTAAATGGTAATATATTTTCTCAAATACCTAAAAAAATATATTTAGTTATGATCTCATCTTATAAGAATAGACCTTTTGGACTAGCATAGTTTCTGTGGTTGGAGAAAAGGAGGGGTGTACATGTAAGGTACTCCGATGCCAAAGTGAAAATAGGAACGAAGGAGGAGCAAGTACAGAGAAAAAGGTAGAAGAGTTGAAATACCAGACCCTCTAGTAAAATAGAACATTTATAATGTGCCCCCAACGCTGGATCAAGGTCCTCATTGTGGTTTGAATCAGCTAGGTCCACGATGAAGATTGTCAGTATTTGCGAAGAAGTAGGAAAAATCTAGCATGTGGTCTTCATCCTGATCCAACTGCCCCTTGAATCTAGGAAGTGGAAGATTATCCCGGGGAAAATTGACTGAGTGTGACCGAAGGGCACGTGGGGGAGGTGCCCCCATGCCCATTAGTTTGTGGGCCTTGATGGATTCTTGCCTACTGGACCGAGTCGTGCTCGACGTGGCTGGCTTGAGGCCAATTCCGGAACAAGTTATTTTCAACTAAACTTAATACCATAAATTAAAACTAAATGAATTAAAACACTTCAATTAATAGTTAAGACAATTTATATGATCTAAAATAAATAAAATCATCTTAAGATAAAATAAAAAAATTAAACAATTAAATACATAATTACTTATTCTACTAATCAATAACATAAATCAACAATAAATAATTATATCTAAGGGTGTGTTTGTTTCATGGTTATAAAAAATATCTCCACGAATATGACTATGATAATGCAATATTCATATGTTTGATTCAAGTGTTAAATAAATATTCCAAGGTATTTTTTATTCTCAGGAATCATATTTACACATGGTTCTTTCATTTTTATTTCAAGGTTTAAAGGGTGAGAATATAACATTCTCATGGGAATAAGTTCAATCAACTATAACTTCCCACTACCAATAACATTTATTATTATTATTTTTTTAATTTTAAATTAAATAATCTTACAATCATTCCGAGGAAATTTTAATTTCTGCCAAACATATAAGTAGGAATAATATTCCTGAAAATAATAATCCTGAAAATATCATTCTAAGGAATATGTTTTGAAACCTTGAAACAAACACACCTTAAGATTTGAAATAATAATATAAATAAATTATACCGACTACTTAAATGGAAATACAAGATAATATTAATTTTTGAATAAGAATAAATTCACATACATAAATATTTTTTCTTTACATTATAAAATAGAAAGGGTTATAATATTAATCCATAAGATATAAGTCATCACAAAATAAATATTTAATCAAAAATACTAACTATTAAAATACAAAAATAAATTATAATTTAAATAATTATGTCAATAATATTTAACTATTATAATCACATCGAATTGATTTATAAATAAATAGATAAAATGTAATTCTTTTCAACTCAGTTAAAAGCTAATATGTTAAATCCCTTAAATAAAATAATTACACATTAAATTATAATAAGTTAGAATTGTTAATGGTGTTATAGTTTCATTAAATTTCTTATACATAATAATTCAACGAATAAATAATAAAAGTCATTAGAAAATAAATTTACAATTTAACAAAAATATTAGGCTGTTACCATGTAAAACCTGAAGCCAACAAGGGCGGGGATGAACATGTATGAGACTGTATGGTTGAAGAAAGACTTATAAGGATTGATTGATATTTCCTATACCAACAAGGTGTACCTTCTTTTTAGTAGACTAATAAATAAGAATTACATAGTTAAACATGTTTGACTTGGAGTAGTATTTGGATGGGTGACCTTTTGGAAAGTTTCCCAGAAAGCGTCCGAGTAAGGACAAAGCATGTTGAAAAAATTACCCGTGTTGGTTTATGGGGGTGAGTCAACAATCCTAAAAGCAGTTAGGGGTGTTACAAATGACATCAGAGCAGAGCTAGCATTGTATGTAGCTCTAGCTTTATACACTTAGGTAACACTGGTGAGGTTTTCCGTATCTTTGTCTTTCAAGGCAGAAACTATGTATCGTGGAGCCATGTTGTACTTCTTTATGTCATTCACAATCTGTCTCTTATGATTATTTAGATGATCCAATATGTCATGACTATCTAAATCCTCAGATAGTTTATGATTGTGAAACCCACACCTAACTATCACTTTCCAATCAATACCACTCGACGAAAATCTCAGCCTAAAAGGACATCTCACTTTCATACTATAAATGCCATATGAAGATTTACTCCTTTCAGATGTATTTTCCTTTTATAATTTCCTCCTTTCCTCACAATGCATAATTTACTTATCTTTCCTACCTTAATGGTCATTTGCAATATCAAAACGAACAGTCACAACTATAATACCATGTTGCTAGCCAATATGTTGTGCCCAGGCTAATACTTCAACTCGACTATCAAATATATATCGTTTATATTACATAAAAAGTATATTATCAATATCATATAAGGCCATAAAAGTTATAAATTTTAGGCTTAATACCCTTTTTGGTCCTCTAACTATAGGCCTGAGATACAATTTGATCATGTTTCTTTCAAAAGTTCCAAGTTGACCCCTTATGTAACAGCCCGAGCTCCTCGCAAGGCAATCCTGACACCGTCACCTCACTATCTTCTCTACCCTCTATCTAGTAGAGTTTTTGCCTTCCATGGAAATCGTCGTGTTATTTTCCGTTGTCTGGCCTTGTGAAGGGTGTATGTGATCCTTAGAGGGACGAGTAGACTAAAAGTATCGGTAGCAATTGGGGTGCATGAGTGGTAATAATAGTATTATTATTATTATTATTATTATTACTATTATTACTATTATTAAATATTACTATTTATATTAATATTAATATTATAATACTATTATTATTAATATCACTATTATTATTATTTTTAATAATTAAAAAGATAAATTTAATAATAATAGGTTAGGGGGAGAGAATTGGAGTTATTAAACCCTTAAGTATGATTAGGGAGAATTAGTAATAACAGAAGTTTTCACGTAAGAGCAAACCAAAAGAGGGAAGAACAAGGGAAAGCCAGGGCATTCCCAAGGAATATTTTCGCAGGATTTTTCATCAGAATTTCGAGGTAAGGGGGGAGAATGATTTTAATATTGGTGGTAATATCATGAGAGGGTAGTGAGGGTTCCTTCCCCTCTTAGAAATTTCGTGTCATATATAGATTTAGGTTTATCTGATTGTTTGTCTATGTGTGATTGCCATAAATTAATTGTATGATGTTGTAAGAATCTGAAATTCGTGTTGTACTGTTCTGATCCGTGGAAATTATACTGTTGTGGTTTTTGCTATATGAACATTGGTGTGCAGATCTATTTTTGTTGCAGGTGTAGGATAACAAATTTAGATCTAAGACCCATAACTTGATTAATATTATAGGTACAAGAGTAATATGAAAGATAGGTTCTAAAATTGATGTAGAAACATGTTTAGGACTGATTTGGAGTGGAAAAATATGAATCCCGTAGCAGAATGGGTCTAGTGTAAAAAACTAAAATTTTACACAGCTTTTTCCCATACGTGTAACAAAGAGGCTGTTACGCGTGAGAGAAAGGCATTACGCTTATGGGAAGCCATTGCGCGTAATGGAGGGCTAAAATGAGGATTTGACACGACCCTCTGGTGAAAAACGTATGGTAGGCATAAGAGAGACTGACATTATGCGTATTAGGTAGGGATTACGTGTAAGGGAACTGGGGATTTTGGGCAATATATGTATGGACAACCTATGTGCGTAGTTTTCTCGTTTTAGCGATTTCTGTCCCGATTTCGCATCCAAAGCAGTTTATTTTGGTCTGAGAGGTTTGAGTAGCATCATGTGATATGCATAATTGTTAATTATACTGGTACATATTGTATTGTTTGTGCATTTGCATAACATTTCATGTTAGACTGCTAGGTGGGAATCTATGGTAGATGCCTAGTAGGCCCGAACTCAATTGTGGAGTCATGGTGAGACAATTTGTTGCTCAGTGGAGTGTATATGAATTATCTGGATTCTTCAGGAATCAAGTTCGATTGAATAAATAGTATTTTGGTACCACATGCATTGTGTCGAGTCATGAAGTCACATTGCATTATGATGCGTATGTTGTGATTATGTGATGATTGTATGAGTGTGTGAGTACTACTCCTTAGCATGTGTTATACACCATTATATATTGAATGTAGTTCTCACCCCTTTCTTGTTTAGTTGCGTCTGTGCTTCCTTGGAAGTACAGATAATCCAAGTACTTGAGTTGTACATGGAGTCTGTGTTGCTAGATCGAGTCCTAGGAGTCACTCTGATACGTAACACGAGATAATTTTGGAATTTATTTCATTTGTTATTCTTATTTAATTTTGTTACGTATCGTCTCGTTTTATAATTTTTGAGGACCACATGTGGAGTTTTTGGTATATTTTGGCAAGTGTGCCGTGAGGTTTAATGACAATGACTTTCCGCTGTTTTTATTCATTTACGATAAAAGAATAAATGAAGGAATTAAGACTTCATAGTTTGTTTTGAATTATGTGACATCCTACTTTTGAGGAAAAACTATGATATTTTTATATTATATACATATTTTTGTAAATGGGAAAGTGGAGTGCTACACCTTATGTTATTAAAAAGGTATCACGTTTGTCCTGTCCATTGGAAACGTTAGATTTTCACTAAAAATGGTACTGACATGGTATGATTTAGCTTATGTGTATGTGGATGAATGGCTATGTGGCACACTTAGTAAGCTAAATGCTAAGTAAGATAAGAATTTTGAGATTTTTTTTGGAATTTTTTGAGACTGTGAAAATAGTAAAAAAAAATCATTAAAAATAGAAAAAAAATGATGAATTTGGGGTTTTGAGAGTGATAACGCGTAACTAATCTGTAGTACGAGACTATTGATCGCATGATTTTTCTGCTTCTAATGCACAAAACAAATTTAAAAAAGGAGACAATTTTCCATAAAATCGGGTTTTCCGACCGTCAACTAAACTACAAGCTATAACAACAATTATCTAATTTAACCGTTGTAAAATCATTTACAATTTTATTTTTAATAAAGGACTTAAGTGACACACGCTTAATGTACTCTAAAAAATGGAAAAAATGTAGTTGCAGGGAATCGAAGCTTGCTATATTTCATTTTTTACAACGGTGTTTAAGTCAACCGTCATTAAATCTGGCTGTATTACAATGGTTTTTAAGACAACTATCATTAAATATGGCGTTATAAACCAGCTGCAGAAATTTTAACTTATTAAAATGGTGCATATGAATACGTTGTAAATTTGACGTAGTTGTTTGCGCGCTTTGTAGTAGTGATACTAGAAGAAATAAAGGGATATATCATGAAAAAATGGGCAGCAAATAAGTTGAAATTCTCTCATTTAAGTGATAGGAATGTGTTTCCAAACATAAAGAAAAAGGTGGAGAAAACAAGCAGTTACACATATTATTGGATAATAAGGTAATTTTCATTGCTTATTTACACAAATTTATGTTATTGTCTATTGTTTTTATATGAATTTTTGTTGTTGCATTTTTATAGGATGTCATATGAGTTTATTTTTGAAGTAAGACACATTGATAATTAAGGTGACATATTTGCTGTCAACTTAAAGGAACAAGATTATTCATGCAAAAAGTGGCAATTGATATGTCTCCCATGTGTACATGCCATTTCTTCAATGAAGAGTAGAGGTCTTGTTGTTTATGATTGCATTCCAGAGTATTATAAGAAGGCAAGGTATATTTCTATGTATGAACCTATAATTTATCCTCTTAATGGTACAAATTTATGGGTCAGATCAGAGTACCCAGATGTACAGCCACCAAAATTCAAAAAAATGTCTGAAAGATCCAAGAAAAGGAGGAACCGTGAGTAGGGTAAAATGTTGGGATAAATAAAAATAATAGGGAAAACTGGTATGATAGTTAGGTGTACTAGGTGCAGACAAACTAGACACAATAAATCAACTTGTAAGAGGACTCAACCACCAAAAGAAGGTCCACCAACATCACAAGCTACTCAGGCAAGTGCAACAACATCACAAACTATTAAGTCAAGTGCAACAACATCACATACAACTAATGCAAGGGCAACACCATCACATACAACTCAGAAAAAGGTTGCAACAACACAAGCTAGGCCACACAAATTTCCTTTTAGGAAACTAACACAAGCACAAGCACCTCTTTCAAAAGGACCAACCACCAGACGGTGTGCATCACAAAATGCAGTGGGTTTTACTACTAGGAGGACCACTCCAACAAAAAGGAACAATGCAAGGAAATCTATTTAGATTATATTGTTTCTGTTATGTAATGTTATTTTGTGTAATGCTATCTTGAACAAGTTTCTATGTAATGTTATTTTGTGTAATGTTGTCTTGGAAAAATTTGTGTAATGTTATTTTGAACATGTTGAGTGTTATGAACAAGTAATGTTTCTATAATGAACAAGTATTAACTTTATGTTATGGAAGAGTGTTATATCAAAGTGTTATAGAAGTTGTATTATGGTATTATGGTATAATGTTTCTGTAATGTTTCAAAATGATTATGATATATCAAAGTGTAATGTTGTTTATGGTATAATATTTCTGTTATGTTATAGAAGCATCAAAGTTATGCATAATATTTATGTTATGATATAATGTTATGTTATATAAGCAGCAAAGGTATGCACAAATTTTGTGTTATGATATAATGTTAAAGAAGAATCACAGTCATGCACAAATTTTGCACAAACATCAAACTTATGCATATATTATGGTCCAAATAACAGAAAATAATGGTTACTTTAACAGAAGCATAAATGTAATTTCAATAATGATAACTTTAATACAAGCATAATGGTCCAAATAACATCAAACTTTTGCACATACATGTAACAATAACATGTTTTTGCCAACAACTTTTACAATAGAGTTGAAAATAAAGTTGAAACTTTTACAAAAACTTAATTACTAAAACAAATAACATAAAATAGCACAAAATCTTCCAGATCTTCTTCCATTTTATCGTGTTCTTCAAAGCTTCCTCTTATTCTATATTGTTGAGCCTCAAAACTTCCACCATTTTTTTTGCTCATACCATCTCTTTTTTGGCTTCTTCCATCTCTTTACATTGCATTTCAATCTTCAATTGTAGATTCCTTAAGGTTTCCTCTTTTTCATCTCTAGATCTTCATAGAACCATTCAAAAAAAATCCACACCCATCATTTGTGTGTCTCTGTACATATTGAGATTGAAAAATACAGTGCATGCATTCAAATATCTGAAGAAGAACACAAATAAATGGAAGATGTTTGGAATGGAAATTACCTTAAAATGTTGACAACCAAAAAAAAAACTTTATGTAATTGTTGACGGTTCTTGCCTTACGAAGTACAATAAGGTCTCCACAACCACATAAAAGTTTTCCAAAGCTGGTATACACTTGTGAATCAATGCGACTCCTTGAAGACGATGATGATCCACACCCATAACACATGTTTAGATGATGAATTTTCTTTCAATTTAGTACTTTTTGGGAAAGATAGATATAGGTCACAAATTGATGGTGGATTTATAAAAGTATCAACAAGAAGGAAGAAGAAGATGTTGAGTAGGCAAACAATCCCTCCAACTCAGATTACATGTCAGCAAAACTAACATCGTTTTCCCTTATTTAACGGAAAAGACCACTATATACTTTTTTAATAACGTAAGGCACCAACTTGAAAATTTTAAAAGAAAGAAGACCAAATTGGACTCAGACCTATAGTTAGAGAACCAAAAAGGGTATTAGGCCAAAATTTTAACTTGTTACGTAGAAAACATACTTTGTTTGTGGTGAAGAACTGTGTGCAATCGCTACACGGATCCATATATTACCTTGCCAACTTTGGACCGAACAAATAAAGTATTTTACTACTTACTAGTCTGTCATCGAAAATTTCAGTTACAAATTCCAAATTTCCGGTTTGTCGGAAATTTCTAAATTTCCGATATACCGGAAATTTCCAAATTTCCAGAAGTTTTGTTGGTTAACGAAAACTTTGAAAATTCCCGATATCGTAACCAAAAGTTTGTGTAAATCACCGAATATTTGCAAATTTCCGGTATAAGATACCAGATGTTTCCAAATTTTCGATATTGTATACTATTTTTTTTTTCAAAATTTTCGATACATACGTGATTTTTCAAAAATTATGCAAAAATACGTATCAAAAATTTCAAATGTACTACCAAAATTTTTGAATTCTTAGATAGAAAAAAAGTAATTTAAAAAAAATAAAATAGTGATTTTTTTTTAAAAAACATAAAATTTTATTAAAATTATTTTATTAAATTCATGTGTAATTTGATGTGCATCTGATCTATGTATAGTGTGATGTCACTTATTTGATAATCTCATATTTATTTAAATCTAATAAATAGATTTTAGTTTTTATTTATTTAGAATATAATAAGATAAATATATGATCTTTTCATTCGGTTTTTTATGGAGAATAATTAGGGATTTGTTAGTGTTTTTTAGGAAAAGGTATCTTGTGTAAGTTTATATATAAGTAAAGAAAAAATGAGTAATTAAGTGCATACAATCTTACAAAATTATTATTCTGAATAAATATTTTATTTTAACATGCTTATGATTAATTAATCAATATTAATTAGAAATTGTTCCAAAATTTAAATAATATTTTATTTTTATATTCTTCTATTGCGGTAACTATTTTTTATTTTTTTTTAGCTATGGAAGAAGAATTTCATATTGAGAGAATTTTCATAAGTAGTCCACCTTCGATGGAAGAGATTAATTCAACAATGAGAGAATTTAATACTAGTCATAGAAATGTATGGAATAATAGTTATGAAGATTATAGGATGATGGAGATGGCTTCTGTGGGAGCACTCACTCCACCAAGAAAGTTTGGTTATCTCCATCATAACAACTTCTTCCTACCATCTTGGAGAGGATGGGTGGTTTTAATGGCCATGGATTGTCTCGATTGTCAATATTTGCAAGCAATAATCGAAGAAGGCGACCCAAGATATATTGCTATGATTCTCTCTGAAATAAAGAATAATTTACATGAGCTCATGAAACACCAGTTTGGCAACTATCTGATTCAAAAGATTTTTGAAGCAAAGAACGGCATCACTAATCTTCAAATAGATTCTATCGTTTACTTGATTATCTCTGATACTCAAAAGTTCGGTGACGTCTGCAAGAATAATCACGGGTATTTTTTATAAAAAAAAATCCTACAAACCATTTGATTTAAAATTTATTCTCTTAATTTTATTGATATTATTCATTTAATTCTACCTTTCTTTTCCTGCAGAACTCGAGTTCTGCAGATCATGCTAGAGAATATTAAACATCCATTCACAGAATATGCGGTATTGCATATGATGAAGCCGATCATTGTTGAATTGATGAAAAATATTAATGGTGGTTATGTCATTATACAATGTGTGAAAGTCTTTCCGCTCATACTCAAAAAGGTTGTATTATAAATTCAAATTAGATATTACTCCCTTAGTTATTTGTCATTATCATATATTAAGGTCTTTCAAATTATATAACTTGTACAGGTGATCATGGATGAATTAGCAAAATATTGTGTTGATATTGCAACGCATAAGATTGGATGTTCAGTTGTTCAAACTTGTCTTAAAGAAAGTGGGGTACTGACCGTAAATTTAATAACAACAATCATCTCAAATGCTTTGTTGTTAGCAGAAGATCCTTACGGGTTTGAATTCACACTTTTAGACTTTTTTGTTTTAGTTTAACATAAGATATATTTCGTAGAATTTGAATGTTTATTTTAAAGTAGTATTTTGATAAATATTTTTTTTGTATGTTTGAAGAAACTATGTGGTGCAATTTGTAATTCAAATGAAGTTCCCGCTACTAAATAAACGGATGATAGAAGAACTTTCTGGAGAATTTGTTAGACTTTCTATGAACCAACATGCTAGCAATGTGGTGGAAGATCTATTGAGATATTCTTATCAAGACGATGTTCATGCTATAGTAAAGGAATTAATAAGAAGCACCAATTTTTTGAAGGTTATCCAAGATCCATATGGAAATTATGTTGCACAAAGAGCACTAAAATGTACCAAGGTTTGTATTCCAACATTTCTAAAATTTAATGATGATATGATTCATATTTTTCTTTAATCATTTTTTCTTTGTTTTGTTTATTGCAGGGCTATCTACGTAGAAAACCATTTTTTTATAAAAATTTTTTTTACAAACCATTTGATTTAAAATTTATTCTCTTAATTTTTCCTTACTTGATATTATTCATTTAATTCTACCATTTTTCCTGCAGAACTCGAGTTGTGCAGATCATGCCAGAGAATATTAAACATCCATTCACAGAATATGCGGTATTGCATATGATGAAGCCGATCATTGTTGAATTGATGAAAAATATTAATGGTGGTTATGTCATTATACAATGTGTGAAACTCTTTCCGCCCATACTCAAAAAGGTTGTATTATAAATTCAAATTAGATATTACTCCCTTAGTTATTTGTCATTATCATATATTAAGGTCTTTCAAATTATATAACTTTTACAGGTGATCATGGATGAATTAGCAAAATATTGTGTTGATATTGCAACGCATAAGATTGGATGTTGAGTTGTTCAAACTTGTCTTAAAGAAAGTGGGGTACTGGCCATAAATTTAATAACAACAATCATCTCAAATGCTTTGTTGTTAGCAGAAGATCCTTACGGGTTTGAATTCACGCTTTTAAACTTTTATTTTGAGTTTAACATATGATATATTTCGTAGAATTTGAATGTTTATTTTAAAGTAGTATTTTGATAAATGTTTTTTTCTTTTTTCTTTTTATGTTTGAAGAAACTATGTGGTGCAATTTGTAATTCAAATGAAGTTCCCGCTACTAAATAAACGGATGATAGAAGAACTTTCTGGAGAATTTGTTAGACTTTCTATGAACCAGCATGCTAGCAATGTGGTGGAAGATCTATTGAGATATTCTTATCAAGACGATGTTCATGCTATAGTAAAGGAATTAATAAGAAGCACCAATTTTTTGAAGGTTATCCAAGATCCTTATGGGAATGCAAGAGCACTAAAATGTACTAAGGTTTGTATTCCACCATTTCTAAAGTTTAATCATGATATGATTCATATTTTTCTTTAATCATTTTTTCTTTGTTTTGTTTATTGCAGGGCTATCTACGTAGAAAACTTTCTTCTCCCATTCGATCATATCGCGACGAACTTCAAAACCATCCCAATGGAAAAATAGTGTTCGATAATACCAAATAGAGGAGAAGATAATTTTTATATTCAAAGAATCACAACAACTTTTAAGCATGATTCATCTGATGTGTCTGAATTGTTAGTTTATAGAAAATAATGTAGTATGGTTGTTTCGATAAATTTATGTTGGCTTGTCCAAATGTTATTATTATTTTTAATAATTAAGCAACCAATTTAATAACGGGAATTATTAAAAAGAGACTCCAACCCGATAAACATAACCCACAAAACAATCGTACTTAAATCCCTAAATAATATTGTTACAAGAAATCATTATGGCATTTGAGTCAATCATATGTATGTATACAACAAACCTTGTAAATTATGTTAGCTTAATATTACCTTAGTGCCCTATGTTAAAATTCAAATAAAAAAATAATATTATTTTTGAAATTGTGTGGACTGATTTTAATTAAAATATATATTATTTATTTTTTAATTTTTTTCAATATAAATTTTCTATAAATCAATTTTTTTAATTTGTGTCCTTATGACACAAGTTAATATTAGTAATTAGTTAAATTAATTATTAAACTTGTAAATTAAATTAAGAATTTTTTTTTTAAAATTATTTAAATTAAAAATTAAGTCCTTTTAGATTTATTTTGTGTTTATAATAATAAATTTATGAAATTGGTTCTTAACAATCAAGTAACTTATAGTTTTTTTATCAAAAAAATTATAAACTACTAAAAATAAATATTAAATTTATAAAAAAAAAAAAAAATAGTAACTGTAAAACGAATATTTTAAAACATAAGTACTTATAAACAAAACAAAAAAAAATCATCTTAAAAACCTTAATTTATAAGTGGCTCCCAAGTCCAACCGAGATCTTAAATCTCAAATTAGTATTAAATTAAAGGTATTAATTTATTTAAAATTAATTATTTTATATTTTTTAGTAAGTTTTTTATTTATTAATTTTATACAAAATAATTTTTTTAAAATCAATAAATTTTATTAGATATTTGAAATTGTAAAAATTTACTAGACTTAAATCATCTTTGATTTGATTTGATTTAATTTTTAAAAAATTTCAACTAAAATTTGATTGGGCCAGTTTTGATAAATTCATCTTCTATAATATTTTATAGAATATTCACACTATTATTTCATTCAAATAGTGTTATTTAAGAAAATAGGAAAATTTTAAACTAACTATTATAGAAAATTCCACAAGAATTTTATATTCGTGAATAAATTCTTTCCTATTTATGAATTTAAATTGGGTTCCGATATTTGTAATATAAACTCTTTTAGAATTTTAATTTATTTAAATATAAAATAAAACAAAGAAGTGACATGATATTAAATTAGAATGTTTGATTGAAAGTTCAGATATTCAATAGAATATTCACTTCATTAACCTTATTTCAGATCCAATATTTTCTCATAAAAAGACCAGATTAGTATTATTTATTAAGTTTTATTAATATTTTGTTTAATTAGAATTAGTTTTTTTTAAAAGAATTAAAATTCAATTAAGAATAATTAACGGATCCTTGCGGAAAAAAATATGATAAGTTTCTTAGAATTTCAAACGTATATCCTAAGAAACTATATTAAATTAAAATTGTTATATTTCTGTTTTTTCACTAAATATCTCTCTGTTTTTTTTATATGACTCAAATAACAATTATATCAAATAAATCTATAAATAAATAAATAAATATATAATCTCAAATTACCGAATAATTTTACTTCTCATTCTCATTCTACTTATTAGTATGAAAGAACAATTTCATATTGAGAGAAATATCCATCAGTATAATGGGTAGTAATTATTTTATAAATAGTGCTCCTTTGATGGAAGAGATTAATTCAACAATGAGAGGACTTTATATTAGTGATAGAAATACTAGTGAATGAAAGAAATATAAATGTGTTAAAGGAAAACCTTATAAGTTATAATGTAATTTGTAATAGTCAATAGATTATTACGAAGATTCAAAATGGTAAGTATTTGATACATGTCTCAACTTGAGAATCAAGAGGCCAATGACTCAGTTATGGCTAGCGAGTTAGATGATTTGTTGGCAGTTTTGGAGAGCTTTTCTCCAACACATGGAACAGCAGACTGTTTCAGATAGGTTTTGTCCGATGATAATGAGTTTTTGGTTTCTATCTGTTTTGAGTTTTTAGATTCAGCTTCTTTCGTGTCGACATCAGGTGTGGAGTAGATGGATCCAGACAAGAAGAAAGCTTTAGGCTTGACGTGGAAAACATGTATTCCTTTAAAGGTGCAAATCTTCTTGTGGAGATTATTTAAAGACTAATTGGCTACGAGAGTACAGTTATGCAGAAGAAATGTTTTGGTTGGAGGCTTTGAGACTCAGTGTGCTTTCTGCTTCGGTTCAGAGGAGTCGAGTCTGCACCTTTTCTGTTTCTGTCCTTATGCTTTAGAGGTGTGGCAGAGAGTTTTTTGTTGGACAGGTATTGTTTTACGATCGGAAATCTCCATTTCTTCGTCTTTAGCTTCTTTCACATCTACATCTAGTTTGAGTTTTGGAGAGTCAGTCGATTTTATCATTTGGGCGGCTACAGTGTGAAGTTTGTGGATTAGTCGGAATAGCTTGATTTTTAAGGAGTTTTTGTTGACGGTTTCCGACACATCTACCTAACCAAGTTTCTATCTTGGAAATGGTTGTTTTCTCATTCTTGTAAGAACAATGCATCGTTTTATGATTGACATTGTGCTCCTTGATATTGTCCTAAACATAAATGAGTTCCTGATTCATGTAATCGGGTTGTGGCACCCCTTGTGCTATTGTTTTATTGAAATTTCATTGCTTATTAAAAAAAAGGCCAATAACTTGGCCCAATTTGCATTAGGATACAAAATTTCAAAGGAAAAATTGCATGATGTAATCAAAGTCAGAGGAAGAGTCGTATCAACCACACTGTCCCCAACGTATTTTGAATGAATCCAAGTTTACAAACGAAAATCATAAGAGAAAAAATGGAAAGGAAACAAAACCAGATAAATATTGACTGAAGGTGCAGCGGTCGGAGCGTGGTGGAGGAGAGGCGACCGAAAATGGTGCAATGAAGAAAAAATATTTTTTTAGTTTTGACGGCGACTGGAAATGGTGATTGGAAACTCTACAAGAAAGGAAAGAATATTAGTTTTCTCTTATATATTTATTTGATTTTTTTTAAAATAATGAAAAACTATGTCATTTTGATTTAAAAAATTAAATAGAAAAAGGTACTTAAACCGTCGGCTTTTCATAACCGCTGGATTTTTTATTTTTACCGATTTACACCGATTTATATCGATTCAATTATGTAATCAATCCAACAATTGAAGCAGGCCGATTACCACTCCGGTTCCCAATTCAATCGGTCTGATCGGCTGATCCGGTCCGATTTTTAAAACTATGATATCTATATACCAAAGTTTTGATCACTTCCAATTATAAAAAACATTTGATTCATGTTAAGTGTCAAATTATGGATATATTTGATAGTATTTTGTGGCACTTTCGAATTTCGTGTTTATCTCGGTTGTAAAACCTTATGTTTTAGTGTAAATATGTAAGTATTCGTTTATGCTTGTTCATTTCTCATATTATGATATTTATATTGTTTTTTGATAGGTTTTAGTGCTTCCTTGGATGCTTGGAGAATATGGACGAAGAAGGATTGCATTTAAGATCATTTCCATGAAATTTCTCAAGTGCTAGCGCGCCTTTAGCGAGATTTGGGGACCAAAGGCAATAGTTTTTGAGGATTTTGGCACTGCAATTGCGCCCTGGCCACGCTCAGCGAGATATTTGGCTTTTTGATGCCTTTCATCTGATCACGCTAAGTGCGCTCTGAGGCCACTTAGTGCGGTGCCACTTAGAGTCACTTCTTTGGTCTTGTATAAATATATCTTTTGAGATATTTTGTGGATTGTACTTTCATTTTACACATTTTCAGTTTTAGATAAGAATTTCTAGGGTTTGAGCTTAGAAACTCAACAAGTAGCAAGGACAAAACTTTTGACGCATCAATCTTCAATCTTTCGACTTTGATGCTCTTGAAGCTTTATTCCTTTCTTGCAAAGAAAGTTACCATGGAAATGGGTGGCTAAGTTTCTTTTGTGTCAAGATTAGAGGTAGTTAACCTTACTAGTATGTATTTCTTTTGATTTTTTGTACGTGAACAAGATTGATAATCAATATATGAGGTAAATATTTGCTTTTTATGTTAATGTATGGTTTGAATCACTCTAGACATAGATTTTCTAAACCTTGACTCAAGTTCTTCATCTATTAACAAACACACTCTAGACATATATTTGTAAGTTAATATTTGCTTTTTATTGTTCTTTATGTTTATTGTATTGATTATTCGCGTGAGACATCATCTTGTGATTGGTACAATAAAGCTCACAATACCGCTTTAGAGACAAACGACGTTGAGAGGATACATGATTGTATTGATCGAAACTAAGTTCACATGCTTGATAAAAAATGATATGTATGAAAATGGCTAGCAAACCCCAATCTTGACATATTTCTCTCAAACAAACAACTTACTTTGTTTTACTTTTTGCTACATAAAACAAGTGAAATCTCATGTTAGCAAACAACAACCAATTTGAAACCCTTACTTAAAACAAATAATTTGTAGAACGTCAAGTGATGTCAGAACAATTCCTGTGGAGACGATAACAAAAATCTCCACTAATTACTCTTCCAACAAAATGGTATTGTTGCCGGGGATTGTTTGATATTGCAAGCATTGCAATAGTTTATAAGTTTTAAGTTGTGTATTGTTATATCTTACCTCAATTAATATTGCTTCTGCAATTTGATTTGTTTGGTTAGTGTGCAGTTTTTGTTTATGCGAGGAAGTTTACCGGCATATCAACTTCTTTTCAATCCGGAGATTGAAAGAATTTCTCGTAGCCTTAATAACAAGACTAGACAGAGAAGGAAGCTAGCCAAGGAAAGAAGAGAACACAGTGAAAGTTCTACTTCTACACCAACACCCCATTTTATGCCAATCATGGAGCTTCAACACCACCACCTCCTGTTTCAACACTATGTGTTAACAGTTCTAGACATAATTCTTAGTTCGCTCGCAATGCAAATACACTACAAGAAAAACACGTTTTAGCTGCAAAATTTTAGCGTCGGCCCCGACTCCGACGCTAAATTATTGACATTACGTCAACAAAAGCCCTCGCTAACTGGCAAAAAACATTTGTTTTATTTTTTTCAAGACATTATTACTAGCGTCGGCTCTGTGCGACGCTATTATTGGCGCAAAAAAAGATTTCCCCCCAGAAATTTTGTTCCCTCCTTTTTAAAGTTTTAGATAAATATTTATTTTTTTCGTAGCGACGGCTATGTGCGACGCTAATATTGGTGCGAAAATAATTCATTTCCCCCTCAAATTTAGTTACTTTTTTTTATTGTTTTAATTATTTATAACAATAATTCCTGTTAAAACTATAAATTATAAAAAAAGACTAAAAACTAAATTTATAAAATTAAATATATAAAATTACTAATTTCAAATAAATTATTTTAAAATTATTTTAAAAATAAATAAGATAATCTAAAACTATAAATTTAAACTTATAAAAAGATAAACATATTTTATTATTTTAATTAAATATAAAAATAATTGTATTTTTATTATTTTAATTGATATATATATATATATATATATATATATATATATATATATATATATATATATATATATATATATATATATATATATATATATATATATATATATATATATATATATATATAACACTCAAATTCTAAAATAATTGTATTTTTATTATTTTAATTCTTTATACCAATTATTTCAAATAATTAAAAATTATTAAAAAAAAGTAAATAAAATATAAACTGAAAAACAAATGAGTTGTTGTTTCAGCTTCAGCGTACATTGTTTCAAAATCACCAAATCATCAACCTCAATCAACCCTAAATCAAAAACAAATGAGTTGATGAATCATCGAAGAACCCTAAATCAGCAACCTTCGGAAGAACCCTAAATCAGCAACCTTCGGAAGAACCCTAAATCATCAACCTCAACCCTAAATCAGAATCGTACGTTGAAGCTACTCTCCCTCAATCATTTAGCATCGTACTCCCTCAATCAGAGCTGAACCCTAAATGATGTGTTGCTGTTTCAGAATCACCGACGAGTTATTTAGATTTTGTAAGTTATTTAGATTTTGTAAGTTGTTTAGATTTGTTGAGTGATTTAATATACATTCAAAGTTATGGATCACCTGCACTTCTCACATTTGACATGAACATTAAATAATGGAAATGGTCACACAAATGCCCTGTTACAAAGAGGTTCCCTCTACATCTTTTCACTAGTTTCTGCTTCGTGCCAAGGCTTGAAAGTGCTCTGTAGTTTGTTATTCTCTATAATATCAAACAGCTGCTATTAACAATTGTTTCAAGTTTCTGGTGATTATCTACTATTTTTACTTGAAAATTTATATGATTTCTGTGTTTCAACTTGTTTATAAGATGGTGGATTCATGGATACCATAGTGTTTATATAACATTCGAAAAGTACAACAAGATCTATATGATTTTTAAAGCTCTCAATTTATATAGTTTTTATAATGCATTACAATGAGATGAACAACATATTAGTTTTTTTATTTCGGTCTTATTTATCAAAGATATAACTTAGTTGTTATTGACAGTAAAGAGTTAATTTGATTAAGTTGTTATATATCCCAGTTTGAAGTTGTAGTTAGTTAAGAATTTGTTAGAACTCAACCAACTTCTAACTCTACTATATAGAATGCTAAATCAGTTGTGAAGTTTTAAGCTTTGAATTAATAAACAAGATGAATAAGAGATTCACTTTGATGCCTTGGCTTGTAGTAAGCTAACTTTCTATTATGAGTTAATGTTGTTTATGTTAGGGTTATTGATGCGTTTCTCAAGAACAAAATTCTCACTTGATTTGTGTGAATGTGTGTTTATAAATTTGTGGCTTATATAAATCTCACCGTTTCCATTGTTTCTCGTTGTTTCCAGAAATCGCTCGTTTCTCATTGAAGAGTTCAAGAAATCGCTTCTGCATTTCATCACTTTAAAGGTTCGATTCTGCTTCTTGTCACTTCATCACTTTAAAGGTTCGATTTTGTATTGATCCTATACTGTTTGTATGAACTTTGTAGGTACCTTGTCCCTACTAATCTCACAGTTGGACAGTTTGTCTATATTGTCCCTGTTGTATCTCATTTTCCTTGAAGGTGATTGTGGAGAAGGAAGAGAAGTGATATCCCAAGTATTGACAAGAAGAAGTAAGTTTTTTTTTAATAATTTTAATATAACCTGGAAATGTCACATTTATTGTCCCAAGTTTAGAAGTTATATTTTTGGTTAATTGTGAAGTTCTGCTATTGACAGGAAGTTCTGCTTCTTTCTGTTGCACGACGAGTTCCACCTTCAACAACAAAGAACGATTCGGTAACGTTCGATTTCGTAACGACTTCATCTGCAGGTATTCATCTGCTTGTTTACTTGTTCCTGCTGTCATTCTGCTTATTCTTGTTCCTGTTGTCATTCTGCTTGTTCCTGCTGTCATTCTGCTTGTTCTTGTTCCTGCTGTCATAGTATGAGAAACTCTGTTTTCATAAAAATATATAGTATGGTCACACATTACTATCTTTCCTCTAACTTTTTCTTTTGCTAAAGTACCTGGTACACACTTTTTAGCTTCCAAAATATTACCACTTTCCCAGCCAACCTTGTATATAGCCACTCTGGCACCAGGGGCCATCCCACGTGCTGTACCGGCAGCGTAACCGAAAAGACTTGCATTACTCACCGGAGACCCTACAGCCGTGCTAGCTGTGTGGGTGCCATGGCCATAATTGTCTCGTGGAGACCTAGTATCCTTGGTTTCATTGATCGGACGACCCTCATCAGCCTCAAATCCCTTTAGAAAGAACCTTGCTCCTATTAATTTCTTGTTACAGCTTGAGATTGGGAAATCTTTACTTGTTTCACATCTTCCTTTCCATGTGCTGGGAATGGCCCCGTATCCAGCATCATCAAAGCTCTTGCTTTCAGGCCAAACACCGCTGTCTATAACACCAACAACTATGTCCTCCATGCTTTTGTTTGACAATGCTGGGAGCGAGGCATGAATTCTTTCTAATCCAAGAAACTGTGGACTCCTAGTCGTAAAAAGCTGATACTTTTTATCAGGTGAAATTTTCAAAATCCCAGATTGGTTTGACAGCAGTTGCACTTCGTTGGCCGTTAAACTGGTAGAAAATCCATGAACAGCTCTGTCATAAGTGTAGAGAATTTGGGTTGAAGGAGATACGGACCTCAGAGTGGATTGAAACCAATGTGAATGGTGTGTGAAAATGGATGGCATTTCTGATTTCGCCATATGAATGATAAAATTAGCCTTTTCCTTAGAAGCCGTACAGACACCGTCATATAGAAACAGAATAGTAAAAACAATGATTAACAGACGTTTCATCATGCTAGGCTGCATTCATAGAAGAAAATATGTAGATTTCATCAGTGATTAAAGAGCATATCTTAGACATTCTAATTAGAGTTAACAAATTGAAATAGTAGTTATGCAAACTTGTTCATCATGGATTCTTTCAATAGCATATTGATATTAATTAATATTGATGAAGTGAAATTCAGTACAATAAACTGTTTGTGTTTTTCTCAATCAGTGATTATGAAAACTAACATTAAATTAAAATGAAACAGTGGAGAAAAATGATAAACTAAGATGTGAAACACTTTACATTGTTATTTGAAACACTTTACATTGTGTGTGCACAAAGATGTGTCCTGTGGTGTATTCCTGTGTGGTATTCTCTTTGTAGTAGTAAATGGTTGTCTGTTCTGATCATGCTTGTCTGTTCTGATCATGCTTGTCAGTCAAATGTATCCAATCATGCTTGTCTGTTCTGATCATACATAAGAGAAAAAACATGCGTATTAGCAGCCTTGAAGTTCTGTTATTTATATTTTTGGTTAATTGTGAAGTTCTGGTATTCACAGGAGGTTCTGCTTCTTTCTGCTGCACGACAAGTTCCACCTTCAATAACGAAGAACGATTTGGTAACGATTTCAGCTGCAGGTATTCTTCTGCTTGTTTACTTGTTACTGTGCTGGTTTCCAAGATCTCTGCTTGCAGTACCTTTGAACATGTTCTGTTTCCATTACCACCTCATTCTTATCAACAATAGAACAATCATTTCTAGCCTCAACCTTGCACACAAATATAGGTATAACATTCAATATTTTGACTTTGGATTTCTTCAACTTATAATAATTTTAATACACTAATAAAATAAAAATATTATCATAAAATTTTAAATTCTGTCTCTTTCAGTGTCTCTTTAATTTATTACAATGTTTTAATCTGTCTAAAAAATAATCAAGTTTACCCATAATATCTTCCGTGCTCTGTATAGCTTGAAACTGGGTTTATTGGTCGGTTCATTTCCTTGGTTGTGGCTTGTGTATTAACTTGTAAATATTGTTGGTTAAGTTGTTTATTTTGGTGGTGCGCATTTAGACGCTCATCAGTTCTCCTTGGGCTATCTTGTGTCTCAAATTATTTGTGTGGTTAATTGCATTCGGAGGTTGCAGCGGTTTGAATTCTATTGTTAGTTAGCTACAAGTAGTAATAGCAGGATGTCAAAGTCTGGATTTCGGAATTTGCCGCGGTAGGAATTAGCTAATCTTTTGTTCCGCAAATTTCGTTCAGGCGTGCATTTGATGGATTAGTTGTTTCACGGTGTAGTAAGAGTTAATTAAGTCAGTGGCTTCCATTTAATCGGAATTATGATGCCTGTTTGGTTGTAGCAGCTGTTGGTCTCTGGGTTGTATTGCAGTGGTTATTTTTCTTCTGTTTTGGGGTTGGAATGTGAGAGCCAATATTATTATTGCAGAGGATTTGTATATGTCTGGTGTCTTAGTTTGTATTGGGGATGTGTATGGAGTGTTTTGGAAGCTGCTTACTATTTTGGTGTTTTAAATTTGTTGTTCCTGTGCAGAAACAAACTAGTTGTATCATTTTGTGGCATTTCTTATGTCATCTTAGTTAATATAGTTTCTCAGTCTTTAAAAATAATCTTTCATGCTCTATGTGCTGACCTTTAGCCCTTCTGTGAGATCATATTTTTTCCTATTTACACATTGTGTGCTTCTATAAACATTGTTCCTATATTTATGTTCCTATTTACACATTGTTTGCTTCTAAGTACTACTATTATTAAGTTTGAAGTTTGAAGTAATGGTTGAGTTATAGTTTTTTATTATAAACACCAATCATTATTTATAGGGATACATAGGCTCAATCTCAATCTATATTTTATCAATTAGAAATTTATGTTTGTTTTTTTATGTAGAAAATGGATCGGAGTTGGATGTATGATAGAGTAAACTCCAATAGGTATGGTTTGAAAGATGAATTTGTTAGTGGAGTTGAAGATTTTGTCAATAAAGCCATTAATCGACCAGAATTTTTAAATGATGGAGGGATAAGGTGTCCTTGTGTAAAATGTGTCTGCATTCCCTTGAAAACACCTAGTGAGGTTAAACATCACTTGTACAAAGATGGTTTTTTGCCCAACTATTATACATGGACTCATCATGGAGAAGATAATCATAATGTAGATTTTGGTGGTCATTCTAGTAGTGGCGGAAATGCTAGTGAGAATAATCATGGTGATCAAGAACAATTTGATGCAATGAATGAAATGGTCTATGATGCTAGTACGCAATTTGTCAATGTCCCCAATGTGAGTGCTAATATGGAAAACAATACAGTTAGTGAGGGCGAGGAACCAAATGAAGAAGCTCAACGATTTTATGATGTATTGACCTCTGCAAATAAACCTATTTATGAGGGAGCTTCTGAATCCAGACTATCTATTTCAGTTAAGTTGTTGGCTGCCATGTCTAATTGGCATGTTCCTCATAAGGCCATGGATTTTTTCTCTCAAATGCTTAAGGATGTTTGTCCAACAAATCAATGCTTACCTGAAAACTATTACCAAGTGAAGAAGTTGGTGTCTAAGTTGGGATTAGAGGTTAAGAAAATTGATTGTTGTGTGAATGGATGCTTATTATATTATAAAGAAGACATCACTTTAACTCAATGTAGAGTTTGTGGAGCTGCTAGATATGTTCCTCGAAAGAGTGGAATGGGAAAATACAAAGATGTGGCAGTGAAGAGAATGTTCTATTTTCCAATCATTCCAAGGTTACAACGACTTTATGCTTCAAAGGAATCTGCAACTCAAATGAGATGGCATCGTGAGAACACAAGCAATCCAAATGTTCTGCGTCACCCATCTGATGGAAAAGCATGGAAACATTTTGATGATGTTTATCCCAATTATGCTAGTGAACCAAGAAATGTAAGATTGGGTTTGTGTACCGATGGGTTTACACCTTACATTCAAGCCTCTAGTTCTCCGTATTCGTGTTGGCCGATAATAGTCACACCTTACAATCTCCCTCCTGAAATGTGTATGACCAAACCATATATGTTTTTGACTTGTCTTGTACCTGGACCGCACAATCCAAAAGTTAAAATAGATGTCTACTTGCAACCATTGATTGATGATTTGTTGCACTTGTGGAGAGATGGCATTGTGACATATGATATCTCTATGAAGCAGAATTTTGTAATGAGAGCGCATTTAATGTGGACAATTAATGATTTTCCAGCATATGGTATGTTGTCTGGATGGGGGACACAAGGTAAATTAGCATGTCCTTATTGCATGGATAGTACAGAGGCTTTCACTTTACGATACGGGGGAAAAAGTTCTTGGTTCGATTGTCATCGTCGGTTTTTGCCAATGGATCATCCGTTTAGAAAAAGTAAAAAGAGATTTACAAAAAACAAGTTTAAGAAAAAAAGACCACCTTACATGTTTACAGGACATGATCTCTGTGTTGTGTTGGTCATTGACACTTTTATGTAGTAATATAGTGGATGGACACAAGTTTAATATAGTGTCAATATTTTGATTCTGATGTAAATTTGACATCTTAATTAATGTAGAAATATTATGGATTTAAAGTTTGTTATTTTGTGTTGGAAATTATGATGTGATAATACATCAATGAATGGTTTGAAATAAAAAACAGGTTCAGGAAATTGTAAAAGGTAGATTTGATTTGCAACAGGAATCAATATAAAATAAAAAAAAATTTTAAAAAAAAAACATTTAGCGTCGGTTTACACCCACGCTAACAAGAATTTTAAAAAACGGAAAAACAATTAGCGGCGGCTTTATGAGACGCTCTAGAGCACAGAATATGTTGTATAGCGACGGCTTTTAGCGTCGTAAATGTAAAAAATATACGGGTAGCGGCGGCCTAGACCCACGCTAATAATAAAAAAAATTTGTTTTAGTGTCGTTTAGAACCGCCACTAGATGATTGTTACGTCGCCTAAAGCCGTCGCAATATGTTTTTAATATTGCACATTAGCGTCGGCTTTAGTATTGTACCGTCGGCCTAGCGTTCATTATAACCGACGCTAATGTAGCGCCGGCTCGTGATTATGCTTTGCTTCCATTGGTAGAACGTCTGCCCCGACTCCGACGCGAAGCCGACGCTAAAAGGTATTAGCGTCGGTTTTAAGCATTTTAGCGAGGGCTTTTGACCGACGCTACTACGCTGTTTTCTTGTAGTGATAATGGAAGGCATTCAAAGATGAAAACTGTGATTCTTCAACTCTTGTATGGAAATCCTTTTACCGACATGTATCATGAGGATCCTTTTTCTCATTTTACGAAGTTCTATGAGATTGCGGGAGCAACGGGAGCCCCATAAGTGGAAGAGGAACAATTGTTCAAGAGACTATTTCCTCATTCCTTGGTAGGAAAAGCTAAGGAATGGTATCTTAATTAATCCACTCAAGTGGTGAGTGACTGGAATGATTTGGAAGTAAAGTTTTTGGACATGTTCTTTCCTCACTATAGATTCATGGATGCCAATACCTCAATTTCTGTGTTCACTCAAAGTGCTAATGAATCTCTCAATGAAGCTTGGGAGAGGTTCAAATCTATGATTCAGAAGTGCAAAGGCCATGAGTTTGACGAACTCGCACAAATTCACATATTTCGGAATGGACTCCAAACGGTTCACAAAAATTGAGGTGGATACTACCTCTGGTGGTTCCTTGATGTCAAAGAGTGTGAAGGAAGCAATAACTATCATTGATCGTATGACACTCAATGATCACCAAAGACAACATAATAAGGGTACACCGCAAAGAAAACCAATAATGCTTGAATTGGGGACAAACGATGTTATTATTCCTTAAAACAAATTGTTATCCCTAATGAAACAAATGTCAAAGCTTCCACAACAAATAAAAGCGATACAAGAAGTGTCAAACAAGAATCTACAAATAGCTAGTTGTGAATTATTCAAGGGAGATATCCTACCGGATTTTGTCCTCCGGTTGAAGAAAACTTATTTAAATTAAAAATTAAGTCCTTTTAAATTTATTTGTGTTTATAATAATTAAATTTATGAAGTTGGTTCTTAACAATCAAGTAACTTATAGTTTTTTTATCAAAAAAATTATAAACTGCTAAAAATAAATATTAAATTTGTGAAAAAATACTAATTGTAAAACAAATATTTTAAAACATAAGTTCTTATAAACAAAAAATTAAAAAAAAAAATCATCTTAAAACCTTAATTTATAATTTATAAGTGGCTCCCAAGTCCAACCGACACCTAAGATCTCAAATTAATATTAAATTAATGGGATTAATTTATTTAAAGTTAATTATTTTATATTTTTAGTAAGCTTTTTATTTATTAATTTTATACAAAATAATTTTTTAAAAAATCAATAAATTTTATTAGATATTTGAAATTGCAAAAATTTACTAGACTTAAATCACCTTTGATTTGATAAATTTATCTTCTATAATATTTTATAGAATATTCACACTATTATTTTATTTAAGAAAATAGGAAAATTTTAAACTAATTATTTTGAAAACTTCTACCATGAATTTTATCTTCTTAAGTAAATTCTTTCGTATCCATGAATTTAAATTAAATTCCGATATTTGTAATATAAACTCTTTTAGAATTTTAATTTGTTTAAATATAAAATAAAATGAAGAAGTGACATACCATTAAATTAAAATGTTTGATTGGTTGAAAGTTCATACAACTAAATTTTATTCACCTTATTTTAGACCCAACATTTTTTTCATAAAAAAAAAGACCGGAGTAATATTATTTATTGAATTTTATTATTTATTTGAATTTGTTTAATTAGAATTAGAATTTTATTTTTTTAAGATTTAAAATTCAATTAAGAATAATTAACGGATCCTAACTAATTTTTTTACGCTTTTTTTACTATGGAAGAACAATTTCACATTGAGAGAAATATCTATAAGTATAATGGTAGTAATTATTTTATAATTTTTTTTTATAAGCAAGAAATTTATTAAAAGCGAGAATAAAGGATTCTCGAAACCTTGATTATAAATAACGACTAGAGAAATAGTCGATTGGAACAAAAAAGAAATTGCTAACCAATGACTTCTATGATTAAAAAATCATCGGATCTTTACAAAAATCATAAAAATTACAATTGAGTTTACCAATTTCACCCACCATCAACCATTTCCAAGCCGAAATCTTGATATTCCAAACTATGTCGTAAACATTCTAACTTTGATTCTCAAAAATATTAGCATTCCTAGCGATCCAAACATTCCAGATAACGACCAACCAAATAGCACTCGCTTTTCCTACTTTAGTTCCCCGAGATTTACAAAAACGGAACCAACTCATAAAGCTTTCTTTACAACACGCCGGGTTGACAGACGCAATATCAACAAAACCAATCCACTCCATAATATCCCTTCAAATCAATTTCACCACCGAACAACCCAAAAGAAAATGTGAAGAATTCTCCATAAGATTAGAACAAAAAACACAAGAAGCATTATCAGTCGAGGACAAAAGAATATCTCTAAAAATCAAATTATCTTTTGTCGGTAACCGCTTCCAAAAAAGACACCACACAAATGCTTTCACCCTCATCGGTACGGCCAGCTTCCAAAGACACTTCCAAATACCCACTACACCTCCTCCAACCAACCAACCCCGGCCGTGGAAAACTTCGACTGTTTAAATAAGCTTTCGTCAGAAAGACCTCATCACAATCCGCCAACATGCCAACAATAAGAGACTGCACAAAAAAACTCCCTCCCGAAACACCTACAGTACTGCCAGACAAGGTAATAGCAGGATGCTGCACAAAACCATTCCCTCCTGAAACACCAAGAAGACCCGAAACCGCAACAGAAACAGGAGTGGAAGGAGACCACCTCCCAAATCCACTAGCTACAACAAACGTAAAGGCACCCTCATCTGTTCCATTTGAATGTAAATTAGTAGAAAAGCCAGAACTGTTGCTAAGCTGATTGGAAGAGACACCCTGCGAAGAAAAATAGGAACTATCCTGTACAGTATCATTAGAAAGAACAAAATCATTTTGGCCGCCTCCTGCAGAAATATTATAAAGTGGACTTGCAGAAAAAAGGGCAGTAGATGGCGTAACCCCATAAGAAGAGCCCAACGAATCTTCAACAGTAATATCAAATGGTTCGGAAGCAGCCACTGAGTTAGACCGGGCAGAAAAGTTGTCATCACGCACTAGACCCAAGAGCGGTGTCGCATTGCTATTGGTCCCGGGAACACCCTCTCCAACTATCCTCCAATTAGCAACCAAAACAAAACGCACGAGCTGACCCAGAATCCTTCAACAACATCGGGGATCCAACACACCTTACCCCTAACAACACTATTAGGACCATCGTTCATCAAAACCTCCAAAAGAGAAATACGGTTAGCTTCAATGCTACTATCTACAAATACATCAACACCAAAATGGTCACATCTCCAACCCCCATCCACCCAACCTCCCATACACGCAATCGATGCCTTTTGGAGCCTTGATTTAGAAAATAATACTAGAAATTTATCCTTTAAACAAAAATTACCCAACCAATTTGCGTACCAAAAAGAAGTGATATAACCGTTTCCTATAACCATCCTACAATTATTCGCAAAAAAATCAACTTGGAATTTCTTGTCTATATTACCCAAATCCTTCCACCAATCTGACATAGATGACTTATCTCCACCAATTCCAATACCCTTATACATCTACATACAAATATCCCCGTAACGAGCCCTCAATATACCATACCATAAAGAATCTGATCCCTCTAATATCCTCCATATCCATTTAAGGAAAAGCGCCACATTGAAATCCTCAATACTACGCACCCCTAAACCGCCCTCTTCTAGAGGTAAGCAAACATCCCTCCAAGCTATCCAATGAACCTTTTTCTTACCATCCCCTCCACCCCATAGGAGGTTACTTTGCAATGATGTTATTTATTTCCCAATTTTTACTGGAATTCTATAAAAAGATAACATGAAGATAGATAAAGAACAAAACACCGATTTAAGTAAAGTGATACGACCACCAAGACTAAGCAAGTGACCCTTCCAAGAGGAGAGCCTTTTGTTAATCTTATTCACCAACCCACTCCACATCGATAATCTCCTTGGACTAGACCCGATAGGAGTGCCAAGAAAAGTGAAACTACTTTCCTCCCTCCTACATTAAAAAAAAACTAGCCGCCGCTTCCAAAAAATAAGGATTTGAATTTATACCAATAAGCTTGCTTTTTTTTTATAGTTAATTCCAAATCCCGAAACGAGCTCAAAACTCCTTAGCATCGCTTTAATTGCCCGTATTTGTTTCCAATTACTCCCATCTATCAATAACGTGTCATCCACAAATTGGAGAATATCAACCAAACACCCCTTCTTTACCCAAACGCCTTCATAATCCCCTATGTGTAACACCCAAATCACCCCACAAAAATATTACTAAAACCAGAGTAAAATTTTAAAATTTTATTTGAGTGTCACAATCAACTTCATAAACGGTCACTGATACGTTTTCAAAAATATTTGTTCAACATGCAGCGGAAATAAATTTTTAAACCAACATGACTTAATTCCAATTACAAAAAGTGTTTTCAAAAGAAATAACAAATAAAAGCAACGTCGACCCAACTCCCAAAGCGACTTATCATAGCCGACACCCTAAGGACGAGAAGTACACTGACTTCACTGACCACCACTCGACTTATCCTGCTCACCTGCACGTTACCAACATGAGGGTAACATTCAAACAGAAGGGGTGAGATACTTACATCATAAAGATAATATAATAAGAATTAAGCAAGTATCATAAAACTACACCGCTTGTCAACAACGACTATTCAACAACATCTCATACAACAATAACTCATAAACCACAACATCATACACAACAACCACAACAATCATGCAATGAAACTCAACTTGACTCTATGTATGCGGTACCTTAATTCGATATCTATTTCAAGATCCAGTTCCCGTCGGAACTCTTGACCCCTCTTTCATGGTCCTATATGATCCCTATTTCATGATCATACCATTAGCCCCTATTTCATGACCACGTACGATCCCTATTTCATGACCGTACCAACCTCACAACAATGACATACCCCACTGTGGTATTTGAAACAACTATGCAAAATGTCATGCAACATCAATGACATATGCATACTAACAATAACTACAACATGCAACAACAACAATACAACCACATATCGCAACATCGATCAATATATTACCAATTATCATCATCACAATTATCATGCATTTCATAACATGTAATCATAGCATTCAACTCATATCATAACAATAAAATATAACACAACATATATCACAACATATCATATACTCATATATCATTATTAAGCATATGAAGCACAACATCACAACAACAACCACAAGAAACACATTAATCATGTTTAAATTCAAACCACACTAATTATCCCTATGATTAAGTGTATAGCTCATTTTCACTACTTCCAACTACACCCCATCAATTCCTAGGCATTACTAAGCATCAAATAATTTTTCAGTAATTTTTCGGAATTTAAAAATTAATTTTTCACGCTCAGGGTCTCGCTAAGCGAGTGTCATATCTTGCTAAGCGCCGAACTCCCTGACTCTGCTCGCTAAGCGAGCTCCATCTCGCTAAGTGAGCTCTGCGATTTCGCAAATTTCCCATCAGCTCTCTGCTCTCAAAACCTGCTACGAACACAGTTTCCCAAAACACCGAAACCAGCCAGAATTCTTAGCAATTACCAATTCTATTCTTTAATTCATGCAATAATCAACCAACAACAACAAACAACTCTTAATTCAACGAAATTATTCAACCATTCATCACAATATCAATCCCTAATTCTCAACCTACCCAATTTCCATTATAAAACCCTTAAGATTGAAAAATCTCACCCTTACCTTAGGTTTCATTGAGAAATTCTTCTCCTTCGTGAACTCTTCTTCCCGATAAAGCCTTTTCCTCTTCTTCTCCTCTACACACCTTTCACGGTCGTTCTTGCTCTCTCCCAAAATACAATTATGTTTTTCCATTTTCCTTCTTTCCAACATAACCTCTAAGACCCAACTTATGATCTTCCATTTTTACCCTAATTACTTTCACCATTTGACCACCTTGTCCTTATCTCTTATTTATTCCATTTATTTTATTTAACATCTAATAGTACAATTATCCGCCAAAATATAATTTAACATCATAATTATATTCGATAATATATATTATTCTTCACACACCACAACACAACATTCTGAATAAAATAATTAAAATTTGGGGAGTTACACTATGTCCACCTCTTTCTTAACTAACCCCGTTAATGCCTCCACAACGATAACAAAAAGAAACAGTGATAAGGGATCACCTTGACGCAATCCTTCCTCCACCTTAAAATCCTTAGTAGGACTTTCATTCACAAGAGCCGACATATTACTATTGAAAAATAACAAATCCATCCACCTCCTCCATGTCTCCTTGAAACCCAACTTACTCAACATATATCTAAGAAAATTCCAATTAACTTTATCGTATGCTTTTTCAAAGTCAACTTTGAAAAGAGTACACAAATTTCCCTCCTTTTTGCAATAATCCACCAAATAGTTCACATTTGATGGAAGAGATTATTTCAATAATGAGAAGATTTATACTAGTGATAGGAATATATATAATAATAGTTATGTATCAATACCTTCGATGAGAGCACTCACTCCATCAAGAATGCTTGGTTATCTCCATCATAACAACTTCTTTCGACCATATCTTGGAGAGGATGGGTGGTTTTAATGGCAATAGATTGTCTTCATTGTCAATATTTGCTAGAAATAATAGAAGAGTGCGATCCAAGATATGTAACTATAATTCTCTTTGAAATAAAGAATAATTTATATGAGCTCATGAAACACCAGTTTGGTAACTATCTGATTCAAAAGATTTTTGAAGTAAAGAAGGGCGTCACTATTATTCAAATAGATTCTACCATTTACTTGATTATCTCTGATACTCAAAAGTTCAACGACGTCTGCAAAAACAATCACATGTACTTTTTTAATTAAAAATATTTTATAAACCATTTGATTTAAAATTTATTCTCTTAAGTTTTTCGTTATTAATATTATTCATGTAATTCTACATTTTTTTTTACTGAACTCGAGTTGTGCAGATAATGCTAGAGAATATTAAATGTCCATTCACAAAATATGCGGTATTGTATAAGATGAAGCCTATCATTGTTGAATTGATGAAAAATATTAATGGTGTTTATGTCATTATACAATGTGTGAAGGTTTTCCCGCCCGAATTCAAAAAGGTTTTGTTGCAAATTAGATATTACTCCCTCAATTATTTATCATTACATTTTGATCTGACCTGATCAGGAGAGACCTTCAAATGATGAGCAACTATGGTGGTGAACTGGGGGTGTACCTGCAAGGCACTCCGATGCCAAAATGGGAAAGCGCTAGTACATAATAGGTAGAAAGAGGGTATTTATAATGTGCCCCCAGCGTTGGGCCAAGATTCTCCCTTTGGGTTGGGTTAGCTAGGCCCAAGGAAGAACTGCCAAGGATTGCGTAGGAGCAGATAAAACCTAGCACATGATCTTGTCCTTGGTCCAACTGCCCCTAAATATCAGGAGATAATAGTGGACAGTTGGGTGACGCGGAACACGTGGGGGAAATGTTCTCCCCACATCCTTTTGTATTGGACCGTGGACCGTGTCCGACGACTGGGCCTCTGCTCGACGCATACTGTGTTGGCCCAGTCCATAACACATTTTATCATCATATATTAATGTCCTTCAAATTATATAACTTGTACAGGTGATCATGGACGAATTAGCAAAATATTGCATTGATATTGCAACACATAAAATTGGATGTTCAGTTGTTCAAACTTGTCTTAAAGATAGTGGGATACTAGCCATAGATTTGATATCAACAATCATCTCAAATGCTATGTTGCTAGTAGAAGATCTTTACAGGTTTGAATTCGTGCTCTTAGACTCGTATATATTTTTTAGTTTGACATATGATATATTTCGTAGAATTTGTTTGTTTATTTTAAATTAGTATTTTGATAATTGTTATTTTTTTATGTTTGAAGAAACTATGTGGTGCATTTTGTAATTAAAAATGAAGTTCCCGCTAGTAAATAAAAGAATTATAGCAATTTTATTTGGAGAATTTGTTAGTCTCTCAATGAACAAGCATGCTTGCAATGTGGTGGAAGATCTATTGAGATATTCTAATCAAGTGATGTTGATGTTATAGTAAAGAAGCTGATAAGAAGCACCAATTTCTTGGAGGTTATCCAAGATCCTTATGTGAATTATGTCGCACAAAGAGCACTAAAATGTACTCAGATTTGTATTCAAACTTTCCTTTAGCTTAATGATGTTTTGATTCATATTCTATTTAATCATTCTTTCTTTGTTTTGTTTAATGCATGGCTACCTACGTAGAAAACTTTCTTCTTTCATTCGATCATATCACAACGAACTTCATAACCATCCCCATGGAAAATAGTGTTTGACAATGCTGAATCAAGAAAAAGATAATTATTATATTCAAAGGATCATAACAACTTTTAAGCACGATTCTGGATGTTTCTATCGTTGTCGTGCATTCAGCAGTAACAAGTGGTGTTCTCATCGCACTCCCAATCTTACTCAAACTCCTCACTCCCCATAGGTGAAGAAGGAGTTGAGGAAGTATCACCCAAAGAGGAATAGTCCTAAGCATATCACGATTCATACAAAAATCTGGCTTCCACTCTCGTAGCAGCATAGGCCTGTTGTGGATGGTATATGGGCCCTTCATCAACACTGAATCCTTAACAACAAAAGAGTGAATCTCAAGATAAAATACTCATCATCGTTGTAAAACATATTTGGTGACGGAGGCATCGTGGTATGTCACCCTGATCCTCATACCCTTCCACGTTTCATCGCTCTCTTCTCTTTCCAAATAGATTATTATTATTTTAAATATTGTAAGTTAGTTTTCATACTTTTCAAAATTTTAAAAGTGATCGTCAAATTTTTTAAATTTACAAATAAGTCTTTTAAATTTTTTAAAATTGTAAATTAGTCCCTATTTTTTAAATTAAAATTTGGTTAAAAAATTAAAATTTATAAAAATAACCACAACAATTTAACTATGAATAATTTTAATACTCTATACAAATAAATGAATTTAAAAATAAATTGAGTTCAATTAAATCATTTGAATTACTTAAAAAAAATTATTTTTTAATTAATTCATCCAAAGAGACTCTTAATAAATTTTGAATATTCTATCAAGCTTAAGCTTCTAGTTGATCATAAATATGATATGTTGAACAAAGGGGTCATATGGGTAACAAATTCAAACTTTGTTTTGTTGTATTATGGTTTTTAAGTCAGAAGTGAGATATACAACTCATCCTCATTTACTTTTATTTAAACTGACATCATCTTACATTGACAAAAATACATAAATTGCGTTCTTCAGTTATAGGTCCCAGCTTTAAAAAAAAATGAATTTTCAACTAATGATTTTTTTTACACAACTCATGAATTTTTTTTTTTAAATTTTGTTTTATTTTAAAATATATTTAATGCTATTGAATTTATTTTATGTTGGAAGATTTTTAATTTAAAGATTTATTTAATCTCGTTAGATTTATAATTGTGACATTTTTTCTGTTAACTATAATATTGAACATGTTTAGTTATGTTGAATTTGTTTAATTATAAGAATATATTTGTTTGACTTGACTCTATGCCTATTATATATTTGTTTGACTTGACTCTTTATGCCATATTTTTCTGTAGATTTATGTGTGATGAGCTTAAACGTGGTATATCTATTTGTTTTGTTAGAGTTTTTTTTTTTTTTAATTTTTTTATTCTATTTTATTTTATTGGTGAAATTGATTATCTATTTTAAAAATAAATAATTTTAAATATTTTTATATTTTTTGAATTATATATATATATATATATATATATATATATATATATATATATATATATATATATATATATATATATATATATATATATATATATATTAAAACGACAAATCATCATATAAGTTAAAAAAACAAACATATAATCGATTTTTCAATGAAAAATAGGGTTAAATATGTTTTTAGTCCCTATAAATATTTTAATTTTGATTTTTAATCCTTATAAAAAAACGTCGAATTTTAATCTCAATAAAATTAATTGTGTACGTAGATTTAATCCCGATAGAGAGACTAAAACTGTATACAAAAATACTATTATAAGGATTATAACTTGACATATTTTTAATAGAGACTAAAAATCAAAAGTGAAATATTTATAGGGATCAAAAACATATTTAATCCACGAAAAATATGATAGACTAAAACTTTTTGAATTTAAAATAGAGACTAGTTTCGTGAATAAAATAAAATTGGGTTAATTTAATTTAGTCTTTTTATTATTCACCTCTTTGGAAAAAAATTATAAGATTATAAATCATTTTTATAATATCAATAATTTTTTTACAATAATTTAAATTTATATTTTTCACGTTAATAAAATATAATTCTTTAAAAAAAATTATAAATTCTATTTTTCATACAAATAATTATATTTTTTTGATATATGTAAAATGATAAATTGAACTTTAATTAAAAAATTGAAAAAATAATTATTTAATTATTGAAATTAACATAATTAATAAATAAAAAATTTAAGAACCACCAACAAAAATTTATAATATACGTGAGGAAGAATTAGTCAGCAACAAGATTATGATGCTTCAAAATATCTGTGTTTCTCTCTATAAATAGATATTCTTCAAGAGATGATAAATGTAGTTCCCATCCTAAACTTGCAATTTATATATTAATTTTTAAAAGAAATATGTTGAAGTCTTTTGTTGCTCTTTTAACAATACTTTTATTACTAATATCATCTATGATGGTTAGTAATGCCCAATCCAATTTCAAACATGGTATGTTTATGTTAACTTTTTATTTATTTATTTTCTTTCTTTTCTTAATTGACAAAATGATTTACTTAAACTTCATATGGTGTAGGGCGAAAGCTTTTCCAGGATCCTCAGCCAGCTGGTTATCCGACAAACTTTCCTGGATCTGAAGGATATCCGTGAATTTTTAATATCTATTTTAATTTTAATATTTCAATAATCATAAAATTAATTTATAATAAAGGAAAAATGAAATTTAGAGAGAAAAATAAAGAGCTTAAATAAAAGAATGAAGAGAGAAAGACAACATCCATACCAGTAAAATAGTACTTATCTATATAGCTTAGCTTACAAATAAGGTGTTATACATTATTTATATTTTATTTGGTAGTACAAATATAATAATTTGGCATGTCCAATATCATTGTAATCATATACTATACATAATCCAGGTTTGCTATGTTGACACTGCAAACCTACCCTACACTGTATTGTTTACATATTTAGTGGGATCATATTTTATTATACAATTTTTTCTCTTTCTTTACTATTTTTTTTTTCTTCCTGTTATCATATTTTCTCTCTTTATTTTTTCAAGGATAATTGGTAAATCAATATTAATGTGGTGTTAAAAAAAATTGGTTAATGAGATTTAAAATTTGGTTAATATAGATTCAAATATTAAAATAGAGAAAAAATGCCAAACAAATAGACTTAGACATCGAAATACATAAAAATTAATTAAAAAAATTTGATTAATATAGTGTAAATAATTGGTTAATAATATTTAAAGTCTGGTTAATATATACTCAAACATCAAAACATCGAGAAGTTGGTTAATACAATGCAAGAATATGATTAATGATGTTTAGGGTCCATTTGATATGCAAAATATGATAGAGACATGATATGATATAAAACAAGATAAAGATAAGATATGATATAGACAAGATAAGACTTATCATATCATATTATTATGTTTGTTTCACACATAAGACTTATCATACCATATCATATATTAATTTACTTCATAATCGTAGTCTTTAAATTATATTCAAACAATAGTTAAATTAAAATTTTTACTTATAACTATTGAATTGTATATAATTTAAAGACTACAATTATGTAATAAATTAAAAAAACTTATTCTTTGAGTAAGTTGATCATGATTCATATATATATATATATATATATATATATATATATATATATATATATATATATATATATATATATATATATATATATATATATATATATATATATATGAACTATTTTAATTTAATGCTTCCAATTTAATAGATTTTAATTTTTTTATATTATATAAATTTACAAATTTGTCCTTATTACAAAATCAAACATATTTTTTTATAAATTATTTATTGATATTTTTTAATTGAATATCAAATTAATCTTTATTATATTGTATCATATTTAATATATTTTTAAAATTATTTTCTTATTATATCCTACCTAATTCTAACTCAGCTCATATTCAGGATAAAATTTAAAATGTAAAGCAGAATATGATACATTTTAGGATTAACTTATCATATCATAATGTATCTGTCACACCCCAAATTTTACCCCTAACCGCTCGCATCATCATTCATCGCATTTAAAAAACTCATTTTCGAGAAATTTGTAAATTTAATTTTAATTTCCTTTCATTTCCAAGTCTTTTATTTAATTTCTATTTCACGTTTCTAACCTTTTAATCCATTTTTCATGTTTTAATTTTTTTTAATTTCTATTCCCTTTTCTTATTCTATTTTCAAGTTTCTAATTTTTGTCTTTCAATTTCTACTTGTAATTCTTAATTCATTCTTAAATTTTGAACTTAAATTTTATTTTCATTTCATTTTCAAAGTTTTTTTTTTTTATTTCTAAATTAATTTCTAATTTCTGTTCCTATTTTTTTAATTCATTTTCAAGCTTTTGTTTCTAAATTTAATTTTAATTTCTATTTCTAATTTTCAATTCATTTTTCAAGTTTTACTCCCATTCCAAGTCTTATTTCAAGTTTCATTTTCAATCTCAATCACTTCAAAATTTCAATTCCAATTTAATTTCCAAGTTCCACTTCAAACTTTCGACTCAATTTTTATCATAAGTCTAACTCCAATTCCAATTTCAAATTCCAAATCAAAGTTCCCAAATTTTCAAATTCATATGTCCATTTCCACTTTAAATTTCAAGTTTAAAATTCAAATTTAAGTCCGCTTTAAGGAAAAATCTTTTCCAGGTCTCCTTTTCATTTTCTAAGTTTAATTCCAATTTCTATTCTCAATTCCAATTTTATTTACACTTTTATTTCTTTTTCCAAGTTTATATTATAAGTGTTCAATTTTAATTCCAAGTTTCTAATTTCAAATCTCACTCCAAATTCCAATTTCAAGTTTATTCCTAAAGTTTTATGTTCCAAGTTTATCTTTATATTTTCATGTTTCAAATTTATTTCTAAACTTCATGTTCTAAGCAAAGTTTTATATTTAAATTTTCATGTTCCAAGTTTAATCTTTATATTTTCATGTTTCAAATTTATTTCTAAAAACTTCCTTTTTTTTAAACAAAGTTTTATATTTAAATTTTCATGTTCCAAGTTTATCTTTATATTTTCATGTTTCAAATTTATTTCTAAACTTCATTTGTTAAACAAAGTTTTATATTTAAATTTTCATGTTCCAAGTTTATCTTTATATTTTCATGTTTCAAATTTATTTCTAAACTTCATTTTTTAAACAAAGTTTTATATCTAAATTTTCATGTTTCAAGTTTATTTCTAATTTCATGTTCCAAATTATTTTTTGTTGTTTTCAATTTCTATTCTCAAAGCTTCATCCAAAATCCAATTTCATGTAAAGTTTTTTTATTTATTTGTTTCATTTTTCATATAAGATATGATCACAATCCATAAGCAGATCTCTTCATTTAAACCATGTTATTTTTATTATTTTTTATTTACTTTTCATATATTCAAATTTTCACATCCATTTACCATTACTAAATTCCACCAACATAATCTATCACCATTTTTTTTCCATCTAAATTCTAACTTCATTATGCAAGGCCCATTGCAAGTCACGGAGAGTCCATTATCAAAAATCATGTAAAAAAGTCAATTCAAATCCATATCCACTCAATAATCAAAGTCCATTTTTCAAATCATTTGCCAGTTTTTTCAGTTTAGTTATATCCGTTATTCACATTCATCATTCCAATCCATTAAACCAGTTATATTTTTAAATAAGTCCAAAAAAAAACCATTATCCAATTTTATTCATTAAGCACATTTTTTTTATTATTTTCATTACACCAATTCAAACAATAACAAAACAACAGGACCTCTGCGCCAAATAACGACAATAATATGCCACATTCCAAAACTGACTTCCTACTGCAAACCAAAAAAATAACTCTGCTACCCAAATGCATAATGCCAACCATACTGCACAAAGTTGTTGCACATCAATACACTAACCTGCACATTTACAACTGATAAGCATTTCAGCAAGAGAATCATGAGTAATACAATTGGAAAACAAGTGAAAACAAGTGAAGCACAATTTTAATTCAAGTTTTACTACAGTGAAAAATCATAAGGAAAAAGTTATGACAAAAATAATTTGAAACTAGTGGGGACCATTTACACTAATAGACAAGCTTTCAAACGGCTCCCTGCTACTGCAGAATTCACAGACCACTTCCTCCACCACACAAACTCAGTTTTGTCCCCCATTTCTTCATCAACAAGTTTTCACAGATAGTACAAAAATTCAAAAGAACCAAACCCTAATCCTGTCTTATAAATTGAACACTATTCATTCATCAAAAAAATCAGCAACACAAAACACAAAAAAAGGCTAGCCGCAAGTTTACTAGAATTCTCACAAAAAGAGTCTCTAACCATAATCACTAAAAGCTCATTCAACCAAGGTTTTCAGAGTTCAGCATTAGAACTCTGAAAATAACTGAGCTAAACCATCTCCAAATAAGAAGAAGGAGGAAGAGAGCGAGCAAGAAGGAGAGGGTAACGAGCACAAGAAAAGTGGAACGTGAGTACCTGAAGGTCTTCGCCGGGATTACAATCGGACAAGCTCTGATTAGGTATATTCTTCAATTTTTCGCCTTTTTTAGCACATTTTGAATCGCCCTGGAACCTTGCCTCCATTTAATTTGTTCGATTGATCGACTCTTGTTTGAATTAGGTTTTTGTTTGTTTGAGGTTCGATCTGGGGTTTGAATTGTTTTTAGGGAAAATCGTTTGTGGAATCAGAGAGAGGGTGAGATTTAGAGGGGGATTGGTGTTCACGTTTTCAAGTTTTGGTTTGGTCTCGCCAGTGAGAATTTTTTATTTCTAGCAAGAACGAGTTTCAGTGAGAAGTGAGAGAGAAACACGATTATGAAAAGTCTGAGAGAGGAAGGTATAAGATTTGCATTTAAGTTACTGATGGTTTGGTTTTATTTTTTTATTTAATCCGCATTATTATTTTTTAAATAACATTTATTATTTTAGATTCTTAATAAAAGTGTGATTGACTCATGTACATTGGCCTGAGTTTTTAAACATTATTTTTTTCCAAGAGTCCCTGCGAGTTTCCATGCTAATCTATTTATTAAATTTCAAGTTTTTTTCTCCTTTTTTTATTCTATTTTCAGTTACTATTAAATAGAAAAAAAAATCAAAAATATTTTATTTTATTGTTTATTCTAGACTTATTTTTATGTTTAGGTTCTATACTTCAAAAATATCAAAAATATTTCTTTTATTTTGGACTTTATTTTGTATTTAGGTTTTATTAAGACATTTAGAAATACCAAACAAAAATATTTTCTTTCATTTTAGTTAAACATTTTATTTATGAGTTAATCTATTTATTTGTCTATCTCGTTAAATATTACAAAAAAGAGAATCAAAAATATTTTTCTCTTAGTTAGACCTTTTATGTAAAAATTAACCTTCTTATTCATCATTTCCTTGATACATTAAAAAAAATCCAAAAAATACTTTCTTTATTTTGATTAACTATTTTTTTCTTTTTATTATTCGTCATTTTCATTAAATATATAAAAAAATATTTATTTAATCAATAGGATAATTTGTTAAATATTCAAGGTTATTTTGTTTGTTTTGTTTTTTGATTTTTTTTCTTTTTATTATATATTTGTTAAAAAAATAAAAAAAAAATCAATATACTTATTATCTTTCCTTATTTTTAGACATTGTTAGGAAAATTAAAAAAAAATACATTTATTTTTATTTAATTTTTAGATATTATTATAATTATATAAAGAATCACATTTATTATTTAGATTATGTATAAAACAAAATTAAAAAAAATAAATCTTGTCTCCATCGTTCCTTTTTTTTAAAGTATTATTATAAAAAAAATTAGCATTTATTCTATTTCCTTATTTCTAGGTATTGTTAGAAAAATCAAATAAATCAATATATTTATTTCTCTTTCCTTTTTTCTAGGTATTGTTAGAAAAATCAAATAAATCAATATATTTATTTCTCTTTCCTTTTTTCTAGGTATTGTTAGAAAAATCAAATAAATCAATATATTTATTTCTCTTTCCTTATTTTTAGATATTGTTAGAAAAATAAAAAAGTTAATATATTTTATTATCTTTCCTTATTTTTAGGTATTATTATTAAAAAAAAAAATCAAAAAATTTATAATCTATATCTCCTTTTATTATTATTAGATATTATTATAAAAAATAAAATAATATTAGCACTTATCTTCATTTCTTAATTTTAGATATTGTTATACAAAAATAAAAAAGTTAATATTTTATTCTATTTCCTTATTTTTATGTCTTATTAAAAATTTCATAGCATTTATCTCCTTTTATTATTATTAGATATTATTATTATAAAAATTAAAAAAATTATGTCATTTATCTCATTTTATTATTCTTAAATATTTGCTAGAAAAATAAAAAAGCTATAGCTTTTACTTTACTTTATTTTCATATATTGTTATAAAAAACCAAAAATATTTTCAATTAATATATATTCTTTTAATTTAATTTAGTTAATTACATTTTATTTAACTTTCACTTAATATGTCTAAAGCAAAAAAAAACATTTTTTTTTTTACTTTTATTAAATTTTTCATTTTTTAAATATTTTCATTTTAATACATAGTTTTATTTTAATTTTGTTAATCTCACTCAATATGAAAAAATCAAAATATTTTTCTTAACTCTTTTCATTTTTATTTTCGATCCATTTAGTTTTAGTTTTTATTTCTTAATTCTTGTTCATTATTAAAAAATGATCTATTAAAAGCATGTCTTGTACATCTTTCTTCTAAGTTTTAGTTTTAGCTTAGTTTAGACCTCTTTAGGTGTATCCCATTAGTGTCAGATATTAAGTTTAGGTCTATTTATTCTTAGTGTGAGTTTTTAATTTAATCCTTCGATGTCTTCGTTGCATGCACGTTATGTTTGTATTTATTTTATTTCGCATCATGACCAATATACTTGTTAAGATAAAGTTGAAAACGCACACTTTTGAAACTTTAATTTTCAAGATAATAATCTTTGGCCCAACGCCAAGTTGAGTTCTTTGCACACTTCACTCACACACGTAAGTCGGTCGTTCTACGATCGCCGTCTGCACAATCTTTACACTTCGCAACTTTCCAACTTAAGCAAATTGACGCACCGCGTTTGTCTTCCACCCCGCATTCTCGATCCATATATCGAGTCATAGCCCGGTTACTAAGCCTTTTACCTTGCATTTCCATTTACTTCATTCAGTTCATTTTTGCAAGTAGCAACCTATGCCTTAGACTTAGGAGCTTGCACCCTCATTTATTTACTTTATTTTTTCGCATTTAAATCCAAAAGGGAAAGAACTCCTGCAGTTGACTCAATGTCATAGGAAGTTTAGCCATCCCTAATTCCTTTTCGACCTTAGCCATTAGGACTTTTTTATTTTACAATTTTTTGCGACTTTGTTAAGTCACGTGAGTGTTTGCCATAATACTTACCTTCCCCCGCGAACCTTGAGCGTAACCAAGTGTTCGTTAATCCTTAGGAGAACTACGAGTGCTCTGATTCTATACCCGATACGTAGGCATCGATGCGATGTTGTGCGAGCACCATTAGAAATAAAAACCTTAGGTTCCTTTAGTTTTAACAAGCAATAAATAACAATAACACAAATATTAACAAGAGGTTCCCGTAGGATACTGCGGATGCTTAGGATGTTAACATCTTCCCTAGGTATAATCAACCCCCGAACCTAGTTTCTCCTCATTTAGGGTTTTACGATCTTTTTCCCTTTTCCCTTTGGATTAAATTAAAGTCAGTGGTGAACATAAAAGTTTTGCGATTCAAGCTCACTTAATAGCTTGGTATCCGATTCTCACCGCAACAGAAAATGGCGACTTCACTGGGGACTTCTATTTTTGAGGGTTAAGCCCACCTTGTATATTTGTATATTTGTTGTTGTATTGCTTGTTATTATTTTTGGATTTTTGGGTGTTCCATGTGTGGTGAGATAAGTCCTAACCCGGACTTGAGTGCAAAATAAGTTAGGACGGTGGTATATTCAAGAAGGCTTGTAGGGAGTTGAGTCCCGACCAAGTTGACTTGAGACACCACCACTCAGTGGAGGCCTCCTCGGATGTAGTTTTGTTGATCGAGTTCAGTCGTGAAAACATTACTATATTCGACCTGAGAGCCATTAATGCTGAGGACCTTAGAACATTTACCCCCACTTGGCCTTTTAGGGATGTAGTGCGATGACTATGAGGGTACAAATCCGAAATAGTTGATACGCGATACTACACTCGGATGAGACTCTCTTGAGAATATTATTGATTACCAAGTTGAGTTGGGAAGTCGGTAATATCCGAAAGATGGGACAGTGATTTTGGGAACTTTTAGAACCCGTTGTACAAGTACAAATAAACTCATAGCACATACCTTTTGGGAGGGTTGAACCTTTGACCTCATGCAAGCTTTGAACCTAAGCCTTGTTTGTGTTTGTGTATTCATTGCATTCACGCATCATGAAGCATCATTTTTACCATTTATTCAAGGGACTCAGAAACTCTATTTTTGCAAATATCATAGGTCATCATGGATTTTGGAAGAAGAAAGACCGTCAAGTACACATTCAAAACTCCCAAACTTGAAGACCTAAGGAAATTAAGAGATTTGGTTCTGGATCAAGAAGCCTTCATGGAGAAGCATAGGAGACTTTTAGCTTTGCTTAAGACTGATTGGGATGGAAGGTTTCTCTCTGTGATGCTCCAGTTTTATGATCCTCTCTACCACTGTTTTACGTTCCCTGATTACCAATTGGCACCTACTTTGGAAGAGTATTCATTTCTGGTGGGATCACGTGTTAAGGATGAGTTTCCATTCCCTGTTCTAGAGAAGGACCCTGAAGAAGCAGAGATTGCAAAGGCGACATATTTGAGTGTTCCTGAGGTCAAGGCAAATATGACCTATAAAGGAAAGATTTTTGGATTCCCTACAAAGTTTCTGATAGAAAAGGCCAAGAATTTTGTTGATGTGAAGGATATGAAAGCTTTTGAGGCGACTTTTATTCTGCTGATATATGGAGTGTTACTTTTCCCAAACTTTGAAGACTTTGTCGACTTGAACGCCATCAAGATATTTCTGAAGAAGAACCCGGTCCCTACTTTGCTCGGAGACACCTACCATTCCATCCATCTGAGGAATCACCATAAGGGAGGGATGATTACTTGTTGTGCATCATTGTTGTACGAGTGGTTTATTTCGCACTTGCCTAAGTCAGCTTCATTTTGGAATCTTAAGGATGGTTTGTGGTGGTCACAAAGGATCATGTCTCTTACCCACTCTGACATTAGCTGGTACAATCGTGCTTATGATGGAATATTGATTATTGATAGCTGTGGTGATTTTGCTAATGTGCCTCTTCTTAGCACTAAGGGAGGAATCACCTATAATCCAGTTTTGGCTCGCCGTCAACTCGGGTATCCGTTGAAGGACAAGCCTAAGAGTGTTGAAGTGGAAGGAATTTTCTTTAAGGATGACGAAGAACCAGAGCTCAAGAAACAGATTATGCAAGCTTGGAAGTACATCCATAGGAAGGGGAGGAGTAGCTTGGGAAAGCCGAATTGTGTTTCTATGGAACCCTATCTCCAATGGGTACGAGATAGGGCAATCAGTCTGAAGATGCCTTACCCTCGCCAGGATCCTATGACCTTCAAGAAACCCATTCTAATCTTTATGGATGATGCAGAGAAGCTGAAGATTGATTTGGAGAAGGAGATTCGAGAGAAGAATGCATGGAAGAATCGACATCAGATCATCAGTAGTGAGAATGAAGAGCTTAGAAGACAACTGAAGATGAAGGAAGAGGAAGAGCTCTCCAGCAAGAAAAGGAAAGCACAAGAGGATTTATTTTCCTCCAGCACTCAAGGGGACAATTCTTGGAAGTCAATCGTGGATCAACTTATGCTTGAAAGGGCTCAGATGAAGGCACAAATCGAGAAGCTCAACTTGAGGCTTTTAGGAGAATCTCCTTAGGACTTTGTTTTTGTCTTTATTAAGCTTTGTTTGGGATTTTTGAAAGTGTACTCAAGACTTTGTATCACTTTTTGAATTTAATGAAATCATGTCCTTTGATTATTATGTTTTCCTTGGTATTTGCAAATTGTTTCTTAAGTTCCTTGAATAAAATTTATTTTCGCATTGCATTCATACATTTGGCATTCCATTTGCATTTTTTTCATACAAAACTCATTCCCGTCATCTGCTCTCAATTCAGCTTTCACACTGAGGCTCTCACGCAAATACTACACTCGAGCTCAAGCCAGAAAGAGGATGGCTGAAAGAGACATAGAGATGGACAGAGTTAACGAAGAGCTTTCTGATATTCGTGGAGATATGGGTCAGATGATGGAAATGTTGCAAGTCATTCGAGCGAAGTTGGATACCCAGCAGACCGTGGTGTCAGAAATTGTCACTGCAACGACTGAAGTTGTCACTGCAATGACCGAGCCTACGTCATCAGTCACTACCCCTGTGACCTGGTCTCCTTTTGGGTTTCCTCCTGGATTCTTCCCTCTTTCTCAAGGTTTTGCTTCTCAGAGTGTTATTGCTTTTTCTCAAGGTTTTGCTTCTCGGAGTGTTATTCCTTCTTCCCAAGGGTTTGCTGCTCAGGGTTTTATTCCTTCCTCCCAAGGATTTGCTGCTCAGGGTTTTATTCCTTCTTCCCAAGGATTTGCTACTCAGGGTTTTATTCCTTCTTCCCAAGGATTTTCTACTCAGGGTTTCTTTCCTTCTTCCCAAGGATTTGCTGCTCAGGGTTTCTTCCCCCCGTCCCAAGGTCTAGCTTCTCAAAGTTTTGCACCTCCTTCTCAGGGCATGGTATTTCCTTCCCAAGGTTTTGTGCCTCCTCCTCATGTATTTGCTGCTCAACAAACTGTTCCTGTAACTAATGAAGAAAATCATGCAGTTGCTAATTTTACACAAGACATTGTGCACACCCGTGCTCAACCGTACTTCAATGACCATCAGGGGTATGAAGCGCCAGATATGTCTGAAAACGGAGATGAGAAACATGTGAAGATGCAAGAGAATTTTGATACCCTTGAAAAAAGGTTAAGAGCGATTGAAGGTGACCAGATCTTTGGGGCTGCTGCCAGAGAGATGTGTCTGGTGTCTGGATTGGTAATACCTCCAAAGTTCAAGATACCCACGTTTGATATGTATGAGGGTGCAACTTGTCCTAAGAACCATCTCTTGATGTACTATCGAAGAATGGCTGCGCAGGTGGACAATGATAAATTAATGATCCACTGCTTCCAGGACAGTCTGAAGGGAATCTCCTCCAAATGGTATCTGACACTTGACCAGTCAAAGATTCGCAGTTTCCAAGACTTGGCAGATGCTTTCATCCAACAATACAAATACAACATGGACCTTGCTCCCGATAGGAGGCAATTGTTAAGCATGTCCCAGAAAGAGTCTGAATCCTTTAAAGAGTATGCTCAGAGGTGGAGAGGGACCGCTTCTCAAGTAGAGCCCCCATTGACTGAAAAAGAATTAGCCGACTGGTTTGTTGACACTGTGCGACCAGAATTCTATGAGAGAATGGTGGGAAGCATAACTGCTAGCTTCTCTGATTTAGTGGCTGTGGGAATCAAGGTAGAACTCGGTTTGAAAAGTGGAAAAATGAGTGGTGCATCTGGCAGTTCCAGCACTGGTAGTGGAAGTAATGTCAAGAAATTTACCGGTAATTTCCACAAGAAGAAAGAGGGCGAGACAAATGCAATAACGACAGGTCAAAGAAGAAATCCGTTTTGGCAGAGACCTCCACCTATGGCTCATCAGCATTTTGCTCATCCACAGTATGCCCAACATCCTTATGTAGCGGCGGTCCAACCGTCATATAATCCACAAGTCCCCATGTATCGGCCAACTCAAGCAGTACCGATGTATCAGCAGGCGGCTCTAGTGGTTCCACCTTATCAACCAATGCTCAACAATCCAGGCTATCAACAAGCGCCCAATGCTTCAGCCTACCAGCAGAGGACTCCAGCTCCTCATCCAAATCCCAATTTTCAAAATAGAAGACCAGGTGGAAGGCCTCCTAATCCTCGAATCCCTATAACTTATACTGAGTTATATCCTTCACTGCTGAAGAAGGGTTTGGTTACTCCAAGGCCTTTGGGTCCTCCACCAAGTCCGCTCCCACCAAATTACAACCCAAATGCTCACTGTTTATTCCATGAAGGTGCCCCAGGGCACGATTTGGAGGGTTGTTATGCTTTAAAATACATAGTGAAAGATTTGATGGAGAAGAACATTCTGTCATTTGGGAATACTGGTCCGAATGTCAAAGATAATCCTTTACCCAAGCACGGGTCCATAAATGCTATTGTTGACGAGTCTGAAGAAGGTTTGATTTTCAATGCCACGGAGATCAAGACCCCGCTTCGAGACTTCCATGCAAAATTAGTGGGTGCGGGTATACTGAAGAGCTGTCATGAGAATTGTGAAGGTTGTGTTGATAGTCCAAAGGGATGTGAATTGGTCCTGAAAGATGTTCAAGATTTGATTAATGAAGGCGTCTTACAAGTAAGCGGTCATATGAAGAGGAATGAGGTGGCAGTGATTGAACCAATTTTCAACTTGCCTGAATCTGATTCTACCTGGGTGCCAGTGTTCAACCTGCCTGAATCTTCAGGAGTTCAACCTATCTTCAATACTCCGGAATCTGTGGTGCCAATTTTCAATGTACCTGAGCCAAGATTTGAACAAAGGAGTAACCCTTTCCTTTATCAGGACACTAAAGCAGTTCCTTGGAAGTATGATACAGGGAAAGTTCATCAGAAGATTGATAAAGCTAGTCAGAAGGAAGGTTCAAAAGTTGCAAGTGCTGACATAGCGGGTGCAGGTCGTCTGACTCGCAGTGGTCGTGTTTATACCCAGCAAGCCAATACGGCTCCGCCTAAAGAAGTCATTCCAGCTGTTGTCAACAAAGATAAAGAGGTAGTCTTGGGAGAAGAGGATGCAGAATTTCTCCGAATCATTAAGAAGAGTGATTATAAGGTAATTGATCAGCTACATCAAACGCCTTCCAAAATATCTATCCTATCACTTCTTATGCATTCTCCGGCTCATCGAAGTGCGCTTCAGAAGTTGCTAGCCCAAGCACATGTTACGCATGATATAACAGTGAATCAGTTTGATGGAGTCATTGCCAATATCACTGCATGTAACAACCTCAGTTTCAGTATGGAGGATCTTCCAAAGGAAGGCTTGGACCACAACCGTGCTCTCCACATATCAGTGAAATGTCAAGAGGATACTTTAGCAAGAGTTCTAGTGGATACAGGATCTTCATTGAATGTTTTGCCGAAAAGAACACTGGCTAAGTTATCTTATCAAGGGGCAGAGATGAGGCCCAGTGCACTGATTGTAAAAGCTTTTGATGGTTCAAGAAGGACTGTTATTGGAGAAGTAGACCTACCAATCTTGATTGGGCCGCAGGTCTTCAAAATCACGTTCCAGGTTATGGACATTAACCCCAATTACAGTTGCTTGCTGGGGAGACCTTGGATCCATGCTGCTGGGGCAGTCACTTCTACCTTACATCAAAAGATGAAGTTTGTAGTCAATAACAAGCTGGTGACCGTGTCTGGGGAAGAAGATCTCATGGTTAGCAACCTTTCATCCTTTACCTATATTGAGGCTGATGAAGATGCTTTGGAAACTTCTTTCCAAGCTCTTGAGATAGCCAATGCTGTCCTTCTGGAAGTAGAGGAACCAAAAGGGAAGGGTATCCCATCTTTTGCATCGCTTAAGAGTACCATTTCCACCATTGAAGAAAGAAGCTATGAAGGTTGGGGTGATGTCATCGAAGTCAAGCAGAAGCTAGATCGTTGCGGGTTGGGTTACAAACCAACTCATGTGAAGGAAGGAGCGTCAACCTCCGTTAAAGGACGTCCGAAGACCATTCAAGAAGTGTTTTCTAGTGCTGGTTATCAGATCAACGCAATTGATGGAGTTTCTGAAGATGAAGATGTGAATCATTTGGTGTATCGGTGTGAAGAAGCCTTGGACAATTGGGAGGAAGTCGAGATCCCGGAAATTTTTCCATTGTCAAAGTAATTTATGGTTTTTTAAATGTTTTCAAAGTTCCCTAGCTCTGCCCAAGGCTATGGGAGTATTTTGTAGGGCCCCTTCTCATTTTTAAAGTTATTATCAATGAAGGCATTTTTGTTAAACTCTTATTTTGATCATTTACAGTTTTTCTCTTTTTTCACTTTTAAAAGAAGATGGCAATCTTTCAAAACCAATAAAAAAGCTTTTCTCTTGCATTTCTCTGTTTTTCCACTTTTAATAAAAGCCAATCATTATCATATGCAGAATAAGCGAAAACCCTGTTGAATCCAATGACTCTACATTCTCTCCTAACTTTGATTCGCCCATCTACCAAGCGGAAGATGAAAGTGATGAAGATTGTGACATCCCCGAAGAACTGGCAAGATTAGTTGAGTATGAGCACACAGAGCTTCAGCCACATAAGGAGCAGGTTGAGACCATCAATCTTGGCACTAGTGAAGACAAGAAGGAAGTCAAGATTGGTACAACACTTGGGGCAGACATCAGAGAAAGATTGGTCAAGCTTCTCAGAGAGTATGTAGATGTGTTTGCATGGTCATATCAAGATATGCCCGGGTTAGACACAGACATAGTGGTCCACAAGTTACCTCTTCGACTAGATTGTCCTCCTGTAAAGCAAAAGCTTCGAAGAACAAGACCAGACATGGCTCTGAAGATTCGAGAAGAGGTCAAAAGGCAGTTTGATGCGGGATTCATTGCAGTTGCAAAGTACCCTGAGTGGGTAGCTAATATTGTGCCAGTCCCCAAAAAGGATGGCAAAGTCAGAATGTGTGTGGACTATAGGGATTTGAACAAAGCCAGTCCGAAGGACGATTTCCCTCTCCCGCATATTGATACCTTGGTTGACAACACTGCTAAATTTGCTGTTTTCTCTTTCATGGATGGGTTTTCAGGATACAACCAAATCAAGATGGATCCTGACGATATGGAAAAGACTACATTCATCACACCATGGGGCACTTATTGTTACAAAGTTATGCCATTCGGTCTCAGAAATGCAGGAGCCACTTATCAAAGGGCAATGGTCACCCTTTTCCATGATATGATGCATAAAGAGATAGAAGTTTACGTGGATGATATGATTGCCAAATCACAGAGTGAGGAGGATCATTTGAATCATCTCTTGAAGTTATTTGAGCGTCTCAGAAAGTTCCAACTGCGCCTGAATCCAGCTAAGTGTACTTTTGGTGTCCGATCAGGAAAGTTACTTGGTTTTATTGTTAGTCAGCAAGGTATTGAAGTAGATCCAGATAAGGTCAGAGCAATTCAAGAGATGCCAGCTCCAAAAACAGAAAAGCAAGTCAGGGGTTTCCTCGGAAGATTGAACTACATCTCCAGATTCATTTCCAACATGACTGCTACTTGTGAGCCTCTATTCAAGTTACTCCGGAAGAATCAAGCAATTGAGTGGAGTCCTGATTGTCAACTGGCTTTTGAGAAGATTAAGGTTTATCTACAGGAACCCCCTATCTTGATCCCACCTACTCCAGGGAAGCCTCTTTTCATGTATCTCACTGTGCTCGAGGGATCTATGGGTTGCGTATTAGGCCAACAAGACGAAACTGGTCGTAAGGAGCACGCCATTTATTACTTAAGCAAGAAGTTCACAGACTGTGAGAGCAAATACTCACTTTTAGAGAAGACTTGTTGTGCTTTGGCATGGGCAGCCAGACGCCTCAGGCAGTACATGATTTGTCACACTACTTTGTTGATCTCGAAAATGGATCCAATAAAGTACATCTTTGAGAAGCCTGCTTTGACAGGAAGGCTCGCCCGTTGGCACATGTTGTTATCCGAGTACGACATCCAATATGTAACCCAGAAGTCTATCAAGGGCAGTGTTTTGTCTGAATACCTTGCTGATCATCCTGTCGAAGATTATGAACCTTTGAAATTCGATTTCCCGGACGAAGACATTATATTGATAAAGGACTGCAAAGTTCCAGGTCCAGATGAAGGTCCTGAGCTGGAGTCTCGTTGGAAGATGATGTTTGATGGTTCCTCTAACTACATGGGGCATGGTGTAGGAGTTGTTTTGATGAATCCTGATGGTGGTTATACTCCCTTCACGGCTAGATTGTGTTTTGACTGTACAAACAACATTGCTGAGTATGAAGCGTGTATTTTAGGTATCGAAGCTGCAATTGATACCAGAATCAAAATCCTTGATGTATATGGAGACTCAGCTTTGGTCATCTACCAAGTCAAAGGTGAGTGGGAGACCCGTGATGAGAAGTTGATCCCATACCGTGCCCACATTGTGGAATTGATCAAATACTTCGATGAAGTCACTTTCCATCATGTTCCAAGGGCAGAAAATCAAATTGCAGATGCCTTGGCTATGTTGGCATCTATGTTTCAAGTCAGATTTCTTAATGAAGCTCCACTCATTACAATCGAGCGAAGAACTGCACCAGCCTACTGTCTACTGGTCGAAGAGGAAACTGATGAGAAACCGTGGTTCTATGACATCAAGAACTATTTGCAGGATCAGGAGTACCCAGCTGATGCAACAAATCTAGACAAGAAGACTCTGAGAAGATTGGCATCCAAGTTTTTCCTCAGCAACAATGTGCTTTACAAGAGAAATCATGATATGGTTCTGCTCAGATGTGTGGACAAGCGCGAAGCAGACTTACTGATTAGGGAAATCCATGAAGGATCATTTGGAACACATGCCAATGGACATGCCATGTCCAGGAAGATCTTGAGAGCTGGTTATTTCTGGTTGACCATGGAATCAGATTGTTTCAAGTATGCCAGGAAGTGTCATAAATGTCAGATCTATGCCGACAAGGTGCACGTACCTCCAACACTTTTGAATGTTCTGTCATCGCCTTGGCCTTTCTCAATGTGGGGCATTGACATGATAGGGGCAATTGAGCCTAAAGCTTCCAACGGTCATCGGTTTATCTTGGTCGCAATTGATTACTTCACCAAATGGGTAGAAGCAGCTTCCTACGCCAATGTAACAAAGCAAGTGGTTGCCCGTTTCATCAAGAACCAAATTATCTGCCGTTATGGAATCCCAAGTCGGATCATCACAGATAATGGAACCAATTTGAACAACAAAACAATGAAAGAGTTGTGTGAGACATTCAAGATTGAACATCATAACTCTTCTCCGTATCGTCCGAAGATGAATGGAGCTGTTGAAGCTGCAAATAAGAACATCAAAAAGATTCTGCAGAAGATGGTAAAAACTTACAAAGATTGGCACGAGATGTTACCATATGCTTTACACGGATACAGAACATCAGTTCGCACTTCAACAGGGGCAACCCCTTTCTCTCTGGTATATGGGATGGATGCAGTTCTCCCTATCGAAGTAGAGATACCATCTTTGAGAATCTTGATGGAAACCAAACTGGAGGAAGCCGAGTGGGTCCAGAGCAGATATGACCAACTGAACCTTATTGATGAGAAGAGAATGACTGCCATGTGCCATGGCCAGATGTACCAAAAGCGCATCAAGAGAGCATTTGACAAGAAAGTTCGTCTCCGAGAATTCAAAGAAGGAGATCTTGTACTCAAGAAAATCTTGCCAGTCCACAAAGACATGCGTGGAAAATGGAGTCCTAACTATGAAGGCCCATATGTTGTGAAGGTGGCATTCTCCGGAGGTTCCTTAATCCTTACAACTATGGATGGTGAACAACTGAAGCACCCAGTGAATTCTGATGCAGTCAAAAAATATTATGCCTAAATAAAACCCGATAGGTCGAAAACCAGAAATGGCGACCTAGGCAAAAATGGGTATCCCGGTGGATCAAAACCTATGAAGGAGATCCAGGCAAAAGTTAGGGATAAAAAATGAAAAATAAGAGCTCGCTAAGTTGAAAACCCGAAAGGGCGGCTTAGGCAAAAAAGAGCGTCCCGGTGGATTGAAAACCCGAAAGGGCGATCCAGGCAAAAGTTAGGGACAAAGGCATTTGACTGTATCAGATGGTGCTTACCATTACTGAAGAACCATACTGGAAGATCGATCCATTTGCTCTTGTCAGAAGCAAGGTGTCGGGCATTCTTAGTTATTAGGGATTATAGTGGTCGTTGGATTCAATGTAGACCTTTCCCCATTGCCATTTTCAAATTGTAATTTCCCATGGAGTTTTTGCCATTGGCAAGCTACCATTCTTGAATAAAATACAAACTTTGCCTATGAATTTTGTTGTTTCAGCTTCTTATTTTCTTTTGTTATGCAAAATGCCATCACTTGATTACAATTAAACTTTGAAAATGACAAGTTTTTTCTAAGGAAATGTTTTTGAAAACGCACTGAAAAACTTTTAAGTTTCTTTGACTTTGGAAAATTTAAAAAACCTTCTGTTCCCCCAAGAAGTCCTGGTTTGCAACAACACTTTTATACTATTGTTACTGAACCCCCATAGAAGTTCAAAACTGATAACACTCTTGGATGGATCCTTGGACCAAGCATGATTTACAAGTTCGAAGACATCTCCTCAGTGTTGTTCATGTTGCTCATCTGAGTATTGGTGTTGAGAGCCTACTCTTCATTGAGTCTTGTCAAAACTCTTTGTCTCTTTAGAGTCAACATTTGCATATCATGATCATTCGCATCATGCTCAATCATGCGCATTTGACATTAGTATTTGTCTTTCCCCAGTTGTCGTCTGTCTAACTCCAAGTCCAGATATCATTAGTGTTCAATTTGAGAATTCATTATTGTTGGTACCCGAAGTTTGGTTTACCAATGTTTTTGTCCCTGGTAATTGCTGGTGTCCCCCGTGGAATTCTAATTGTGGTTGGTATTTGTCTTTATGACCACCAATATCTCCTTGAAGTCTAATTGTCATTGGCTCAAATCTTTTAAGCAGGTCCTGAAACCTTTTGCTTAAAATCCAAGTCCATTTGATTTTGGCACTTACTTGTACCTTTCTCCTGATGGTTCCTGAAGGAATTTCCAGAGGTTGGATGTTTTATCTTATTTGAAAACTCCAACATATTTTGTTGTTACTTCTTTGTGTTAGCCGGTCGCCTAGAGTCGTTGATCTATCTTTGGGTTATTTTCATTTTATCCCCAATGCTAGCTTGGTCGCATAGAGCCGCTACTAAATCATTGTGATTTCCTTCCTTATACTCAGTGTCAACAGTTACATTTGAACTTGCTAATTTACCGTTTTGAATACTTTATCTTTATCATTCTTAGTGTCAACCGTTTTTTTTTAACCTGTTGCGCATTCACTTTGAGTGTATCTTGGCTTCTATTCTCAGTGTCAATAGTTCTCGAACCTATTGCGCTTTCACTTCGAATATTTTGTTGTTATTCATGGTGTCAGTTGGTCGCATCGAGCCGCTGCGCATTCACTTTGAATAAGTTTGTTGTTGTCATTCTCAGTGACAGTTGGTCGCATAGAGCCGCTGCACATTCACTCTGAATGATTATTTTGTTGTATTCCTAGTGTCAGTTGGTCGCATCGAGCCGCTGCACATTCACTTTGAATGTTTATTTTGTTATTCATGGTGTCAGTTGGTCGCATCGAGCCGCTGCGCATTCACTTTGAATAAGTTTGTTGTTGTCATTCTCAGTGACAGTTGGTCGCATAGAGCCGCTGCACATTCACTCTGAATGATTATTTTGTTGTATTCCTAGTGTCAGTTGGTCGCATCGAGCCGCTGCACATTCACTTTGAATGTTTATTTTGTTATTCATGGTGTCAGTTGGTCGCATCGAGCCGCTGCGCATTCACTTTGAATAAGTTTGTTGTTGTCATTCTCAGTGACAGTTGGTCGCATAGAGCCGCTGCACATTCACTCTGAATGATTATTTTGTTGTATTCCTAGTGTCAGTTGGTCGCATCGAGCCGCTGCGCATTCACTTCGAATATTTTTGTTGTTATTCATGGTGTCAGTTGGTCGCATCGAGCCGCTGCGCATTCACTTTGAATAAGTTTGTTGTTGTCATTCTCAGTGACAGTTGGTCGCATAGAGCCGCTGCACATTCACTTTGAATGTTTATTTTGTTGTATTCTTGGTGTCAGTTGGTCGCATCGAGCCGCTGCGCATTCACTTTGAATATGTTGTTGCTTTTTACTTCTCAAAGTCAATTGGTCGCATAGAGCCATTGATCTACCACTTCGATTTATTTCCTTGTCTTATTTTTATTCTTGGTGTCAGTTGATTGTATCGGGCCACTGCTTTCACTTCAAATATTTCTTTGTCATCCTAAGTTTCAACTTGACTTTACCTGTGTTCGTTGATCCAACGCGTTGGATTTCCTTTTGTTTTTTTTCTGTCTTTTGTTATTCTTAGTGTCAACAGTTACACTTGAACCTGTTGATTTATCACTTTGAATACTTCCCGTTTTCGTTTCTTCATCCCCAGTGTATGTCATCTTCAGTGAGTCTTGGCTTGCGGTCGCCAAAATCATACATACATTATCATTCATGCCATAATCATCATTCATTGCATAGTTGTTACAAGAGTTAGATAGTCTGTAGTCCAGCATAACATTGCATTTAGGGGCAAAATTTCCGGTTATTTATATATTTAAATACCTTTCACCCTGATCGCTTGAGTGTCTATCGTCATTCATGCCATCTGGTAAAGTTATTTAAATAGGGGCAACTGTCACACCCCAAATTTTACCCCTAACCGCTCGCATCATCATTCATCGCATTTAAAAAACTCATTTTCGAGAAATTTGTAAATTTAATTTTAATTTCCTTTCATTTCCAAGTCTTTTATTTAATTTCTATTTCACGTTTCTAACCTTTTAATCCATTTTTCATGTTTTAATTTTTTTTAATTTCTATTCCCTTTTCTTATTCTATTTTCAAGGTTCTAATTTTTGTCTTTCAATTTCTACTTGTAATTCTTAATTCATTCTTAAATTTTGAACTTAAATTTTATTTCCATTTCATTTTCAAAGTTTTTTTTTTATTTCTAAATTAATTTCTAATTTCTGTTCCTATTTTTTTAATTCATTTTCAAGCTTTTGTTTCTAAATTTAATTTTAATTTCTATTTCTAATTTTCAATTCATTTTTCAAGTTTTACTCCCATTCCAAGTCTTATTTCAAGTTTCATTTTCAATCTCAATCACTTCAAAATTTCAATTCCAATTTAATTTCCAAGTTCCACTTCAAACTTTCGACTCAATTTTTATCATAAGTCTAACTCCAATTCCAATTTCAAATTCCAAATCAAAGTTCCCAAATTTTCAAATTCATATGTCCATTTCCACTTTAAATTTCAAGTTTAAAATTCAAATTTAAGTCCGCTTTAAGGAAAAATCTTTTCCAGGTCTCCTTTTCATTTTCTAAGTTTAATTCCAATTTCTATTCTCAATTCCAATTTTATTTACACTTTTATTTCTTTTTCCAAGTTTATATTATAAGTGTTCAATTTTAATTCCAAGTTTCTAATTTCAAATCTCACTCCAAATTCCAATTTCAAGTTTATTCCTAAAGTTTTATGTTCCAAGTTTATCTTTATATTTTCATGTTTCAAATTTATTTCTAAACTTCATGTTCTAAGCAAAGTTTTATATTTAAATTTTCATGTTCCAAGTTTAATCTTTATATTTTCATGTTTCAAATTTATTTCTAAAAACTTCCTTTTTTTTAAACAAAGTTTTATATTTAAATTTTCATGTTCCAAGTTTATCTTTATATTTTCATGTTTCAAATTTATTTCAAAACTTTATTCATTTGTTAAACAAAGTTTTATATTTAAATTTTCATGTTCCAAGTTTATCTTTATATTTTCATGTTTCAAATTTATTTCTAAACTTCATTTTTTAAACAAAGTTTTATATCTAAATTTTCATGTTTCAAGTTTATTTCTAATTTCATGTTCCAAATTATTTTTTGTTGTTTTCAATTTCTATTCTCAAAACTTCATCCAAAATCCAATTTCATGTAAAGTTTTTTTATTTATTTGTTTCATTTTTCATATAAGATATGATCACAATCCATAAGCAGATCTCTTCATTTAAACCATGTTATTTTTATTATTTTTTATTTACTTTTCATATATTCAAATTTTCACATCCATTTACCATTACTAAATTCCACCAACATAATCTATCACCATTTTTTTTCCATCTAAATTCTAACTTCATTATGCAAGGCCCATTGCAAGTCACGGAGAGTCCATTATCAAAAATCATGTAAAGAAGATTTTACCCCGCACCCCCCCCCATCTATACCTGTACCCCCACATTTTTTTAAAAATGCCCATTTTAACCTTAGATTATTTTATTGTATTATTATTTTATTATTTTTTTTTTTTACCATTTGTGTCAGACCGTCAGATAAAAGTAAAAATTTGTCAAAAATTACACGTTCCGGAAGACTTTTGGAATGAGTTCCGGTACGTAAATTTACATACCGGAAGACTTTATGTAAGTCTTCCGGTATTATGATGATTGTACACCGGAAGACTTAATAAAAGTGTTCCGGTACGGAAGACTTTTATTAACTCTTCCGGTAGGAATGAATATGTGTACCGGAAGACTTTATGTAAGTGTTCCGGTATTGTAAGAGTACAATACCGGAAGACTTGCATAAAGTCTTCCGGTTTGAATTTTTTTTTATATTATTTAATTTTTTTTAATTCATTTTTTTAAAAAATATTTTTATTTTGTAGGTGCAGTACCTTTACACGAAAAAGAACCGATATGTGTGAATACATCAGATGTATTTACAACGACAGAGATATTTGGTACACGAGAAGAGGTGATAAGATGGGTCAAAGACACCGGATTACGAAATAAAGTGACGGTCGTCATCACTCGTTCAGATACACAAACAGGCAAGAGAGGAAGAAAGAACAAAATAATATTTGGTTGCGATAAAGGTGGGAAATACAAGGATATTCGTAGTGGAATAGAAAGTGCGACGAAAAAATGTGGATGTCCATTTAAGATCAGGTCGATTCCGACAAAAGATGGATCTGGATGGAAGATTGATGTAAAATGCGGCGTTCATAACCATGATTTACCCGATAGATTAGAAGGTCACTCATTTGTTGGTAGGTTGACAGCGGATCAGAAGCAACATGTTGCTGATTTAACAAAGAGAAAGGTTGCACCCAGAAATATATTGCATTCCTTGTACGAGATTGATCCAGATTGTGTCACTCGTATCACACAAATATACAAGCAAAAGAGTATGATGGAAAAAGAGATAAGAGGTCCTAGAAGTGAGATACAACATTTGTTTAAGCTTATCGAGGCTGCAGGTTATGTTTTTTGGAGTAGAAAAAGAGATGACTCTGAAGTTATTAAAGATATATTTTGGGCACATCCAGATTCAGTTAAGTTGTTGAATATGTTTCCTATTGTGTTAGTTATGGATAGCACTTATAAGACAAACAAATACAGACAACCTTTGTTTGAAATTGTTGGAATGACATCTACCGAGTTGACTTTTGCTGTCGCATTTGCGTATATTGAGTCTGAGCAGACTGAGACTTTTTGTTGGGTGTTAGATAAGCTTAAAAAATTGTTTGTGAAAAAAGATTTATTTCCACAAGTTATGATGACAGATAGAGATCTTGCTTTGATGAAAGCCATTGAAACTGTGTTTCCGAAGACAAATAATTTGCTATGTCAGTTTCACATTAACAAAAATGTTGGTGCAAAAAGGAAACTATTAGTGGATCCTGATAAGCAGGAGTCAATTGGCAAATTATGGACGGATGTTGTATGGGCTAGTGACGAGGTTGAGTATGCACAACATTTAAAAGAACTTGAGCAAGAGTGTGTTGATTGTCCTAAATTTTTTGAGTACGTGAACGACACATGGTTGACACCACATAGACAAAGGTTTGTTTGCGCATGGATTAATCGAGTCCTACATATGGGTAACACGACGACTAATCGGTATGTTTTGTTTTAGATCCCAAAATATACTTTTTGTGAATTTTTTATTTTTCTTACTTAGTTTAAATATGTATTATTATAGGGTTGAGTCTGCTCATTGGAAGTTAAAGCAGATGTTGGGTAACAGTATTGGTGACATGGTAAAATGTTGGGAGGCCATGAATGACAACTTAAAGATACAAATTAGCAACATTCGAGCTTCTTTTCAAAAGAGTGTGTATGAAGTTGCACATGTCCATTCAAGTCCATTTTACACATATTTACGTACTTCAGTGTCGCGAGCTGCATTGAGGCGCGTTGCTGAAGAGTTAAAGAGAGTTGATTATATTGGAACTAACAAAGACAGATGCCGATGTACTCTTAGATCCACCTATGGATTACCTTGCGCGTGTGAGTTGGCAGGGTATAGAATTAGTGGTATTCCGATACCAATTGAGGCTGTGCATGTACATTGGAGGAAACTAAGTATGGAAATTAAGTTGGAAGAAGACTTAGATGAGGAATCAGAAGTGGGTATGAAATCTGCAATGGATGAGTTATGGAAAAGGTATAGGTCACAAGATGTTGTTGGAAGAAGGGCATTACATAGTAGGGTTTATGAACTTGCATTTCCCACAACGACTTCTTTGTTAGCACCACCTGAAAAAATAAAGACAAAAGGTGGAGTCAAGAAAAAAGGCAAAAAACCTGAAGGGTATGATGTTTACAGGGATCCTTCGTATCATGAATATGTTGATCAAGCATCACAATCTTCACAACGACAATCTCAACCATCACAAAATTCAAAAAAGAAATCTCAACCATCTCAACCATCACAACCTGTGAAAAAGAAGTTAAAATTAACACAAACTTCACAGTCATCTAAACGGTTCATCCTTCAATTTCCTTATCATATTAGGTCATTCATTGATGACGTTGTCAACGTAATGTCAGATGGTAATTGTGGATTTAGAGTGATTGCTTCATTGCGGGGTTATGCCGAAGATGGTTGGCCAATGGTTCGTCGGGAATTAGAATTGGAAATTATACATAATGAAAGATCAGCTTTATATGCCAATCGGTATAACGTGGTACTTGTCTGTCTAGGAGTCGAATGTTTGACTTTCTTCCCTATGACAACTACATTCTCACCCAATGTCTCATTTTATTGCATTGGATTTGTAAACTCCAATCATTGGATTCAGGTAAACATTGTTATAATTTGATATTATTAGTAAATTATTTGAGTAACATTAAATAATGTATTGTTTAATTTTGAATATAGGTTAACATGAAAGAAGGATTTCCATTGCCACCAGTGACAACAGATTGGAGGAACTTTCGTTCTCCAGCAGCAACATCATGGATGGTAGGATTTGCTGCGCGTCTACAACATTGGCAACAACTTACGCCTATATTACAAACTCATTATAAATTATAAACTATGTTATTCATTTTTATTCATGAATTATATTATATGTTTTAATTTCATTATGTTTTTCATTTTTATTTTCACTTAAATAACATATAACATAAATTGGATTCAGGTAATCGAAAAACTATAAATAACATATAACATAAATATCAGTTCAAATGTCAATATATTAACAAACAAAGTCTAAGAAATAATATGACATAAACATAACTATACATCACTGTGAACGAGCAATACGTAAAGCTGCAAACAGATCAGCAAAATGTGGATCATCCTCTTCAGCTGCATTCTGCTGAAGGTAGCGATGAATCAAGGTGGACACAGAACCCCATGCAGGATCAGATGGTCCCGCATCGTACTCAGGAATAGATGCAACTGGCGGCTCATCATAGGGCTCATCATAGGTAGGAGGTACCAATCGAGGATGCGAAACACGATAATACCACTCTAGGTATCCATCCTCTACCTCAAATGGGATAGTCGCCCGTGTAGCAGAACGAATCACCTGGCCAGCGCTCTGGGTGTAACTAATCCACTCAACATCAATGTCACCAGCCATCCTAGGATCAATGGGTGCAGGTGGAATGGACTGACGGTATCCAAACTGTCGAAGACACCTGTCAGGCATGTATGGAACAATAGTATCTCCCCACCTCAAACAACCCCTGAATAGAGAAATCTCATCAAAACGACGATGAACTCTATGATCCTCGAACGGCCTCCATATGACATCAGTCGGTGTCAGCTCATCCATAATGGGTCGCAACTCATCCACCTTTAACGCCCCCTGTTTGTACGTCCACCTCATCGCACGCGGGAGTCCACAGTTCTGAGCAGGTATCCAATTCTCTCCTTTTTTCCCAAGTGTAGGAAAATACTCGTGAATCCAGCACTGTTAAAAAAACAATAACATAATAATTAAATAGAACATAATGAACTTAATAAAATTAAAATTAGAATTAAAAGAAAATCAATAAACTAAATTTAATATATAACTTTAACATAATAAACTGAATTTAAATATATACCTGTAGGAGAGTCGGATAACCACCAAGCTGTTTGCAGCTAAACATAGATGCATCTCCAAGAAACCTATACAGTGTCACCAATGCAGCTGTTGCCCAACTATAGGTGGACAACGCATCCAGGTCCCTAAATAATGCCAAGTATCGCGCCTCCACGAGTGTAAATGACTTATCCGCAAAGATGGTGCAGCCCACTATCACCATCAAATAACATCGGGTCGCAAATGCCCAACGTGAAGCTGCTCGATGCTCTACGAATCGATCATATAACCACTCTATCTTGAAGTACGATCCTCTGCACTCACGAACCTGGAAAAGTGCCGCTCTCGATGTCACTCCAAGATAGTCAACAGCCCACTCAATGGCTAACTCCTCACTGATGGGTTGAGGGTTCCAGAATACCCCCCTAATAGGCAAATGAAGCAGACATGCCACATCATCGAGAGTAATCGTCATTTCACCGAACGGCAGGTGAAATGAAGATGTCTCTATATGCCATCTCTCCACAAATGCAGAAACCAAGTTTGCATCAATCTTCTTCAAACTCGATCTCTGTAAGGAAGCTAAACCGGATCTAAATATGATACCCTCAATCTCCGGTGGAAGCTGCTGTGGAACCATCTGGGTCAACTTCAAACCATGTCCAGCCACCTTCAGTTCCTTCTTCGCCCCCCTCTCCTGAAATCAAATAAAATTAAACAAATTAGATAAACAAATTATATAATTTCGGTTATTATTCAAAACTAAATAATTATAATTTCATTACCTCGCCAAACCATACACGGCTCGCCACGTGATGCTCGTACGAAACCAAAAGCCTGGTATCGTACGGACCACCAGGATACCCCACAGGGTCAGCTGCAGCTGCAGATGTACCAGCATCATCTGCGCGTGATCTACTCGTCTCGCCCCGTCCCATCGATCGCACTGGAATCCTCCCATCTCTGCCGCGTGATCGAACCACTGAAAAAAAACAGAAAAACAATTATTTAATAAAAAAAAAAAATAAATAAATAAATTTCCGGAAGACTTTCTTCAAGTCTTCCGGTACACACGAAAGCATTCCGGATGACTTCAACAAAGTCTTTCGGTAGGCATTTTTTTAAAAAACTTTCCGGAAGACTTTGATGAAGTGTTCCGGTAGTCATCCAAACCATACCGGAAGACTTTCATAAAGTCTTCCGGTACCGGAAGACTTTCACAAACTCTTCCGGTACATTATTTTTCATTCCGGAAGACTTACTTGTAGTCTTCCGGTAAACACGTGCGAAAATCAAAAATTTTTTTCTCTCTGTAACTTTTGGACGGACGGTAAAAATGGAAAGTGAATTGGAATTAGTAACTATTTATATGAGGGCATTTTGGTCAAAAAAAATATTTTGGGGGGGTACAGGTATAATTGGGGGGGTGCGGGGTAAACTCTTCTCATGTAAAAAAGTCAATTCAAATCCATATCCACTCAATAATCAAAGTCCATTTTTCAAATCATTTGCCAGTTTTTTCAGTTTAGTTATATCCGTTATTCACATTCATCATTCCAATCCATTAAACCAGTTATATTTTTAAATAAGTCCAAAAAAAACCATTATCCAATTTTATTCATTAAGCACATTTTTTTTATTATTTTCATTACACCAATTCAAACAATAACAAAACAACAGGACCTCTGCGCCAAATAACGACAATAATATGCCACATTCCAAAACTGACTTCCTACTGCAAACAAAAAAAATAACTCTGCTACCCAAATGCATAATGCCAACCATACTGCACAAAGTTGTTGCACATCAATACACTAACCTGCACATTTACAACTGATAAGCATTTCAGCAAGAGAATCATGAGTAATACAATTGGAAAACAAGTGAAAACAAGTGAAGCACAATTTTAATTCAAGTTTTACTACAGTGAAAAATCATAAGGAAAAAGTTATGACAAAAATAATTTGAAACTAGTGGGGACCATTTACACTAATAGACAAGCTTTCAAACGGCTCCCTGCTACTGCAGAATTCACATACCACTTCCTCCACCACACAAACTCAGTTTTGTCCCCCATTTCTTCATCAACAAGTTTTCACAGATAGTACAAAAATTCAAAAGAACCAAACCCTAATCCTGTCTTATAAATTGAACACTATTCATTCATCAAAAAAATCAGCAACACAAAACACAAAAAAAGGCTAGCCGCAAGTTTACTAGAATTCTCACAAAAAGAGTCTCTAACCATAATCACTAAAAGCTCATTCAACCAAGGTTTTCAGAGTTCGGCATTAGAACTCTGAAAATAACTGAGCTAAACCATCTCCAAATAAGAAGAAGGAGGAAGAGAGCGAGCAAGAAGGAGAGGGTAACGAGCACAAGAAAAGTGGAACGTGAGTACCTGAAGGTCTTCGCCGGGATTACAATCGGACAAGCTCTGATTAGGTATATTCTTCAATTTTTCGCCTTTTTTAGCACATTTTGAATCGCCCTGGAACCTTGCCTCCATTTAATTTGTTCGATTGATCGACTCTTGTTTGAATTAGGTTTTTGTTTGTTTGAGGTTCGATCTGGGGTTTGAATTGTTTTTAGGGAAAATCGTTTGTGGAATCAGAGAGAGGGTGAGATTTAGAGGGGGATTGGTGTTCACGTTTTCAAGTTTTGGTTTGGTCTCGCCAGTGAGAATTTTTTATTTCTAGCAAGAACGAGTTTCAGTGAGAAGTGAGAGAGAAACACGATTATGAAAAGTCTGAGAGAGGAAGGTATAAGATTTGCATTTAAGTTACTGATGGTTTGGTTTTATTTTTTTATTTAATCCGCATTATTATTTTTTAAATAACATTTATTATTTTAGATTCTTAATAAAAGTGTGATTGACTCATGTACATTGGCCTGAGTTTTTAAACATTATTTTTTTCCAAGAGTCCCTGCGAGTTTCCATGCTAATCTATTTATTAAATTTCAAGTTTTTTTCTCCTTTTTTTATTCTATTTTCAGTTACTATTAAATAGAAAAAAAAAATCAAAAATATTTTATTTTATTGTTTATTCTAGACTTATTTTTATGTTTAGGTTCTATACTTCAAAAATATCAAAAATATTTCTTTTCTTTTGGACTTTATTTTGTATTTAGGTTTTATTAAGACATTTAGAAATACCAAACAAAAATATTTTCTTTCATTTTAGTTAAACATTTTATTTATGAGTTAATCTATTTATTTGTCTATCTCGTTAAATATTACAAAAAAGAGAATCAAAAATATTTTTCTCTTAGTTAGACCTTTTATGTAAAAATTAACCTTCTTATTCATCATTTCCTTGATACATTAAAAAAAATCCAAAAAATACTTTCTTTATTTTGATTAACTATTTTTTTCTTTTTATTATTCGTCATTTTCATTAAATATATAAAAAAATATTTATTTAATCAATAGGATAATTTGTTAAATATTCAAGGTTATTTTGTTTGTTTTGTTTTTTGATTTTTTTTCTTTTTATTATATATTTGTTAAAAAAATAAAAAAAATCAATATACTTATTATCTTTCCTTATTTTTAGATATTGTTAGGAAAATTAAAAAAAAATACATTTATTTTTATTTAATTTTTAGATATTATTATAATTATATAAAGAATCACATTTATTATTTAGATTATGTATAAAACAAAATTAAAAAAAATAAATCTTGTCTCCATCGTTCCTTTTTTTTAAAGTATTATTATAAAAAAAATTAGCATTTATTCTATTTCCTTATTTCTAGGTATTGTTAGAAAAATCAAATAAATCAATATATTTATTTCTCTTTCCTTTTTTCTAGGTATTGTTAGAAAAATCAAATAAATCAATATATTTATTTCTCTTTCCTTTTTTCTAGGTATTGTTAGAAAAATCAAATAAATCAATATATTTATTTCTCTTTCCTTATTTCTAGATATTGTTAGAAAAATAAAAAAGTTAATATATTTTATTATCTTTCCTTATTTTTAGGTATTATTATTAAAAAAAAAATCAAAAAATTTATAATCTATATCTCCTTTTATTATTATTAGATATTATTATAAAAAATAAAATAATATTAGCACTTATCTTCATTTCTTAATTTTAGATATTGTTATACAAAAATAAAAAAGTTAATATTTTATTCTATTTCCTTATTTTTATGTCTTATTAAAAATTTCATAGCATTTATCTTCTTTTATTATTATTAGATATTATTATTATAAAAATTAAAAAAATTATGTCATTTATCTCATTTTATTATTCTTAAATATTTGCTAGAAAAATAAAAAAGCTATAGCTTTTACTTTACTTTATTTTCATATATTGTTATAAAAAACCAAAAATATTTTCAATTAATATATATTCTTTTAATTTAATTTAGTTAATTACATTTTATTTAACTTTCACTTAATATGTCTAAAGCAAAAAAAACATTTTTTTTTACTTTTATTAAATTTTTCATTTTTTAAATATTTTCATTTTAATACATAGTTTTATTTTAATTTTGTTAATCTCACTCAATATGAAAAAATCAAAATATTTTTCTTAACTCTTTTCATTTTTATTTTCGATCCATTTAGTTTTAGTTTTTATTTCTTAATTCTTGTTCATTATTAAAAAATGATCTATTAAAAGCATGTCTTGTACATCTTTCTTCTAAGTTTTAGTTTTAGCTTAGTTTAGACCTCTTTAGGTGTATCCCATTAGTGTCAGATATTAAGTTTAGGTCTATTTATTCTTAGTGTGAGTTTTTAATTTAATCTTTCGATGTCTTCGTTGCATGCACGTTATGTTTGTATTTATTTTATTTCGCATCATGACCAATATACTTGTTAAGATAAAGTTGAAAACGCACACTTTTGAAACTTTAATTTTCAAGATAATAATCTTTGGCCCAACGCCAAGTTGAGTTCTTTGCACACTTCACTCACACACGTAAGTCGGTCGTTCTACGATCGCCGTCTGCACAATCTTTACACTTCGCAACTTTCCAACTTAAGCAAATTGACGCACCGCGTTTGTCTTCCACCCCGCATTCTCGATCCATATATCGAGTCATAGCCCGGTTACTAAGCCTTTTACCTTGCATTTCCATTTACTTCATTCAGTTCATTTTTGCAAGTAGCAACCTATGCCTTAGACTTAGGAGCTTGCACCCTCATTTATTTACTTTATTTTTTCGCATTTAAATCCAAAAGGGAAAGAACTCCTGCAGTTGACTCAATATCATAGGAAGTTTAGCCATCCCTAATTCCTTTTCGACCTTAGCCATTAGGACTTTTTTATTTTACATTTTTTTGCGACTTTGTTAAGTCACGTGAGTGTTTGCCATAATACTTACCTTCCCCCGCGAACCTTGAGCGTAACCAAGTGTTCGTTAATCCTTAGGAGAACTACGAGTGCTCTGATTCTATACCTGATACGTAGGCATCGATGCGATGTTGTGCGAGCACCATTAGAAATAAAAACCTTAGGTTCCTTTAGTTTTAACAAGCAATAAATAACAATAACACAAATATTAACAAGAGGTTCCCGTAGGATACTGCGGATGCTTAGGATGTTAACATCTTCCCTAGGTATAATCAACCCCCGAACCTAGTTTCTCCTCATTTAGGGTTTTACGATCTTTTTCCCTTTTCCCTTTGGATTAAATTAAAGTCGGTGGTGAACATAAAAGTTTTGCGATTCAAGCTCACTTAATAGCTTGGTATCCGATTCTCACCGCAACAGTATCATCAAACACTAGACTGAGATAGGATATGATACATATATATCATATCTTGTCTTTTATCCTGCGCACCAAACAGACCCTTAAAATTTGGTTAATATAGACACAGGCATCAAAATGGACAAAAACTAGTATATTAAAGTTGATTAATACAATTAATTTTTTTAATTAATACTAAAATTTGAATACAAGCACGGACATCATAAAAATAAACATTACATACACATAAATATAAATAATATATATTAGTTCCCTTCACAATGTGCACATAAACAAAACATGCCCATAAATTATCGACAAATTGAGCCAAATTTTGCACTACAACAACTTTTTTCAAGATTCTACACTACAACCTAGATTCAAATTCTAAACAAAATATTATTGACTTACAAATTCATCATAGTCTTTTGCTCACACTTCCTTGGTTGCTAACAAATTCTGTTGACTTTCTGATTATACAATGTTTAAGCAATAAAGAACTCAAACTGATAACAAAACAAACCAAATTGAAAACCAAAATCATTACAAAAATAAAAGCTGATAACAAAACAAACCAAATTGAAAACCAAAATCATTACAAAAATAAAGGAAAATTCTTAAAACAAACTAAAATAAAAAACATATTCATTACAACAATATATAAATGTCTAAAAAGACTTCAACATTGTGTCATTCAACACTTCCATTCCAAATATTACCAGGAAGGTGGTAGAAAGAAAAACAATGAAAAATATATAACCTTGTTGAGAGGGGAATGTTTTCTACACCACATCATGTTTCATTGAGAGGAAGAATGTGTTGCAAATTCGTTTGTTGAGTGAGGAAGAACATTGTTGCAAATTTGCTTATTTAGAGAGGGAGAATGTTGTTGTCGGATTGAGGGAGGAAGAAGGTGCTACAAATTTGTTTATTGTGAGAGGAAGTGAGTTGTTGCCAATTTGTTTGTCGATAAGAGAAGAGCGTTGTTTTTGTAACCTGGTGGAAAAGAAACGATGAATTGTTGAGAGAGAAAAGAGTTATGAATCTGAAATAGAAACTCACTTTTAGGGTTAATCATAACACTTAGTTTATAGTGACAAAATTGTAGATATCATGACAAAGGGAGTGCAGGTCAAAGTGTTTAAGAAATTAAGATTTATAATGAATATAGATAGCTTAGACACACAATGAATTAGGTGGTGTAATGAATTGTAATTCCTTGTGTCGAAGTAGGTTGCTTGACATGGACAAGGAAGTTATCGAATATCCTAGTGTGTGTGTGTGTGTGTGTGTGTGTGTGTGTCAAAACAACTAATTATCGAAGCATTGAGGAGTTAGCCTCGATATGAATTTTGTCTTAAATCTAATTTTGTAGTGTTAGCATAATTATGTATTTTGGACCTTTTATTTTTGGTATTTGCATAGGGAGTAAGTAAGCTAAATCTATAAATAGGGAGTAACCCTATTATTGTAATGAGATTCATTTGAATAGAATTGCAGTTTTGAGAGCATGGAGTTACTCTGCAGAAATTCTTCTTCTTCCCTACTTTTGTGAAAACCCTTGTTAGATGACAAGCTTCGATCTAGAGGGGGTGAATAGATCACAAATTTTGTAACCAAAAAGTTTGGCTAAAAATTTGTTTTCAAAAAGTAGTGCAGAGGAAAATTACTAGGATCGAGGCGTTTATCCGAACCTATTATCGAATATATATATATATATATATATATATATATATATATATATATATATATATATATATATATATATATATATATATATATATATATATATATATATATATATATATGACAAACCAAATGGAATGATGGTGAACGTAAATGTTCAACAACGATCAAGTTACAAATCGATTAAATACAATGTTATTCGAAACTTGTGTATCCAATGAACCAAAACACAATTAAAACACACACAAACAATTTATCGAACACTTGGTGTGCAATCGATATAATCGAAAAACAATTTCCAATCGAAATGATCAAACGATGATGAACTCGATAAATTGCGAAAACAACAATTAAAACAATAAAGAGATAAAAGAAAGTGAAACCAAGATTTGTTTAGGAATTTCCCCAATTGGCCTCGTTATAGGTACGTCTGCCCTCAATTTAAAATTGAATTTAGATATTGCAATTAACGTTTTCTTTAAAAAAAATGTTTATACAAGTGATGCGTGTTTTTCGCAAGTGTACGAACGTGTCAGAGTAATATAAAAGATTGTTGAATCCACAGAGACCAAATGTCAATCTATCGTTATCTGTTGTTATGGTGTGTATCTAAGGCAGTTGAAAATAATGATTTTAAAGAGTGCGTAATGATAAATAAAATAGTAAATTTAAATTAATTGATAAAGACAGGTTCAAATGCAATTCACATAATCAATTGATAATCAAGTACTTTCTAATAGAACTACTTATGGGCAATGTTTTCTACTTTGAGAAGAACTAATTTAAAGGGAACTGTCGCTTTCGCGTAATCAGAATCGAGTTGTACTCCCTAATCACAGCCCTCCTATTGTCACAGATAAAATGACGCGCATTGCATTATAGTAGTAAACCTATTTTAAAGAAATATAGTATCTTAACTAAGTCAAAAAGTATTTTGACCTGAATTTTCTAGCAAAACTAGGTTCTCACGAACCAGACTCTAAACTTCTTAACGCGTCCGAAAATAGTTTTAAAATCTCTTTTCTTTTTAATCTAAAAACTCCTAATGAACTAAACAAAGCGCTTTTGACTGTTTTCGAAATAGTTAAAAACAATTAAGTTTAAATAGGCGTTGGACGACTTTCGATCTTACCCAACGGAACTTTAAAGAACATGAAAACTTATATTGAAAGTCAAAATAGCCCTTAAGCGTTTCTACAAACAATTGTACAGATTATCGGATCAATTATGATCCTTACATTCTAACCTTTATAAAATTAGCTGAACATGGTAAAGTAAAAGTTCATTTTAATATATTTCATAAAAGGTATTTAGTGTGAGTGCGGAAAATAAATTAAGTAAAGTGTGAGTGCGGGAAAGTAAAATAAAAATAAGGTAGTGCGGAAATAAAGATAAGTAGTGCGAGTGCGGGAAATAAATGAAAGTAGTGCAGATGCGGAAATTAAATAAAAATAAAGTAGTGCGGAAATTAAATAAAAGTAAAGCAATGCGGAAAGTAAAATACGAACTGGAATTAAAATGGCGGCAGGATTAACTTCCTTCCAAAGTGCTCCAAGACTCGATCACATAGACGTATACAGACTCGATCACTCGATTGTAGCAACACTCCGATGTGAAGCGGTTACTACTTTTACAACTGATATATGCCTAGGAATACTAAGTCTGGATGATGAAAAACAAAAAACTAAAGTCCTATTTATAGGAAAGATGATAGTATGAAAAGACATGGATGCCCCTGCATTTGAAAAAGGGATGGAACTTCATTTTGCCTTGTGGCACCCGCCATGAGTGCAAAATGAAGGAAGGTAGTGGAGATCATGGGGAACATGGCAGTTGAGTGGACGTGGAGACGTATCCACATCACGAATGACCCCATAGCACCAGCCACAGTGGGTGCCACAAGTGCAAAATGCTGAATTACTTGATTTTTGCTCTTTTCAGCTCCTTTTCTGTTCCTTTTCTCGCTCGAGGCTCCGATTAAACTAAAAACCTGAAAACAAAGAAAAACATAGTAATAACATAACAAAATAGCAATAAAAACTTAGAATGCATGCGAAATCGGAGTCAGAAACACGGTGAAATTCAGTGTTATCAACAAGAGATGAAGAATGCAAACCCCAAAATCCCTATTGTTTTGTATTGATTCTTCCACCTCTAAACTCTTAATCAAAGATCGATCAAGTGACCAACAATGCATATCCAATCCACTGATTGTACCAAGCTCGCAAATTTTTGAAACCCAAGATTCCCGAACACAATTCACCGTCTCGCGCTACTCCTTTGCAAGGAACCACCTTGTCCCAAGGCCTTCACTCAGTCGAATCTGTGTTGACATGATATTGTCCAAAACCTTCAAATCAAACAATATCTTTAAAGAAACACCCATATTGGTTTTTTTAATTTGAAACACACAAAGTTCTCAACCAAATATTCTCGGTTACACAAAACCTAATTGGGTGTTATCAACCATAATCTAGATGGTCACCCAATTGAAAATGATTATGTGTAGTTCAATTGTGTATATATATAGAAGAGAGGTTGAAGATAATGAGAACCTTTTTAATATGATTTTGTTAGGTTTTTTTACTCTAAGAAAAACCTTTGATGATAAATGTGATGCATGTATGAGTGTGTGTGTGTGTGTGTGTGTGTGTGTGTGAGAGAGAGAGAGAGAGAGAGAGAGAGAGAGAGAGAGAGAGAGAGAAATATGCAAAGAGGATGCAAGAAAAAATAGGATACAAAAAAATTGAGAATTTAACATGCATAGGTCGGCCTATGAAGGTATTCAGGCCGACCTGTAAGGCGACATAAAATGCAGCCTGTGAGGAAAGCCTACGGGCTTCGTTCTTGGAGCGAAGGAGTCGGCCTGTAGCCTGCATGTGTTGACTTGTACTGAAGCAAAGGCTTTTATAGGTCAGCCTATGTAGTTGTTTTGACACACAAACATGATTTTTAAAGTGTATGACAAGCCTAGGACATATCCAACATGTTTAAGGATTCATTTTATGCATCCTAAGACTAAGGGAACTAATGAATGTCTAAATGTGATTTGACTCCGTCCAATATACAAAAACGCTACTCTAACTACCTTTTTTGACATATTTCAAAAGTCCGGTTGACATCATTCAAAACCAAAATCTCAGTATCGTTTGTAGGTAGCACTTACATACTCCCCCTTTTTTATGATGACAAACGTAAATAATGTAGTTGTAACTTGTTGTGTTTTCCTTTGATACATGGAATATCTCCCCCTTAATTTATGCACTATTCTTGAATCTCCCCCTAACTTTATGCATCTTCCTCTTCATTTTCTTCTCCCCATTTGACAACATAAAAAATAGAGAAACAAATGATTTATTAGAAGCATCATGTAGATTCACATTAAACAATTATAAAAATACCACACAGAGACAATTACAAAGAGAATATTGTGAACTCACATACAACAAATATGGAAATAATACATACTTAATAATTAACACACAACAATACTCATATTAACTTGATAAGACAAAGTACAAGCATTGGACCATTACATAAATCAAAGCATTAAACTCAAACCATAAAACAAAACATTGAAGACAAACCGAATGCAAAAGAAAAACAACTTAACACACTAAAGAGACACATTTTAGAGATATAATAAACTTTTTTCATCACTATCCTCTGCGACCTCCAGGTCTTGTTCCACGAAACTAGCTCTAACCATCGTTTCCAAACTGTCTGTTCAAGAAATCACACATTTCTTGATAGAATTATGTGAAGTGGTGATGATTTTCATTATGGGTTGCAATAATGTGATTTACCCTTACTGTGGTAGATTCGGTGTTGACATTCATTTCATCCTTTAGAAGAACCAGTTTCTCTGTGACAAACGAGGAAAAAGCCTCAAAGTTTGCATCTTGACTCCTTAAATGTTCCTGCATATTTCGGAGTTATGCCATATGGGCATTTTGCTTGTGCAGCAAATTCTGAAGAAGTGAAGTGATAGATGAGTTGTTGTCAGCAATATTTACTTCTAACTGAACAATAACATGTTCTACATCAGGCGTAGGAATGTCATCTCCAATATGTTGTTGTTCTTCAGTGGGATCAATAAACGCATTTGGATCATCGAAGTTGTTTATCTTTCGACCATATTTTCCCAATCGTAGATAGTATTCTTGACGTTCCTCATCCCATAAATAGCTCATGTTGGTGAATTTTTGTTGAGAGAATTCTTGAATTAGACCGAGTGAAATGAATGGCAGGTTTAACCTGACTTCTCACATTATTTGTTGTGTGATACCCATAAAACAATGCATTAGAAGAAGTAAATATTTTTGCAATCGAATTCATCAAGGCGGTATCACAGTCAATAATAATCACTTTAGGGATCTCACATTGGTCCTTAAATAGTGTCTGACACACCTCTAAGGCCCAAGTAAAATCGTCTTCTTTTCACACTCATGAAACACAAACCCAACAAAATATGTCTTCTCAATTGAGGTTACATCAACCATCTCCAATAATGGAAGTTTATACTTGTTGGTCTTTTAAGTTGAATCAAGTATGAGCACGGTAGGAAACGCATTGAACAATTTTGTAGAATCAGGATGAGTACAAAATATATCTCTAACATTAATTCCATCCTCGCATGTTCTCTACCTAAACATGTAACTGTTATCATCCAACAATTTCAAGAGTTGTTTCATTTTAGTTATATCCCACATAAACGCCTTGTAAGTTTGGTACAAAATACTATACACTTGTTTGATATATGATATATTTTCGGGTCTTTTACGTTTCAATGTTGCAAGTATAGTTTTTGGTTGAACCAAATTCAATGTCTTGTCAGTAACGTGTTCCTTCTCTTTCGGCATGAACCGACACACACTAGGATGACCAGCTAATTTTTCACACAAATCATGGTTATGCAAACCACATATGACATTAAATCTTCAATATTTTATGCCAACATGTAACCACACACCTTAAACGGACAGTCACATTTTCTTGAACCGATGTCATCTCTTTTAAAATTCTGGAGAGGAGTTCTATATTTTTCGCATCTTTCGCACATCATTATCGCAAAAGCGCATCTTTTACCCGAACCATTATCACATCTTCATATAACCACATCAAATCCAAGTTTAGAGGTATCCATACGAATTCATTGAAGCATTTGATCGCGAGATTTAAACTTTTGCTCGTTTTTAAATTGGTTGCCAACATCTACTGCCTTCACAACAACACCTTGGACATTCGGAGAAACAGCTTATTTTGGGAAAACATCGGGATCCACCATATCTAATGAAAACAATTACAACATAATTGTATATAAGCGTCACTGCTGAAAATAGGGTTGGAAAATGAACACAGACAAGTTCCGAAAATGCATTTTCGGACAAGTTCATACTCGTTCCGGAGATAAATTTCTATACAACGCTCATATTTTCTGACAAGATGCATGATTAATGTGAGCAATGCAATGTGATATAAAGGATCTTTACATGATATTCTAATTTCTTTTCCTCCCTTTGATATGATGAACCACAAGATTGGAGATTTGGAGTGAAAAAATGGATTGAGAATTGAGGGATTTTTGGTGAAGGTTTGTGTTGGAAAACAAGAATGGCAACAATGGTTGTGTGATCATGCAACTTGTTGTTTTATCATTTTATTCCGAAGATACATCTCTGGAAATATCTAACATGCAAAGGTGATAGAATATTTCAAAATCCCATCCAAACTTTCGGAGACGTGGCTCTGGAATTTCTTCTAAACTGATCAATTATGAATATATTTCTTGAAATATTCCGGAGATGCATCTCCGGAATAAGAAAAATCCTACTTATAGGGCACCACTCATAATGACATATGTTAAATGTGTGTTGGGGTGCGTCCAAAGATGCATCTCCGAAAACTTGAGGTATTTTAAGATTTTTGTGTGGCGCCTAAGAAACATATAATGTGCATTAAGAAATCCTCTAACTTATATTGTTTTTCTGAGCTTCAAAATTATGTTTCAACCATGAATTATCATTTTTGGGTTTCAAAACCGTATCCCTCGAGTGTGCATGCCGTGTCTTCTTCTTTTTCTCTTTTTCTTTTCTTTTCGGGACATCTTTATCTATTTCTAACGCGTGTCGTACGGATGTCTGACGCGTATTAGACACGTGAACACGTGAGTTGCAAGCAGTGTCCGTGCTTTGTAGAACATAACCCCTATGTCATATTTAAGGAAGGGCTAAACCTCTTGAAGAAGGAGAAGCTGAAGCCATCAGGTCCAAGACTCTTATTACCATCAGAGAACAAAAGCACTTGATCAATCTAAGAAGATTCACAATGGTTAATAAGCCTGACAAAGCTATTTTGATTGTCATTTTGAATACATTTGATAACTAATTTGAAATTCTTATTCATATAATTTATTTAGTAGGAATGCATGAACCTTATTGCAAATATTTACATATTGCACACCAGTGTAAGTACAGATTATACACTATATGCAGAAATGACACCAACAAACATCACAAGCCAAGAACATACTGCTTAATTCCATGCAATTTGGATAAGGCTTCTCTCATGGTCCACCTATCTTTGGGATGATGTGCTACACATGACAAGCCAATTCTCATTGCAGCAGCTATGCACTCCTCAGTTTTTTGAGTCCAGTGTGTGTTACTACCATCACTATAACTGATGTCGCCAGATCCACCACTATGACTATCGCTGCTGAGACTTTGTATCGAAGATTCACAATGGTTAATAAGCCTTTGATCAACAACATTCAGTAATTGCTTATCATCCATATTTGATATAAAATTATTCATGTTTAATCGTTCTTTGAATGTTTCATCTGTTGGTTTTTTGGCTATGAACATCTCTAGTAGTAGGATCCCAAAACTGTACACATCACCACTAGTTGAAGCCTTGCCTCCTAGACCATATTCTGAAACATAAAAAGTTATGCATTAATAAAAGGTAAAAGAAAGTACAAATCAAAAGAGAAAAAAAATTATTAATAAGTACCTGGGGCGATATAGCCGATTGATCCCTTCAGTTCTAGAGTGCTGCTGTGTTTCTCTGATGCATTTTGAGAGAGAAACCTTGCCAATCCAAAATCTGCTACACGTGCAACCATATCTTCATCTAACAGTACATTGGCAGGTTTAAGATCACAATGGATTATTGGTGGATCACAATCATGGTGCAAGTAGTCCATGGCAGATGCAACATCAATAGCAATGTCTAACCTTTGCAACAAGGTTAGGAAAGATCCCGATTCGAGATCTTCTGGGTATAAACTCATCTCCAAATTACCATTAGGAATGAAATGCATAACAAGGGCTTTAAAATCATCCCCTTTGTGATCAGTACTAGAACAAGAAGTGATCACCTTGACAAGATTCCGATGCCTAACGTTTTTCAATGTTTCACATTCTGCACTAAAACTCTGAGAGGCTTTGCTTTGTTGCAGGTCAAAAACTTTAACAGCGAGTTCGGTGGTTTGACTTTCGTAATTGCTAATGTTGAACACTCCTTTGTAAACAGAACCAAAGCCTCCTTTTCCAACCATGTTCGCAGCGGAAAAATTGTTGGTAGCTAGCTTAATATCACCATAGGATATATTTTGAGGCAACCCCTTTAGAGGAGTTGATGACAAACTTCTTTTATCCTCCTTTTTCTTCGTCTTAAAAGAATATAGCATCCACAGCAGAGAAAGCATTGAAACGAACAAAACAGTCGCGCCTATAATCGGTAGTATGATACGGAGCAAACTGTCTCTCTTGTGTTTTTTACCTGCAACACACAAAGTGACTCCTAACTTGTGCATAACTTGACTGTTAAGGCCACATAATTTTTTGTTACCTTGAAGATCAACCTGACTTAGGTTCATAAAAACACCTTTCATTGGAACCTCTCCTTCCAATTTGTTGAAAGACAAATTTAAACTCACCATATACTTAAGCTTTTCTAAACTCTCAGGAATTGGGCCGGTGAGATTGTTTGATGATAGATCCAAAGTCTCAAGGAATGATAAATCTCCTAGACTATTTGGAATTGAGCCACTAAGTTTATTTCCTGCCATCTCAAGTGTCATCAATCCGTTTCCTTCGATTTTAGGAATGTTCCCCGACAGCTTGTTGTCCGAAACAATCATTGTCTCTAGAAGCTCCATCTTGAGTTCAGGGGGAAGCGAACCGTTCAAAGAGTTTCCGCGTAAGTACAAAGTTGTCAATCCAGAGAGTTGAAAAATCTCCATTGGTATGACACCAACAAGCTTATTCATTTCCAAGTCAAGATAATTCAAACTCTTACATTGCCCGATGCTCGCGGGAATTCTACCTGAGAACCTGTTGTTTCTCATTGAAAGTTGATACAGATTTGTTAAATTTCCAAATATGTCTGGAATTTCACCAAACAAGCTATTATTGTGTATCCAAAGAACCTGCAATTTCTTGAGTTCTCCAAGTTCTATTGGTAACTCTCCGGTGAAATTATTCAGTTCAAAAGAAAAGGATGTGAGATTTTGTAACTTGTTCATTCCTTTAGGAATGCTTCCATTTAGATGATTATTAGAAACACAGAACTGTTGTAGATTGCGTGAAAGATAGGCAACAGAATTTGGAAGTTCACCAGCCAAGTAGTTACCATTGACCATAAGAATTTCCAACTTAGTGGAGTTTCTAAGTGAATCAAAGAACTGTAAATTCAATGATGTTGTGGAAGTGAGAAGGTTATTACCTAGTTTCAAATGAGTGAGGTTTTTCAGATTGTTGAAAAGAGGTATTGGCCCACGAAATCTATTGTTACCCAGATCAATAATTTGAAGATGAGATGAATTGGAAATAGAATTCGGAATCACCCCTTCAAACCTATTGTTTGCTATAGCAAGTGTGGTTAAATTCGGGAAGGTCTCCCCAAAACGTTGCGGAAGCTCACCAAATAGATTGTTCTGTGTGAGGGATAAGAAAACTAAGGAAGAGAGGTTGAAGAAAACAGAAGTAGGAAACTTTCCAGTGAAATTGTTCACTGAGAGTTGAAGTATTGAGAGATTACGGAGATTGGCCAGTTGAACCGGAATCTCACCAACAAACTTGTTCCTTGCCAAATAAAGATTCTCAAGAGAACTGAGATTGCCAAAAGTTGATGGGATTTCACCTGTAAGATTATTGACAGAAAAGTCTAAACTTTGTAGATTATGCAGTTGGCCTAACTGTGGTGGAAGTGTACCGGATAGATTGTTGCGAGCTAATTGAATGACATTGAGGAGTGTGAGATGAGAGAATTGGAAGGGAATTTGTCCATGAAAAGTGTTGTTGGAAAGGTTAAGTGAAAGGAGGTGAGTGAGGTTGGAGAGGTTAGAGGATAGTTTACCAGAGAGGCCAAGGCCTGATAAGGTGAGAGATTCAACTCTTTCACCAGTTTTGGAACAATTGACACCATACCAGGTACAGTGATTTGAACCTATTGTCCAATTTGAGAGAACATTGTTTGGGTCAGTTAATTGAAATTTGAAAGATAGGAGAATATCTTTGTCTGTGTGATTGTTGTTACAAATGATGACATGAAAATTAGCAAGTAGGAAACATAACAGCAAAATATGATGTACATGGATCATAGTGGCTCAGGATGTAAAGTGATAATGCTGTCTCACATTCTAATGTGCCTGCAACTATTTATACCTGAAATCCTCTATTATGTTGCATATAGACTTTCACTTTAGTCCTAGTGCGACAATGACCAAGATTTTTTTCGATTGTTAATTTCCACGTTATAATCTTGAATTGTGATTGTTCTTTTTATGTCGATTTTTTCCAATAATTTTTTTTGTGTAAAACATGTTTTAGTAATTGACACTCAAACCGTATGTGTCAAATAAGTGTTTTAAGAAAAAAAATTCGACATATCTTACATTTCTTCAACATATATGAAGCATTTTTAATAATGTTAAAGATAATTGAAGTCTTGATAATTGTTAGAATTAGAGTTTTGACCTAACTCAACCCTATAAAATTGGTTGATAGAGTGACGATTACTCCTACTTATAATCACATGTTCAGATCATATATTGTCTATTGTGAGACTCTTAACAATAATCAAATCGGTGGTATTCGTAATTCGGTTCAATCAATAAATTGAATTGAATTAGTTGAACCATAATAAAAGTTCAAAAGAACCAAACTATATCATTCCTTAAATTTTTATTTTAAATTAATTTTTCAAAATTTGATACCAGCAATATCACATCCAATAAATTTAATTTTGTATGGTTTTTAAGTTTTAAATACAAACTCAAAATATTAAAACAATACTATTTTTTTTATTGGATTTAAGGGACGAGGACTTGCAAATAAGATTCTTATAAAAAGGACCACAAACAATCAAATCAATAGACACAAAAGTTCTTTAAAATTTTATACTTTTCATATCTGAAATTCACTAACTTGGGTATCAGAATATGTTAAGGTACCACCCCTTACCAAATCAATCAAGTAGTGAGGAATTTGATCATCTTCGATGTGGAATATTAGATCGAACTCTGATACAAAAGAGGTTTAGCATGGAGTCGAAGTTGGTTCACATGCTAATGCAGAAGTTATGCATATTGTAGTCGAAGTCAGTTCTAGTATGCATATTTAATTGTTTTCTTGATGTTGTAGAGTTTGTTCCAAGGTGGAGATTTGTGAGATATTGGAACGAACTCTAGGTTTAGCATGTCGTCGAAGTCCGCTCACATGTTGTTGGTTAATTGAGCCTTGTGTTATAGATCCAATTGTTTAAGTTAGCTTGTACCCTAAGTTAGCTTGTAAAAAAACTCATTAGGTTAATGTGTTAGTTTTATTATAAATAGCATACTAGTCTCTCATCTTTTGAATAAGAAAAAATAGGAAGATAAAACTCTAATTCAAAAAGTGAGAGAGGTTATTTGTTATTATTGTATACTTGTAATCTTGTTTTAAGAGAAAGGAAAGAATAACAGTTTATAACCAATTCTTGTTGTTATCCTTGGTTACCCTAAACCCTAACCCTTGTGGGTTTCTTGACTAATCAAGGAACCAATTATACTTTGTTTCTAAGGTATCTGATTCACAACAAATTGGTGTGGTGAGAGTGGAGAAGATTCCTTCAACAAAGTATGAGATTGAAAATTTCACCACAATGAACAATTTTGGTCTGTGGTGCTTGAAGATGAAAGTACTACTAGTTCAGCAGGATTGTTTGGAAGCGTTGAAGGGAGAGGATGCCATGAATGTTGCATTAGTGACAGTTGAAAAGACATTGCCCAGTGGCAAGTTTTTCCACTGTATGCAGTTGATAATACAACATGAAGAAAGCTAGTTTTGTTTTCTTGTTGGTATAGAGTTTGGTCCAAGGTGAAAATTTGTGGAATATTGGATCGAACTCTGTTACGAAAGAGGTTTAGCATGAAGTCAAAGCTGGTTCACATGTTAGTACAGAAGTTATACATACTATAGTCGAAGTCAGTTTTAGTATGTATGTTTAATTGTTTCCTTGATATTGTAGAGTTTGTTCAAAGGTGGAGATTTGTGAGATATTGGAACGAACTATAGGTTTAGCTTGTCGTCGAAGTCCGCTCACATGTTGTTGTTTAATTGGGTCTTGTGTTATGGATCCAATTGAATAAGTTAGCTTGTACCCTAAGTTAGCTTGTAATGGGTAATTGTTAAAAAGCCCATTAGGTTAGTGTGTTAGTTTTATTATAAATAGCATACTAGTCTCTCATATTTTGAATAAAGGAAAATATGAGGATAAAACCCTAATTCAAAAGTGAGATAGGTTATTTGTTATTCTTTTATACTTGTAATCTTGTTTTAAGAGAAATGAAAGAATATCAGTTTATAACCAATCCTTGGTTACCCTAAACCTTAATCCTTATGGGTTTTTTGACTAATTAAGGAACCAATTATACTTTGTTTCTAAGGTATCTGATTCACAATATTCCAGAAGAAACATCATTGTAGGAAGGAACACTAACGTCGTTTGTAGGAACGAAAAATAACGTTCCAATCGCTTCTTAAACTTCATGAAATGGCGTAAATCGTTGGGACTTGAATAAATAGACTGACACCTTATGTATATTTTGTTTATACTAGCTCCTAAGTGACACAACTCTTTTGGGACTATGAAACCACCAAGAGAAAATCACACATGATCACCTGTCCAAGAAATAGAGCATGTCATTTGACGTTTTTCTATAAAATATTTACAAAAATTTCTAACAACGTCCATCACAAATAAAACATCAGAAATGCACCACGTTACAGATGAACAAACCTTATTCACCTAGCTAAAAAATCCAAACATCAAAACCAAATCCCCGTGAAATAAAAATCTTTGTCCTATACTTGAAGAAAACATGAAACAGATATTCATTTAAAATAATCACTTATATTTTTATTTTATTTAAAAGAACTACAAATAAAATAATCAATTTTGTATTAGAGAATTCAAAAGAAATGCTTCAATGAAAGATATTTACCACAAGCAACGAAGAAGCTAATATGGAGTGATTAAGAAGAAATTTCAATGAAAATAAATTTTAATGATCAGTAGAAAAACAAGAAGGTGAAAAGAGGAAAGAAATAAAGGTCATAATTTAAGAGAAAAAATATGTGTGTGTGAGAGAGATGAAGAGTTGCTAAAATGACATTTGTCCCAAGAAACAATGAGTGATCATATTTTGCCACGATGAAATGATTAAGTCTAGTACCTAGACCTCACACCTACATTCACTAGGATCATTATTATGATACGTCATAGTAAACGACAAATGAAGATAATGACCTCACTAAGGAAAACTCCGTCAAAATTCAAGGGATAATGCGAAAATCAAGACCGATACACAAAATTAGAGTACAACACCACAAAAAGGAGCTAGATTATCGTCACATTATAGGAAAAGAAAAGAGGTAGATATGTCTCGAACAACATTTGATTTAGATATGAAACGAAAGAATGACCTTCAGATAACATAACAAATTATACTGTTATTTTTTAGTTTGGACGATTTTGATTAGATTTAAGGGATGAAGACCAACAAAAACTCTGAAAAGATCCATTTAAAAAGGACCATGGGCATCAAATCAAGATACACAACAAATTTTAAAAACTTTTATATCATGTCTAACATCCTCTTACTTGAGCGTTTGTATGCATGTATCATCTCTCTCACTAAATTAGTCGAGCAGAGAAGAATGAATCGTTCTTTAGACTTGTAACAATAAAAAATCGATCATCTTAAAAAAACTTCCTTACTAAAAAATAACAAAAAACACAATATATCTCGTAGTACTCACACAACATTAACTATTATAATCTAACTATATAAACATATGCAGTCACTAATTAACTAATTATGAAATACTTTTAAATTTAAAAATAAATAAATAATAAAAAGATTAAATTAGATAAAAACAAACTCCTCTTTTCCATTTGAGATTTGTAAATAAAATGTGTAATCTAAATACTTTTAATTTTTTATTATGGTTAATACACAACTTGATAGTAGGTCCACTAGGATTTTAAGGAAACCCACAAAATTAAGAGACTATGTACTGAATTAAAAATGTTATAATTCAATATATTGAATATTAGTCTTAATTCTTTCGTTGGGTCTGGTCCATTTACTGATACATCTTTATTGTATTGGTATTTAAACCATTAGGGTTTTTGTGAAATGGCAGAAAATTATTCAGATTATTATTTCTTCTTTGTTTTGTTTTGTGTTTATGCAATGGTTTAACTCTAGTTTTTAGTAGTATTTGTTGATGTCTTCTTGTCACAACTCATTTGTTGACTTGTATACTATTATTAGGCTTAGATGTAACATTTAACCTTGACAAATCAACACACATGTTGATTCTTTCTTTGCTTTGACCATGAAATTTACAATAACATATGTATGATTGGAGATTGGTTTCATTTCTATGAAATAGAAAAATGTTATCTTTTGCTAATTTCTCGAAGCATAGAGAAAATTACATGATTGACCATCTCATCCCTATGTTATTTTCTCTAAATGTCAAGTTGAAAGTTTGATTATTCTTTCTACAAGATAAGTAATAGTCTGTGGTTTCGTCATGCATGTGTTTCACAATGTATAATAGTATTGTTTATTATTTGGTCCAAAAGAATTAGTTACTGGATACCGTTGAATTAAATGGATATTTAATTATTTTCATGTCACAAACTTATAGAGCACACCATGTTTTAAATATTGACCGTCTTACAGTCATATTTATTACTCTCTCCGTCTCATAAAAAATATTTTATTTGTATTTTTTCTATGTCTTAAAATAAATGTCTATTTAGAATCCTAACATAATATTTATTTATTTTTTTCACTATTATACCCCTATTTATTAATTTTCATTTTTTTCAACTACTTTATTACTTACTTTTAATAGGGTTATTCTAGTAAAAGATATTAGTTTTTTCACTAAAACCAACTCATCTAATCATTTTCTTAAAAACCGTGCATTGTTCAAATATGACATTTTTTATGAGACGAAGGGAGTATCTTAAAAATCAATTTTATAAATATAAATTAGGACAATCTAATATAATATCAAAGTTTATCAATTAAATGTTGTTCTCTTTATAATTTTGTTGGGGAATTTGGGGTGATGGAAGCAACAATGGACTAATGTTTTGGAATCACACAATATAGTTATCACATCTTCATCTTAAATTCTAAAATAATTTGAGAGCCGTGTATTAATTTATGAATCTGTTGTATATATTTTATCTATTGTTTTTCTTTCTTTTTTAATTAATATGCATTTTTCTCTGTTATATAGGACAAGTTAGAAAAATATCTATCTAAACAAAAATACAAATTCTTTTTTTTACCCTTTTCAAATTTTCTCATTTTAAAATATCTATCTAAACAAAAATACATATTCTCTCTTTACCCTTTTCAAATATCTATCTAAACAAAAATACAAATTCTCATTTTTACCCTTTTATATCTCAGCTCATAAAAAAATCAACAATATTCTCTCCCTGACAAATGACAATAGAAAAGTGTGTAATTCGAGTGAAGACATGTGCAAAATTACTCTTGAATATTTCACAGAGTTATTCCATAAGAAGGCTAGCTATCGTGGCAGGGTCTTATAAGCTATTGGAACTCATATTTCAGAAGAGGATAATATTATGTTGAAAACTACATTTAGGTTGGAGGAATTTAAAGAAACTATTTTTTCTATGCATGCTGATAAGAGTTCGGGTCCAGATGGTTATTCCAGGTTTTTATCATCAATTTTGGGACACCTGTGGGATGGATATTTATAATGCTAGTCGTGGGTGACTGGATAGTGGTATATTCCCCCATAGTCTTAATACGGTAAATATCACACTTATCCCTAAAGGCGAGGTTCAAACTTCTCAGAAGGATTGTAGATCGATTGCCCTTTGTAATGTGTTATATAAAATAATTGCAAAGGTGCTAGCTATTCGGATGAGAGAGTTCTTGATAAGTGTATTTCAGACAATCAATCGACTTTCGTCACGGGTAGATCCATTCTGGATAATGCCATGGCAGCAAACGAAGTGGTTCATTACATGAAGACCAAAACTAACAGTAGGCAATGGAACATAGCGCTCAAGTTGGATATCAGTAAAGCTTATGATATAATTAACTGAGATTATTTGAAAAAGGTTCTTATGACTATGAGTTTCTGTCAGAAATGGGTTAACTGGATTATGATATGTCTGGAAACTGTTGACTACTCGGTGAACATGAATAGTAACAGGGTGGGGCCAATTTCCCTAGGTCGAGGACTCAGGCAAGGGGATCCATTATCGTTGTATCTGTTTATTATGTGTTCTAAAGGATTATCAGCTCTACTCAAGCAAGCAGAAGCCAAGGGGCACATCCATGGGATAAAAATTTGCAAAACTGCCCCTATTATTTCTCATCTTCTGTTCGCGAATGACTGTTTCTTGTTCTTTAGAGCGGTAGTGAAAAAAGCTACTTTGATGAAGAATATCTTAAACATGTATGAGGAAGCATCAGGACAAGCCATTAATTTCCAAAATTTTGAAATTTTTTGCAGCAGGAATGTTAATCAGAATGTTAAAAAAACTTTGGAAGATACTTTAGGAGTCCAACAAGTGTTGGGAACTGAAAAGTATCTTAGTGTTCCTTCCATGATAGGCAGAAGCAGGAAAGCTACATTCAAGTTCGTCAGGGATAGAATTTGGAAGAAGATCAATTCTTGAAGTAGTAAGAGCTTATCTCAAGCAGGAAGAGAAACTCTTATTAAATTTGTTCTTCAAGTCATCTCATCTTACATCATGAGTATTTTTTATTGCCTTCTATTCTAATCGAGGAAATTGAGAAAATGATTAATTCTTTCTGGCGGGGACATAAAAGTGAACGGGGAAAAGTTATACACTGACTTTTGTGGGATCGGTTGTCTATGCCAAAATCAGACGGATGGATGGGGTTTAAAAATCTAAGTGCTTTTAATTATGCTATGTTAAGTAAACAAGCATGGAATCTTATGATCAAGCTCCATAACCTGGTTACTCGACTCTATAAGGTAAGATACTTCCCTAAGTGTGAGTTTTTGGATTCGGTAGTTGGGCACAATCCCAGTTATGTTTGGCAGAGTATCTGGAATTTGAAGTTTGTAGTGCGAGGAGGGTACAGATTGAGTATTGGCTCAGGAGAAAGGATTTAAGTTTGGGGGGAAATGGCTTAATGATGGTTCAACTCTGGTCAATCCTTGGCCAAATCACCAGGAAGTGGTAAATTTAAAATTTTCGAATCTAATACATGAAGATGGAAAATAATGGAATTCAGACATGGCAATGGCTATTCTTGGGGAAGGAAATGCGGCTAAGGTATTCAAAACCTCGTTGTTTGAATCGACACAGGAAGATAAGTTAATTTTGAAGCTGGAAAAGAATAACATATTTTCGGTTCGTAGTGCTTATCGTTTATGTATTAACGAAGTCATTGATACTGCTCATCTTAGGATTGATAAGAGATGGAACCTGACCTAGAATCTGAAGACTCCTTCAAGGATACAAATTTTATGTGGCGACTAAGCAGGAAGTGTGTAACAACTAGAATGAGATTAAAAGATAAAGGGGTTGACTGCCCTTCTGTGTGTGGTGTTTGTGGGCTAGAAGAGGAGAGTTATGAGCACTTATTTTCTCAGTGCTCGAAAAGCAGGGAGTGTTGGGAAAGATTGGGGTTGTGGATTAGGATGCAACAGTTATCGACTGCTAGAAATGATTTTACTACTTTAATCTTTTCTTTCTTGCAAGATTCTAATCAGAATGAACATGTTATGTTCTCATCTACGATGTGGAGTATATAGAAAAGCAAGAACAATTTAATCTGGAATAACATTGACGATCCCTCGATGTCCATATGTAGACGTGCTTCTCAACTTTTGGATGGATGGCGAAATGCCCAAGATATAAGAGTTAGGCTTAATTCTCAACATCAAGAAGTATGTGAGCCCAAATGGAGCAAACTTTCTGCTGGGAGGGTTAAATGTAGCATTTATGCATCTTTATCAAATAACAAAGTGGGAATAGGAACTTGTATTCGAAACGATGAAGGGATATTTATTGTTTCCAGGACAAGATGGATCACGCATATTACTGAAGTGGATGAGGGGGAAGCTTTTATGCCTCCAATTCACTTTAAAATAGATTTATGAGCTAGGCTTGGACAATGTTGATTTTGAGCTAGACGCTAAAAGTGTAGTAGATAGTGTGAACTTCCAGAATCCTAATGATTCGGAACTAGGTGCTATCACTAAAGAGTGTAAAAGTTTGTTAGTTCTTTATTCAGGAACTCTCATATTAAGTTCGTTAGGAGACAAGCCAATGAGGTTGCTCATGTTTTGGCACGGGCGGACCCTAATCTTGCTAGTTTCCATAATTTTAATGATATACCAATATGTATTCAAACTATTATTTTGAATGAAATGTTATAAGTTTTTTCCGTAAAAAAAGACTTCTCATTTTGATTCCTCGATGAATTTGATCAATAAAATTTGTAATGTAACGCTGCATTGTAGCTTTTTTATTATTCTAACGTAGATTTTTCACTTGACTTTTATAATTTAATTTTAATTTAATTTTTTTCAACGAAATATCAGGTGGCTTTTATTTTATTTTTAAATTTAATTTAGCTTTTTTTTTCACCTTTGAGATTCAAAAGTGTAGAAAAAACCAAAATTTGACCCCAAAGTGATCAAACTAAGGTCATGGCAGTCCATGCATAATACCAATAATTTCTTGTGAATAAGTCTCCAATCAACTATACTTATTTTAACTAACCAAACTATAATATATATATATATATATATATATATATATATATATATATATATATATATATATATATATATATATATATATATATATATATATATATATATATATATATATATATATATATATATATATATATATATATATATATATATATATATATATATATATATATATATATATATATATATATATATATATATATATATATATTATTTAAACTAAAAAAATATAAAGATATTAAAACTTTAAAAAATGGTAAAGAAATATAACATGTTAATTTCAATTTTATTTAAAAAATACTCCTTAATAATATTTAAAATGTTTGAATATATCATTTATAAATATATACTCATTTACAATTTAAAATAATATTATTGATATTTAATATCATTTATTTATATTATTAAATTTAATATCATTTATTTGTATACTATTGAATTAAAGATATGACTATTACGGAAATAAATATTTGCAATATCCATATAATATTACTGAAAAAACTAATATTCATAATATTAAATATTTAACACATGACCATATTTTTTTATATTCATTTTCTTTGAAATTAATATTAAAATATTTATATATTTATCACATGAATATATTACTTAAATATTTATTTTATTTAATACTAATATTAATTTTTTTTGTATGTTTTAAAATAGGTATACACTCGAGATGCTGTCCTAGATTTTGATAGATAAGGGACAATTAAAGAGCAGAGATGGCTAGGTTTTCATCCTCCCTAAAATAGAACACATAAGCTTTATGATGATGATCATGGATAATCTTCTTTTAATAGTGGTCTTTGTTGGCAATCTGTTTATAAGCAATCTCTAATCAAAAACTTGAATCTTTGAAGAAATTTTGGTTTGTCACAATTTATATTGCATTTAACTTGACATCCTTTCACTTGAATCTTATGCTCCCCATTTTCGGCAAAGTTATATTTATACCCTTGGAAAAATTCCGGAGTTTTTGAAATTTTAAGTATGGTATCGTAAATTTTGATAATTTATCGAAAATTTAGTAAATTTACAATTTGTTACCGCTCCAGTGAGACATGTATCGGAAAATTTGAAATTTTTGATAATGGATATTGGACTTTTCAAAATTTTCGGTTGAGATATACCAGAAATTATCAATTTACGTAAAATATCCAAAAGATAACGGAAATTTAAAATTTCCGGAATACCAGAAATTTCAAAATCTTAAAATTTCCGCTATCTGTCCAGAATTTCCAAAAACATATAATTTCAATTTTTTCACACTGCAGTCAGCATAAATTGTTCGATAAAAAATTCATCACTTATAATAGATACATATTGTCCACAAAAGGTGTTCTACATACAAGGTTACATAACAAATTACGATGACTTATGAACTGCATCTTCCTGGTTCCTAATATGTCCTGCTGTAACACGGTGGGAGAACTGACTTTAGTTATGTTGCGGATAGCAAGAGTCGCCACCGACTTTTATTTTATCCAAAGGAAAGGCATAAAAGAACAGGAAAGACCTTTTAAAAGATTTTTGGGTCCGGGGGGTAAGTTATGTAAAGGGAAGGTGTTAGCACCCTTTACATCCATGGTTATCCATGGGCTCTTAGTTACTTAACTCACTTTAAAATGTTTTTGAAAATGTGAAGTGTGTGAATAGAATTTTCATAAGAGTTTGATAATGATCCATGTACGGATGCGTAAAAAACTTGTGTTTGAAAATTATTTGAAATTGTGAAGTGTTTGAAAAGTTTTTTAATAGTGAGCAAGTAACTATGAGGAACCTACCCTAAAGTTTAAGTCTTTCTGTTCTTGAATCCTTTAAATGGTAAGACTATCCCTATTATTAAGGAATAGGTAGTCATTACCTTGGATGTGTGGGACAGGTAAAGGTCATCTGTTTAATGTAGGCAACTGTGGGGTGTATTAAGCAATTTTGGAGGGACTGTCATCTTTATTCGAAAGGGACAAGATCATTATGAAGGCAACATTCGAAAAGGGACTTGATCTTTTATTGTTTAAGGGACTAGATGACTTTACTTTGAGGGACTTTTTGCTTTATACACCCTACTTGACCTTTTGATTAGGCAACAGTGAGAGGTATCCTTAAGGAAGTGAGATGGCGATCCAAGATCGACTTACGTGTGTGAGTGTACAATTTAATATTTTATCTTTAAATTAAGTGATCTAAATTAATTTTAAATAAACATACATGTTACACTCCCTATTTTTACTAACCATGGCATAAAATAAATAATTTGAACATTATAAAATATTACATCCAGGAGCAATTACAAAAATAATAAAGCAATTTAAAATAATAAGCAAAATAAATAAATAAATAAATAAGCAAAATAAATAAGTAATTATAATATGGTTAGTAGAAATAATAATAATTTAAAAAATAAATGGGGTTAGTAATAATCATATAAACATAATTAATAATAATAATAAGCAAAAATAAACAAAATTTAAAAATTAATAAGAAAATACAACAATCATATTATAAATTAAATCAATTATGAACATATTATGAGAAATAAATTATAATTATTAAATTTGCAATTTTTAGAAATTATTCACATGTCTAATTAATTATAAACAATTAGTGAATATTTTCATAAAAATAAATTAGACATTTTAATTTTTACACATATTTATATACAAAATTTTAAATTATAAACAATTTATGTATTTAATAAAAATTAGATTAACAATAATATTAAACAAAAATAGAAGAAAAAGAAATTAGATTTTTAGAAATTATTATGATTAAATTAGGGTTTGTAGAAAATTAGATTTTTAGGGTTTATAAAAATAAATTGAGTTTTATATAAAAAAAATATTAAAGGTTAAATATTAATCTAATTAATCAAATTATAATATATGCATATTAATAAAAGAAAACAATTTATTGTAAAAAACATATTATTTGAATTAAATTAAAATTATAATAATAAAGCAAATAGAAAACAAAAAGAAATAGAAAACTTACCTGACTGGGGTTTGAACCCAACATCTTTGGCTTGCAATCACTTAGGCCAGCAACACATACCACCAGGCTACCAGCGCGCGGGTGATAATGAGATGAGAAGAATTTGTTTTATGCCTTAAACCTGGAAATTAGAAAAAAAAAGGAAAAAAACAAAAGGCCTGGGGGGAATCGAACCCAGGACCTTGCAAGCAAACACACAAACACATTACCATTCCAGCTGGGAGAGCGCACCTGTACACATAACCACTTTAATTCATAATATATTATAACTTCTAATTATCTGGAAAAAACAACAAAAATGTGGTGAAGTCAGGATTCGAACTCCTGCCTATAAGCAACACACGCGCATAGCCTATCACTGGGACAAACACAAGTTTGTGATATAAAACAACAATTAATTCATAAAATATTATACGCAATATTTGAATTCTGGAAAACGCGCGCAGGGTCTTCATCTTCTTCATATTACCTGCGAATTTTAATACAATTTCTCCTGCGAATTTTCCTGGGTGTTCATGAACCAGAAACCCTAGGTTTTTGGATCATCACGCAAACAGCAAAATCAATACAAATTGATAGTCCAGATCAAACATACAGAGTTTATACATCACAATCATGTTTTTAAAAGTCATTTATCTTCACTAAATCATGAATTCCCAATTTGAGAACTCAAACCCTAACAATGGTGTCTTTCGGTTTAGGGCATATTTCTTCAATGTTTTTGTCCAGAATCCATCTAAACATCATGATAAACAAGATTAAACACACAAAAACGATTTACAATGGTTAAATAAATGAAATCGAAAAATCAAAGTAAGAGCAAGAAGATGCATTCGGGACATGCTATATGAGAGGCTTTGGATGCAAATAGGTATTGGTTTTGACTCAATGAGGTCCAAGGATCATTGTTATGTCCTCAAATTACCTTCTAATGCCTTGTATGTGAAAATCCGAATTTGAAGTTTGGTATGGTTTTTGAAAATTGGAACTTACACTTGGGGCTGGAAATTCGTGGCTTGTGATTAGGGTTGTCTCAAGTACTTATAGAGTGATGAATTTAGGTTAAAAAATTTGATCATTGTGTGAGAGATTTGATTGGAAAAGATTCAAAGAGATTATGCCTTAAAAATCAAATATCTTTGTATGAACACCTTCTATTTTAGGCAAATCAACATGATTCTCTTACCACTTTGATATCAATCACTTTTATGATTTTCTAGAAGCTTAATCCATTTTAAATCTTAGACTTTTATATTTTATTTTAATTTAAAATGATTTTTAATGAATTAAATCAAAATAAATAAAAATAAAATGATAAAAAATCTGATTTTTGTTGACTTGGGTCGTGCATGAGGTTATAGTATGGATTGGGTCATCATATGGCAAGCCCATTTAGAAGAAATTAGTTTTAGACCTCCATTTTCTTCATAAACCAACCAAAAATTTCCCAACTTTGCAAGGGCACACATCCTTCAATTTTAATGCTATGATGGTGTTCTTGGACATTTTGGAAAGCTTGAAGAGTCCTCTAACCAACCCCACTAGTTTCATGTCCATATCACTTACCATTCTCAAGTTATGCCCTTTTGAAGTTGTTGACTTTTTATTGACTTTCAAAAGGACCTATAATGTCTTAGCTCATACCTTCCAAATGAAGCATTTTTGGGCTTGGCTTGTGAGACACAAAGTTGTAGAGAATTCAATTTCCTTCAAAATGAGCTTTGGATGGATACTTGGTGATGAAGCATGTGAAAGTTATGGCTGGTCAAAGTTCAGTTGACTTTTACTAAGGAAACCCTAATTTAGAAACTCCTGATTCTTGATGATCTGAAATCTTCTTGATGAATCATGATCAACCTTTGATAAAATGATGAATTTTACTTCATATACTTGATGTTGGAAAAAAATCATGAAGTTTGACTTTGGTTTGACCACAGTTGACCTCTGTTTGACTTTTTAACTGCTTTGACTGATTTTGACTTATCTGATCACCTGACTGAGCAAACTTTTGAGAAAAGTCTTGAAACTTGTCATAGGGGTTCTTAAACACATATAAGATGTTATGAAGCTCACTTTAAGTCTTGGAAGTTCATTTAGCCTGATTAAAGTCAGAACCCTAGTTTTGGATGCACTGCTTAGGAGGTGCATTGTCTGAGGGAATTGTCAACTCTTCTGACTATTTGTGAACTTTGTGAACCTTGTGAACCATCATAAAATGTCTTGTGAACCTCATGGGAGATCTTGTGAACATTGTGAACCTTGTGAACCTCATAAAGTGACTTGTAGACTTCATGAACCTCATGAAAGGTCTTGTAAGCATTGTGAATCTTGTGAACCTTGTGAACCTCATAAAGTGACTTGTAGACTTCATGAACCTCATGAAAGGTCTTGTAAGCATTGTGAATCTTGTGAACCTTGTGAACCTCATAAAGTGAATTGTAGACTTCATGAACCTCATGAAAGGTCTTGTAAGCATTGTGAATCTTGTGAACCTTGTGAGCCTTCATAGCACACAAAGTCTTGTATTGTGAGGGCAAATTTTGGGGTGCAACAGCTGCCCCTGTTCAATTTTCTGAAACCTGAGGGGTTAGATTGGTATATTTGCCAGTCGTGACCTGGAAGGTTGAAGGGGATTGAACACAAAAGCCCAAAAATTTGCACTCACCGGTGCGTAAAGTGATACTGATGTTTGGTTGTATATGCTTGAGTGGGCTTAAAGATGCCACTTGGAGAAAAGTTCTTCAAATACATTTCTTGGAGGATAAAGCAGTCCAAAATATGGAGGTAAACTGATAACTTTCAGGAAGATAAACAACGTCCCGAGATAGTACCATGCTTTCAGGAGGATACAACAGTCCTGAGGTAATAATGTGCTTTCAGGAGAATAAAGCAGTCCTGAGGTAATAATATGCTTTCAGGAAGATAACAACGTCCTGAGGGAGTGATATGCTTTCAGGAGGATAACAACGTCCTGAGAGAGTGATATGCTTTCAGGAGTATAACAACGTCCTGAGGTAGGGGTGATAGCTTTCAGGAAGATAAACAACGTCCCGAGGAGATAATATGCTTTCAGGAGGATAACAACGTCCTGAGGTATAAGAAGCTTTCAGGAGGATAAAGCAGTCCTGAGGTATTGATAGCTTTCAGGAGGATAACAACGTCCTGAGGAGATAATATGCTTTCAGAAATATGAACAACGTTCTGAGGTATAAGAAGCTTTCAGGAGGATAAAGCATTCCTGAGGAAATGATAACTTTCAGGAGGATAAAGCAGTCCTGATAGTCACAAGTTGTTGATGAAGTCTGTCCGCTGGAGAATTAACCTGAAAACAAAGTAGCATTCTGTATGGTAATATTAGTTTATGTATTATGTATGCATGTATAATATGATGCACTTAAGTAATGTATTATGTATCTATGGATATGTATTGTTATGATATGATGTAAATGATGTATGTATGATATGATACTGCCTGAAGCATCTGGATATCCTCGTACAACAACTGCTGGCCAGGGAAAATAAATCTCGATTCGTTGTTGAAGAATATGAGGAACTCATTCTCGTCTTGTTTGATAATATATTATACATAACCTCCCGTGTGCTAGGGATAGCAAGGTATATATAACCTCCCGTATGTTGGGGATAGTAAGGCATATATAACCTTCTGTCTTCGTTTGATAGTAGGGTATACATAACCTCCCGTCTTCGTTCGTCGTACTCTTATTGGAAAGTAAATTCTCGAATATCGGTATGAGGATAAAAGAGATGGATATAAATTCCAGGGGAGATGTGACTTTATGAAGATGGATTTGCCCTACTGAGGGTTTGTAACTGTCTTGTAGAGATGAACCGGCGAAGCTTCATTGAAATCCTTCCCTCGTTCGTCCTTAGTAAATACTATTACTGCATTTTCATGCATTTCTGGTAAACATCAATATGCATTTCTGGTAAACATCAATCATATTCAAAAGCATACATACATTCAAACACAACCAATGGACGTTTCGCTTATGTAAATAGGGTAAAAGTAAATCTGGATTCAAAAATGGAATTTTATTCATATCAAGAAGTGACCTATACATGGGCCAGTTTGTTCAAGGAGACATAAACCCTAGTAAGAGGATTTTGTCATAAAGTTTTTACAAAACAAGGAGAATCAACTATGTGGGAAATAATCCTATTGAGTTTCAATTCTACTATTGCCATTATCTTCAAGTATCTCATCTTCTGCTGTTGAGACGGAAACGATTGGATTGAGTTTTATCTGTTCAAACTTGAGTAAGTAACACAACTGGTTGCAGTTTCATGGGTGATCCAAACGAGACATAGTCATACGCCTTAATCCCTAACTTTTGCCTGGATTGCCCTTTCAGGTTTTCAATCCACCGGGATACCCTTTTTTGCCCAAGCTGCCTTTTCAGGTTTTCAACTTGCCGGGTGTACATCTTTTTATATATATCCCTAATTTTTGCCCAAACCCTTTTGGTTTGCCGGGATGCCCTTATTTTTGCCTAGGCCAGTCAACCTAGCGAGTCTCTTTTCATGCGTAGTATTTTTTAACTATGTCTGCGTTTACAGGCTGCGGGAAGTCTTCACCATCCATAGTAGTAAGTATCATGGCACCTCCTGAAAATACTGTTTTGACCACAAATGGTCCTTCATATGTAGGAGTCCACTTGCCCCTAGGATCACCCTGTGGTAATATGATACGCTTGATTACCAAGTCATCAGCTTGATATACCTTTGGCTTAACCTTCTTGTTAAAAGCTTTGATCATTCGCTTCTGGTACATCTGGCCATGATAAACTGCTGCTAGCCTCTTCTCATCAATCAAATTTATCTGGTCAAGTCGAGTTTGAATCCACTCGTCTTCATCCAAGCCTGCATCCTTCATAATTCTTAAGGAGGGAATCTGAACTTCAATGGGTAGAACTGCTTCCATACCATATACTAAGGAGAATGGGGTTGCCCCTGTTGAAGTACGTATTGTAGTACGATAACCATGAAGAGCAAACGGTAACATCTCATGCCAATCCTTTTAAGTAACAGTCATCTTCTGTACAATCTTTTTGATGTTCTTATTAGCAGCTTCAACTGCCCCATTCATCTTTGGACGATACGGAGAAGAGTTGTGATGCTTAATCTTGAACTGCGTGCAGAGATCAGTAATCATAGTGTTGTTCAGATTAGAGTCATTGTCAGTAATAATCCTTTCAGGGATGCCATACCTACATATGAGATTATTCTTAATGAATCGAGCCACAACATTCTTAGTAACAGATGCAAATGAAGCTGCCTCTACCCACTTCGTGAAGTAATCAATAGCAACTAGGATGAAACGATGCCCATTAGAAGCAGTAGGCTTGATCTCACCAATCATATCAATGCCCCACATAGCAAAAGGCCAAGGAGCAGTCAACACATTCAATGGTGATGGAGGTACATGGACTTTATCAGCATATATTTGACATTTGTGACACGTTCTGGAGTGTTGATAGCAATCAGCTTCCATAGTAGACCAATAGTAACCTGCTCTCAATATCTTCTTTGCCATAGTATGTCCACTAGAGTGAGTGCCAAAGATCCCATCATGCATATATTCCATAATCTCAATTGCTTCCTTCTTATCCACACAACGAAGCATAGTTGAATCATGATTGCGCTTGTACAAAATGCCATTACTCAAAAAGAACTTAGCAGAAAACCTTCTCAGAAACTTCATATCTTTGACAGATGCCCCTTCAGGGAACTCCTGAGCTTCAAGATATCTTTTTACTTCATAAAACCAAGGTTTCTCCTCTGCCCCTTCAGTGTCAATCTCATTGCAGTATGCAGGCTTCTCAAATCTATCAATAGTAATCTTGGGAGCTTCATCATCCCAACTGATCTCAAACATGGATGCCATGGTGGCCAAAGCATCTGCCAACTGGTTCTCTCTTCGTGGAATATGTCCAAAGGTAATCTCTTTGAAATGCGGGATCAAAGACAACACATGTTCTCTGTAAGGAATGAAGTTATCATGCTTGGTATCCCAAACTCCTTTAATCTGACTTACTACCAGGGCTGAATCTCCATACACATCAAGGCACTGAATCTTCATATCAATAGCAGCTTTAATACCCAGGATACATGCCTCATACTCAGCCATGTTATTGGTACAATAGAAACAAAGTCTGGCAGTAATCGGGGTATGACAACCTTCAGGGGAACTAATCACAACACCAACACCATTACCAAGTGCATTGGAAGCACCATCAAAAACCATAGTCCATCGGGATCCTTGTTCAGGTCCGTCATATTGTCCAGGTTCTTTGGTAATAATCATAATATCTTCATCAGGGAACTCAAAACTCATTGACTGATAATCATCCACTGCTTGATGAGCCAAATGATCAGCCACAACACTTCCTTTGATGGCCTTCTGAGTAGTATACTGTATGTCATATTCTGTCAATATCATTTGCCATCTTGCAATTCTTCCGGAGAGAGCAGGTTTCTCAAATATGTACTTGATTGGATCCATCTTGGAAATCAGCAAGGTAGTATGGGTCAACATATACTATCTTAGTCGGCGAGCAGCCCATGCCAAAGTGCAGCAAGTTTTCTCGAGCAGTGAATATCTTGTTTCACAGTCGGTAAACTTTTTGCTAAGGTAGTATATTGCCTGCTCTTTTCGACCAGACTCGTCATGTTGCCCCAATACACACCCCATTGAGTTGTCTAACACTGTTAAGTACATAATCAAGGGTCTTCCATCAACTGGTGGCATCAAAATTGGTGGTTCTAGTAGATATCTCTTGATTTCATCAAAGGCAGTCTGGCATTTGTAACACCCTAATTTTTGCCCTAAGGTCGTTTCGCATATCATCTGCATTTTACATATCAAACAAGATCGCACTAGCTTTCGAGTTTCTCCTCAGATCGGGTCTATGCTTCGCAGGGGATCACCATTATTTTTACTGTTTTATATTTGTTTATATTTACTGATCACTAACCAAAATACAAAAAAAATATGTTGCAGTGTTCTTTCTTCTTCTCTGTGTTGCAGGATTTCAAAGACGAGACAGTAATTCCATTCAGATGCGTTTGTTCAGTCATGAAGCGATTTCAGATGGATGTTTGACCTAATCTGGTCAAACTATTAAAAGATTGTGTTCACTTCCAGTTGTGTGTGACAGTAACTCATTCATCAGGCAATGCGTTTTCAAAGTATAAGTTGGATTGTGTGACAGTTGTTTCTTGTGCGAAGTTTGGTTTGTTCATCAATTATCAGGCAGTTGTTCTGTGCGAAGTTTGGTGTGAATCTCCAGTGTTTTATCAGTTCATTGTTTCATCAATTCATCAACGATTCATCTGAGGATTTATTTTCCTCAGTTTGGTTTCGAATCATCAGAGCATGAATAAGACAGTTTTCAGATGACAGTTGGCAAGTTGCAATTTATTTGGGCTGTTCATTGGGCTTGTGTTGGATGTGTTCAGAGGCTTGTGCAAGAAAATCAGGATTTGTTGTGGGCTTGAAAATTATCACCTCATATCCATTTATCCACCTGTACACACTTTTCAATGACCATTTTTCATTATTCATTCTTTTCGTTTTGTTTTACTCAATCACATTATTCAGATATTGTCCATCAGTAATGTTCCATTTAAATCATTTCTTTTTATTTTCAATTTTAACCATTACCCATTTTTCTATTCTTTTTTCTGTCATATCCATTTTCTTATCCGTTTTACCTACAACCATCCATATTTCGATTTTTTTTGTCATCCGATTTACCTCGATTATTCTCATTTCTATTCACTTATATTCAATTCATATTTCCCATCCAAATTCCAATTTCATTTTCTTTCACCCATTTACATATTATTTTTCTAACTACATTGTTTTTAATTCATTATCCAAACTTTATTTCGTCCATTTACATATGTCATTTTTTTCTATATACTACTTTTATCCATTACATTTTTTTTTCCTAAAGTCCATTCATAAAAAAAATATATCATATTACATCTCCAAAATTAAATACCAAAATACAAGAAAAAAGCTTTTCATCTAGGCCTTATCCCACATCCTGCCTCACAATCCATTAATCCTCACACCAAGCCTTGTTCACACAACTTGCAAGCCCAATGTTGCACAACCCACAAGCATTTCATGCGCCAGCCATATGCCAAGCAGAACTCCCATCAGCAAAAATATCATTTCAAGCTACATCACAAGCAACTCCCATCATGTTTCTCACGCCTGGCCCACTTGCACTTGGCTTTCCTTCAATCACCTGCCAGCATCACGTGCAAATACTTCATGCCAGCCATCCGTACCGTTAGCCAGCACTAGTCAAGCCGTACAAAAACAGCAAGCAACCAACATGCCAAGCCGCCTGCACGCAAGACATCCGTACAAGCCTCAGCTTCTCCCAGCCTCAACAAATATTCCCACGCATTAGCTCCACACTCTTCCCCCAGCTTCACGCTAACTCCTTCCTGCCATAACAAAATTCTAAAGCCAGCATTTCCATGTACCGTACCGCATCACAAACGGCTAATCCACAAACAATTTCAGCTTAGCCAAGCTCTCAAACAGCTCACGTGCAACGAAAACACAAGCCTCATAGTGCAGGCCCATTTCAACTTCATCAAGCTACAAACGTCAAACAGTCCCGGCCCAGTTCACGCAACAGCAGGCCCAGCTTCATCCTCACGTACATCCCGCGTCAAGCCGCAAAGCCGAATCTGTCACGAGCAAAGTACCAACACCTGAAATTCCAAAATCAAAACGCAAATGATAAAGCAACGAAACGCAGAATCAAAATGAAAACGAGAACAAGAATACCGTGACCCTTTCAAAAACGCGTTTAATCTTTCCAAAACGGCATCAATCTTCCTCTTCTTCTTCTATAAAAGCAATCCCATTCTCACTTCAAAATCAAGCTTCAATAGCACCCTAAACCTCTGCCAAAATCAAAACCAATCTTCAAAATCCGAAATCCCTAAATCTCTTTCCATCTTCATTCTTCTATTAACCTCAAAATCCATTTCAAGCTTCAAATCCCTAGTTCTCTCTTCACCCCCAAATCATTTTAGAACTGAAATTGAATCAATTTGAAAGAGAAGTTTTGTTTGGTGAGTCTGAAAGAAGAAGAAGGACTCGAAACAAGAAGAAGAAGGAGAAGCTGTTTTCGGTTTCGGTTGATTGTTGAGGGTGAGATTTCCGCCGTAGTTCCCCTGTTTCTCTGTGTCGCGTGTTGTTGAGAGAGAAGAAGGAGAAGATTCAATTCTTCTTTCTTTTAATTTTCCTTTTGTCTTGTTTTTTTTTAATTTATTTTAATAATTAAAAAATATAAGTATGATGGATTCATTTGGATCCGATCTGCATCCCATAACCCGTGGACTATCCACCATCCCCATTTTTTTTTTTTGTTTTCTTCTTTTCTTATTTCTTTTTATTTGCTTTGCATAAAAATGATTTTTGTTATTAGAAAGAATTTTATAAAAAAGCATCTTAGGTTATATTTTGAAAAATATTTTTAGAATATGTTTTGAAAATACTTTAGAAAATTATTTTAGGAAAATTATCTTTAAAAAAAGGATGTTTAGAAAAGACTTGAGAAAAGAATTTAAAAATATTTTCTATTTCTTTTTGGATCCATTATTCTTCATCTTTTTTTAATTTTGGTCGATGACAATCTTCCGATTCGGGATTGTTGATTTCCGGATTAGTTTAATCTTCATTATTTCAAATCTATGGATGAATGATCATTTGGATCATTCTCCATACTTTGAGATCGTGATAGGTTGCTTTTCGAGAAAACTCAACGATAATCTCGATTAAGATTAGACCTTCCTTTTTCTTTTAGTGTGGCATGTTTTCGGAGAACGATTCATTATATCGTTTCTCTAACATGTATTAACACGAATATTTTCCACTTTAATTAGTGGTGGTCGACCTCATTTGTAGGGTAATTACTTCGTAAATTACTCGGCGATTGCTTAACATAGACCTAAAGTTGTCCCGATTCGATTAAAGATCCACTTGGATTCGGTTGCCTCAATTTTATTTTCCTTGTTGTGGTTGTGCTTGATTAAGTTCATCATACCACCTTATATTGTAAATAATATAATAATGTGAATATAATTGTTTAAGTTTAATCTCTTGCACCTGATCCTTTTATTTTAATCTCTTGCTCCCTTATCTCCTTATTATATTTTGCCATATTATATCATATATCATTGTTTATATTCATATTGTGCTTGTTTATATTCATATTGTGCTTGTTTTTATTTTTGTCCATTTGGATATTAAAACACTTAATAAAGGATTAAACTCTTAAAAAACTTGTGACTTATAATTGTGGACTATGGTTACTATCCCTTTGCTTTTGGAGATTGGACTTAGACTCCTAGGATTTCCCTTTGCTCAAGTTGGAGTGGGTTAGAAACCTTGGCCTCGAATTATGTCATTAACTTTTGAAGAGGAAATTCCGACCTTTGAAGATTTGTACATATTGGTTTTGGTAAATTCTTTCCTTAGCTTTTTAATTCAAGCATTAGGACTAGTCTCTTCATCTCCTCCCCATTCTTTAATTTTCAAAACCTTCTCGTTTTCTAAACTTCAAACATTTTCATAAACAAACCTTGATTTAGGTCAAGCGATTTTTAACCTTTTCCTTTTATTTTCTTAACCAAATATTAATTCATGTAAATATCTCAAAAACCTTTTTGTACATACTTTAAAAAATGCAAACCCACTCACTTGTTTTGTGCTTTGTGCACCTTTTCTTTTTTTTTTACATGTTTAGATATGATTCATCCCTTTTAGCGGAATTATTCGCTAAGGGATGACGACTTATCTTTACATCTTAAAATCAAGTCAACCCACTTATTCTTTTCAAACTTTGTACCACGAACTACGAGGTTTTGATCTCGCATTGCACTTTGTGGGTACGTAGGCATAAGGCGTTAAAACCTTATCAAACACAAAATCATTAAAAAATATTCTTCTTCTCGTCTCTTCCATCATTTTAAACAAACCAATTTCAGACCAAAAAGCAATAAGTATTTCAAAGGGCTCCCGTGGAGTACCACGGATGAGTCGGCTGCCTAAAACCTTCTCGGTTCATAACCAATCCCCTTACCCAATCTCTGTTTATTTCTTTTAGCTTTTGCTTTTAGAATCCTAGGTTTTTATTCGTTCTTTTACCTTTTTCCTTTCGGAAATAAAGAAAAGCGCGGTGGCGACTCTGTGTTAATCGAGTTAAGTTAATCAATAGCTTACACTCACGATTTTACCGCTACAGAAAAGTGGCGACTCTGCTGGGGAGTAATCTCTAAGCGGATTCAGCCTACTTTGACTTATTTATTGCTTTGGTTTGAATTGTTTGTTATTTGTTTGTTCTGTTTCGGTTCTGGTGATCCTCTGTGTGAGATAGATTCTAACCCGGATCTGAGTGACACTTATGATAGGACGGCGATATTCGAAGCGATATGTGATGGAGTAGTCCAAAGCAATATCAATTTGATAATCTCCACTCGGTTAGGCTCTCTTGGACTATCAATGTCATGACGAGTAATCGTACGTGGCATTATTTTCCGACCTTGAGCTGATCATACTGAGGACCTTAGAACCCTTAACCCATCTAAGCCAATTTAGGAACGTAGTGCGGAAGCTGTCTGGATGTAAATCTAAGGCGGTTGTCACGCGATACTACACTCGGACGAGGTCTATTTTAAGAATGTTATCGGTTGGGGAGTAATCCAACGTACCGATGATATTCTAAAGATGACTGATAACTCCGGGCACCTCTGTTAGCACCCTTTTGGTTTCTTGCAGGTACAATGAAGACAAACCTTAGTACATGCCTGTGTGGGTTGGTTCTTATCCCTTGACTCCATGCTCGTGACTCGGAACCTAAGCCCGTGTGCCTTGTGTGATCTTGTTTGTGATTGTTGCATCTACATATTCATCATGATCATCATCACAACCATTTTTCAAGGAAGACAATTCTGATTATTGTAAATATTGGAAAGAATAAATATTCTTTTTTGTCAAGATTTTTTCATGATAATATTCTCGATGTTGACCATGTTTGCAATAATCGATTTGTTTTTCTTAAAATGGAAGTGAATTTTTCATATCATTGCATCCTCGCATATTCTTGTGTTCATCCGAGTTGTGTGGGAACTCATCCCGGTTGTTTCTTTCCTCAGTTGTCTGTTGATCCGTCAAGCTGACTCCTCACCACAGATACGGTACTAGAGTTGCTAACAGATTGAGAGTTATTAGATTGAGAATGGAAAATCAAGCCCAACATAACAAGAAAGTTAGGGAAGACCTTGATGAGTTGAAAAGCAATGTGAGTCAGATCATGGAGATGCTACAGGCTTTGAGCATCCGGGAAACTCAACCTCAGAGGATTGTCATGCCTCAAGTCAATGTTTCTGTTGGTGAAACAAGTGTTGTTGGGATGACTCGTCGCAGACAACAACACCATGAACAATCATACCCTACTGCAGTTGCTCTGATGATCAATGGTCCATCTATTCAAAGGAATGTTGGCCAGAACCATAATCGTAATTCTAGGAACTCGTCCACCACCTCCGGTTCCAGAGACTATTCCATGGTGGTATAAGCCAGAAGCTCGTTGTGCTTTTCATCAAGGTGCCCCGGGGCATGATGTTGAGAACTGTTACCCGCTGAAGTTTGAAGTACAGAAATTGATGAGGAACAATGTTCTGTATTTCAATGATGTTAATCCTAATGTGCAGAAGAATCTGTTGCCGAAGCATGGTAATGTGTCTGTGAACATGGTTGATGGTTGTCCTGGTAATGCGTCTGATGAAGACGAAGAAATGATTGATTTCATTACACATGGAAAGATTTGCCAGAACCAGAATCGTAATGCTAGGAGTAGGCCAAACTTTGATCCTATTCCGATGACTTATGCAGAGTTGTATCCTTACTTGGTCCAGAATGATTGGATTACTACTAGGCCTGCGTCTCCTGTTCCAAATCCTCTTCCGGTTGGTTATAGATCAGATCTTCGTTGTGAGTTTCATCAAGGTGGAACTGGTCATGACCTAGAACACTGTTTTGCATTGAAGGCTAAAGTAAGAGAGCTTGTTAGAAATGGGATGATCACTTTTGAGGACACTAACCCTTTTCCGAATCATGAGAAATGAATCTTCTAGAGGAATTCAACTGTCAGATTTTCTTCAAGGCCAGAATCTCAGACGAGACAGCTCATCCTTTGTCGCTGATGGATCATTAGGCCATTGTTTCTTTATGCTTGCAATTTTTTCTTCAATCATATTAAGTTGTTTGCTTTTAAGCTTGTTTGTACTTTCATGTTGGTTTTAATGAAATGAGCATTGCTTTGTTTTGATTTCATTTACTATTTGCATCTTTATGCTTTACATTTCAAGTTCATTTATCTTGTCTCAAGCTTTCATAATGATTGGAGGGAGGATGATGAAAACGAGATACCCATAATTGTTGTTAGTATGCTTTCAATTGAGACTTGGTTGATGATATACAGGCGTTGTTTTAAATCCCAAACACTGGAGAAATAAGGAAGTTAATCCTTTGTCAACCCTTTTTGAGCCTTGAAGTTGGAGTTTCTTTCTATTCGAAAAAACCCTTAATTTTAACCCGGGGATGGGTAGTTCTCAATTAATTCGAATGTGCATTCAAGTACAAGAGAATAATTCAAGACACCTTTCAACAAAGGTTGCAATATCAAGTTTTCCTTCACACATATCAAAGTGGTGTTGAAGATGTTTCTCATTTCAAAAGCCAATGATGATTCGTCGTAATCATTAAGCCATGCAGTCATTATCTTTCAAAATAAAAAATGATAGTGAAAAATTATTTTAAAAAAATCAAAGCCCGCTAAGTCAAAACCTATGAAGGAGACTTAGGCAAAAAAACTGGGGCATCCAGCTGGCTGTAAGTTGAAATGACGCAGTTCAGGCAAAAATTAGGGATAATAAAAAGAAAGATTTACCAAGAGGTCATCAAAATCCTCAGCAAAAATAAGTTGAGTTGACCAAAGTCCTCACTAGAAATAACAAAAGGAAAGATGTGACTGTTATCTCAAAATCCTTTGGCTTATGAACCATCTTCATCTGTGCAATCCTAAATGTCCGGGAACTTGAATACATAGGCTGAATTAATTGAATGTAGGACTGAAGTTCATCACGAAAAGGGGTTGGGTATAAATAAACTTTGAGCCTATATCTTTTGATTCATAAACCGTGAACCAGACCACGTTACAACCTTCAAAAGTCCTAATTGAATTCAGGTTTCTTTTGAAAAGCATACTATAACGAGGTTGTGTAAACTGACTCCCAAGTTCTTTACCAATCATTTGTTTTCTTACCTTTGCTTTATCTTTAATGTTGTCTCAACCGCCGGGTTTTCACAATGTTTTTAATTACTTTACATCAATAAATTTCATTCCAAAAATGATTCTTGATTTCAAACTCTGCATTGAACTTTGCATTAAAATCACCAGGTTTGTACAAACATTTTTTATTTTTGCAAATAAACTTTCCTCATCAAGGAATTTTCAAACAGTTGAGAAACTTGGTCGGTGATCTTATCAGGGGCAATTTCTCCTCAGGTCCTATGGATCAAGAGTTGTTGATCAGTGCAAGTTATTCTCAGATATGGTTAGTCAGAAGATTCTCTGCAAGATTCATTTCTGGGTTATTTTCTCAACAATCATTTCAAGAACTGAAGCCATGATCAGTTTATTCTCTCAACAGTTATTCTAAAGATCTGAGTATTTTCTCCGGAAACAATCAAGAATTGAATCCATTATCAGTTTATCTTTATCAGTCATTGAACTTGGGGCAACTTTCTTCAAGATTCTCCAAGCAACTTTGCATGATTTCTCTCAAAAGATTTTCAACTTGATGCAATTTACTGGTGGGACAGAGATTTGTTCAGCAGTAGCATTTCTAATTTCCGAGCAGACTGGCATGAGATGTTCCCTTTTGCTTTGCATGGGTATCGTACATCTGTCCGCACTTCAACAGGGGCAACCCCTTTCTCACTTGTTTATGGTACAGAAGCAGTGCTCCCCGTCGAAGTTGAGATCCCATCAATGAGAGTTCTGATGGAAGCCAAGTTGACTGAGGCTGAATGGTGTCAGAGTAGATTTGACCAGTTGAATTTGATTGAAAAAAAGAGAATAAAAGCTTTGTATCATGGTCGGTTGTACCAGCAAAGAATGAAGAAAGCTTTTGACAAGAAGGTCAAACCTCGTGTATTCAGAGAAGGCGACCTCGTGCTCAAAAAGATTCAGTCTTTCCTTAAAGATTCTCGGGGCAAGTGGACTCCGAACTATGATGGCCCATATGTTGTTAAGCAAGCCTTTTCTGGCGGTTCATTAATTCTTGCAACTATGGATGGTGAGGAGATCACTTGCCCTGTGAATGCGGATGCAGTCAAGAAATACTTCGCCTAAAAAATAAAAGAACAGCTCGCTAAGTTGAAAACCCGAAAGGGAGGCTTAGGCAAAAATGAGCGTCTCGGTGGATTGAAAACCCGAAAGGGTGGTCCAGGCAAAAATTAGAGACAAAAACAGAAATAATTATCCCAGTAGATTGAAAACCCGAAAGGGAAATCTAGGCAAAAGTTAGGGATCATGGCAAGTAACTGCGTCGACAGACTGAATCGCTTGCAGTAACCGAGAATTTCAGATTCTATCATTCAGAAGAATTATTCATCAAAGTTTCTTATTCACTTATCCTTGACTGAAGTTTTGGACACAGTGGAGTTCAAAGTTGATAGGGAGAATATTGATCATTGTATCTCAATGTAGCCCTTTCCATGTATTTACCATTTTTCAAACTTGTAATGATCCATGGAGTCACGCCATTTGCTGTGAATTTAATCTTTGAAGATTTCAAAAACATTTTTCTTTTGATATCTGAAAAAATAAAGGATGTCAGCAGTGATTCCAGGAATAGTAAAGTCTGGATGTGTGTAACTTGTCTCTCCCAAAGCAGGGTTTGATTCGGTTGTGTCCATGTGAAGTTCCTGGATAGTCTTGATCAGGTTGATGTTAATGATGTTTTGTTCCCCAACCATGATGTTGAATGGAGATTGTATGTATTCCCCAGAAGAGTTGTTGGAAGGGATGTTCAGAATCCCTAGCTGAGTGTTGATCTTTTCCGCAGCATGTTATCTTTGAATTGAGAAGTATTGGGAATCCCCAGCTGAGCTCATGTTCTTCAGTTTGATTGTTTGCATCCTTGAATATAGAAGTATTGATATAACAGTCAGTTTAGAGGCTTTCTTTTACCCTATGTTGGGTACTGATTTAAAATCCCTCATAACTGTGTTTTGGCTATGATGTTAACTTCTTGATATCCCCATATGGATCTCCAGTAAGTCTGCATGTGTTGATTTCCAACAGGTTCCTATGTGATTTTTAGCAAGTCTGGCACTCTATCCCCGGGTGGAGCAGGAGTTGTATGACAGTTATTCCTCGTGAAGTTTGATTTTTATCAAGAATATTTCCATCCTCAGCAGATTATTGCAGATTATTACCTTTCCTCAGCAGGATGATTTTCCTAGCAGATGCTTTATTACCATGATTTGAGCCTTGTAGCAGGATTTTATTCCTTTGATGGCTTATGATATTCCCCTGCAGATTTCAAGTTGAATCTCCAGCAGGTTTCCCTGCATTGTTGCCTTGGGATTAGCCGAGTATCCGGTTGTTGTGGTGTTTATGTCACCTGTTTCTTATCTTTATGTCTGTTTTGTCAGCATATTCATAAACATATTCATACGCATAAGTATAGCATTGCTTTCTTGCATTCTTGCGTTTATCATTGTTATCTGCTCTTTGGTGTGGATTTTCCCCACAGAGTGTGTGTGTCGTATTCCTCTCAAGTTTAGAGTGTCGACCTTTTAAGCAGAAAGAGTTAATCCTTTCTAATTCCCCACTGAGTTTGTCGTGGATGATGTTGATTCAGTTTCCTCCCCAGTTCATTATCTGGATGGAATTTTCCCCAGTTGAGATATTTCCTCCTCGGGATGAGTCTTGTTTGACCGTTTCTTTCCAATTTGTTCTTGGATTGAATTTTGGTCCCCTTTTGTGGATATCATTTGCTTTGGAATTAAGCTATCACTGTTTGATAGTGGGCAATATTTTCTCCAGCTTGAGTATATTATGTTGGAATTAAGCTATCAGTAATCGATAGTGGGTAATATTACCAAATTGATCAAGTTCTTTTACTTGTACTCCTACCCAGTAAATTCGGTAGTCGAGATTTCTGCCTCTTACCCAGTAAAAAGGTAATAGAGTTTGTTATTCTTTGATTTAGCTCCTACCCAGTAAATCAGGTAGTCGAGAATTTGTTCTACCCAGTAAATCCGATAGTCAAATTATTTTCCTCTTACCCAATAAAAAGGTAATAGAGTTTGTTATTATTTGATTTAGCTCCTACCCAGTAAATCCGGTAGTCGAGAATTGTTCTACCCAGTAAATCCGGTAGTCAAGTTATTTTCCTCTTACCCAGTAAAAAGGTAATAGAATCAGATATTTTCATCTACCCAGTAAAAAGGTAATCTGATTGAGTTTCTACCCAGTAAATCCGGTAGCCGATATTTCTTCTTCTTACCCAGTAAAAAGGTAATAGAAGTTTGTTTCTCTTTGATTGAGTTCCTACCCAGTAAATCAGGTAGTGGATCATGCTCCTATCCAGTAAATCGATAGTCGAGTCCTTTTTTGTTCTACCCAGTAAATCCGGTAGTCAAGTAATTTTCTTACCCAGTAAAAAGGTAATGTAATCAAATATTTTCATATTACCCAGTAAAAAGGTAATCTGATGGACTCTCTACCCAGTAAATCAGGTAGCTGAGAATATTTCTTACCCAGTAAAAAGGTAATAAAAATCTGTTTCCATTTGATTGAGTTCCTACCCAGTAAATTTGGTAGTTGACCATACTCCTATCCAGTAAATTGATAGTCGAGTCCTTTTATATCTCCTATCCAGTAAATCGATAGTCGAGTCCTTTATATGCTACTACCAAGTAAATCAGGTAGTTGAGATTTTGTTGCCCAGTAAAAAGGTAGTTGAGGAGATCCCTCCGTATTTTGCTCCTATCCAGTAAATTGATAGTCGAGTCTGTTATATTTCCTACCCAGTAAATCAGGTAGTTGATGATTTCCTTTCCAACACAGTATTTCTCCATTTCTGGATTCAAATACGGCGTGTGATTGATATTTCTGGCAGGGTGTTTATCTTTCCTCGGTTTAATTTTGTTCCCTGATTATTTCATATCTTTTCCCAAGTGGAGTCTGTTATCCAGTGATTTATTTTCCTGGTAACTCGTTCGTTGTCTGTTGTTTCCCCAGCGGGATTTTCTTCTGTGTCCCCAAGTTTTTGCTTTTCTCTGGTGGTCATTATTATTTCCCACAAAGATCTTAGGCTTGCATATCATATTCATATCATATCATTGTTCTCTTAGGACAAAAATTGGGTTTTCTGTATTTAAGTCTCTCCCATCTTGTAGAGACGAAGATGTCAATCTTCATATCTCCGGATTGAAGAAACTTAAATATGGGCAGCTGTAACACCCTAATTTTTGCCCTAAGGTCGTTTCGCATATCATCTGCATTTTACATATCAAACAAGATCGCACTAGCTTTCGAGTTTCTCCTCAGATCGGGTCTATGCTTCGCAGGGGATCACCATTATTTTTACTGTTTTATATTTGTTTATATTTACTGATCACTAACCAAAATACAAAAAAAATATGTTGCAGTGTTCTTTCTTCTTCTCTGTGTTGCAGGATTTCAAAGACGAGACAGTAATTCCATTCAGATGCGTTTGTTCAGTCATGAAGCGATTTCAGATGGATGTTTGACCTAATCTGGTCAAACTATTAAAAGATTGTGTTCACTTCCAGTTGTGTGTGCCAGTAACTCATTCATCAGGCAATGCGTTTTCAAAGTATAAGTTGGATTGTGTGACAGTTGTTTCTTGTGCGAAGTTTGGTTTGTTCATCAATTATCAGGCAGTTGTTCTGTGCGAAGTTTGGTGTGAATCTCCAGTGTTTTATCAGTTCATTGTTTCATCAATTCATCAACGATTCATCTGAGGATTTATTTTCCTCAGTTTGGTTTCGAATCATCAGAGCATGAATAAGACAGTTTTCAGATGACAGTTGGCAAGTTGCAATTTATTTGGGCTGTTCATTGGGCTTGTGTTGGATGTGTTCAGAGGCTTGTGCAAGAAAATCAGGATTTGTTGTGGGCTTGAAAATTATCACCTCATATCCATTTATCCACCTGTACACACTTTTCAATGACCATTTTTCATTATTCATTCTTTTCGTTTTGTTTTACTCAATCACATTATTCAGATATTGTCCATCAGTAATGTTCCATTTAAATCATTTCTTTTTATTTTCAATTTTAACCATTACCCATTTTTCTATTCTTTTTTCTGTCATATCCATTTTCTTATCCGTTTAACCTACAACCATCCATATTTCGATTTTTTTTGTCATCCGATTTACCTCGATTATTCTCATTTCTATTCACTTATATTCAATTCATATTTCCCATCCAAATTCCAATTTCATTTTCTTTCACCCATTTACATATTATTTTTCTAACTACATTGTTTTTAATTCATTATCCAAACTTTATTTCGTCCATTTACATATGTCATTTTTTTTTATATACTACTTTTATCCATTACATTTTTTTTCCTAAAGTCCATTCATAAAAAAAATATATCATATTACATCTCCAAAATTAAATACCAAAATACAAGAAAAAAGCTTTTCATCTAGGCCTTATCCCACATCCTGCCTCACAATCCATTAATCCTCACACCAAGCCTTGTTCACACAACTTGCAAGCCCAATGTTGCACAACCCACAAGCATTTCATGCGCCAGCCATATGCCAAACAGAACTCCCATCAGCAAAAATATCATTTCAAGCTACATCACAAGCAACTCCCATCATGTTTCTCACGCCTGGCCCACTTGCACTTGGCTTTCCTTCAATCACCTGCCAGCATCACGTGCAAATACTTCATGCCAGCCATCCGTACCGTTAGCCAGCACTAGTCAAGCCGTACAAAAACAGCAAGCAACCAACATGCCAAGCCGCCTGCGCGCAAGGCATCCGTACAAGCCTCAGCTTCTCCCAGCCTCAACAAATATTCCCACGCATTAGCTCCACACTCTTCCCCCAGCTTCACTCTAACTCCTTCCTGCCATAACAAAATTCTAAAGCCAGCATTTCCATGTACCGTACCGCATCACAAACGGCTAATCCACAAACAATTTCAGCTTAGCCAAGCTCTCAAACAGCTCACGTGCAACGAAAACACAAGCCTCATAGTGCAGGCCCATTTCAACTTCATCAAGCTACAAACGTCAAACAGTCCCGGCCCAGTTCACGCAACAGCAGGCCCAGCTTCATCCTCACGTACATCCCGCGTCAAGCCACAAAGCCGAATCTGTCACGAGCAAAGTACCAACACCTGAAATTCCAAAATCAAAACGCAAATGATAAAGCAACGAAACGCAGAATCAAAATGAAAACGAGAACAAGAATACCGTGACCCTTTCAAAAACGCGTTTAATCTTTCCAAAACGGCATCAATCTTCCTCTTCTTCTTCTATAAAAGCAATCCCATTCTCACTTCAAAATCAAGCTTCAATAGCACCCTAAACCTCTGCCAAAATCAAAACCAATCTTCAAAATCCGAAATCCCTAAATCTCTTTCCATCTTCATTCTTCTATTAATCTCAAAATCCATTTCAAGCTTCAAATCCCTAGTTCTCTCTTCACCCCCAAATCATTTTAGAACTGAAATTGAATCAATTTGAAAGAGAAGTTTTGTTTGGTGAGTCTGAAAGAAGAAGAAGGACTCGAAACAAGAAGAAGGAGAAGCTGTTTTCGGTTTCGGTTGATTGTTGAGGGTGAGATTTCCGCCGTAGTTCCCCTGTTTCTCTGTGTCGCGTGTTGTTGAGAGAGAAGAAGGAGAAGATTCAATTCTTCTTTCTTTTAATTTTCCTTTTGTCTTGTTTTTTTTTTAATTTATTTTAATAATTAAAAAATATAAGTATGATGGATTCATTTGGATCCGATCTGCATCCCATAACCCGTGGACTATCCACCATCCCCATTTTTTTTTTTTTTTGTTTTCTTCTTTTCTTATTTCTTTTTATTTGCTTTGCATAAAAATGATTTTTGTTATTAGAAAGAATTTTATAAAAAAGCATCTTAGGTTATATTTTGAAAAATATTTTTAGAATATGTTTTGAAAATACTTTAGAAAATTATTTTAGGAAAATTATCTTTAAAAAAAGGATGTTTAGAAAAGACTTGAGAAAAGAATTTAAAAATATTTTCTATTTCTTTTTGGATCCATTATTCTTCATCTTTTTTTAATTTTGGTCGATGACAATCTTCCGATTCGGGATTGTTGATTTCCGGATTAGTTTAATCTTCATTATTTCAAATCTATGGATGAATGATCATTTGGATCATTCTCCATACTTTGAGATCGTGATAGGTTGCTTTTCGAGAAAACTCAACGATAATCTCGATTAAGATTAGACCTTCCTTTTTCTTTTAGTGTGACATGTTTTCGGAGAACGATTCATTATATCGTTTCTCTAACATGTATTAACACGAATATTTTCCACTTTAATTAGTGGTGGCCGACCTCATTTGTAGGGTAATTACTTCGTAAATTACTCGGCGATTGCTTAACATAGACCTAAAGTTGTCCCGATTCGATTAAAGATCCACTTGGATTCGGTTGCCTCAATTTTATTTTCCTTGTTGTGGTTGTGCTTGATTAAGTTCATCATACCACCTTATATTGTAAATAATATAATAATGTGAATATAATTGTTTAAGTTTAATCTCTTGCACCTGATCCTTTTATTTTAATCTCTTGCTCCCTTATCTCCTTATTATATTTTGCCATATTATATCATATATCATTGTTTATATTTATATTGTGCTTGTTTATATTCATATTGTGCTTGTTTTTATTTTTGTCCATTTGGATATTAAAACACTTAATAAAGTATTAAACTCTTAAAAAACTTGTGACTTATAATTGTGGACTATGGTTACTATCCCTTTGCTTTTGGAGATTGGACTTAGACTCCTAGGATTTCCCTTTGCTCAAGTTGGAGTGGGTTAGAAACCTTGGCCTCGAATTATGTCATTAACTTTTGAAGAGGAAATTCCGACCTTTGAAGATTTGTACATATTGGTTTTGGTAAATTCTTTCCTTAGCTTTTTAATTCAAGCATTAGGACTAGTCTCTTCATCTCCTCCCCATTCTTTAATTTTCAAAACTTCTTCCTATTTCAAAACCTTCTCGTTTTCTAAACTTCAAACATTTTCATAAACAAACCTTGATTTAGGTCAAGCGATTTTTAACCTTTTCCTTTTATTTTCTTAACCAAATATTAATTCATGTAAATATCTCAAAAACCTTTTTGTACATACTTTAAAAAATGCAAACCCACTCACTTGTTTTGTGCTTTGTGCACCTTTTTTTTTTTTTACATGTTTAGATATGATTCATCCCTTTTAGCGGAATTATTCGCTAAGGGATGACGACTTATCTTTACATCTTAAAATCAAGTCAACCCACTTATTCTTTTCAAACTTTGTACTACGAACTACGAGGTTTTGATCTTGCATTGCACTTTGTGGGTACGTAGGCATAAGGCGTTAAAACCTTATCAAACACAAAATCATTAAAAAATATTCTTCTTCTCGTCTCTTCCATCATTTTAAACAAACCAATTTCAGACCAAAAAGCAATAAGTATTTCAAAGGGCTCCCGTGGAGTACCACGGATGAGTCGGGTGCCTAAAACCTTCCCGGTTCATAACCAATCCCCTTACCCAATCTCTGTTTATTTCTTTTAGCTTTTGCTTTTAGAATCCTAGGTTTTTATTCGTTCTTTTACCTTTTTCCTTTCGGAAATAAAGAAAAGCGCGGTGGCGACTCTGTGTTAATCGAGTTAAGTTAATCAATAGCTTACACTCACGATTTTACCGCTACAGCATTCATCATTCCACTCCATCACCTGATCTTTCTTCAACAACTTGAATATTGGATCACAGATGGCAGTTAATTGGGAAATAAATCTTGCAATGTAATTCAAACGTCCCAAGAAACCTCTAACCTCCTTCTCAGTACGGGGAGCTGGCATCTCTCGTATAGCTTTCACTTTTGCAGGATCCACTTCAATACCTTTTCCACTGACAATGAAACCCAGGAGCTTACCAGACCTAACTCCAAAAGTACACTTGTTTGGGTTCAATCTCAACTTGTACTTCTTCAACCTCTCAAACAATTTATGCAAATGATCAAGATGTTGCTCTTCATTCTGGGACCTGGCTATCATATCATCCACATATACCTCTATCTCATGATGAATCATATCATGAAACAAAGCCACCATAGCACGCTGATATGTTGCCCCTGCATTCTTCAAACCAAATGGCATCACCTTATAGCAAAAGGTGCCCCACTGTGTAACAAAGGTTGTCTTCTCCATATCTTCAGGTGCCATCTTGATTTGATTGTAACCAGAGAAACCATCCATAAAAGAGAATACTTTATGCTGAGTAGTGTTGTCTACCAAAACATCAATATGAGGAAGTGGAAAGTCATCTTTGGGGCTGGCCTTGTTCAAATCTCTGTAGTCCACACACATACGTACCTTACCATCTTTCTTAGGTACCGGCACCACATTTGCAACCCACTGAGGATAAGAAGTCACAGCTAAGAACCCTGCATTGAATTGTTTCATTACCTCTGCTTTGATCTTTTCTGACATTTCAGGACGCATACAACGAACCTTCTGTTTCTTTGGACGACAATCTTCTTTCACTGGTAAACGGTGAACCACAATGTCTGTATCCAACCCTGGCATGTCTTTGTAGGACCAAGCAAAGATCTCCACATAGTCACGTAACATTTGAACCAGTCTGCTCTTAACACTATCCTCTAAATCAGCCCCTATCTTGACTTCTTTCCTGTTTTCTTCAGTTCCCAAATTCACAACTTCGACTGGCTGTTCATGTGGCTGTATGGCTTTCTCTTCTTGTTGTAACAACCTAGCAAGCTCTACAGGTACTTCACAATCGTCCTCATTTCCGTCTTCAGTTTGATAGATCGGATTCTCGAAATTATAATTGGCAATAGTAGAACTGTTATCAACAGGATCCAGAGTGGATGAGGATCTGCATTTTAGTGATGTGGGTGTGTGTAAGAACACATAGCTGATAAAGGTAAAAAATAAAATAAAAGAAATACAAGGAACACAATATTTACGAAAACGAAACGTCCACTGATTTTATTGAATGAAGTATGCAAATGAAATGACAGCCCGTAACAAGCACACCATTATGCCCCGGGTAAGGCACAAGGCTTGAAAGTTTTATTGTTCAAGAAATTACAAACTTAAAAGCAACAACACAGTGATAGTATTTACTCCTGACTAAAGGAGATAGGGATAACATCTTCAGCTTTCCAATTATTGAGTCCAGCACCCACAGTAGGAAAAATCCAAGCATCCAAGTTGTAGTCTTCATCATAGTCACCCACAACATTGATCTGGTTCTTCATAACCCCTTGATTGGTGATACGAACAGCACGAGCACGACGAACATCCTTCTGGGACTCTGCAGTGAAACCCAAACCAAATTTGTCAGACTTGTATGGGATATCAGGAAGCTGACCCCAAATAGTACAACCACCTTCATTCACCACAGCTCTAGCATCTTTAAGGGAGGCCATTGTTGGAGGTACTCTGGTGACTGTAGGAACTTTCTTGACAACCGGAGGAGCTACATAATCATTAACAATCCAAGGGACCACTTCAAATGTCTGACACGGAGTTTCAACATATTCACCTTCCACTTCCAGATACTTGAAGGTGTTCACATGGCTGACAAAATATTCTTCCTCTCCATAGACAGTAACAACCTTTCCTTCTACCGGATATCTCAACTTCTGATGTAATGTAGAGGTTACAGCACTTGCCCCATGGATCCAGGGACGACCAAGAAAACAAGAGTATAAAGGACGAATATCCATCACATAAAATGTAGCATTAAAGACCTGAGAACCAACTTTGATTGGGAGATCAATTTCTCCATGCACCACTCTTCTAGAACCATCAAAAGCCTTCACCACTATATTACTGGGCTTCAGCACAACATCTTCAGGACTTCCTTGGGCAGCACATTCAGAGAGGAACCATTGTCTATCAATACATGTGACAGGGTAGTGCCCCTGCATTCAATTGAGATATGCAGAGCCCTGTTATGATCCCTCTTGGCAGGGGTCAAATCAGCATCAGAAAACCCTAACCCATTATCATAGGTCAGGTGGGCAACACAATTCTCAAACTGGTCAACAGAAATTGCATTGGGTACATGGGCAGTCTTCAGAAACTTGATCAAGGCTTTAGCATGAGCCTCGGAACATAACAACAAGGACAGCATAGAAATCTTGGAGGGGGTGTGCCCCAACTGATCAACAATGTCATAATCACTCTTGCGAATGATTTTCAGCACTTCTTCCATCTTCTTAGAGAGGTCATCAGCAGCTGGCACATCAGCAGGTATAGGCTCAATAACAGGACCTTTGCCCCGAGCGTCAGTGGTGGAGGTAGCAGCAGGAGTATCTGCATTCTTGGAAGTAACTGGAGGAGAGAAGACTCTTCCACTTCGTGTAATTTTACTAGATCCAGCAATATTATCAACATCAACAGGCATATCAACTAATGGTTCTTTCTTAACACCATGGTTATAAACATCAGATCCATAGTGCCAAGGCACAGCTTTATCAGACGTATACGGAATAGGACCAGGAGTGGTAATGACCAGAGGAGCCACTCTAGCTTCAGCAACAATCTTCACAGGGCCTTCAGCAGTAATCTTAATTGGACCCTTATGAGTGATTTTAACAGGTCCCTTTGAAGTGATCCTTACTGGTACTCTATCAACCATGTCAACCTCTTCAGTCTTCCCACCTTTAGTAATATGATCTACCATACTCTCTACAGACGATGGAGTCCTCTCAAACACTATGGTATATTAAACCATGAGACGTTGAATTCCATATCTCAATCTCCAGCAACTATCCGGCTTATAGGTACAATACAAACAATCTTCACGACAACCTGGAAAGAACCCAGCTTGCACTAACTTCTTCTTGATAACAGACAATGGTGTGGTCAACTCTGCAACTGAATAGATATGTAAATCTTCATCAATGGCATTGACAGTCTTCTCATGATTTGGCATGGGAGCAGTAATCACATTTGGAGTACCCGGTGGGTCAAACTCAATCTCTCCAGCCTCAATCATATCTTGAATTTTGTTCTTCAAGACCCAGCAGCTATTAGTATCATGACCCTGACAGTTTGAATGATATGCACATCGTGCATTGGGATTGTACCTGGGAGAGGTAACATTGGGATTCTGAGGAGCCTCTTTCAGAGTAATAAGTTCAGCCTTCAACAAGTGTTGCAATGCCTGAGCCATTGACATGTTGATCTTTGTGAACTGCCTTCTAGCCCTCTGTTGGTTGCCCTGTGGCTGCTCTGGTGTTGTAGGAGTTGGATTTGAAATATGAACTGCACTTACAGACTGATGCCTTCTATTACGATCAGGTTGACCGTAAACAGCATTGGATTCTTTCTTCCCAGTGGGAGGCTTCTTTGCAGCACCTGATGAAGAAGTACCCACTTGGATCTTGCCACTCTTTATACCATTTTCCACGCGTTCTCCTGTCATTATCAACTCAGTGAAGCCAGATGATGAGCTTCCAATGAGATGACTATAGAAAGGACCATTCAATGTACACATGAACATATCAACCAACTCCATATCAGTTAAAGGGGGTTGTACTCTTCCAGCTAAGTCTCTCCACTTCTGAGCATACTCCTTGAAACTTTCTTTGGCATCCATAGACATGCTTTGCAGCTGCATGCGAGTGGGAGCTAAATCAGCATTGTATTGATATTACTTATAGAAAGCTTCAGCAAGATCATTCCAATCCCTGATGTTGACACTCTCCAATTGATAATACCACTCCAATTGAGCTCCAGATAAGCTCTCTTGAAAAAAATGGATCCACAACTTCTTATCAGCAGTGTGAGGTTGGATTCTCCTGACATAAGACCTCAGATGCAGCTTGGGACAAGAGACCCCATCATAAACAACAAAAGTAGGAACCTTGAAACCAATGGGTATGACTACCCCAGATATCAGACTCAAATCTTCAAAATCCAACCCTGAAGACTTCTGTAACTCCATAGCATCCATTCTATCCACCATCATCTTGAACTTGTCTGAGACTTCTGTAACTCCATAGCATCCATTCTAGCCCAAGAGCCATTGCTGAAATAAACAGCGAGAAGATGAGAAACATGTGCACAATGTTTCCAAGGACCGTAGGATTTAAATTTGCTTAAACAAACATAAAGGTAAACTTTTATTAGTAATAAACTTGTTTTGCCTCTTGGGCTTACAAAAATGAAGTGCAATAAATACAAGAGATGGGGGTTTTAAGTCTCCCATGGACGTTTCCTCTTTGTGTTGAGGTATGAGTTGAGATTCCGCTCCTCGTGAAGTTTCTTTGTTAGTTCCAGGATTCTTTCTTGGCTTGCTTTGTAATGAGCCTCAAAAGTATCCCTTTGCTCCTTCAACTGGATCCAAGATCTCTGCAAGTCTTCCATGTCAGTAGGCATGTCTGGGTGAAGGATGGTATAAGCAGTGTCTCCTTCGGCAACAGATTCCATGGTAACTGGCAGGATAGCAGGATATGGCATCATGAGAGTCTGAGCACGAGATCGCACCCATCTGAGATAAGCTTCCATAGGAATAGTGTACTTAGGCTCCAGTGTCTTGCTGTCAATCCTGTTCACTTTTCCCCATGCTCTTATGAATCTCTGACGGTAACCTTGCAGATCGTTGTCGTAGTCAAACACAATACCCTGAATCAACATATCATGTGTACCATCACTCCGAGCGTAACCAAACTGTCGTAAAGCTAGAGAGGGGTTGTAGGTGATGCCTCCTCTTATGCCTAGAAGTGGCACATTAGGAAACTCCCCACAACGGTCAATGATAGTGATATTCTCCATAGATCTGGAGCACCAATGAATGTCTGAATGCGAGAGTGACATGATCCTCTTGGACCATCTGAATCCTTGCTCATTCTTCATTACTGAGCGAGGGAGGTGAGAAATAAACCACCTAGATAGCAAAGGTATGCAACACATCAAAGTTCCTCTTGCCCTTGTAGTACGGGTATGAAGAGAATGTAGGATGTCTCCAAGCAATGTAGGCACTGGATTGTGACTCAGGAATATGTTGATGGCATGAACATCTATGAACTGATCTGGATTGGGGAACAACACTAAGCCATAAATCAGCAAGGCTAAGATCTCCTCAAAAGCATCATGACTCATAGCCTTCAAGAACATTTGAGCCTTCTCTATCAACACCTTAGCGAGAATACCCTTGACTCCGCTTCTCGTCTCTAGAACAATATCAGACTTCTTCAGATGTAGAGCTGCAGCAATAACCTCAGGTTTAGGCTCTTTCTCCAAGCCTGTGAATGGTTTCTGATCAACAGGTATACCCAGAAGTTTAGAGAACTCTTCCATGGTTGGAACCAGCTGATAGTCGGGGAATGTGAAGCAATGGTGTTTAGGATCAAATAACTGAAACAGGACACTCATCATGTCTTCATTGAACCCTGAGGTGACTAGATCCAATAGGTGACCATGTCTCTTGATGAACTGGGAATGATCAGACACTTGAGAAACCAACTCTTTAAGCTTAGCAGGTATGCCTACAAAGTTGATCCTGATAGTGTTTCTACGAGCAGAAGCCATGATCTGCAACAAAGAACAAAGATAAATCCTTTGGTCCTTGAAATGGTTAGTGAGAATGCTATGCTTATGATGCATGATGATGTCATGATGTTATGCTCAATCACAAACATGTGGCACACACAAACAAGTCACACCATAGCCCTAGGTTTAAAGGCTTGCATGAAGTTCAAAGGTAAGTACCCTCCCCTGAAGTTAGATGGTTCATCATATCCTATAAAGTAACCAGGTTCTAAGGGATCTCAATATCATTGATCCTTCACAAGGGTGGTTGTTCAGTAGGCAACTTACTTGCCAACCAAAACCCTCCAAGTTTAGGATCTCAATGAGTGTAGTATCGAGTATCAACCAACTTCAGTCTTCACCAAAGCCGGTTATCTCACTACTTTCTAAAGGCCAAGATGGGATGATTAGGGTTCTAAAAGTTAGTTAGTGCATTGACAACATATGGCAGCCTCATATTATCCTCAACTTGACTTAAGGAACATAAGCACCAACCAATAAGTCACACTAACTATGGCCACCAGATCAACCATATCGGTATACGCCGTACAGTTTCCTTGGTCTATTGCCATTTACCTAAGGTACACTAGATCCGGGATAGGATCTTTCACACATAAGAGCCCAACAAGTAAGTATAAAGCAAACAAGGCAAACAATTTAAAGTTATCTAATTCCTAAGGGTACCCCTCTTTTATTAAGTCCCCAGCAGAGTCGCCAGTTCTGTAACACGGTGGGAGAACTGACTTTAGTTATGTTGCGGATAGCAAGAGTCGCCACCGACTTTTATTTTATCCAAAGGAAAGTGTAAACACCCCAAATTTTCCCTCACCCATTCACACCATGGCTTGTGATCATTCCATATGCATAAACACAATCATAGCATCTCATATCACATTTTGATCCATTGCATGGGTTCTAAGTCATCTGCATCTAGGGTTTGTGATCTGAGCAGTCCAAGAGCCCCTTGAGCCACTCCAAAGGTCATCAATCACTTCAAAGGGGTCCATATGTGTTCAAGTATCATATTATATCCTCTCAAAGTCAATAATGCCAAAGAATCACAAGAACTGAGATTGGTGTGGAGGCAGAGCCAGGCTTGACTGCACAGATGACCTAGAATTAGGGTTTTGGTTTCAGAGGCCATAACTCCAAATTTTTTGGTAATTCTTGTTTCTATTGGTCTCTATATGGTATAGGGAGTATGAATATCAATTTTCATGAAGAAATTCCATGGGGAAGTCATCTGATCAATGGTTGACTTTCTGAACAAGTCAGTGTAGAATCAGGGCATCTGAGGCCCCCAATGACCCAACCAAGGGGTGTCCTTCATCATTTTGGGTGTATATGATCTTTATTTGATCATAAAAGAAGTTGGAAGTCCACAAAATTCAAGAATTTCAAGTTTTTGCAAAGTTGACTTTTTGGGCAAGTTTGACTTTTAATGAAAATGTCATTTTAAGCAACTTTTTCAATCCTTACTTTTTGATTCAAGAAAGCTTCAAATGGAAAAACTTTGGTCATGAAAGTTGTAGAATAGATCTTTCCCTTTTCAAAAAGTACAAGAACATGACCTAATTCATTTTTGATCAAAAGTTATGGCTTGTCAAAGTTGGCTAAAATCACTAAATTTTCAAGTTATGCACCAAATGGAAAACTTGCAAATTCTTGTACCAAGGCAATTTGTGACTTCTAATTGATGTCAAACCTTTACACAAACATCACACAAGTCCTAAAAATCAGAATGGGCCAAGGGATCACATGTTTTATGGCTTGTGAAGCAAGACTTTTTCATGAAGAACCAAAAGCAAGCCAAGTTGCAAAACACATGATAACTTCTCATCCACTTGCTGGCTACTTTGCTGATCAACCCTAGCCTTTTCCCACACCATGCTGCGCAGCACACCCACCTTGTACTTGGCTAGAGATTGACCCATGCTTCTCTTACACAAAAGTTGACATTTTGCAAAAGCAACCATACCTATCACAAAAGGACATGTCACATCTTCTGACCAATAGGAATTGTTTATACAAATCAATTGCAAGCCAAACATAAGCACAAGCAAGCTTGAAACCAGCCACAAGACAACATTCACATTTTCACCCTCACTTGCAAGAGCATTCGAAACTCACTCCACAGGCCACAAACACTCAAACAAACTTCACAAACCTTCTCACCATGCTTCACTGAACCAAAACCAACCTTCAAAGCATCCTGAAACTCAAAGAAACAGAAATATGATCCTCACCTGACCTTGAACAGAACTTGTTCAAACTTCCAAACCAGCCATCACAAACTCTTTCTAGGCATCAAGACTTCATCAGGGAGGTCATAGGAGTGGTTTTGCACAAGAGAAGAGGTCAGAAAGTTCCAGTTTGAAAAGCTTCAAACTCAGGTAGCTTCATGAACATTTTTTCCAGAAATGGATTTTTAAGTTTCTAAGTTGTTCTTCATGTCTTGTTGATCACTCTGGTACTTTTATTTTTTGAAATGGTGAAGAAATGAGAATTTAATCTTGCTCTGAAACTTTTTGACCTAAAAATGTTTGCTTTCGATTCATGCAATTGATGAAAGATAAATGATGTTTGTGTTAGGGTTTTGATTCAGGGGGATGTGGGGTTGATTCCTGTTCTTTTAGATTTCATTTTAGTAACGTTTTGAGGATTTTAGGGATTTTCAGGTGGGATTCCCACCGGAGAAGACGACCGGAGGTCTTCTCCGGCCACCTGAAAATGATTAGGGTTTAATCCTGTCATTAATTGTAGTTTGAATATAGAGCGTTGGATCCGTTGACTTAGGCTGACTGGCGCGTGTTTTGGATGGCCAGGATGCGTTTTCAGAAACCCTAATCACAATTAACTTAATTAATTAATTCATAAACTTAATTAATTTCAGTTTGAATGTGGACCACTGGATTGCGCGCGCAGTCAACCTTTTCTTTCCCAGAATCCATCCTGGCCTTCCATTGTGTTTACTTTTCTTTTTCTTTATTTTTAATTCATTTGTTTTATGTTTATTTTGTACATTTATTTAAAAATATTAAAACTTATTCAAAATTCTGAAATTTTTTATACAAACTTTTATTTAATTTCAGAACACAAAAACATTTTTATTTTTATTTTTAGCATTCAAAAAATATTTTTAAATATTTAAAAGTTTATTTTTAATTAATTAATGAAAAATAATTAATTAAAAATAATTTTAGGTATTTAAAAATCACCAAAAAATTCATGAAACATTTAAAACCATTTAGAAACATTGTCCAACCCTCAAACCAAATTTCTTTTTTGATCTTGATGCATTTTGAGAATTTTTCATGGAATTAAAATCATTTTAATGCATTATTTTGATCCAAACTTCCAAAAATCATTTCTGCCTAACCATTGAGAGTTGGACTTTGATTCTTTTTGCATTGTGTTTAGCATATCATGTTGTTTGTGAGATTAAATTGGCATGATTTGATCTTTCATTTTCCATTTGTTTGGCATTTTTCTTGTTAAGGAACCCTAAAACCCTAGAAAACTTAGGAAAATCATAACTTGAATTAGGTTAGGAGTTGGAACTTCTCCTTTGGGTAGTGAGTTAGTATAGGATTAGGGGTCCTTTGAGTGCATTTTCAATTTTTTATCTTGATGTTTGCTTCTGATTTTGGTTTTTGTTTGATGCTTTGATCATAAACCCTAATTTGAACTTCCATATGCATCCATCTTGCATTTGTATTCATACCTTGACTTGCCATGACATTTTATGCATCCATTTGATTCATTTAACATCTTAAGACATATTGAAAGCATGTTTGATCATTGCCTCTTGCATTTGCCATGTTGTATGTCATTTGCATCTCATAACTTTTCATGTGTGTTCATGGTTCTTAACTTGTTTCATTTGCATTCATAAGTTTGTATGATCATCCCCATGTGTTTGTTTCATGTTTGTAGCATCTCATAGCATCATTAACATCATGCATGTGCTTCTGGTTTTGTTTCTCATCATGCCATTTCATTCCATTTGGCATTGCATTGCATTTCTTTCACTAACTTTTCAGGTGGTAAGCAACTTTGAGAAGTGAATTTGCCTTCACTTCTCACATTTTCTTTTCATCTCTCTCTTGCATCCATGCTGCATTTTGTTATGTGTTTGAGATTGAGCTTGCTCTTTCTTCTTCTTCCCACTTTCTTTCCTCAAGTGACTTGTCTTCTTAAATGAAGCAAGTTACTTTGCTTCTCCTGGTCCTTTCATCTGCTTCCTGGTGGTTCCATTGAAGATTCTTTCTTGTTAAACCTCACAAACCTTAGGAACAACCATGTATGACAATGATTAGGGTTTTGATTAGTCTCCCTTCTTAGTTTTACCTTTGTGTCTCATTAAGTCTTCTCTTCTCATCTCATAATCAGGGACTAAACCCTAAAGGCTTTAAGGCTTTGTGATTAAGCTTATGCCTGCATCCTTCTATTAGGATGGAGTGTATAACTTTAATCCTAAGTGTTAAACCCTTAATGTGTTTAAATCCTTTAATCAATCCACTTAACAATCATCAAGACATCAAACTTGTAACTTGGGCCTTGCATTAGGGTTCCAATTCTTCCTTAATTGGTTAAGAAGGACTAACCCTAGTGTTAATGGACAAATCCCCCTCAAGTTGTCTTACAAACCCTAAAAATCACTTCATCATCATATCATTAAATAAAATCCACTTAACCAAAGGCTTGTTTTGTCATGAGTTTAATCCCTAATCATGGATTAAGTTGAGGAGCTTTCCTCAGCTTAAACATTCTCATCTATTATCCTTCTATTAGGATGGTGTAATGAGTCTGTTTAATCCTTGATTATGACTTAACCTCATTATTTAACACTAAACAAAAACACCAAAAATATCTAAATAATCACAAATAGGTTAATGATCTTAATCCTACATCAAAGATGATTAAGTGTGAGAAACTGACTTCACACTTAAGGTATTCTCATTACCCCTAATCAGAGGGAAGATGTGATGAGTTTACTAACCCATTGGTTTAGACTTAAGCTCATTTTCCTATGACAAACTTCAAAAAGCAATAAAAGACTGAAAATCCAAAAACAAACAATAATCGTCTCCTCCGGGATTCTTTTCTCATCTCACTCACTCATAAACGAGAACTTGCTTCTTCCGTCTAATGCAAGACAGTTCGCACCTGAGCCAGACAGGTCATACACTTGAGCATTGACAAGCAGGCAGTTCACAAGTCAATTCATCTTTCAGTCTCTTTGGGTCGAACTACGGTGTTCTGACTTCCTCATTGCACGAGAGGATACGTAGGCATAACTTAACAGTTATCGAACAAAAGTCTTTGTATATTCCCCCTCTTTCCAGCCTCATTCTCTAAGCCTCATTATCATGAGCATTTCACCTCTTTCTCTTTTACACTGACACTTCATTTATACACTTTACATTTCTTTTACACTGACACCTGTACACCTTTTCCAGCTCTCTTTATACACAGATTGCACTGACACTACCCCTTTAAAACACAAATCTTTTAAGCGTGGATCCCGTCGAGTACGACGGACAATCTGGGTGCTAATACCTTCCCAGGTTGTAACCAACCCCCTTTCTCAGTCTCTCTGGTTCGCAACCGTCTTGTCCATATCTTTCTAGGTCTATGCAGCATTGCCTTTCCTCCGGGATAAAAATGCCTAGCTGGCGACTCTATTCTTTTCCAGTGAGTTCACTGTTGTGTGTTCTCATTGTTCTTTTCGCCGACCGTTCGCGTCTGTACCTTATTTGAGCCCAGTCTCATCTTTTGGGAGCGACAGCTTGGCGACTCTGCTGGGGACCCTTATACTGTAACCAGGGCTTCTGGTTCTTTTTGTGGGTTCCTCCTAGAGCTTGTTTGATTTGTGTTTACTGGGGTGTTATGTGCTACCTGTGCTTGTATATTTCTTTTTGTTTATTGCTTTATGTACAGTTGTTTTTATTGCTTTCTTTATAACTTTGCATATATCATATTGTCATACTGTGCTGGCTGGATCTGTTTGGTTGTTTTGGTGGGTGGGGTTCTGTTGAGAGTTAAGGTCCTATACCTGGGACCTGAGTGACACCTAGGCTAGAGTGGTTCATATTCTTTCCCATTCCATCTCGGTCTGGTGCGGGAATATGAAACACGGTTCAGATATGGGTTTCTTCTTGAGAACTCTGTGTTGCAGATTTCCTGCAGTACTAGGGCTATCTGGGAAGCCTGCTAAGTCTGGATGACCTTTAGTATTGGCTTTCAGAAACTGAGGTGAATTAGAGGAGGATCTTTTATGGTTATTGTAAACACTGTACCTCCGGGTTAGAAGTGTTTACACTTCTCATAACTGATCCAAGTCTGAGGATCTTTGTTTTAGAACACCACCAGTGAGGGGGTTGGGCTGTTTACAGGTTTGCAGGTACCCTTGACCTCAGCATACCCTGTTACTTTGTTGATAAGATTACTCCATCTTGGAACAGTTCTTGTGATTCTAAACCCTGGACATGTGGCTCTTTATTTGAGTCCTCCACCTTGGTTACTGGACTTGAAATTCTGGTATGACAGACTCAGATGTCGAATATGATGTTGAGACATCTTATCTGTTACTTATAAACATGGTAAGGCATACATATCAGTACTTAAATAATTCTGATATATCAGAGTCAAACATACTTCAGGATGTTGGGACATCTGATAGGACATTCAGTTCATGTACTGCATAAAACATAAAAGATATAAAGAACACAACAGAATTGTTAACTAGTTCAGTGTATCTCCACACTTACATCTGGGGGCTACCAAGCCAGGAGGAAATCCACTATAAGTAATATTAATTCTAGACTTAAACCACCCTGTTTAATCTTTCACTTAATAACTACCCAATGCAATTTCTACCTAAGACTCAACTTAGATATGAGTACCCTACTCACTCCCCCTCAATCACACAGTGATCTTTTACAATGATTAATAAAATTGAAGTCACACTTCAAACACAACAGCTTGATCTTACTTAGAAGTTTCAATCAAGACACAATACTTCTCTTGCTTACAAGCTTCGAGAATCACAAGTGAAACAGCCACAATAGAGTTACTTGTTACGCACGGCTGACACAAGGACACAACCCTAATAATGTTTACATTTTCGGTTGATTGGGTTTTTTACTAAACTAGGTTACAAGGTTTCTTTTATAACCTATTCCCAACTAGATTTGGGCCTAAACAATCACAACAATAGCTGCTACAAATATGCAGAAATATCTGCTACAAATATGCAGAAATATCTGCTACAAATATTCCAAAAGATCTTCAACTCCTAAAATATCTCTAAATATAGAAACCTATATTTTTCAATATTTGTCTTCAATTTAAATTGAGTCTTTAAGATCTTCTAGATCAGCACCACATATGATTGCATAATATCTCCAGAATATTCTGCATAATTCAGATCTGATAAATCCAATGTCATCACCTTGAATTAGGGTTTGTTACTTCCTAGATTCTAGGTGATTTAGTTCATCTGATTATGCTGAAGTTTCATAACAACTCTCCCTACAGATGCGCCTTGTTCTGTTTTTGTCCATCCATAATTAATTCCAGATAGATTCCCCTGAATTTACTCAGTTCTGTTATGCATTAATTAATTCTGGTAACAGGTCTGAGATGTCTCAACATCTGTTGGGACATCCTGAAAAACTGAACTTACTTCATTTACTGATACAATGTCACAACATCTGATGTGACATCCTGTAAACTGAACTTATTCCATTAACTGATACAATGTCCTAACATCTGGTGTGACATCTTGATATCTTGACTTCAGTTCATTAACTGTTACTCTGTTTGACAGTGTCACAACATTTGGTGTGACATCCTGAACTAAGTTCAACACTTCTTGTTTGATATCTATATGTAACATATGACAGTAATGTTGTTATGACAGTTGCAGATGTTTCAACATTCTCTTTGACATCTGTCATGACATTTGCAGATGTTTCAACATCTTCTTTGACATCTGTCTGTAGCATATGACAGTAATTCTGTCATGACATTTGCAGATGTTTCAACATCTTCTTTGACATCTGTCTGTAACATATGACAGTAATTCTGTCATGACATTTGCAGATGTTTCAACATCTTCTTTGACATCTGACTGTAACATATGACAACATCTGTTGGGACATCCTGAATTAAGTTCTTCTACTCTGTTTGATAATGTCCCAACATCTGATAGGACATTCTGAACTGAATTCAACATCTTCTTTGACAACTTCCACATTTATCTGTGCCACCATGTCAGGACATCATGTTTGACATGTTCTTCCAGAGTCTATACTATGTTAATATGGAACTTCTTATTCAACATTTTCCAGCCATATTAGTTTTACCAAACATAATGCCAATCATAAAATAATAGCATTAACAGGACTTATAGACCTCCATCTGGATTTCTTGAACATACATGGACTTATATCAAAGCACTCGATCAGATCCAGCTCAGTCACAAACCCTTGCATATCATTTGCATACATCATCATTGCATCATTTTAACATTTGCTTATTTGTTTTTCAGGGTATCCATCATATTTTTGGCTTGGTTTTGACCCCACCATCATCATAGACCTATCTTCATCAGCATCTACTTCAGTTATTAGCCACCTACTTCAGTTACCTGCATCACCAGTGTCATCATCAGCATATGTCTCAACTTTCCTTCAGCAACATGGCGCCTAAGAAGAGTAACATCTCCTATCATTTCTTTCAGCCTGAGCTAGCTGACATCAGGAAGATTCAGACCCTGATTACTCCAGACCATATACCACTGTTCAGAGAGCACTATGGAGGCATACTTGATGTGGTTATGGATTTGGACCCTTCACAAAGGAGCCTGATTCATACTTGCCTGCAGTTCTATGATCCCCCTCTGAGGTGCTTTACCTTTCAGGATTTTCAGTTGGGGCCTTTATTGGAGGAGTATTCATCATTGGTTGGTGTACCTATCAGGGGTGGTGCCCCCTTCAACCCTGAGATGGTCTTTCCTAGTAATGAAGAGGTGGCAAAGGCCTTGTATTTGGAACCAGTTCTGATTGGGCAGAATATGACTACCAAGGCTGGAGTCTCTGGTTTGCATCTGGATTTCTTGATCTCTCAGGCTACCCTGAAGGCCTCCTCAGGAGAATGGAAGGCAGTCTGTGCTTTATTGGCCCTTAGCATATATGGGGTCTTACTTTTTGCAGATGAGCCTAAGTTTGTTAGCAAGAGTGCAATCCATCTTTTCATCCTGAAGAACCCAGTGCCCACTTTACTGGGAGATTTCTACTACTCTGTCCACCAAAGGAATGAAAAACAAAGGGGAAGATTAGTGAGATGTTGTGCTCCTTTGTTCCATACTTGGCTTCTCAGGCATTTGCCAAAGACTGATGCATTTCTGAATCCTCATCAGCAAAAGAACTGGGCTAGAAGACTCACTGCTTTGACCTCAGCTGACATTAGGTGGTGCACTCAGAGCACCAAGGGCAGAGATATCATTACCAGTTGTGGGCAATTTCCCAATATACCCCTGATAGGAGTAAAGGGTTGCATCAACTACAACTGTAACAGCCCGGGCCCCTCGCAAGGCAATCCCGGCACTGCCACCTCACGATCTTCTCTACCCCCCTCACTAGTAGAGTTTTTGCCTTCCGTGGGAATCGAACCATGTACCCTGGGGTTCAAGTACATGTTCATTCCATTCCCACTACCACTTGAGCTACTAGCTCAATTGGTAGTGGGAATGGAATGAACATGTACTTGAACCCCAGGGTACATGGTTCGATTCCCACGGAAGGCAAAAACTCTACTAGTGAGGGGGGTAGAGAAGATCGTGAGGTGGCAGTGCCGGGATTGCCTTGCGAGGGGCCCGGGCTGTTACAAAAAAAGGCGCCTTTTTTGTAACAGCCCGGGCCCCTCGCAAGGCAATCCCGGCACTATTACCTCATGATCTTCTCTACCCCCCTCACTAGTAGAGTTTTTGCCTTCCGTGGGAATCGAACCATGTACCCTGGGGTTCAAGTACATGTTCATTCCATTCCCACTACCACTTGAGCTACTAGCTCAATTGGTAGTGGGAATGGAATGAACATGTACTTGAACCCTAGGGTACATGGTTCGATTCCCACGGAAGGCAAAAACTCTACTAGTGAGGGGGGTAGAGAAGATCATGAGGTAATAGTGCCGGGATTGCCTTGCGAGGGGCCCGAGCTGTTACAACAACCCTCTGCTATTCAAAAGACAACTGGGCTACGCATTGGTCCACACTCCTAAGGCACAAGATTTGGCAGAGACTCTTTACTGTGAGATTAAGCCTAATCTGGCCATTGTCAGGCAAGCAGCCTGGGCTTGGGACAATGTTCAGACCAAAGGAGTAACCATTCTGGGGAAGTGCAACAATGTGGCATCAGCACAGTACTATGAGTGGTCCCATGCCAGGGCTCAATTTTCTGGGATGCCCTTTACCATGGAAGATATGCCTGGACCATCCTCAGCACCACCTCCTGTCACTGTCAGTTTAGAGGAGTTTGGGAAACTAATAGAGAGAAATGAGAAGCTGACTCAAGCTCTATAGAGGACCCTCTGGGAGAGGAGCGATGGTAGGTTGGATATTGAGAGGTTAGAGAAGCTGAAAGTAGAGCATCTAGCCAGAATTGAGAAGTCAGAGGATTATATCAAAAAGTCTAGGGCTGGAGAGCAGATCCTGAAGAATGCCTGCAAGGAGGCTCAGTTCCAGAAGGCCAGGACTGATTTGTATCTGAAGGAGAGTCAAGCTAGGTGGGTCAGGATCACCGAAGCTCGTACTCTGGAAGATAAGAGGACTCAGGATAAGATTGAGCGGCTGGAAGCTAGTGCAAAAGAGCAACAGGAAGCCCTGGCAGTAGCCCAGAGGGAGATCTCAGAGCTGAAGATTAGAGCTGGTGTGAAGAGGTCAAAGGACCAGAGTCAACACAAGAAGCTAACTGCAGCTGTTACTACCAGGAATCTCCTTATCAGGAATCTTACAGAGCGTCCAGCTGATCCTGTGACTGAAGCACTTCTCAAGGAAGTTCAGGAGGATGAGTTTGGTCTTGGTGTTTGACTTTTGTTTGTTGTTGCTTTCATTTCATGTACTTTTCTTATGTTGTATTTTGACCCCTCAGAGGGCATGATTTGTAAGAAACAAACTATGTATCATTTACTTTTTGTAATATATGTGTTGGTTTGTTTATCTGAGTTCTTCAAGCAAGCATCTTCCTCAAGGGTCTGGAAAGGTCAAAACCAAGTGCCAAGCCGGATACCTTGGAAACAAATAAGCATACTGCATTGCATACTAACCTTTGTTTGTTTTGTAGGTTTGTTTTGTTTTTGTTACTAACTCTGTTGTGATCTCAGGAACTATTGCTCGACGTCGGGTGTTCCCACTCAACCGTCCACACAGATATCCAACCCGTAACAATCTTCCGGGCATACAGATGGACCAGGTACAGCAGGACCTTACAGAGGTCAGGAACCAAATGGCCAACGAGAGGTTGGAAATGAGGAATCAGATGACACAATTTATAGAGGTGATGAACAATATGGCTCAAAGCCAAGAGAGACTAAGAGCAATGGTAGAAAGGCAGAATCAAGAAGATCCCCATCTAGGGACTGTTGGGACAAGCAACAATGAGAGGGTCCAACCTCATGTCAATCCCCCTGTATTTGGACCCCACCTTCATCCAGAGATCAATATCCGTGCTACTGCACAAGGGAATGCTACTGCGGGCAGAGTGCTGCAAGAAGACCCCCAGGAAGATCAGTTCACAGTGATGGGAGCTGGGGAGGAAGCCTATGACAGAAGGCTAGAAGAGATTGCTGAGAAATTAAGATCCTTGGAGTCTCAAAACTCTTTGGGCTTTGATGTTATGGACATGGGTCTAGTGGACGGGGTCAGGATTCCCCACAAATTTAAGCCACCATGCTTTGAGAAGTATAACGGAACTTCCTGTCCCCGGACCCATTTACAATCCTTTCTGGGGAGGCTGAAGGCATATACCATGGACGAAAAGCTATGGATGTTTTATTTTGAGGATAGCTTAACGGGAGCTTCAAGGGAATGGTACTCTCATCTGACTAGAGCAACCATCAGGTGTTGGAAAGACTTGGCAGAGGCCTTCATTAGACAATACCAGTATAATTTGGATATGGCACCCAACAGGACCCTCCTAATGGGGATGTCACAATCATCCAGAGAAAGCTTCCGGGAGTACGCTCAAAGGTGGAGACAGTTGGCTGCTGCTGTCCAGCCACCTATGTCAGAGAGAGAGATGGCAGATATGTTTATGAACACCCTTCAAGGGACATACATTGACAGGCTGGCCGCTTTCTCTTCTACCATCTTTGCAGATGTTGTTATAGCAGGAGAGAGAATTGAGAGCCTATTGAAGATGGGCAAAATTTCTGACAACGGTGCCAGCTCATCCAGCAACACAAGAAAGCCTTTTGTAGGCCCAAGAAGAACTAGTGAGATCAATGCTATTCATACCAGCAGGGGCAGACCCCAATATGTTCATAGATCTGTGGCAGCAGTCACCATTCCCGCTCCAGTTCATCCACAACCAGCTTATCAACCACCGCAACAAAATTATCAGCAACAAACTCAGTATCCTCCTCAGAGAAACTACAACACCACCACCAACAACAATCAGCAAAGACCATTCCAACAGAGACCTTCTCAGGCCAATAGGGTGATCGATCCGATCCCAATGCCCTATGCCACCTTACTGCCACAACTCCTAAAACTCAACCTGGTTGAGCTAAGGACGTTGGCACCTCCAGATCCTGCCAGTCTACCCAGAAATTACGACGCCAACGCCAGGTGTGCTTTTCATTCAAATGCACCTGGGCATAGTACAGAGAAGTGCAGAGCCTTGCACATGAAGGTACAAGACTTGGTAGATTCTAAGGTTTTAAATTTTGCACCACCACCAAATGTTAACAAAAACCCTATGCCACACCACGGAGGTCCCAGAATCAATGCTATTGAAGAAGACAAGCCGTCTTATTTGATAACCAGTGTGGTTCAGATCCGGACACCGTTGGTGGAGATTAAAGCTCAACTCCTCGAATGTCAAATGTTCCCGGGATGTGAGCTAGGGTGTGCTTATTGCAACATTTCAGTGAATGGTTGTGATAACTTGAGGGATGGCATAGATGGTCTCATCCAGAGTGGCCTGCTTCAAATCACAACATCAATACCTGCAAATCCTGCAATCTCCTTAACAACAGTTCCCGAGTCTACTACAACTGCAACAACCATTGTTTCAAACAAATCTTCAGCTTCATCAACAAATGCTTCATCTGTCATCTCAACTGACCAGATATCAGCGAACATCCCTTCTACAACTTCAACACCCCTTCATTCAGAATCTCCTACAACAACAACACCCATCCTTCCAACAATGTCTCCTACAAATCCAACAACAAATGTCTCAACAGTTACAATTTATTATGATCCTGAAAATGACTCTGCCTACAATTCACAAAATGCCACTCCCACCAGAGCACCAGTCACAATATACTATGATCCACAGACTATCACAGTCCCTTCTGCAGCTGCCATCAGTCCAGTCACTATCACAGTGCCTGGGCCAGTACCTTATGAAAGCAGTAATGCCATCCCTTGGCATTACGGCTCTGATCTATACTGCGAAGGACAGAGAATCACTCTTGAATCATCAACACCTGCACCACAAATAGACAATGTGGGAGGAGGCGGAGGCTTCACTCGAAGCGGACGTCTCTTTGCTCCACAAATTCAAAGACCCACTACCGGAGCAGAAGCTGCTGCCAAAGCAAAAGGGAAGAGCATGGTGCAAGAAGAGCAAGTTGTTAGAGAAGCTTTGAAAACACCATTTGATCAAGAAGTTGATGAGTTCATGAGAATCATCAAGAAGAGTGATTACAAAATAGTGGACCAGCTTCACCAGACGCCTTCCAAGATCTCTATTCTATCACTGCTTATGTGCTCCGAGGCCCATCGGAACGCACTACTGAAAGTCTTGCACGCAGCTTATGTGCCAGAAGAGATCACCGTCAATCAGTTGGAAGCTGTAGTTGGAAATGTTACTGCCAGCAATGGGCTAGGATTTACCAACACTGATTTGACTACGGAAGGCCGCAATCATAACAAGGCTTTGCACATTACCATGGAATGTAAAGGTGCAGTTCTTTCCCATGTGCTGGTAGACACAGGATCATCCCTCAATGTCTTACCCAAAAAAGCCCTTGTAAAGCTGGAGTATGAAGGATTGGCATTACGTCCCAGTAACTTGGTAGTGCGAGCCTTTGACGGTTCTAAGAGATCGGTTCTGGGAGAAATTGAATTGCCTATAACGATTGGCCCACAAACTTTCAAAACGACCTTCTACGTGATGGATATACAGCCCGCCTACAGCTGTCTATTGGGTAGGCCATGGATTCACGCCGCTGGCGCCGTGACCTCAACCCTTCACCAGAAGTTAAAATTCGAGTGGGAGGGCCAAGTCGTTACTATCTGTGGAGAGGAGGATATTTTTGTTAGCCATCTGGCTACCTACAAATATATTGAGATGGATGGGGAGATCCATGAAACGATGAGTCAAGGGTTTGAGGCCCTGAATGTTAATGAAACATCTGCTGTACCTGGAACCTCCATAACATCATACCAACAAGCCCGGAAGGTTGTTGAAGAAGGAACTGCCCAAGGCTGGGGCAAGTTGTTACCTGTGGAGAAGAAAGAGGATATATTTGGGTTGGGTTACAAACCAACTCAACAAGATCAAGCAGAGGCTGCTAAGGAGCCCAACTTTGTTAGTGGGGGGATGCTCACCCTTGATGCTGTCAACAACTTGGAAGATGAGTCGGAAGATGACCGCAACCTGGAAAGTTGGATACGTCCAAAGATCCCGGGGAGCAGTATCTCAAACTGGTCTTCCCAGGAAATTATAAGAGTTACTCACGCAGAGTAATTATTATTTCCTGTATTTTTATAGCATGCATCAAGTCTTGCATCTTGCCCAAGATGACAAGACTCATTTTGTAATCGGGCCATCTGTAATTTTTGTGCAACAAGATTAATCAATGAAATATCAGACATCTTTTTTGCAAATGAGTCTTTTTCTTTTCCGCTCACTGTTTTTTCATTTTTCTTTTTGTACAAAAAATAAATGGCAATGTTTTCAAAATGACAACTTTATTTCACTTTTCTAAACAAGATTAAAATCAAATCACTAAAATGAACAAACTGAACCCTTGCAGAGAGTACCTTCCAGACAGCACCAACAACAGCACGGCTATGACTTCGTATGACTTTGACAATCCGATCAATCAAGCTGATGAAGGGGTTGAAGAAGATTACGAGCTTCCTGAAGAGCTAGCCAGATTGCTGAGACAAGAGGAGAAGGTTATCACTCCTCATCAGGAGGAGGTCGAAACGATCAATCTTGGTACAGACGAAGACGTGAAAGAGGTTAAAATCGGGGCCTGCTTACAAGACTCAGTGAAGAGACAACTGATTGACCTGCTTCAGGAATATGGGGATGTGTTTGCTTGGTCTTATCAAGATATGCCAGGGTTGGACACCGACATTGTTATGCACAAGTTGCCTTTAAGAGAAGATTTCCCGCCGGTTAAACAAAAACTGCGCCGTACTCGCCCAGACATGGCAATGAAAATCAAAGAAGAGGTACAAAAGCAGTGGGACGCCGGGTTCCTCGCTGTAACTAGCTATCCACCGTGGGTTGCTAATATCGTACCTGTGCCTAAGAAAGACGGCAAAGTAAGGATGTGTGTTGACTACCGGGATCTGAACAGAGCCAGCCCGAAAGATGATTTCCCATTACCTCACATCGATGTATTGGTGGATAACACGGCTCAGTTCTCGGTATTCTCCTTCATGGACGGATTTTCAGGATACAATCAGATCAAAATGTCACCTAAAGACATGGAGAAGACAACTTTCATCACACCCTGGGGCACGTTCTGTTACAAGGTGATGCCATTCGGATTGAAGAATGCAGGTGCAACGTATCAACGGGCTATGGTGACATTATTCCACGATATGATCCATAAAGAAATCGAGTGTTATGTGGATGACATGATTGCCAAGTCCCTCACTGAAGAAGATCACTTGGTAAATCTGCTGAAACTTTTCAAGCGTCTGAGGAAGTACCAACTAAAGCTGAACCCCAACAAGTGCACATTCGGGGTGCAATCTGGTAAGCTGCTGGGCTTTATTGTAAGCGAGAAAGGGATTGAAGTTGACCCTGAGAAAGTCAAAGCCATTCAAGAAATGCCTGCACCAAAGTCGGAAAAAGAAGTTCGAGGGTTCTTAGGTAGATTGAACTACATTTCAAGGTTCATATCTCACCTTACGGCAACCTGTGAGCCCTTGTTCAAATTATTGAGAAAAGAACAGACGGTCAGGTGGAATGAAGACTGCCAGAAGGCTTTTGACAAGATCAAAGAATACTTGCAAGAACCTTCAATCCTTATGCCTCCAGTTGAAGGAAGACCTCTGATCATGTACTTGACAGTATTGGAAGAGTCAATGGGGTGTGTGCTGGGCCAGCATGACGAGTCTGGTCGAAAAGAGTATGCAATATACTACCTAAGCAAAAAGTTTACCGACTGTGAACAATGTTATTCACTGCTCGAGAAAACTTGCTATGCTTTAGCGTGGGCTGCTCGCCAACTGAGACAGTATATGTTGACCCACACTACTCTATTGATTTCAAAGATGGACCCAGTTAAGTACATTTTTGAGAAGCCAGCTCTTACCGGACGGGTTGCAAGATGGCAAATGATCCTCACAGAATATGACATCCAGTACACTTCTCAGAAAGCCATCAAGGGCAGTGTATTGTCTGAATATCTTGCTGAGCAACCTATTGATGACTACCAGCCTATGAGGTTTGACTTCCCCGATGAAGACATCATGTTCATAAAAGCAAAAGATCATGAAGAGCCTGTTCACACTGAAGGGCCTGACCCGGAAGAAGAATGGACTATGATGTTTGATGGGGCTGTTAATATGAATGGTCGTGGCGTTGGTGCAGTGCTCATTACACCTAAGGGAGTTCACATGCCTTTCTCGGCAAAACTCACCTTCAACTGCACTAACAACGAAGCTAAATACGAAGCTTGCATTATGGGTCTTGAGGAAGCCATTGACCTCAGGATCAAGACATTGACTATATTCGGAGATTCAGCTCTGGTAGTTAATCAAACCAACGGCAAATGGTACACCCACCAAGATCATCTGATACCTTACAGGGATTACACAAGGAGGTTATTGACTTTCTTCACAACGGTCAAGCTTGAGTATATCCCCCGGGACGAGAATCAGTTTGCAGATGCTCTGGCTACCATTTCATCTATGATCAAAGTTCAAACTGCCAACTTTGTACCTCAGATTTCAGTATCCAGACTCGACAGACCAGCATATGTATTCGCAGCAGATGTTGTCAAAGATGATAAGCCTTGGTTCCATGACATTAAGTGCTTCTTGGAGGATCAAACATACCCATCTGGGGCATCTTCCAATGATAAGAAGACTTTGAGAAGGCTTGCTGGCAGTTTCTTTCTGAACACTGATGGTTCCCTATACAAGAGAAACTTTGATATGGTACTCCTCAGATGTGTTGATAAAACAGAAGTAGACTTGTTGATGCATGGAGTGCATGAAGGATCCTTTGGTACCCATGCAGGAGGGCATGCCATGGCTAAGAAATTGCTAAGATCAGGTTATTACTGGATCACAATGGATGCCGACTGTTGTGCCTATGCCAGAAAATGCCATAAATGCCAGATCTATGCAGATAAGGTGCATGTGCCTCCCAATCCTTTGAATGTGATGTCTTCACCCTGGCCCTTTGCCATGTGGGGCATTGATATGATTGGCAAGATTGAACCGACTGCTTCAAACGGCCACAGATTCATCCTGGTCGCCATTGACTATTTCACCAAGTGGGTTGAAGCAGCTTCCTATGCAAATGTTACAAGGCAAGTGGTAGCTAGATTTCTGAAGAGAGATATCATCTGTCGATATGGAGTGCCCGAGCGAATCATTACTGATAATGGTTCCAACTTAAACAACAAAATGATGGCAGAACTGTGCCGGGACTTCAAGATCCAACACCACAATTCTTCTCCTTACAGGCCAAAGATGAATGGCGTTGTTGAGGCAGCTAATAAGAATATCAAGAAGATTGTGCAGAAGATGACAGTCACTTACAAAGACTGGCATGAAATGCTACCGTTTGCCTTGCATGGGTACCGCACGTCGATCAGAACATCCACTGGGGCAACACCGTATCAACTTGTGTATGGTATGGAAGCAGTCTTACCTGTTGAAGTTGAATTACCCTCCCTACGGGTATTAATGGATGTTAAGCTGAACGAAGCAGAATGGGTCCGGTCCCGATACGAACAACTGAGTCTGATTGAAGAGAAAAGATTGGCTGCAATCTGTCATGGGCAGCTATATCAGAAAAGAATGAAGAGAGCCTTCGATCAGAAAGTCAGGCACCGAGAGTACCAAGTAGGAGATCTTGTGCTGAAGAGAATCCTCCCTCCTCATACAGACCACAGGGGCAAATGGACTCCAAACTATGAAGGACCATTTGTAGTAAAGAAAGTTTTCTCTGGTGGAGCACTGATGCTCAGCACCATGGATGGTGAAGACTTCCCGTCCCCTGTGAATTCAGATGCAGTTAAAAAATACTTCGCATAAAATGACCCGCTGGACATAAAAACAGAATGTAAGTCCAGGCAAAAATAGGGCATCCCGGCGAGTCAAAAACAGAATAAAAGACTCGGGCAAAAATAAGGGAAATAAATAAAAAATTTGTACACCCGCTGAGTTGAAAAGCCGCATTGGACAACTCAGGCAAAAATGGGTATCCCGATGGATTGAAAACCCGAAAGGGCGATCCATGCAAAATAAGGGAATAAGCGAACAACTGCACTCTGAATTCGTCTGTATCACTTACAACTTGGTGAACCTCTAAAGGATCAAGCTTCAATCAAGAATCAGCCTTCTTCAGAAAGCAAGACGAGAAGAGCATCAAAAGTCATACGAGCCATAGCAAAAGAGGAAGCTCCGTAAAGCGTCGTCAACATTGCCAGCATTTTGTTTCTCAATTTGTAACAATCTCCTCCTTTCAGGGGATATGTTTCTGTGATGTATCTTGCCAATTCAGGGCATATGAATTAATAAAAACAGATTTTCAGTCAAGTTTCACCTCGTACACTTCATTTTTATTTGCAAAAATGTCTGATGTCTTAAGAAAAGCTGATTGCATGAATACAGATGTTTACTTTCAAAAATAAATGCTTGCAGGAAATATGCTTACACTCAGAAGTGTCTAAACTCCTATGACGGAATCCAGTAAAGGATACCTCGGGATTACTTGTGCGTTTCTCTATCTTTGCAGGATTGCAGGTATCCAAAACGCAACTCGGGGCATGAAAACTTCATCCCAGCAAACTGACAAATCAACACTTAGTCTTAGCACCCCAGGTGCTTTCTCCCCAGCTGAGTTACCACTTGTCACTTCTCCCAGCCGAGTTGCCAATCGTTCTTCCTCATCCAAGCACAAAAGATCAGGGAACCACTTCCCCACAGAGTTCCAGCCTCTATTCAGAAGAGCAACGCATGAAGGAATCACAACAGAGTGACGAGAGTTTCTACAAAACCCCAGCTGGGTCCCTTATTACCAGTATAGGTCTATCAGTGACCTATATCCCCAGGCAGATACATCTCATCAGATTCATCAAAGATCTCACCCCTAGCTGGGATGTCCAGTTCAAGCAAAATCAACCAAAGATTTTCACAACAACGGGATCCGAGTCCCGGTTTGATTATCCTTGCATAATCATGGCATTTGCATCATATTCACCCACAAAGCGTAGCATGCCGTCTAATACGGAGCATTACGGCAAAAATCCAACATATTGCATAATCATAAGCCATGTTCTGAATCAAACACTTGTGAATAATAACAATCCATCAGTATACAGAAAACTTCCCCCGGAGTCCCCAGCAAACACAGTTGCCTTACATTCCCAAACACCAGTATATACCTCCTTGTGACACCCGTCCGTGTTATATCCCCAGCAGAAAGCCAAAGACATCCTCTTTACACTCACACATACTTATATATACATTGCCTTGACATCCGTCCATGTCGTTTTCCCAGTACAGTAATGTAAACCCTTTGTATACCAGATATTTGTTTCTCTTTTTTGCACTCACCTGTGTCATTCTCCCAGCAGATTGAACACTCATCTATACATCACTCATACTTTCTACTCATTACTTATACAGATACTCGTCCGTATCTAGTATATACCATTCATATCCCCACAGATTCAACACTCGTCTGTGTTCTTTGTTAACCAGTTGATACTCGTCTGTATCATCATCTCAGAGCACGCGTCAAGCGTTTGTTTCTACCTGATACTCATCTGTATCATAGTCTTAAGGATGCTCGTCCGCATCTTTAATCCATACACTGTGTCAAACACTCTTGTCTTCTTGAATATAGACACTCGTCTGTGTCTACTATTCCCCAGAAGAGTCCCTTCATATTCAACACTCGTCCGTGTTCTTTGTTAACCAGTTGATACTCGTCCGTATCATCATCTCTGAGCACGTGTCAGTATTTGTTTCTACCTGATACTCGTCTGTATCGTAGTCTTGAGGATGCTCGTCCGCATCTTTAATCTATACACAAACATCTAAACACTTATACCTTTTGTTTCTTGGATATAAACACTCGTCCGCGTTTACTACTCCCCAGTAGATCACCAACAAAACAAATTTTCCTTCTTATCTGACATTCGTCCTGTGTCATGATAAACCCTGAGAGCAGCCGTGCCCTGCTAGGTGGTCGTCCTCCGCCTCTTGATGGTCGTCCTCCATCATGCTCATCCGATGGCCGTCCCCATCGTTGATTTTCTATCCGACATTCGTCCTATGTCGCGATATTTAGCAGCCGTCCCCTGCTAGGTGGTCGTCCTCCACCTTTTGATGATCGTCCTTCATCATTTTATCCAATGGCCGTCCCCATTGTTGATCTTTGGTTATCTGGCGTTCGTCCTATGTCATGATAAACCTCGAGAGCAGCCGTCCCCTACTAGGTGGTCGTCCTCCACCTCTTGATGGTCATCCTCCATCATGCTCGTCCGATGGCCGTCCCCATCGTTGACCTTTTATCCGGCATTCGTCCTATGTCGCGATATTTTCGGCAGCCGTACCCTGCCAGGTGGTCGTCCTCCACCTTAGATGACCGTCCCTCATCTTAACCCAACAGAGCAGCCGTCCCCTGCTAGGTGATCGTCCTTCACCTTTGATGACCGTACCTCATCATCTGTTTATTTCATTTATTCTTTAACCCGATGGCCGTCCCCGTCATGGTCCCTTTTCTTTTAGCCCGATGGCCGTCCCCATCGTTGATTACTTTACTTTATGAACTTGATGGCCGTCCCCGTCATGTTTCATTAATCCCCAAAGAATCTTACAATTTTATCTTGATGGTCGTCCCCATCATAATACCTTTTATCCCCAGCATGTCGGCCGTCCCCGTCATTACTTTATTTTTCGCACTCTTCAGCATGTCGGCCGTCCCCGTCATTGCTCTTTACCCAGCAGTCGTCCTCTGCTCGACGGTCGTCCTCCGTCGCCCACACTTTACCATATACTCTATTTTCCTTCTACAATCTATATCCCTTTTCTTCTTCATTCTGTGAGTGCAAATTATGGACTGTCTTTGGTATTCAACCACAAGTTATCTTGTTTGCCTGTTAAGCCGTTGCTTACATCCTGCACAGCTAACTCATGTTTGAATAGGGGCAGCTGTAAACACCCCAAATTTTCCCTCACCCATTCACACCATGGCTTGTGACCATTCCATATGCATAAACACAATCATAGCATCTCATATCACATTTTGATCCATTGCATGGGTTCTAAGTCATCTGCATCTAGGGTTTGTGATCTGAGCAGTCCAAGAGCCCCTTGAGCCACTCCAAAGGTCATCAATCACTTCAAAGGGGTCCATATGTGTTCAAGTATCATATTATATCCTCTCAAAGTCAAGAATGCCAAAGAATCACAAGAACTGAGATTGGTGTGGAGGCAGAGCCAGGCTTGACTACACAGATGACCTAGAATTAGGGTTTTGGTTTCAGAGGCCATAACTCCAAATTTTTTGGTCATTCTTGTTTCTATTGGTCTCTATATGTGTAGCGGTAAAATCGTGAGTGTAAGCTATTGATTAACTTAACTCGATTAACACAGAGTCGCCACCGCGCTTTTCTTTATTTCCGAAAGGAAAAAGGTAAAAGAACGAATAAAAACCTAGGATTCTAAAAGCAAAGGCTAAAAGAAATAAACAGAGATTGGGTAAGGGGATTGGTTATGAACCGGGAAGGTTTTAGGCACCCGACTCATCCGTAGTACTCTACGGGAGCCCTTTGAAATACTTATTGCTTTTGGTCTGAAATTGGTTTGTTTAAAATGATGGAAGAGATGAGAAGAAGAATATTTTTTAATAATTTTGTGTTTGATAAGGTTTTAAAGCCTTATGCCTACGTACCCACAACGTGCAATGCGAGATCAAAACCCCGTAGTTCGTGGTACAAAGTTTTGAAAAGAATAAGTGGGTTGAGTGGATTTTAAGATGTAAAGATAAGTCGTCATCCCTTAGCGAATAATTCCGCTAAAAGGGATGAATCATATCTAAACATATGGAAAATAAAAAAAAAGGTGCACAAGGCACAAAACAATTGAATGGATTTATATTTTTTAAAGTATATACAAAAATGGTTTTAATATATTTACATGATTTAATATTTGATTAAGAAAATAAAAGGAAAAGGTTAAAAATCGCTTGATCGAAATCAAGGTTTATTTATAAAATTGTTTGAAGTTTAAGAAACAAGAAGATTTTGAAAAAGGAAGAAGTTTTGAAAATTAAAGAATGGGGAGGAGATGAAGAGACTAGTCCTAATGCTTGAATTAAAAGCTAAGGAAAGAAATTACCAAGACCAATATGTACAAATCTTCAAAATTCGGACTTCCATCTTCAAAAGTTAATGGCATTATTTGAGGCCAAGATTTCTAACCACTCCAACTTGAGCAAAGGGAATCCTAGAAGATCTAAGTCCAATCTCCAAAAGTTCGGGATAGTAACCATAAGTCCAAAGTTAGAAGTAACAAGTTTTTTAAGAGTTTAATCCTTTATTAAGTGTTTTAATATCCAAATGAACAAAATAGAAAACAAGCACAATATGAATATATACAAGCATAATATGAATATATACAAGCATAATATGATATAATATGGCAAAATATAATAAGGAAATAAGGGAGCAAGAGATTAAAATAAAAGGATAAGGTGCAAGGGATTAAACTTAAACAATTATATTCACATTATTATATTATATACAATATAATGTGGTATGATGAACTTAATCAAACACAACCACAACAATGAAAATAAAATTGAGGCCACCGGATCCAAGTGGATCTTTAATCGAATCGGGACAACTTTAGGTCTATGTTAAGCAATCGCCGAGTAATTTACGAAGTAATTACCCTACAAATGAGGCCGGCCACCACTAATTAAAGTGGAAAATATTCGTGTTAATACATGTTAGAGAAACGATATAATGAATCGTTCTCCGAAAACATGTCACACTAAAAGAAGAGGAAGGTCTAATCTTAATCGAAATTATCGTTGAATTTCTCGATTAGCAACCTATCACGATCTCAAAGTATGAAGAATGATCCAAATGATCATTCATTCATAGATTTGAAATAATGAAGATTAAGCTTAATCGGAAATCAACAATCCCGAATCGGAAGATTGTCATCGACCAAAATTAAAAGGAGATGAAGAATAATGGATCCAAAATTAGATCCAAAAAGAAAAAATAGAAAATACTTTTTAATCATTTTTTAAACTCTTTTTTTTAAACTCTTTTTTCTAAATTCTTTTCATAAAATGTTTACTCTAAAATAGTTTCCAAAATATTTTTTAGATTGTTTTCTAAAACATTTTCCAAAATTCTCTTTACATAAAAAAACTATTTCAAAATCAAAATCTAAAAAAAATAAAAGTAACTAATAATAAGGAAATAAAATAAAAAAAAAGAACATAAAGGAGGGGAATGGGATGATGATCCGCGGGTTAATAGAATGGATCAGTAAAGATCCAAGAGTCCAAACTCTAAACCAAATCTTCCATTTTTTTTATTAAAATAAACTAAAAAAATAGAAGAAATAAAATATTGAAGAACCAAGTCTTCTTCTTCTCCAATACAACACGAAAGAAACAGGGGAACAAGGGCAAAAATTCAGCGGCGGCGAACAAACTCAACCCTCACCTTCAAGAAATTGACAACGAAACACAATGATCCTCTCCTTTCTTCTTGCGATTTCCTTACTGTTCTTCTTCTTCGCTTCGGATTCTCGCGGATTCACTTCTCCCTCTCTCTCAATTCGGTTCAGCTCTCTCTCTTTCAATTCAAATTCCACTTCAGTTAGGTTTAGTGATTTCAGAAGGTAATTTGAAAGGATTTGGGGATTTGGGGATTTTGCGATTGATTAGGATTTTGGCAGCGATTTAGGGTGCTATCGAAGCTTTCCAATGGAAGAGGTGAGGGGTTGCTTTTATAGAAGGGGAAGAGTACTCGAGAGATGCCGTTTTGTTCGATTTGGAATCGTTTTGGAAGGTGAGGTATGCGTCTTCACTTTTGATTTCATTTTCTGCGTTTTATGCTCTTGTCGTTTGCGTTTTGATTTTTTTGATGAACTTGCGTTTTGATTCAATTTATATGCGTTTTGATCCATGAAATTTGCGTGCTGGTTTAATAAGTTTGCTGGGCGTGCGTTTTGAATATTTGATTTCCAGGTGCTTTGCTCGTGACATTCTCGTGCGGTATGCGTGATATTGCTGTATACGGCTTTGAATTTAGAGGCTCGCGTACGGATTGTGAGGCCGAAGCTGGGTTGTTGTTACGGCTTTGATGGCTTGGAGTGAATGAGGCTGCTGACTTGCTTTGGCTTGCAAGTGTTGTTGTGAGGCTTAGCTGAAGTTGGGCCTGCGGACGTGTGAAGTCATAAGGCTGGGGAGATTGTTGCTTGGCAAGTGCTGTTTTATCCGTGCGTGGGGCTGATGAGTTTGTAAGGCTGGAGTGTTTTGGCTTGCGGCGTGAGGGGCTTAGCAAGTATGAAGGCTTGTGGCTTAGTGAAGTGACTGAAGCTGGTGGGCCTGCTGGATACCGTGCGAAGGCATTTTGGTGTGAGGTACTTGCAAATGGCTGAGGCTTGAGGTGTGGAAAGGCTGCAGGATTGCTGGGCGCATGGGCTATTGTGCTTGGTCTTAACTTTATTTATTTATTTTTGCTAAACAAAATAATGGTGGGCTTAAGAAACAAATATATGTGTTTGAACTTTATTTTCATTTCTTCTTTTTTTTTAATGTAATTGCCTAATAATAAAAGAAAAAAAAAATGGTTCTAAAATATAATGGATCTTTAATGGTTTTTAATATAAAAATGATATTATAAAATAGATGGATATTTGGTAAATGTAAAAAAAATAATGAAGAAAAATGGATATATGAATTTGGACGACAATGAGCAAAAGGATTTGAAAAGATGGATAGAAAAAAAATAGAGGCAATTGGAATGAAAGATTGAAATAATCGGAAATCGAAAAAATGATTAATGGACTAAATTTGGAGTAATGGAAAAAGGCATATGGATGAATAAATGGGAAAAAAAATGGTTTGATCGAAAAAAAATAAAAGGTATGAAATGATGATTTTTAAAACCCACGACCAACTCCTGATCTTTTCACAAACCTCTGAACACAGTCAACACCGACCCACTGAATAGCTGGATAAATTGCAACTCGTGCCACAACTGTCATCTGAAAACTGTCTGATTCATGCTTTGATGATTTGAAATCAAACTGAGGAAAATAAATCCTCAGATGAACCGCTGATGAGTTAATGAACCGATGAACTGATAAACACTGAAGATTCAAGTCAAACTTCGCACAAAACACAGTCTGATAACTGATGAACAAACCAAACTTCGCACAAGAAACAACCTGATAACTGATGAACAAACCAAACTTCGCACAAGAAACAACTGTCACCCAATCTAACTTGGTACTTTGAAAACGCATTTCCTGATGAATGAATTACTGGCACACACATCTGGCAGTCGAAACAATTTATCTGATAGTTTGACCAATATTAGATCAAACATCCACTTGAAATCGAATTTGTGACTGAACAAACGCATCTGAATGAAATCATTACCCTGTCTTTGAAAACCTGCAACACAGAGAAGAAGAAGAACACTGCAACATATTTTTTTGTATTTTGGTTAGTAATCAGTAAATATAAACAAATATCAAACAGTAAAAATAATGGTGATCCCCTGCGAAGCATAGACCTACATCTGAGGAGAAACTCGAAACCTGTGCGATCTTGTTTGATATGCAAAATGCAGATGATATGCGAAACAATCTTAGGGCAAAAATTAGGGTGTTACAATATGGTATAGGGAGTATGCATATCAATTTTCATGAAGAAATTCCATGGGGAAGTCATCTGATCAAGGGTTGACTTTCTGAACAAGTCAGTGTAGAATCAGGGCATCTGAGGCCCCCAATGACCCAATCAAGGGGTGTCCTTCATCATTTTGGGTGTATATGGTCTTTATTTGATCATAAAAGAATTTGGAAGTCCACAAAATTCAAGAATTTCAAGTTTTTGCAAAGTTGACTTTTTGGGCAAGTTTGACTTTTAATGAAAATGTCATTTTAAGCAACTTTTTCAATCCTTACTTTTTGATTCAAGAAAGCTTCAAATGGAAAAACTTTGGTCATGAAAGTTGTAGAATAGATCTTTCCCTTTTCAAAAAGTACAAGAACATGACCTAATTCCTTTTTGATCAAAAGTTATGGCTTGTCAAAGTTGGCTAAAATCACTAAATTTTCAAGTTATGCACCAAATGGAAAACTTGCAAATTCTTGTACCAAGGCAATTTGTGACTTCTAATTGATGTCAAACCTTTACACAAACATCACACAAGTCCTAAAAATCAGAATGGGCCAAGGGATCACATGTTTTATGGCTTGTGAAGCAAGACTTTTTCATGAAGAACCAAAAGCAAGCCAAGTTGCAAAACACATGATAACTTCTCATCCACTTGCTGGCTACTTTGCTGATCAACCCTAGCCTTTTCCCACACCATGCTGCGCAGCACACCCACCTTGTACTTGGCTAGAGATTGACCCATGCTTCTCTTACACAAAAGTTGACATTTTGCAAAAGCAACCATACCTATCACAAAAGGACATGTCACATCTTCTGACCAATAGGAATTGTTTATACAAATCAATTGCAAGCCAAACATAAGCACAAGCAAGCTTGAAACCAGCCACAAGACAACATTCACATTTTCACCCTCACTTGCAAGAGCATTCGAAACTCACTCCACAGGCCACAAACACTCAAACAAACTTCACAAACCTTCTCACCATGCTTCACTGAACCAAAACCAACCTTCAAAGCATCCTGAAACTCAAAGAAACAGAAATATGATCCTCACCTGACCTTGAACAGAACTTGTTCAAACTTCCAAACCAGCCATCACAAACTCTTTCTAGGCATCAAGACTTCATCAGGGAGGTCATAGGAGTGGTTTTGCACAAGAGAAGAGGTCAGAAAGTTCCAGTTTGAAAAGCTTCAAACTCAGGTAGCTTCATGAACATTTTTTCCAGAAATGGATTTTTAAGTTTCTAAGTTGTTCTTCATGTCTTGCTGATCACTCTGGTACTTTTATTTTTTGAAATGGTGAAGAAATGAGAATTTAATCTTGCTCTGAAACTTTTTGACCTAAAAATGTTTGCTTTCGATTCATGCGATTGATGAAAGATAAATGATGTTTGTGTTAGGGTTTTGATTCAGGGGGATGTGGGGTTGATTCCTGTTCTTTTAGATTTCATTTTCGTAACGTTTTGAGGATTTTAGGGATTTTCAGGTGGGATTCCCACCGGAGAAGACGACCGGAGGTCTTCTCCGGCCACCTGAAAATTATTAGGGTTTAATCTTGTCATTAATTGTAGTTTGAATCTAGAGCGTTGGATCCGTTGACTTAGGCTGACTGGCGCGTGTTTTGGATGGCCAGGATGCGTTTTCAGAAACCCTAATCACAATTAACTTAATTAATTAATTCATAAACTTAATTAATTTCAGTTTGAATGTGGACCACTGGATTGCGCGCGCAGTCAACCTTTTCTTTCCCAGAATCCATCCTGGCCTTCCATTGTGTTTACTTTTCTTTTTCTTTATTTTTAATTCATTTGTTTTATGTTTATTTTGTACATTTATTTAAAAATAGTAAAACTTATTCAAAAATTCTGAAATTTTTTATACAAACTTTTATTTAATTTCAGAACACAAAAACATTTTTATTTTTATTTTTAGCATTCAAAAAATATTTTTAAATATTTAAAAGTTTATTTTTAATTAATTAATGAAAATTAATTAATTAAAAATACTTTTAGGTATTTAAAAATCACCAAAAAATTCATGAAACATTTAAAACCATTTAGAAACATTGTCCAACCCTCAAACCAAATTTCTTTTTTGATCTTGATGCATTTTGAGAATTTTTCATGGAATTAAAATCATTTTAATGCATTATTTTGATCCAAACTTCCAAAAATCATTTCTGCCTAACCATTGAGAGTTGGACTTTGATTCTTTTTGCATTGTGTTTAGCATATCATGTAGTTTGTGAGATTAAATTGGCATGATTTGATCTTTCATTTTCCATTTGTTTGGCATTTTTCTTGTTAAGGAACCCTAAAACCCTAGAAAACTTAGGAAAATCATAACTTGAATTAGGTTAGGAGTTGGAACTTCTCCTTTGGGTAGTGAGTTAGTATAGGATTAGGGGTCCTTTGAGTGCATTTTCAATTTTTTATCTTGATGTTTGCTTCTGATTTTGGTTTTTGTTTGATGCTTTGATCATAAACCCTAATTTGAACTTCCATATGCATCCATCTTGCATTTGTATTCATACCTTGACTTGCCATGACATTTTATGCATCCATTTGATTCATTTAACATCTTAAGACATATTGAAATCATGTTTGATCATTGCCTCTTGCATTTGCCATGTTGTATGTCATTTGCATCTCATAACTTTTCATGTGTGTTCATGGTTCTTAACTTGTTTCATTTGCATTCATAAGTTTGTATGATCATACCCATGTGTTTGTTTCATGTTTGTAGCATCTCATAGCATCATTAACATCATGCATGTGCTTCTGGTTTTGTTTCTCATCATGCCATTTCATTCCATTTGGCATTGCATTGCATTTCTTTCACTAACTTTTCAGGTGGTAAGCAACTTTGAGAAGTGAATTTGCCTTCACTTCTCACATTTTCTTTTCATCTCTCTCTTGCATCCATGCTGCATTTTGTTATGTGTTTGAGATTGAGCTTGCTCTTTCTTCTTCTTCCCACTTTCTTTCCTCAAGTGACTTGTCTTCTTAAATGAAGCAAGTTACTTTGCTTCTCCTGATCCTTTCATCTGCTTCCTGGTGGTTCCATTGAAGATTCTTTCTTGTTAAACCTCACAAACCTTAGGAACAACCATGTATGACAATGATTAGTGTTTTGATTAGTCTCCCTTCTTAGTTTTACCTTTGTGTCTCATTAAGTCTTCTCTTCTCATCTCATAATCAGGGACTAAACCCTAAAGGCTTTAAGGCTTTGTGATTAAGCTTATGCTGGCATCCTTCTATTAGGATGGAGTGTATAACTTTAATCCTAAGTGTTAAACCCTTAATGTGTTTAAATCCTTTAATCAATCCACTTAACAATCATCAAGACATCAAACTTGTAACTTGGGCCTTGCATTAGGGTTCCAATTCTTCCTTAATTGGTTAAGAAGGACTAACCCTAGTGTTAATGGACAAGTCCCCCTCAAGTTGTCTTACAAACCCTAAAAATCACTTCATCATCATATCATTAAATAAAATCCACTTAACCAAAGGCTTGTTTTGTCATGAGTTTAATCCCTGATCATGGATTAAGTTGAGGAGTTTTCCTCAGCTTAAACATTCTCATCTATTATCCTTCTATTAGGATGGTGTAATGAGTCTGTTTAATCCTTGATTATGGCTTAACCTCATTATTTAACACTAAACAAAAACACCAAAAATATCTAAATAATCACAAATAGGTTAATGATCTTAATCCTACATCAAAGATGATTAAGTGTGAGAAACTGACTTCACACTTAAGGTATTCTCATTACCCCTAATCAGAGGGAAGATGTGATGAGTTTACTAACCCATTGGTTTAGACTTAAGCTCATTTTCCTATGACAAACTTCAAAAAGCAATAAAAGACTGAAAATCCAAAAACAAACAATAATCGTCTCCTCCGGGATTCTTTTCTCATCTCACTCACTCATAAACGAGAACTTGCTTCTTCCGTCTAATGCAAGACAGTTCGCACCTGAGCCAGACAGGTCATACACTTGAGCATTGACAAGCAGGCAGTTCACAAGTCAATTCATCTTTCAGTCTCTTTGGGTCGAACTACGGTGTTCTGACTTCCTCATTGCACGAGAGGATACGTAGGCATAACTTAACAGTTATCGAACAAAAGTCTCTGTATATTCCCCCTCTTTCCAGCCTCATTCTCTAAGCCTCATTATCATGAGCATTTCACCTCTTTCTCTTTTACACTGACACTTCATTTATACACTTTACATTTCTTTTACACTGACACCTGTACATCTTTTCCAGCTCTCTCTATACACAGATTGCACTGACACTACCCCTTTAAAACACAAATCTTTTAAGCATGGATCCCGTCGAGTACGAAGGACAATCTGGGTGCTAATACCTTCCCAGGTTGTAACCAACCCCCTTTCTCAGTCTCTCTGGTTCGCAACCGTCTTGTCCATATCTTTCTAGGTCTATGCAGCATTGCCTTTCCTCCGGGATAAAAATGCCTAGCTGGCGACTCTATTCTTTTCCAGTGAGTTCACTGCTGTGTGTTCTCATTGTTCTTTTCGCCGACCGTTCGTGTCTGTACCTTATTTGAGCCCAGTCTCATCTTTTGGGAGCGACAGAAAGGCATAAAAGAACAGGAAAGACCATTTAAAAGATTTTTGGGTCTGGGGGGTAAGTTATGTAAAGGGAATGTGTTAGCACCCTTTACATCCATGGTTATCCATGGGCTCTTAGTTACTTAACTCACTTTAAAATGTTTTTGAAAATGTGAAGTGCGTGAATAGAATTTTCATAAGAGTTTGATAATGATCCATGTACGGATGCGTAAAAAACTTGTGTTTGAAAATTATTTGAAATTGTGAAGTGTTTGAAAAGTTTTTGAATAGTGAGCAAGTAACTATGAGGAACCTACCCTAAAGTTTAAGTCTTTCTGTTCTTGAATCCTTTAAATGGTAAGACTATCCCTATTATTAAGGAATAGGTAGTCATTACCTTGGATGTGTGGGACAGGTAAAGGTCATCTGTTTAATGTAGGCAACTGTGGGGTGTATTAAGCAATTTTGGAGGGACTGTCATCTTTATTCGAAAGGGACAAGATCATTATGAAGGCAACATTCGAAAAGGGACTTGATCTTTTATTGTTTAAGGGACTAGATGACTTTACTTTGAGGGACTTTTTGCTTTATACACCCTACTTGACCTTTTGATTAGGCAACAATGAGAGGTATCCTTAAGGAAGTGAGATGGCGATCCAAGATCGACTTACGTGTGTGAGTGTACAATTTAATATTTTATCTTTAAATTAAGTGATCTAAATTAATTTTAAATAAACATACATGTTACACTCCCTATTTTTACTAACCATGGCATAAAATAAATAATTTGAACATTATAAAATATTACATCCAGGAGCAATTACAAAAATAATAAAGCAATTTAAAATAATAAGCAAAATAAATAAATAAATAAATAAGCAAAATAAATAAGTAATTATAATATGGTTAGTAGAAATAATAATAATTTAAAAAATAAATGGGGTTAGTAATAATCATATAAACATAATTAATAATAATAATAAGCAAAAATAAACAAAATTTAAAAATTAATAAGAAAATACAACAATCATATTAAAAATTAAATCAATTATGAACATATTATGAGAAATAAATTATAATTATTAAATTTGCAATTTTTAGAAATTATTCACATGTATAATTAATTATAAAAAATTAGTGAATATTTTCATAAAAATAAATTAGACATTTTAATTTTTACACATATTTATATACAAAATTTTAAATTATAAACAATTTATGTATTTAATAAAAATTAGATTAACAAAAATAGAAGAAAAAGAAATTAGGTTTTTAGAAATTATTATGATTAAATTAGGGTTTGTAGAAAATTAGATTTTTAGGGTTTATAAAAATAAATTGAGTTTTATATACAAAAAAATATTAAAGGTTAAATATTAATCTAATTAATCAAATTATAATATATGCATATTAATAAAAGAAAACAATTTATTGTAAAAAACATATTATTTGAATTAAATTAAAATTATAATAATAAAGCAAATAGAAAACAAAAAGAAATAGAAAACTTACCTGGCTGGGGTTTGAACCCAGAACCTTTGGCTTGCAATCACTTAGGCCAGCAACACATACCACCAGGCTACCTGCGCGCGGGTGATAATGAGATGAGAAGAATTTGTTTTATGCCTTAAACCTGGAAATTAGAAAAAAAAGAAAAAAAACAAAAGGCCTGGGGGGAATCGAACCCAGGACCTTGCAAGCAAACACACAAACACATTACCATTCCAGCAGGGAGAGCGCACCTGTACACATAACCACTTTAATTCATAATATATTATAACTTCTAATTATCTGGAAAAAACAACAAAAATGTGGTGAAGCCAGGATTCGAACTCCTGCCTATAAGCAACACACGCGCATAGCCTACCACTGGGACAAACACAAGTTTGTGATATAAAACAGCAATTAATTCATAAAATATTATACGCAATATTTGAATTCTGGAAAACACGCGCAGGGTCTTCATCTTCTTCATATTACCTGCGAATTTTAATACAATTTCTCCTGCGAATTTTCCTGGGTGTTCATGAACCAGAAACCCTAGGTTTTTGGATCATCACGCAAACAGCAAAATCAATACAAATTGATAGTCCAGATCAAACATACAGAGTTTATACATCACAATCATGTTTTTAAAAGTCATTTATCTTCACTAAATCATGAATTCCCAATTTGAGAACTCAAACCCTAACAATGGTGTCTTTCGGTTTAGGGCATATTTCTTCAATGTTTTTGTCCAGAATCCATCTAAACATCATGATAAACAAGATTAAACACAAAAAAACGATTTACAATGGTTAAATAAATGAAATCGAAAAATCAAAGTAAGAGCAAGAAGATGCATTCGGGACATGCTATATGAGAGGCTTTGGATGCAAATAGGTATTGGTTTTGACTCAATGAGGTCCAAGGATCATTGTTATGTCCTCAAATTACCTTCTAATGCCTTGTATGTGAAAATCTGAATTTGAAGTTTGGTATGGTTTTTGAAAATTGGAACTTACACTTGGGGCTGGAAATTCGTGGCTTGTGATTAGGGTTGTCTCAAGTACTTATAGAGTGATGAATTTAGGTTAAAAAATTTGATCATTGTGTGAGAGATTTGATTGGAAAAGATTCAAAGAGATTATGCCTTAAAAATCAAATATCTTTGTATGAACACCTTCTATTTTAGGCAAATCAACATGATTCTCTTACCACTTTGATATCAATCACTTTTATGATTTTCTAGAAGCTTAATCCATTTTAAATCTTAGACTTTTATATTTTATTTTAATTTAAAATGATTTTTAATGAATTAAATCAAAATAAATAAAAATAAAATGATAAAAAATCTGATTTTTGTTGACTTGGGTCGTGCATGAGGTTATAGTATGGATTGGGTCATCATATGGCAAGCCCATTTAGAAGAAATTAGTTTTAGACCTCCATTTTCTTCATAAACCAACCAAAAATTTCCCAACTTTGCAAGGGCACACATCCTTCAATTTTAATGTTATGAGGGTGTTCTTGGACATTTTGGAAATCTTGAAGAGTCCTCTAACCAACCCCACTGGTTTCATGTCCATATCACTTACCATTCTCAAGTTATGCCCTTTTGAAGTTGTTGACTTTTTGTTGACTTTCAAAAGGACCTATAATGTCTTAGCTCATACCTTCCAAATGAAGCATTTTTGAGATTGGCTTGTGAGACACAAAGTTGTAGAGAATTCAATTTCCTTCAAAATGAGCTTTGGATGGAGACTTGGTGATGAAGCATGTGAAAGTTATGGCTGGTCAAAGTTCAGTTGACTTTTATTGAGGAAACCCTAATTTAGAAACTCCTGATTCTTGATGATCTGAAATATTCTTGATGAATCATGATCAACCTTTGATCAAATGATGAATTTTACTTCATATACTTGATGTTGGCAAAAAATCATGAAGTTTGACTTTGGTTTGACCACAGTTGACCTCTGTTTGACTTTTTAACTGCTTTGACTGATTTTGACTTATCTGATCACCTGACTGAGCAAACTTTCGAGAAAAGTCTTGAAACTTGTCATGGGGGTTCTTACACACATATAAGATGTTATGAAGCTCACTTGAAGTCTTGGAAGTTCATTTATCCTGATTAAAGTCAAAACCCTAGTTTTGGATGCACTGCTTAGGAGGTGCATTGTCTGAGGGAATTGTCAACTCTTCTGACTATTTGTGAACTTTGTGAACCTTGTAAACCATCATAAAATGTCTTGTGAACCTCATGGGAGATCTTGTGAACCTTGTGAACCTCATAAAGTGACTTGTAGACTTCATGAACCTCATGAAAGGTCTTGTAAGCATTGTGAATCTTGTGAACCTTGTGAACCTCATAAAGTGACTTGTAGACTTCATGAACCTCATGAAAGGTCTTGTAAGCATTGTGAATCTTGTGAACCTTGTGAACCTCATAAAGTGACTTGTAGACTTCATGAACCTCATGAAAGGTCTTGTAAGCATTGTGAATCTTGTGAACCTTGTGAACCTTCATAGCACACAAAGTCTTGTATTGTGAGGGAAAATTTTGGGGTGCAACACCTGCATATGCTGATTCTCATGCTTTTGCATCTTCAGTACAGTTCTGTCTCCAACTATCAGTGACGAAAGGCAATGAACTATCAAGTTTCAACTTTACCTGAACTCAATGACCGTCGTTGACAAAATCAACAACAATGATTTTATGTCTGCTTATATACATAGGCGGAGCTAAGGTAAGAGTGAAAAAGTCAATGTTACGTCTCTTTGACAGTGAGAAAAATATGGAATTGTACCAACAAGCAATAGGGTAACTTATATCAGGAATCATCATCCATTTTTCTCGACCCTGCAAACCCAAGTGTTCTACTTTTAAGGCATTCCTAACTTCATGGACCGTGTCATAGAACAATTTGGAAAACAATTTAGGGTGTTGATAAAGTTGAGTATCTAATTGCATCCAAACCAGCGACCATAACTCTTTTCCTCGTAAAGCTGCAATATCCCGAAAACTACAATTTCCATTGTCATCCACATCAACAATGTCATAAATGTATGGGTGCAAGAAACCAGGAAATTGAAACAAGTAAAGATGCCTCGAAGATGTAGTGGACAGTTGACTTTGACGGTATATTTCCTGTTGGTTTCGTACATGATCTTTTTGTAGTCTGAATCCCCTGTGAGCCCTCACCATACTTCCACTATGAAGGATCACGATGTACGTCACTCTCTTCACCATTTCTGCTTTTCTTAACTCCCTTCTTTGGCTTGTATTTCACCCGCAGTGAACACATAGAAGTTATGGATGGACATGTTAGTTCCCGAACCATTTTTTAACACCCTTTGGCCTACAATATTCATTGAATTGAAATATGTCTTCAACTCTTCACACTCTGCTTCTAAATCCAAATTTGTACCATTATCTTCCTGACTGACATCAAGCTATTAAATGAGTAATTTCTTCCACACAAAAAATGAATTGAATCTAAAAGAACATGAATGACTTGTATTTGGAAATCGTCAAGTTGACACGCACAAGGTAACCCATGTGTTGTTCTAATGAAGCAGCAACAAGCATTTTTGCTAGTACCAAAAAATTTACCCTTTCTAGTTCTTTCCCTGTGTGTTGTATACACTTCCTTGAAACAAAAATGTGCAAGTTGGAATAGAATTGATTGTTATACTGATGCTCAATATTGACAATACTTTTCTGAAATGAGACTTTGTTTAAACCTAGTTGCAACTTCAATATGATATTCACAACATCCTAACTTCAGCATAAATCTCCCTGGCTTGTAGTCAACACGTTTTTTAGTCTCCAATAAGCAGACTTCATCCTGAAAACCATAATTAAACTATAATGAGGCAACATGATAAATTATGTTTAGTAGTGTAATTACATTGAAATAAAGTTTGTGTACATGTTCGTTGTTGTGTTCCCTAAATGAATGACTCTATTAGTCCAAGCAGCAACAAACCTTTCTTTATAAAATGTCAACCATGTTTCACTCACATACTTAACAAACAATGGAATATCAGCATAAGCAGTTTCAAGTGCTTCAAGTGTGCGACAAACTTATATTCTCTATTAGCATACATGATGTTGTTCTATAGATCCATGACATGTTCATATCTTTTTGATTTAACATACTCTTTACATTTCATGATAACTTTTTTGAAATATGGAACAAACATAACAAATAAGTTGAAGCAGGAAACATAACTTCAGTTGCATTCATCAACACAAGTTTTATGTCTGTCACTAGAACATTCGGTAGCAATTTCTTAGAAGAGAACAACTATTTGATCTTTTCTAGTGCCCATTTGAAATTCTCGTCCTTTTCATGTTCCAATTAGGTAAAGCCTATCGAAAACGTCAATTTTGTTGACGTAACACCAACAATCTTAAGTAGTGATAGATGGTATCTATATGATCACAGTGCAAATAATCAAAATTTTACTAAATCAAAGTATGTTGAAATGACATCAAGGTATGACCACGATGCATTTTACCTATTTGTCTTGTATGTATAATCAAAAATCAACACTAAGTGAAAAATAGTTAACAACTTCACTGAATCAGGATGTGTCCAGAAGATATCAGCAATAACATTTGAGTCCTTCCTATTTCTTACCACATATATTTTTCTCTATGAATAAGAGTCAACAACATATACATTTTCGTCAATGAACCTTTCTTGCTCACAATGTATGTAGCTCTAACTTTATACACTTGGGTAACACTGGTGAGGTTTTCTAGATCTTTGTCTTTCAAAGCAGAAACTAAGTATTGTGGAGTCATGTTGTACTTCGTCATGTTCTTCACAATTTTTCTCTCATGATCTTTTAGACTACCCAATATGTCATGGTCATCTAAATCCTCAGATAGTTTATGATTGTGAAACTCACACCTAACCATAGAGATGTCAAAATAGGCTACTCGGCCCTAAACAGGTTGGCCCTGGCGAGCCTTGGCCTTTTTAGGGTTGGACCAAAAAATTCCTAATGTAGTATGGGCTCGAAAGTTACTACTTGAGCTCAGCCTTAGATGAGCTTCAGGCTACCCGGTCCTAAATGGGTTTTTTAATAAATAAAATAAAATAAAAACCGCATAATATTTATTATAAATGAAATTAAAAAATTATATTATTTTAAACATATATTATCTTTTATAAATACTATAATTTTTTTTAAATGTAACTCATTGTCGCTCCCGGGATTTCCATCCTGGTACAGATGTGAAAGTGGCGCGGAAAAGGAAGAGTCGCCATCCAGACATTTTTATCCCGAAGAAATGGTGATGTTGCACAAACCGGAAAAGAAAGGAGAAAGCGGGGTCTTGGGAACCAGAGAGACTGGGTAAGGGAGTCGGTTACGAAGTGGGAAGGTATTAGCACCCCAGATCGTCTGTCGTACCCGACGAGATCTACGCTTGCTAGAACTGTTTCAAAGGGTGAAGGGAAATTGTTGCTGAACTGGAACTGGAATTGGATAAGAGAAAGAAAAGTTAAGGGGAAAATGTAGGAAAAATAAAGAGAGTGCTTGAATGGGTCCTACCCCACTGCCTATGTATCTCATTGTAAATGAGAATCAGAGTCGACGTAGTTCCCCTAACTATGGAGGAAAACTGCTTGTTTGTTTTTTTATGGCTTGAACTGCTTATGTCTATGCTTAGATGTTGAAGAATCGTCTGGCACGAGTGTGTTTACCGTCTTGTAAAGAGATTAGTAGAAGCAAGTTCTTTTGTTAAGAGTGAAGGAGGTGAGAACAGAATTCCCGGAGGAAAGACGTTTATTATTGGTTTGAATGCTTGTTGTATCTTTTATTGAATTTGGCACAAGAAAGTGTATTCAAGTCTCACTCAAAGGAGTATGTACTTCTTACATCATCCCGAAATGGAATGGATAAGAAGCACACCTAGGTAAGGAGAAGACATCTAAACATAGTTCCAAAGACTAGGGCTCAAACACACTAGCCTATGGTATTTATTAAGTGTTTTTGTTGTTTTTTAATTAAGAAGTGTTTTTTGAATTTTCTTTGGGAAGCATCCTCATGCTAAGACTTATTCATAATGATAGATATCCTACACCTCATCCCCATATGGAATGTGTGCAAGTATCCCATGGCAAATTCCCTTGGCACATGAGAAAACTTTCACCTTTATTAGATGTTTTGAGTTGGTTTTGATATGAGAAAGAGAAAGCACCAAAAGGACCTTCAAAGGTAAAATGTCTAAGGGGTACTAAGCCTAATGAAGTTATCATGCTTGCATATCCTAGGTTTGTGAGTTTTGAGATCTCTATCCTAAAGAAGAAGGAGGAAGATAAGAATAAAAGAAAAGGAAGAAGAAAGGAGAAAGGATTAGAAGACAATTTACTTCCAAGATGGAAGTGAAGTTGCTTCTAAAGGGGATGAGAAGCAATTATAAAAATCCAAAGCATATTGAATGTTTAAGTAAACACAAGTATGAACATTAAAATAGAAGAGAGAGGTTGGAATGGGGAAGCATATCCACATCCCTTCAACTTACCAAAGCCCCTGCAAGGTTGGTAATGAAGCATGAAAGTTCAAAAGAGGGGAGATGGAAGCCAAACACATAAAGCACACAAATGAAATGGAATTAAAGGTTCTAATACCTTACAAGTCAGAACCACATCACCACAAAGCATCAAAGGTTTAAAGAAATCAACAAAAGTTAAGCAAGATGCAAATAAGCATGAGAGAGATGGAGAAGTTCAAAGAAGATGCAAAAGAATAAGTAAGAAGGCAAAGATGCATAAACATGGTTAAAGACACATGATAAATTTCAAAGTCAGAATTCAAACATAATATTTAAATGCCTAAAGTCATCCTAAATAAACATACCAAAATGCATGAGTTAGTTCACGGCATAATGAGAGATAAATAGAGAAATGCAAACACACATTCATGTTATAAGAACAAGTGAGGTGAAGATGAAAGTAGAAGATGCAAAGATGATATGAGATAGTCAAAGTCAGAAGCCTATGCATAATATGACATGTTAAATATGCACAAATGAGCATGGCAAAAATTCATGGCAATTAAGTTCATACAACTTAGCAAACATGTGGGAGGAAGTCACATTAGGAAATGAATGTTGCAAAAGATGCAAAATGACATACAAGTATGGATATTTATGGATAAGTCAGTAATATATCATGAATGAAAATTCAAATTAAAGGATGATATGATCATGTTTGAGGCATACAAGTGAGCATGAGAGGCATATGATGAAGAAATGTGAAAAAGTTAGGTCAAAAAGTTCATACAAGATGCAACATACAAAGCAAAGGTCAAGACATGTCAAATGCACTTAACAATGATCAAACAAGGTCCCTCAAAGTCTAAACACACCCCACAAAGTCATACAAGATATCTCAAATGGTGGCACAAATGCCTCCTGCAATTATGGTTAAGGAAATGGCACATAAGGATCACATAAGGTTTCTTCAAGCACAAACAACCAAACATATGTCAAATAGAATTTTCAAAAATTATTAAATTATAACACAAATGACCTCAACCAGGGACCAAACACACATTAAAAGCTCACTAAAAAACAGAATGGAAAGGCCTCAAACAAACAATGAAAAGTTACTTAGGAACCAAGGACCAAAATGTACAAATGAGGGACTAAAATGCAATAAAAGAAAGTTTTAAAAATAAAACAAAAATATTTATAAGTATTTTGGGGTGTCATTAAGTGAATCAAGAAGATTGATGCAAAAACATTTAAGGAACTATGAGAAATTAATTCTTGAAGTTGATGTATGAAAATAGGAAACATTTTAAAAAGAAATAAAAAGAAAATAAGAAAATAAAATGAGAAATGCATAAAATCAGAATTAAAAAATGTAGAAAATTATTTTAATGTTTTAAAATGCTTCATAAATTTTTGTAGAATTTTAGGATGCATTTTGATGATTTTAGAAATTAAAAATGTAAAATGTATGAAAATGAAGTAAAATGATGCAAGGGGTGAAAACATAGCAAAAGTCACATTGCAAAATGAAATTGGGCTCGGTATGGGGGTGGTGATATCAATAAGGATCCAGGTCCAATAACATGCAGTCAACAAGAATACAAGAGACTCGGGTCAACATACTTGACCTCACACAAGCCCTAGGATCAATCATGCACTTCTCATACAGTCACCCAAAACCACAAGTCATCATGATGAACGTTCAAGATTAAAGGCACACACAAGATAACATGATTTGACACGTAATAATAATAATAATAATAATAATAATAATAATATGAAAACATAAACACACGCGCAACACACTTGACTTTTTTATGTGCTGGCAATTTCATGGCCTTCGGATCAAAACAATGCATGACTCGGATTAAACTTGGCAATTTAAAAACCCTAACCCTCACCGGTCGGAGGAGGACCTCCGGTTATCTTCTCCGACCTATCTTCGGTGACTGAACCTCACCAAAATCTCCAGAAACACATAAAAAACATCTCAATCGAAAGAGGGACTTAAGTACAAGCCATATCCACAAACAAAATACTCATAACATTCATGAATGAAGAGAATCGAAGCAAAGAACCAAGCCTTAAAAATATGGATCTAAGCACCTAAGGTGCGTATCAACTAAGCAGAGGTTCCAACACTCCTACTGAGCTTTAAGCAACACAAACCAAGCCAAAACAAACTAAAATGAAGCAAAAAAGTTCAGTGGATTTCAAACCTGAAGTTGTGCGGAAGCTTGATACAACAGAAATATAGAGATGACAATGAACAGGCCTAGCAGGATGCCCAAGGACAATTAAGTTTCATGGTTCCCCCTTTGATGCCTCATACCTTTCCAACCTTTGATCAAATGAATTTTTTCCCAACATGAAAGTTGTAGAGAACATGGAAATGAACAAATATGATGTTAAACATTTTTTAATTTAGAGCCTTATTGATGGAGAAAATTGGATGGACATTTAGCACACCACCTGTTTGATGAATTGCATGTCCTCTGGCACGCCCATGACTTGGCTTCTAGGCAAACTTGCCCTACTTTTGTCAAACTTTGATTGATCATATCTCGCTCAATTTTGATCCAATGAAGATGTTCTTGCTATGGATTTGAAGCTCAAGATGTGCTATTTATTTGGATCAACTTAGGCCTGAAGTTTGAAGCCTTAATATTGAAGAAAGAGGCCTTGCAAATAGGTGCAAAAATGGCCTAAACTTGCCATAAATAGAAACCCTAAGTTTCTATTTTAGGCAGGTTTGTGATTTCTTGATTTTTCCATGAATCTTTTGACTTTTCTCGATAAAATTTCAAAATTGAACATATTTAACTTGTGGAACATGATTTTGACCTCAAAAAGTCAGGAGTTGACTTTTTCTCCTGCTTAATTGACTTTTCCCCAATTTCTTGATTTTCAAGTAACTGACCAATTGAAATCCTTCCCTGAGGAACCAATGCACCAAAATCCATCCATAGACACTTGATAACATATGTAAAACCTTGGAATCAAGTTTGAACCAAAATATCATTAGAAGCCCTTTGAATCAGAAACCCTAATTTTAGCCCTTTTTGTTAGGAGATGTTGCACTGTTTGAAATTCTTGATCAATCCCCCTCTTCTAGAGACTTGAAACAACATTTGAACTTGTGTGAGATGTAATTAATCCCCAACGGTAAGAAATGAGCCGATTCAGTTAATCCATCCACAATCTCCCCATTCGAATCATTCCCCTATTTGTTATCTTTGGCAATCCCGACACCAAAATCCATAGAAATATTATCCCATTTCCCTTCTGGAATATTCAATAGTTGCATCATACCTAAAGGTTTATGATGTTACATCTTTAATTTTGGGCAATCAAACACGCATACACAAACTCGGAAATATCCTACTTCATACTCGGCCACCATAACAACTTCTGTAAATCATGATACATTTTTGTAGCATCGGATGGATACTCAGTCTACTTCGATATCTCTCTTCAAGAATACTCTTCTCAATCTCTAGAAAATCTGGTATGAACACTCTACCATGGAACCTCAACACACCATTTTCATCAATTCATAATTCAACTCTATTACCTTTGTTAATCAAGGTTAATTGACCAACCAGTCTCAAGTCATATTGCTTACCCACTCCAATTTCTTCTAGAATCCCCATTGTCAGTTCCAACATAACCAACTTCACACTTTCAGAGTCTCGTCACATACTCACATATCTTTGAACTGCTCGATTAATTCTAGTTTTCTCACTTTAAGCATCGACATATGCAGTGACTTCCTACTCAACGCATAAGTTATTACATTTGTTTTACCAAGGCAGTAACTTAAATCAAAATCATAGTCTTTCATCAACTCCAACCACCCTTCCTACCTCATATTCAATTTTTTTATCAAACAAGTACTTCAAGATTTCATGATTGCTGAAAACTTCAAACTTAAAGCCAAAAAGAAAATGTATCCATGTTTTCAACATGAGCACCACATCTGTAAATTCTAAGTCATGCGTAAGTTAATTCCTCTCATGAACCCTCAATCGTCTCGAAGTATAAGCAACAACCCGACCATCCTGTATCAACACTCCTTCAAGACCCATCTTTGACGCATCAAAATAAACCACAAAAGACTCAATCGGACTTGGAAAAATCAATACCGAAGCGTTCGTCAATTTCTCCTTTCTTCCTACAAAACTTTCCTCACATGCAACATCACACACATAAGCTTTACCCTTTCGAGTCAATTGCGTCAAAGGTAGCGCCAACTTTGAAAAAACTTCAATAAACTTGCGATAACAACTTGCTAATCCCATAAAGCTTCTTATTTATGTAACATACTTCAGAGTCTCCCCCTGTAACTCAATATCAGTCTCAGAAAGATCGATAACTATTCCACCACTAGAAATCACCTGACCAAGAAAAATTACTGCCTACAACTAGAACTCACATTTTCAACAATTTTTTGCTCACACTTCCTTTCTCGCAATACTTGCAACACAATTCACAAATGTTTTGCATGCTCCTCTTCAGATTTAGAGTATATCAAAATATCATCAATGAAGACCACAACTAATTTATCCAGATACTCATGAAAACTTCGACTCATGTACCCCCACGAACACGCCAGTTGCATTGGATACACCAAATGACATCACAATGTACTCATTGTGATTGTACCTCGTCTTGAAAGTTATCTTCAAAATATCCTTAATTTCTCACTTTGTCAACAAATAGGCCATCTCATTATTATTAATAGTCACCTCATTTATATCACAATAACATCATTAACAAATCACCACAATAGGACCTTATAATCAACATCATGTTTATTATCAATTAGTATGTCATAACATAGCAATATGTGATACATTACGATGGGGGCATAAATCATATTTTCCCAACTACAATAGCGTTCCTTTCATCTTGTGCACTAAGATACCTAAGGCACAATTTCTTAGTTATCATAAGCCTTATTTTCATATCTCCTTCAGTTTCAGAAATAACACAACTCCAACAACATTTGTACTCATGCAATCCAAGACAAACTGAGCCAACATTCTACAACCAAAACATCTCAGAGAAGAAATAGATTCTCTCTCACTTGTTTCAACCAATATCTGAATACAAACAGTTAGAAAACAAGCAAATACTGACAATGTTTCACACATGTGTCGCGTACTAAGGAACAAACAACATTAGACAACATGGCCGGATAGAACGACCTGCTCTGATACCACTAATGTAACACTCTTCTAATCCAACATAATATATGCAATAATTATACTTAAATAAATCATAATACATCATAAAAAGGTGTCACATTTCTTCCTAAAACATCAATCTAACACATCCTTCTCCGTAAAACGAGTTTTCAAAACATTTAAAATACTCATTTCTTAAGTAATATCAATAACTAGATTTAAACTTTGTAACGGAAGCATAAATTCAAAATATCTTCCTTTATTTCATTAAAACATCAAGACCTTTTGGTCATTATCAACAATCGTTATCGAATAAAATTGGCATATAGAAAACTTATAAAATCATTCTAACAAAACAACATAATATTCATTTAAGTGTTTCCCACCCGATGTTACGTATCAGAGAAAGACACCCTCTAAACAACGGAAATGAATAAATGACTCCAATGCTAAATCTTCAGACATCTACGAGCTAATCTTGATCACCTGCAAGTTACCCACCATAGAGGCAACATTTCCAAGTAGACAGGAAAATAACAACAACATCATGATATCTTCATTAAAACACCCACGTTAATTAATAATTACTCACAACATTCATCACCAAAACATCGCTTGAGTCACAGCAACAACAACCATCATTTAACAATCAATTATGCAATGCCACTTAGTATGAAATACAATGTCATCGGAATATGAATGTGGTACCAATCGTCATAAAATGGACATTGGGGCCATCAACCTTCCACAAGGGAGAACATCACAATTACCTCAATCCACACAATGGGATTGAAGCCACCTTGGACCGGAGTCCTATTTTCATCACTAGACCAAAGTCCTAATATACCATGAATGCACGATGCAAAACATCATAATAGTTATCCTTAACAAATTCGTCAAAATTGCATCAGCATTCATTTAATTTATTCATCATATTCGTCACATAGAACATATACATCAAATATGCACATCATCAATTTATTTCAACATAACATCATTAAATAACACCTAATTGTCATCTCTAAGTCAACAACACCTAATCATTATCCTTTAAATAAACAATACATAATTTATATCCTATAAATCATCAACATAATCATCATATAATCTTCAACACATAATTATCATCATAAAGTCATCAACACCTAATTATCATCACTTAATCATTAATACCTATTCAGTATCATCTAATCAACAAAACAAAATCATCATCAACTATTCATCAGACACCACTACATATAACATTATCACATTACCTACATCTCTATGTCACATAACTAATTCCTCAACATCATAATTACCATCATTAGTCATAGGACATCACCATTCTCCAATTACACCAAGTTTCTACACACATTTCACCAAAGCAACACAACCGACATGTACGAACCAACCGCCCGTGTGTCGAATAGTTGGAATTCTGGTACGAAATTTTTATAAGAAAGTACATTATACCAGCTTTCTAATGATCTGAACCACGCATCAATCGGACACTCACAACTCAAGTTATGAATTTTCAAAGTTTTTGAAATAAAGCTGCCAAGAGTACCGCGCTAAGCATGGAAACACGGGCTAAGCGCCCTCCCTTCTGACTCTACCAAGCTAAGCATGGAAAATAGGCTAAGCACCCTCTGTGAATCAGCCAAAAATTCCTACAATGACATGACTTGTCCCACTGTGATTTCACACCCTTAAATTGGATTTTTAACCCCAATTAACACAAAATTCATTAAAACATATGTCTACCACATATACACAAAAACAAAAATCACAATACAATAAATCATCACTATTTCATCATCCCTAAACTATAATCCTAGGTTTTCCCCAAAACCCCAAATCCCTACAAACATCTAGACTCTATATCATAAATATTGAAAGGTAATACTCCCCATACCTTAAAACTTTGATTATTTCGTTCTTCCCTTAAACTTTCACCGAATTCACTTTGTGCCATTGCCTCATCTTCTTTGTTCTTTAGAGCTCTTCTCCAGACACGCTTGAAGCAAAAATACAAATAATTAGAATTCTCTCCATTATCCCCTACTTGACTCCAAATACCCCCAATATGTTATCCTACTTTTGCCTTCACGTATTCCACATAACATTACCAACATGCCCTCATTAACTATACACCAATGACTACCTTGCCCTTGGGGTTCTCCTTCTTTTTATTTTAATTAATAATAATAATCTAAATGATATAATCCACATTATTCTATTATTATCAACACTAAAATAATTCCAATTAATCACTTAATCCATCCAATTCCGCAACCCACATCATAAACACATCTTGCATCATAATATCTCACTCAAGTTCACCGATGAATCCCAAATATCCATAATAAATCCATTAAATAAATATTTAAATTATTTTGGGGTGTTACAAAATGCATCCAAGAGGATTTCGAGACAACATTTCATCTACATATTGCTTGTTCTGAAGCATCTATCACCATAGAAAACAATTAGCAAGAGATTTATTTAAAAAGGTAAAGGGAAAAAGAACACTACATGTTCTACAAATGGTGTATTGGTGGTAGTGGGAACAACACAATTGCTCCTTACACCATCTTTTTCCCATTCACAAGCCAATTTTTTTGTAAGTTGATTAATTGCAGCTAAAAACAGAATCAGACAGTAAACATTTTAGTTCGAGCAAGTTGAACAAGTATAGTTATGATAACTCTCAAGAAGAATAATCTAACAAACTAACAAGCAACTAAACAAGAACAATAGAAGTTGAGCTTTGTCCTTGTTCTCGCATTTCTTTAGCTAGTAGCCTCCTCCGTCGTGTCTTGCTATTCAACCTCCTTGCAGTTCTCTCAATCTCAAGATCAAAAAGAAGTTGGTCCGCAGGAAGTTTTCCTCGCATAAACAGAAGTTGCAAACACTAACCAAACAAATTAAAATGTTCAAGAAAAAGCACAAACAAGTCTAAAACTTAGCAACTATTGCAATGCTTGCAATATAAAATAATAATCCCCGACAACAGCGCCAATTTGTTAGAGTATAAATAGAGTTGGGTTTAAAGATTGTTTTAAGATATCACCGCCTTTCTACAGTTGCGCTAGTTTAAGACTCAATGGTAACAGGGGGTTTTGGTTTTGGTAACGGAACATTTTGTTTGCATGCGAATTAAAAGCTACGAGTAAAAATTATCGGTTGGTGAAAGTTTATAAAAAGCACATGCCAAGGTTAGGGTTCAACAAGCTCATTTGCACGAATAGATTCGATCAAGCGGATGAACTCGTTAAAACAATAAACACAATCACAATATCCTCTCAAGATGTTCATTTCTAACACAAATTGTGAGTTTTACCATTTTGATCCATTGATAATCTCTCACTCAATCTATCAAAATGACAACATTAAAGATCAATACAAGGTGAACATCAAGTCTCATAACTATCTCTAGCCTATTTTCTTTGATGGATGAAAAACTTAGGTCAAGTGTGGAACACATTTCTCAATCATGAAGCACACAAATAATATTTCATAAACACAAAGTTTTACACCATATATTTATCATCAAGAGTTCATACATAGTGATCAAAAGCTATACATACAAATTTAAGACTTATCTACCTTCTAACCTTGACATATAAGGAGTTTAGCTAGCCATAACAATGGAAGCTTTCATTAGAAGAAAGAGATGGAGATGACAAAGCATCAAAGACGATCTCCCGACTATTTATGCACTGATTCTTCGAAAACAAGTAAAAATGCTGAGTTTTAGGTTTTTACTCTAAGAAAAGTATGTTCATCCCAAAAAATGATTGTTCAATCCATTCAATAGAAGGCTGAAAAATGCAACACTCGTCAAGCGAGCTCACATTAAATGATAAAACCGTCTTTGCTTGCTAAGTGAGCTCAGGCCCTCTCTTAGCGAGCAACTCTCTGGATTGTGTTGTTGTTGCTCGCCTAGCGAGCTCCAAAAATGCTTTTTCTTCAAAAATTGCCAAAAGAGAGTCCCCTTGCTTTGCTTTCTACATTCCAATGGTAAAACCTAAAAATATAAAAACAAAAGTTAAATAAATGATACTATTAAAGCAATTAAACTGTACTCCTAATATTAACCGGAAACAATGGGAAAAAGCATCAGAAAACCAAATAAACTCAAGAAAAGTGCCAAAAACTATACTACATATTAACACAAATTGGCACTTATCACTTGCCGATCAGCCTCTGGCAAATTTCATGGACGGTGAAGGAGAACCTCAACTTCATTCTGAACTTGCAGGTGATCAAAGGGGTGATGGTGAAGATGAAGAGGAAGGTGAAGAGGAAGAAAGTGATGCTGAAGAGGATAAGCAAAATCCTCTCGAGAACTTTGAAGCCAAACATGTTAAGGACTTCATTCCCCCAAGAACTGATATAATTCCAACTTCTGCAACTACCATGACTGATTCTCAGTTAAATGATCTTAGAACCTTCAATCCTAGGGAATACATCAAATTGGTATTTGCAAGGAGAGGGAGTTCTTCAAAGAAGAATGTGAGTGGTTCGACTACCTCTGAGGCTCTTATTTTTGATGATTTTGTCAGCCCGATCCTCCAAACTATTAAGAAAAAATTCTTTAAGGGGCACATCCTCAAAATTCTAGACTCAGATTAAACTGCCCACCTTTTCCTAAAGGATACCTTTCAAAAGTTTGACATTTCTACTCTTGCACCACCAATATCTGACTTCCTACTGGAGCTAGCCTTAGTTGTAAACCAACTGACTAAAGATCTAAAGAAGCTCCCCGTCATTCAGGATACCATTGAGAAAACCAATGGACTTGAGGCTTCAGCCTAGTCGAAGGAAACTGAGTCTAGAGCTATTATGGAGAAGTTGGAGAAGGCGAAGGCTGATGGATGAACAGAAAGGGCCTCTCTTAGAAAAAACATCAACGTTTGGAGGCAAAAGATCGAAAAGCTTAAGGCCAAAGTTTCCAATGCTGAAAAGAGGATCGAAGAGCTGAAAGAATCACCTGATACTGAGTTGGACCTAGAGATAGGGCGAACTGTGGGGTATGTCATTGATGTTCAGCGCTTGGAGAAAGAGCTTTCCATATCGAAGCTGGAAATATAACTAGTCGAAAAGCGTCTCCGAACTCAGAGGGTTGCTTTTCTTAACCTGAAGGTGAATCTCCCCTTTTAACTGCTTGTCTATCATCTTCTTACATTTCAAGTACAATTTTTAATTACCTTTATGCGGTCTTTATGTAACAATGACAATGTAAGTGCCCTTTGCACCCCTTTTTGCTTGCTCTTTTATTTATGTTCTCAACCTTCGATGTATATTTCTGCAAGGTTTTAACATTCATCTCTCAGTCAAACTCATGACTAAAGATTTTCGATGGCTATCCAAAAGGTGTTGTCTCTAAACCATAGAGATTTCGTCTCATTCAACCAAATTCACCTTATGAAACAAATTTTGTTTTAATATTCATGTACTCCAAGTCCCCATGTTTTAAAAAAATACCAATAATAAATCTTGGAACATATTCCTAGGAAAATTCCAAGCATTTCCAACGTCTTATTTGACTAGTCTTTATGACCATGAAAATTCTTCTATAAAAACCTCTTAACTAGTTTTTATTTATTACTTTGGCATTCGACATGAGTATCTCCACCAAAAAAATTTACCAACAAGAAGGATGTGAAAAAGGAAGAAAGTGAGGCAAGTGTTAACGCCTCGATTATGTCATCGACTGGGACGAACACGTCCATGGAGTCTATTGCAACCAGCAAAAACCCTGGTAACAAAGTAGGAACTTCCAAGAGTCGTGTCAAAAAAGAAGACTCCTATGTCAAAAAGGAAGACTCCTTTGGTGAACCTGATGAGGACTGGATGAATTATCTTCGTTCAAGATATTGGAAGAGACATGAATAATTTATCCTCCCTATGTATTTTATGCATCTTTATTTCTTTGAAGCTTTATGTATGTTATTTTGGCCATTTAGCCTATTTTGGCTTCTTCCAATAATAAAGTTATAGGCCTATATTTCTTCAAATATTTGTCATTTACTTTTAAGATTCTTTATTCAACGCCAGTTTCTTGAATCTCATATGCATTGTTAGTAAAGGTGTTGATTACCTCAAAATGACCTTCCCATTTTGGGGACCATTTCTCAAAAGATTTGGTCTTTCAATCGATAGGTAAGATAACTTTTCATACCAATTCCCCAGTCAAAAAGGTTTTGACCTTAACGTTTTTATTATAAGACTTTTATACCCTCTTCTTTTGCCTTTTAAGCAATTCCAAAGCATAAAGTCTTTGTTCATCTCGGTCTACCAATTCATCCAACATCATATTCCAATAAGCTTCAGATGGAATCTCATGATGTCTTTGCACTCTTGTAGACTGAAGATAAATTTCTACAAGCAAAACTGCATCATGGCCAAATGTAAATCGAAATGGGGTGATATTGGTTGCCTCTTTAGGGGATGTTCGACATGTCCAAAGAATTTGGTCCAATGTCGTATGCCAATTCTTTGGCTTTTTTCCCACATGTTTTTTATCAATCCAATAACCACCTTATTTTCCGCTTCGACTTGGCCATTTTCCTGAGCATAATAAGGCGTAGAAGTTAGAAGTTTGAAACTCATTTCCTTAACAAATTCTTGCAACTTTCGACCAGTGAAAACTGACCCCTGATCTATTGTAATAGTTTATGGGATTCCAAACCTATAAATGATATGTTTTTGAATAAATTCAATCACATCTTCCTGGTCAACATTTGGCAAAGGTATCGCTTCAACCCCTTTGGTAAAATTGTCAATACCTACCAAAATGTATTTTTGGTTTTTAGAAGATGTTGGTCGAATTTCTACCACCAAATCCAAAGCCCAACCTCTAAACGACCATGGTTTGACAATAGAATGTAGTTCACTTGGAGGGACATGTTGGATGCCAACATAAATTTGGCACTCTTGACAGCCCTTGGCAAATTCAATACAATCATTTAACATAGTAGGTCAATACATGCCTTGTCGAAACAAAAGTCGTTTCATTTTATGGCCTACTTGATGTGCCACATATGTCCCACTATGTACAGTCGAGAAAGCCAAATATGCTTCTGACTCACTAAGGCACTTGAGCAACACTCCCTCAGGAGTCCTTTTAAACAATTCATTGCCTAATAAGACATAACTTAAAGCTTGATACTTAACCTTTCGATCTATCGAAGATGTTGGATTTTGGAGATATTCTACTATAGATTTCCTTCAATCCTTGTCTGTTAGAGCGTCGACTGCTAGAATGGCGAAGTTGTCTTTGTCAGCGTATACAAGCTTTGTTTCTTCCAAGTCTGATGGGGCTAACCCAACTGACAATACTTTCCCTCTGATTTCGATCACATCTTGTAATTTTTCCTTCAAAATTTTGTATCCTGATGCAATCTGAACCAAGTCATTTGCAACTTGGTTTTCCAATCTTGGGATGTGTCGAAAACTAACTGCTTCAAATTTCTAAGAAGTCGATTCACTACGATAAAGTATATGATCGGATTTTCTTTTATGCACTTGTATTCTTTGGTAACTTGTTTTATAACCAACTCAGAATCTCCCATATTTTGACATGAGTTGCCCCCGATTCCAACAATATCTCAAGTTCAGCTATTAAAGCCTCATACTCAGCCTTATTGTTTGAACAACAGCCTTCGATTTTATACTTGAGTGTTGTTGGGATTTTGTGAGGAGAAATGACAAGCACCCCTATGCATGTACCATCTTTATGGCTAGACCCATCGAAGTATAACTTCCAAGGCTCGACCTCAAGATAGTTCAATACATTTTCATTAATGGAGTGATCGACAATAAAGTCTACCATTACTTGTCCTTTAACTTCCTTTAAAGGCCAATATGTTAGAGAATATTCAGTTAATGCCAATGTCCATTTACCAATTCGACTATGCAAAATAGGCTTAGATAACATATGTTTAATAACGTCGAAACGAGAAGAAACATAAACATCAACTGGTTTTATATATTGCTTCAATTTTTTACATGAATAATATAAGCATAAACACAAGTTTTCTATTGTGATATACCTAGTTTTTGCATCATTTAAAACTCTACTAAGGTAATAAATGACCCTTTCGACGCCATCATCATCCTCTTGAGCGCTCCCTAAAGTTTTATCTGATGCATCTATGGGAGGGTGGCTCAGGTATTCTTTGATCTTGTCGAAGGCTTCCGGTTGTGCTTTCCCCCAGTCGAACCCTTCTTTGTTGATTTGAAGCAAAGGTGAGAAGGTTTGCGTTTTGCCACTTAGGTTGGATATGAATCTCCTCAAGAAATTGATCTTCCCTAATAGTGATTGTAATTCCTTGTTTGTTGATGGCACTTTCGCTTCCATAATGGCTTTGGTTTTATTTTGGTTAATTTCGTCCCCCTTCTTGTGGACTACAAAGCCTAAGAAGTCTCCAGCCTTTACACAAAGAACACTTAAGAGGATTCATTTTAAGACCATGCTTTCTCATCCTTTCAAAGGAATGTTGAAGATGGTCTATGTGATCTTTCCTTGAAATAGACTTAACAACAATATCATCAATATAAATTTGTATAAAAGTGCCTATAAAATCTTGGAAGATTGAATTCATTGCTCTTTGATGGGTTGCCCAACATTTTTTAAACCAAAAGGCATAACTACCCATTCATAGGTGCCTAAGGCTCTTAGGCATCGAAAAGCATTCTTTGGGACATCCTCTTCAGCAATAAATATCTAATTGTATCCAGAATAACCATCCAACATGCTAAGATATTCATGTCCTGCTTTGGGGGTTGCAGAATTTAAGTCTCTAAAATCAATACAAACCCTTAGAGTCATTCTTTTTTATAACCGGTACAATATTAGCCAATCATTTTACATACCTGATAGTGCGGATGAACTTGCATCGAAGTAGCCTTTCAAATTCCTCTTTTATTTTGGAGAGGATTGTTAGGGTGAACCATTTTGGATTTTTCTTGACAAGCTTCTTCACATGTTTGATTGGCAACTTATGTTCGACAAGCTCTCTTCTCAAACCAGACATTTCGTCGTAGTCCCAGGCGAAGTAGTCTTTGAACTTCTTCAGTAGCTGGACTACTTTGACTTTGAGTTGTGGGTCAAGATTGGCACTGATGTATGTAGGCCTTTTAACCTCACCTTCTCCTTAGTCAATTTCTTCCAAAGGATCTTGAGTCAGCATTTTGATGTTGTTTGACAAAGGGTCCTTCTCAAAACCTAAAGGTTCATCATTGTCATAAATAGCATCAAGCCTTTGGTCTTGTTCTTCAATCAAAGTTTTATCAGGTGGTTCAGGGTCGAAGTGTTTGCCAGGACCTCCTTCGATAAACTCCATATTGGCTTCGACAACCATGTAATTTTGCGCAGCCTCCAAGGCCGCTTGTAACTTGGTTTCAGCCATATATGCCGAAATTCTTTGTAGTGTTTCGAGTCCAGTAATTATTACTTCCCTCACTTCCTCAACCTGTGTGGTGAATCTATGACTCCCCAAAGTAGGGTGGGAAATTTCCTTCTTCCCCTATAACCCCTTTATCCCAGCGAAAGCCCTCAACAGGATGCAAGTATCATGAACATAATACATGGTCGTCATGGGTAAATTCAAATTATGTTGGGGTGCATGGCACAATATGAGCTAAGTTCTTGTCGAATTCAACTCCATCAACATGGTTCACAGGTACTATGAAGTACCATTGATCCCCTTCGATGTTCTCCATTATCCCATCAGGTCTCCATATGGCTACACTTTGGTGCATTGAGAAAGGCATTGCCCCAATGTCATGGATCTATTCCCTTCCCAACAGAAGGTTGTAATTGGCCTTGCTTTCGACCACCATAAACAATGTGGGTCTGGTCACTGTCCCAACAGTCAAGTCGACCTGTAGGACTCCCACGGTAGCGCCAATTTTTCCTTCATAATTGGAAAGAACCATATTATGAGGTTTTAGATCGGTGTCGAACTTACCGATCTTTGTAAGCAGATAATGTGGCATCAAGTTAACAGTTGCACCACAATCCACCAATATTTTGTTGACAAACACATCTTCCACCTTTCCAGTGACATAGAGAGGCTTTAAATGCCCCATCATGGCATCAATTGGCCGCTCAAAGAAAGCATTTTATTCTTCAACGCATACATTATTCATTACATATTAGCACACGGGTTTGTGTGTCGCCATCTCAGCTTGAGTGTTAGCATCCAAGTTTTCGACCTCAGTTATCCTGTCGTACTCTCTTGGCATGACTGAAACCACATTCACTATCACGTCGAGGGAGGCTTCTGAGTCTGAGTTGAAGTTGTCTGTCATATTCTCATCTTCATATTTTAGCTTAGCCTCCTCTTTGTTGAACAATTTTCGCCCCACAGGCACCTTGTTGGTTATCTTGTCTTCATAACCTCCAGCATTACCTGCTAGCATTTTTGTGATAGATTGAGCTTGATCTTTCACTAAGGCATCCCTTTGCGCCTTCCTTTTGTTCCCTTCGCCATTGTGACCTTGACATAGGATTTTTCCCCTTGAAATTTTCATAAACATAAGCCTTTTTTGATGACCTATACTCCTTCCTATAATCCATCGAAGAACCTCTCTCCACAACAAAGTTGGTCCATAATATTTCCTTTACTACTTAAAGGTCAATGTCAATCTAATGTTTAGAGATGCTTATGGGTAGTTTGGGTATTTAGGTTAAGTTGGAGGGCATTTAGGTCTTTTAGCATGAATATAAGAACCAAAAAGAGTAGGAAATTTATTCATTTTCTCCTTTCATTCTGATTTTAGAAAGGGGGAGAAAAGGTTCTTGTGTGTGTGAAGGAAACTTATTCATTTTCTCCTCTCATTCTGATTTTAGAGAGCGGAAGAAAAGGTTCCTGTGTGTGTGAACATAATAGCAGAATTTTGCAAAAAATTTGTTAGACTTTCTGTAAACAACTAACAAGATGTGCAAACATGGGAAATTATCCAACTTCTGATACTATATAACTGTAACCCCCAAAAAAAACTTATTTTTTGTTAAGAATTAGAGATATTTTTAGAAACCGGAAATGAGTTTGCCCACTCAAATAGATTATGGTATAATGAAGTTGAATTAACCATAAAACAAACAAAATATGCAATAGAGAGCTACTTTTCTAATTTGCTACATATCTCGTAATTTGGCAAACAGATATTCAAGGTATGTGTCGCTTGTTTTATAAGGACTCTGAAGCTACCGAAAAGTTTGGCTTTTGTCGCTTCTCATAATTCATCATTGATTCTTTTTCAGAAAGCAGACCCTCTGATACTAAAGCAAATAATCCCCCACCTCCATCAATCAAATACATAGTTCTTTTTGTGTTTCTGCTATATATGCGCAACTCAAAGAGCATCCATCAAACAGTTTGTATTTAATGAAGAAAAGAAAAACCCAAACTAAAGTACATGCAAATGAAATAGCTATCAGACTGTTGATATCTTTCATTCCAGGACACATTTTTTACAGATACACCGGAAAAAAATGAACAACTGAACCACTAAATTATTTTAAATCTCAAGCATAAAAACAAAAGAAACTTGGAAACGAACAAAAGAGCTCATAGGAAACCGCAAATTCATAGATTCATAAGTTTATGGAAATAAGAAAACGAAACAAACCTGACGAATATAGAAGGCGTGAAGATGAGCTTTAGTTTGATAACCAATGTTTCTTAGAGGTCCTTCGTACATGCTTGAAGCAAGCTTTTGTGGAATAAACATCCCCCTTCACATATACTTTTGGAATTGATTGGAACAGGGGAAAAGGAATATGGTCATCTCAGAAATACCGTGTCACAATGTCTTAACGGGTTGTTAATAGTGTCAGTGATCAGGAATTTAGTTACAAAATTTTAAAATTTTAAGGATGTTTTAAAAGGCTATAAGTAAGTACTTAACTACAAATTGACATAAAACTAGAGGGGCAAGTGACATAAATGGAAGAGGTTGCAATAGAGATAAACAGTTTATAATTAACCACATTTACTTCATGACTACAGAGACTGCATAAAGAATTCTTGGCAATAACCCATTTGCAAAAAGGACAAACACATTAAAGGCTATGTGTCTATCTCAAAACTCTTAATATTACCGGTTATAATGATTAATATCACTGGTACAAATCAGGGGATAATGTTAAAAAATATTTCAGAAAAAAGATGATCCAAACCACAGTACTGGAGTCTGATAGAAGAGCTAGATCTATAAATTCCTATAAAATCTTACAAGACACACAAGTGGCCAGTGAAACCCAATTTAGAAAGACACACAAGTGGACAATGAAACCTAATTCAGAAAGACACACAAGCTCCAATGAAACAAAATTTAGACAATGATCTGGGCTCTTGCCTTTCCATGAAAAGGGCAGCGTAAATAAACTCAACATCGGAAATACTAGTTACTCTGAATCTGAGGAGTCTGCATGTGTGCCCTGCCTAACACTTCTTTTGGTTTGCGCAGTGGACCTTGCACGGTTCATCGATGATTCACCCTCCAAAAAGATGACTTGAGCTTTAGCCAATCTTTCTTCCAAAACCTCTGTGCTAAAGTCATCCGTACCGCCGAGTTGGTCAAAACCCACCTAATACACATAACATTATCATACATTTGTAAAATCACTTAAATAAAGATAGAAACCCTAGCCAAGATAGCATTTCTGACAATATGTATCAATTTTATCAATAAGGGCTTTAATACACATACCACATAATCGTCCACTTTGGTATTCTTTATGAGGGCAATAGTAGGAAGAACAATGATCTTGAGCCTCTCAGCTAAAAATGGACTTTTTTCAGCATTAATTTTGACAAACCGGGTCTCGATATGCTGCTTCGCCAACAAACTTAAATGCTTGTCCACAACCTGCAAATGAACTGTGAGCTATGTTTCTCCTCATTTCAGTGAAATCAAATATCTAAACCTCCAAATGAACTGTGAGCACAGATGTTTCACCTCATTTCATTGAAATCAAATATCTAAACCGTGAAATTCAAATTATGGTCTAAGTTGCTTTTCCTCTAAAGATATAAACTGATAATTATAATTGAAATAATATCAAAGTAGAAAACCAAGTTCCTTAATTGTAAACATGATTAGTTATGAGCATATTTAGCATCAGTTGAATTGAAAATCAAATTAGTTGTGAGTTCAAAATGTTAAAAAATAAATTAATTTAATTTATTCATTTTTTCAAATTATTACCGGTGTCGTGCTTCTAGTGTATGTGCTTCATAGAACTCTAGTTAATTAAATTTCACAGTGAAGTCAAATAATTCTTCAAAAGAAGCGTAATATTAAAATAAATTGCTTAGTTTAAACTTCAATTTCAAAGCATACTCATGAAATAATTGATACAGTTCCACAATTTCAAAGCGTTCAGCAGTAACATATAGATATACACACTCGTTTTAAATAATAGTGAAGCTAATCAAACTAATTGCATCGCAATTTGCATTGAATTCGACATAGTTGATTAACATAAAAATCGAAAAACAGAATGAGAGAGGTGAGAATGTGTACCTTACAGGGCCAATTTTCGCGGAAGAAGTGACAGACGACGCGTTCGCTGGCCTTGACGATGGAGAAGAAGTCTTTTTCGGAAGGAATCTCTGTATATTCGCCATGTCCGAGGGAGATCCAACGGCTACGCTTCTCAGACATTTTCTTCATTTGTTGCAGCCTGCGTTCCCTAAGGGCTTCGAGATCGTCATCGTCGAGGCGTTCTAGGGCGGCGATCTCTTCGTCGATCTTGTCCTCAACGGCCTGCGCAACCGTCAGGACTTGTTTCTCGATAACTTCTTCGATCTTTCCTCGGTCCATATTCTAGTTCCAGATCTCTCTCCCTCCCTCGCTTTGCACTTCAACTTCAAATTAAGACGAATACGACGCCGTCTAAAAGTTCCTTTGAGTTTGGGATAGATTTCAATTTAATAAAAGTTCATTTAATTTGAAACACCAAACTAATCTCTTAACTTTCAACCCTAAAATTTAAATAAATAAACATTTAAAGTATCATTTAGTCGGAATTTGAATATGTATATTTGGACGCACCTTTTCACACACGTCAAATTAAATTGCTGAAACATCTTTATTGTGTTAAAATTTAATCGGAGATGCATTTCTGTATACGTATTAGGGTGAATCCTGAGATATATCTCTTTAACAATCCTTAACTCAATATTTAGTAAGTGTTTTGGATATGCATCTCAGGAATATACACGGTCAGGGCAGAGCAGAAAAAACAAAAACAATGGTAAAATAATGAAAAAACAACATAATTAACATCAAAATAAAACATTATATAGATTATCGTTAACATTAATATAAATTTAACATGTCATTATTTAGGACATTGCAACATCCTTATAATATTTTTTATTGATCTTGCAATCGCCACATGAACTTTGGTTGAATCCTTTGTTAAGTAATGGTAATATGTACTCCATATAACCTTTAAATCATCATTCGTCTTCAATTCAAGCATGGTGAACTGTATATTTTCTTCATTGTCAATCGAAGTTGAACGATACTTGAGCATAACAACTATTTGTTTTTCTCGATATCGTAGAAGAATATTCAATTTGGATTTCAGATCGATGAGAAGTATGTCCTCATTGACCCTAAATATGGATTTATGTGTTTGCAGTTATGAAGTTGATGATCATACTGATAACATTCCTAAAAGTTTTGTAAAAGTAAGGAAGCAACTTCTAATATACTAAGGAAATCTTCTTTCTCTCTCTCTCTCACATACACACACTTTCTCTCTCTGACACACACACTTGAAACCTATTTTTTATCTATCAAATATCTTTTAAAAAAATTCAAACTTGAGCCAAGTGATTAAGATTGTGTCAACTTTCTTTTTGAAGCATTTTTGAACTAAGCAATCGATTGCGACCTTAATACAATCAATTGTAAGATATTTTGAACTACTAAATCGATTAGGACCTTAAGACAATCGATTGAAAGATTTTTTTAATTAACTAATTGATTGGGACCTTAAGCCAATCGTTTGGAAGAAACTTTAACGGGATAATCGATTGTGATAGTGTTTTAATGATTGGCAATGATTCCTTATCAAATCTTTCAATTTTGGTCCAAGCTAATTGATTATTTAGGTCAATCAATCGATAGGCACATTAGGCCAATCGATTGAGACATTAAATAGGCCCATATATGGTTTCCTTTTTTGGTTATTTGTTCTTCTATATAAAAGAGAATCATCTTCTTTTCATTTCACACCAACTCCCAAATTTTTACATTTTCGTTGGAATTTATCTTTCTATTTTTCTACCTCTCTCTAGAAATAATTTCTTCACTTAAAGTTTCCTTAGTGATTTTGAGTGAACACTACTTATGAGGAAGAAATTGTTTGAGTAAAGTGTCATTGTGATTACTTTTAAGAGTGTGATACTCTTGAAGAATAGAGTTTGGTTCTTGACATTAATCACTTTTATAATCTATATTTGGTTCTTGATAATGAGAGATTTACAGTTGATTGAAGGAGACGTGTTCTTAAAACTAATCTTTCTTGAAGATTTGGTTAAGATTTTCAGGTTCTTTACAAGATTGAGGTGATTGTCAATGGTGATGAGAAATTCCATTTAAAAGAAGTAGGTTTTTCTCTCCATGATTGCCTTAGTAATGACTATGTGGAAGGCTACAGATAAGACGAAGTTCTTCTCAAATCTTCGGACAATTCATCGCTCAAGGAATCAGTAAGATCGGTTGATTGCTACACACGAAGACTTGAAACAGATTGGTGATATTGGAAGATTAATAGGTGTTAATTAAGTAAAGATAAAGTAGAAGAGTTTGGCATTGTGTTGTATACAAGTCAAGATCGAGATAAAAGATTTTAATTTTCTCAGTTGTATTGTGGATTGGTGATGGAATGAACTCTTGCAAATATTTGTCAAATATAAAGGAAAAATGCAGGCTCTAATGGGAAACCATTGAAGAGTGCATGTAGGTAAAGCGAGGACGAACTCCGAAGCACTATAAATCTCGGTGTCATCTCTCTCTCTCTCACACACACATACACATTCACTCTTGTATTTAAGTTTGTAGTATTTATGTGCTTAGATATTTCAATTATAGCAGAGTTTATCATTGATTCAATTGATATTGATTTATCATGTAAGCATTAGATTTTATTGGAATTGGATACCTTAATGAGTTGGATTGATGATGAATATTCTGAGAAACAAATGAGGTTAGATTACTCTATATTGGATCATTGTATAGGCACACCTCATGAATTATACAATTGAATCAATTAAATACCTAGTATTTCATCATATTCATCTTTAGTGTTTGTGAAACGATTTAGTGTTAACGTGATCAAAATTTAGAATAATATAATTTTCATATTTTCGCATTAAATCTTCTGCTCGCAAATTTTGAAAATACTCTGATAACTTTTTAAAAAGCAATTGATTTTTATTTGGGTATATTCACTTCCTCTTGACCATTTTTCTACTCTCATATTCACACCCAACATTTGGTATCAAGAGTCAGTTTTTTGATTGTGTCTAATTGACCTCCAAAAATTGTTAATATGACGGAAGATGACAATCCCAAGGGAACGTATAATATAGCACATGTTTTCAAAGGGGGGAATTATACTAATTAGAAAGATAACATATATGTACACTTGTTATCAGTTGACAAAAATATGTGGCGTGTCATCACCGATGGACCCTTTATTCACAAGGGCAATGACGGTGTTGTTAAACATCCAAAATATTGGGATAATGTTGAAATAAAAAAGGCTTCCTATGATTTGAAAGTGAGAAACATACTTATATCTACTTTAAGCGCTAAAGTGTTTTATTCAATTTGACATCATACGAGTCATAAAAGAATTAAATGAAAATACATTAAAAAAGAATTAAATGAATTAAATAAAAATACATTGAAAAAAAAAGAGCAATCGACCAATGACATGCATCAAAGAATTAACCTAAACTCCACTTGATATTTATTACATTCTTAATTTTAATTAAATAAATGATTTAATAGAAAGGAAGTTGTGGCGGGAAGTTTTTATAAAAGAAGTTATAAGCCTATAAAGAACTAGCCGTAACTCAAAACCCTTTTGCTTTTTCCATTGTCTCAATCTTTCTTCCATCAAATTCTTCGCTGGTAATTCTTTAACGTTATTTCTCTCTGATCGGTTATCTTTAATGGCTTTAGAGTTTACAATTCCATGTTTCTTTATTATTATTTGGTACATTATTCTTGATGAGCATTGTTCAGAGTCACACTGATACTCTTTGTGATGTTAGGGTTTAGTACCGGTTTGCACATTACGTATTGAATTTCACGCGATCATGGTGAATTCAATCTTCATTTGCTTGATTTTACTCTTAATGTTGCATAATCTGAATATAATTTTGGATATTTCTGCAGCTACAATGTATTTTGATAGTGGTTGGAAATTTATTCTGAATGTTGCATAGTCTGAGTATAATTTTCGATATTTCTGCCGCCACAATCTATTTTGATCGTGGTTGGCAATTTGTTCTGAATGTTGCATAGTCTGAATTTTATTTTCGATATTTCTGCCGCCACAATGTATTTTGATTGTGGTTGGGAATTTGTTCTGAATGTTGCATAGTCTGAATATTATTTTTCGTATTTCTGCAGCTACAATGTATTTTGATCATAGTTGGGAATATGTTCAGACGGGGATTGCAAGGTTTAAGAGAATTCTCGAAGGATTTCCAGATGATAAAATCAATGCACATGAATACATGATGTATTACACGTATCCTTAATAATATTCGATTTCATTTTCGGTTACAGAAATAATTTTTCTTTGTTGTTGCCTTTTTGACTTGTTGATTGTTTTTCCTTGAGTCAACCATCATAGAACCGTTTATAACATGTATACTCTTGCACCACAAGAACTTGTTGCCAAATACGAGGAGGCTTTTGTTGAATTCATTGAATATATGGAAGAGAAACATCCATTGTTCGTTAAGAATGATGAATTCTTGCTGGAGAAGCTTGTCCATAGATGGTCAAATCATAAGAAATTTGTTGGGTGGCTTTCAGGCATGTCCCCTCAGCTTGATAGACACATTGCTATACGAAATAAGCCTTCACTCAACACATTTGGGCTTTCCATGTTCTCTAATATGGTCAGTTATTTATTAATCTGTTTTTGGACCATGCACTGATGGGGCAATACTGTTGTCTCCCTCAATCATTACTTAATGTATTGATAATGTTAATTTATTCTAGTGCGCCCAATTTCATTAATCACAGGTTTATAAGGAGGTAAAAGCTAATGCTTGGGGAGCTGTGATTACTCTTGTAAGTTCATCAATCTACCTTGTGATGATATACTATGCTGCAAATGATCCTTATGATATAACCATAGTTCACGACTTTACGTTACAGATCAACAAAGAACGCGAGGGCGAAGAAATTGATAGACAGTTTCTTAAAAATGTGTTTGATACATTTATTGAGATGGGTATAGGGGAAATGCAGCAGTCTAAACAGGATTTTGAAGTACAGATACTTGACGAGACCGGCGATTACTACAAAAGTAAGGCTAAAATCTGGATTGAATCTCACTCCTGCCCACAGTACATGCAAAACGTAAGTCTGTTTGCATTATGCTTTTGGAGTTAACTAGTTGTATCTTATTTTTGGATGGATATAATTTTAAATTTTTGTATATCACTTTCATAGAATATTAAAAACATAAATAGTGCAATACAAAGGATACTTGCTAGCGTGCTAACAATTTTTATCTATGAAATTGCACAGGCTAAAAATTGCTTGAAACAAGAAAGAGATAGAGTATCTCATTACTTGCCTGCTAGCATTGAGAAGAAACTGATAGAGGCAAGTGTAAATCTGACATCCCCTCCTAAAAAACTCGTACTAAATAAATTTTAAGAAGTTTCGTGAGATTTTAATTATCATATATATATATATATGTACTTTCCTAATATTTGTAAATTTGTATCTGGCTTAATATTTCTTTTAAACTTATTTCTATTGTACAAAAACATATATATTATTAGTATTATTTATGTTTTTTTTCTTTCATTTTAACAGAAAGTGCAACATGAGTTGCTGGTAAACAATGCAAATCAATTGTTTGAGAACAAGCATTCAGGCCTCCGTGCCTTGCTTAGAGATGATAAGGTATTTGACTGCTTTCTCTATCTTTTCTATTTGGTGGTCTTCACTCAGTTTAATCTCAGTATAGGTTTTCCATTGCTTAAATGTCTAAAGAACCCTTTGTTTTTGCTGTCTTGCTTTAAATACCATGCCATTATGTTTGAGTTGCGTAGAACCCTTATATTCTCTTATTCAATCCTGAATCAATACTTAATGGTGAGCCTAGTAAATTTCTAACCATATCCCTAAATTTGACCTACCAAAAATTAATTTAACGACTTAGTAGATTTTTAAAATATCCTTGCAATTGAAATGCCATTCTACCTTACAATATCCATGCAAAATCAAACTGTAAAAACAATTGTTTGACATTCCTACCAAAATGACACTTACCCGTTTTACCTATGCATATTTGGTTCACTAACTTCTTGAATTGCTTTATGTCTAGGTGGATGATCTCTCTTTGATGTATGAACTTTACCATGAAATACCTAAAGGACTGGATCCTATTGCCAATCTATTCAAGCAGGTTGGTTTCTTTACGTCACTGCCTAATGCTGTATGTTTAGATTTAGCCTTTGTTTTTAGTCTCTAATGATGCATTATGATGATTGTCGAATTGCAGTGTATTACAGATGAGGGTACAGCTTTGGTTCAACGGGTTGAAGAAAGTGCTAGCAATCAGGTTTAGTAAATGTTATTGTTTATCTGATAATATTGTGGTATCCCCTTTTACATTGGCATAGAAGACTCATGCAATTTACAATTTCTACCGACACTAGTGCATCTAAATTTATTGCAATTCATTAATTGTTTCTAATTGGCTGAAAAAATTTCATTTTTATTCTAATCATGTGAAATTGCAGGTCCTTGTCAGAGAATTCATGCAGCTCCATGACAAGTATATGCTATACGTTAATAATTGCTTTATGGATCACACACTGTTCCGCAAGGTATGTTATTGCAATGAAGGAGTTATCAAGCTATTTGTTTTGAATAACATACTAAAAATAGAATGGTTTCTAGTTATTAAATAGTAGTATATTTCATTTTGGCCACTCACTCACTATGGTTCAATTGGTAATCCAAAGTTATGGGTCTAATCTTGTTGGTTTTATAGTTGGTGAAACGAGTATATGGGGAAGAATGGATTTACTGAGATTTGATTGGGACACAATGACTTGTTGTTAGTTTGGAAATTGATAAATTTCTTATCTTATGTACCATGTCCTTGTTTTCATTAGGGAGTACATCTAAAATGATATAATTGTTTTCAGGAAATCATGTCGTTTGTCTGAATCTATCAAACTCTTGCAGGCATTGAAGGAAGCATTTGAGGTGGAGGTATAGGAATGGCAACTCTTTTAGAAACAATGTAAGTAACAAAGGAATAGGAGCAAAAATCATAGATACTCTGGTTTATAGGATTTGGATTAAACCACTTAGAAAGCATATTGTGATTTTGATGATGATGTAACTAAGTTTAGGTTTGTTTTTTAGTCTTTGTTTCAGTGGCTGGATCTTTTGATCTGCTTGTTTGTATTCATTGTTTTGGTTAATCGAAAAATATTATTTGATTCCAAAATAAAAACATTTTAATAAAAATTAGTTTTGAAAAGCTAAAACAAACGTGTAGAAGATAATAGAGTACAGGTTTGTTTTTCATTACATCAAATAAATGCGGGCAATATCTTGTATTTTACAGTACAATTGTTTGGGGACAAAACAATTTTTAGTGTAGCCTAATTTTAATATCTAAAATGCACCCTCAACAATTTTTTCTAAATTTAATTAAAATCTTTTTACCTACCATAAAATACTGTTACTACATTTAACACTTGCCGTTTTTTAACTTTTAATATAAAGTTTGTATACTTACAATATAGTTTATTTTAATAACCTCATCACTTTCTAAAATATTAATTGTAGTTTATTTAATTTTAAAACGATGCGAGCTGGTCATATTAAAGAAAGAAAGAAATAATACTTCACTTAAATTTTTTTTTAAATAATTAAGGGTTATTATCATTTTATCCCCTATTATATTATTATACAAGTCATTTCTGGTTTTTCATGTAAATTTTTTTTTTCAAAAACAACTTTGTCATTTCAAAAGATTAATCATTTATGGTTTATCATGTAATTTTTTTTTCAAAAACAAACTTTGTCATTTCAAAAGATTAACAATTTAGTCCATAAAGTCTAAATCTACGGGTTTTCTACAGATTTTTTTTCGGATTCACATGCAGATTTTGAATTTAGGGACTAAATTTTTAGTTTTTTAAAATGGCAGGATTATTTTTGAAAGAAAAAAAATTATAGAGGTAAACCATAAATAATCTATATGACAGAGAGTAAAATGGTATTAACCTAATAATTAACATACGGTCAAATATCAAAATTGGTCTCTTAATTCTATCTCAGGATCCAATTTCGTCTCTTATCTTTAAAAAGTATCAAAGTAGTTAGTTCTTTCCATCCATTTTTTACTAACAACATCAATTTTTGCTTGGGTTACATCTGACGTGGCACTTGTCATGGCACTTGTCACGTGACTTGGCGAAAATTCCCAGAATTCTAAAAACGTGAACTCAGGTTCACTTGGTTGCTACAAATCATATTAACCCACTACATCACTTCACACTTGTTTGTATTTACAACATAATGATTTGACTTTATTGTATAAATATAGTTCAAATAACCTAATGAATAAATCCCATAATGAAAATTCAATTTAGATTTCTTTTCCAGTGAATTTGTAAATGAGCTGCGAAACAATAGGAACAGAAAACCAAATTGTTTATCTCTCTTTGTAATCTCTGGTATGTAAATTACACTGTTCATCCCTTTTCGCAAATCTACTTCAAATTCTTTTTCTTTATTCTTTGATTTTTCTCTCTGAAAAAAAAAATCATGTTCATCTCTTTCCTCCTTCAGGTGTTGCGGGCTTTGACTCTTCAAACAAAGATAATTTAATTAAGTTCAATTGAATTTAAGCAATATATTTGTAAAAAAATTGACTAGAGGATATTAAATGCTACAATCAAAGAAATGGTTCATGGTGAAGCAAAAGAACGCTATGAAAGTAAAACTTTAAACTGGTGTCCCCAAGGAGAACCTGAAAAACTCACTGAATAAGTATCAAATTTTGGTGGAAGATCATCAACATCAGTGTCTGGATCCAGTAGTGTAGTTTGTATAAGAAAATTATTTTTGCTTTGCATGTCTGAAGGATATTCTTGTTGGGCTTGGAGGGTGACTGTGCATCACAAAACTGGAGAGTAAGATAGATGCTAAAGAAACAAGATTTATAAGAAAACCTGTGTGGAACCGTTTTTTAGTTGCTTTTATTTTCATTAGGCTTATCATAATTCAGTACTCTACTTCAATTGTGCTTTCTTTGTTCTCTGTTTTTGGGTTCTGGTGGTGTTTGATTCTTTTTCTGAGACAATATGGCCAAGGAAGTTTCTGCCTTTTGTTTATCCATACAAGATCATAATCAAAACCCGTGGTACTACCAAATTGCTGCTTTCAATTCCACCTATATTGAAATTATCTGAGGCACATATCAGTTAAACCTCAAAAGCATAAAACATTATGATTCGAAAAGTACCAGAATTTGAGGCATATTGTTAGGGTCAATATCAGTACCAAGTCTCTACATCCTTTAAGCCTTCAGGCATTGCCCCCAGTTTGCTGTAACATGCAGCTTTGTTACTATAAGCCTGGAAGAAATAGAAAATTCAACATATTAGGAACCACATTAACACAACTACAAGGATCGCAACTTGTATTCAAAGAATATTAGTACCCTAGGATCTTTTGGGTTTCTTCTTAGAGACTTGGTGTAATGTTTAATAGCTCCGGGATACTTCTGCTGCTTAAAGAATTCATTCCCTGCATGCCAACGATAACAAAGTCAACAAATAAGATCAAGTTAAAATTTCAAAAAAGAATGTTTTGCAGGGAATGAAGAACTTGGAAGATCAGACTAAGAGATAATACCTTTTTCCCGCTCCTCGTTTGCAAACATCAAGATTGCTAGGGATTCTTTATGTTACCTAATTATCAACTGATTTGAAATAATAAACATTAAGTGTGAAGTGGTGTAGTGGTAAGTTGTTATTGCTTGCAAGCAAGATGTCATAGGTTCAAATCTTAACTAAATCAACAATTTTGGAATTTTTTCACAATTTTAATGATCTAGATGTCATAGGTTCAAATCTTAACTAAATCAACAATTTTGGAATTTTTTCACAATTTTAATGATCTAGAAGATGAATATTTGCCAATTCACTTGCCACGCGAATGACCCAGTGCCACACCAAATTGAACTTTGAGTAGAATTAATTGACCAATTTTAATATTTTGCCTTAAAATATACTCTAAAAAGAAAATGAGAAGATATAGTGAGTTTATTTTGCTACTATACATATTTGTTTCTATTATCTTCTATATTCTTCTACTTACATTTCTCTCTCTTATTCCATTCATTCTCTCTCTCTATATATATATATATAATTTTTACATTTTGAACTTTTTTTATTTTGCTCAAATTATATAAAGATATAGGTTTAAATATAATTTTGATTCTCCTATTTATAATTTTCTAATCTTTTAGTATCCTTTAGAAAAATTATTTCCTAATGCAATTTATTTTTCTCAAATGCTTTATAATAATTAACTAAATATATATCTTAAATATCACAATTTTTTTCTTTTCTTAATTTATTTATTTAATGTTTTAATAATTTATCATTTACGCGTATATCATGCTTACTTTACATTAAAACTCGCATTTATTATGTATGATATGTCAAATTATTAGTGTTTTGAAATATTTTGGAATAATTTTATTTTATGCTATTTTTATTTATTCTATTTGATTAAATGAAAAGTCATTCATTGAAAGTTGAAAAATTACATGGGAAATCACGTTTGGTTAAATGAAAAACCTTCAAATTCTCTAAACTTCTATTTGTAATTCTATTAGATATGCTTGCTCTTTAAACTCTCATTAATCTAAGAGATAAATATTGGATCTGAAGAGATGGTTTATTATTTTTCCAACGACCGATTTGTATTTTTTTAATAATTTTTTTTTCTTTTGAGTAATTGAAGATCTATATTATATTTGTATATTAAGTACTTTTATGTGTATCTTTTGGGATGTTATTTATTAAAAACAAATTCTAAATTTTTTTTTTTTTGTTTTGTTTTGTTTTTATGAAGTTTTAACAAATGTTACAAATGTTTATTTATTTTTGTTGTTTTTATGCAGTTTTAACAAATGTTACAAATATTTATTTTTAAAATATGATATTTATGTGTAATATATCTAATCAATATTAATGATTAATATTCGTAATTAAATATATAACTATAATGTTATTTCAATATTAGAATTTAATAGGATTGACAATAATATATATATATATATATATATATATATATATATATATATATATATATATATATATATATATATATATATATATATATATATATATATATATATATATATATATATATATATATATATATATATATAATTCACTAATTACTTGACCAATTATAATTTGATAGGTAAAAATATTTGTTTTTATTTATAGTAAAAATTCACAAAAATATTAAAATAAGAAGGATTTGAAACTAACATATAAAATTCATTTTCTAATTAGTTGACCATATTTTCAAATACGGGGAACAATAGTTTTAAATCTTTCTTATTCATTTTTAAATCCAAATACGGGAGCTATGTAGGTTTGTAAAAACTGTAAATATGATATAATAAGAAGAATTTAAAATTAATATTTAACGAGAAGTTGTTATAAATTTTAGGTTTATAATTTTTTTTAAATTTTATTATATTTTTATTTAAAATTATTTAATTAAATATCAAATAATTTTAAAATTTACAAAATTTTATAAATTTTATAGAGTTAAACTTCTATTATGAAATTCTCCTATACAAAAAGATGGATAAAATATTCATTTAGAATGAAATTTCAAGATACCATTTAGTGTAGATATTCATTTAGAACGGAAATTTGACGGGAGTTGTCATATATTGTAGGTTTGTAAAAATTATAAATATGATATAATAAGAAAGATTTAAAACTGATATTGTAAAGAATTGGTTCTTCTGTTTTTTTTTTATTTCTCAATGTACTGTTCTTTATATACATACATGACACTCACATTTTCTCCTATAATTGTGCCTATGATATTATAACTAATTACTGCTATATGAATGACCTTAATTACAATACAGCTGTAAATAACTAAAACATCAAAACAGAATCAGATTTGTCTAATTACAAGAATAGATGCTAGTTGTCAAATATAGTTTAATATGTTGCCATATATAACTTAATACCCTCCCTCAAGTGGGAGCAAAGAGATCTCGAATGCCCAACTTGCCAAGGAGAAATTCAAACTGCGGCTTTCCCAAAGCTTTTGTGAAAATATCTGCGAGTTGAGTGGTAGTAGATACATAGATTGGCTGGATATTATTTTTGAGAACTTCATTCCGGACAAAATGACAATCAACTTCAATGTGCTTTGTGCGTTCATGAAACACCGGATTTTTGGCAATATGGATAGCCGCTTGACTATCGCAGTAAATGGTCATTGGTTTATCATGAACAATCCCCAGGTTGGAAAGGATCCCTTTTAACCATTTTAACTCGCATGTGGTGGTTGCCATAGACCGATATTCAGCCTCAGCAAAAGACCGAGAAACAGTGTGTTGCTTCTTTGTTTTCCAGGAAATAGGAGAGTCACCGAGCTGCATTATCCAGCCGGTGACTGATCGTCTAGTTAAAGGGCAGCTGGCCCAATCTGAATCACACCAACCATTAAGTTTTAAGTCACTTTTACTACCCAAAAATATCCCTTGTCCAGGATTGCCTTTTAAAAATCGAACTACTCGTAGTGCAGCTTCCCAATGTTCAGTTCGGGGTTGGTTCATGAATTGAGACAAAGTGTGTACACTGTACGACAGTTCCGGCCGAGTGAAACATAAATAAATCAATCTACCAACCAAGCGCCGATATTGCTCGGGGTTGGTAAGCAGCTGTCCGTCAGCAAGCGACAAGCGATGGTTTTGCTCTAATGGAGTGGCAGCAGGTTTAGCACCTAGTAGGCCAGATTCGGATATGATATCAAGCGCGTATTTACGCTGACAAAGTAGAATTCCAGTAGAATTTCTGGAAACTTCGATACCCAGAAAATACTTCAAAACACCAAGGTCTTTCATATGAAAACATGTGTTGAGGTAGAGCTTAAAGTGCTTAATTGCAGAAGGGTTATTACCTGCAATTATTAAATCATCGACATAAACAAGAACTACAAGCTGGCTGCCTTCTTGGTGCAGAGTAAACAAAGAATAATCAAGATATGATTGTTGAAAACCATAAGATTTGAGGGCAGCAGAGAGCTTGGCAAACCAGCAACGCGGAGCTTGTTTTAACCCGTAAAGTGATTTGCGTAGCTTGCAAACCATGTCCGGTTGTGAAACATAAAAACCAGGAGGCATTTTCATGAAAACTTCTTCATGCAGATCGCCATGTAGAAACGCGTTGTGCACATCCATCTGGTGAAGTTCCCAATCTTTCGCTGATGCTACTGCTAAGACAGTGCGCACGGTGACCATTTTAACCACCGGTGCAAATGTTTCAGTGTAATTAATTCCTTCCAATTGATGATTGCCGAGTACAACCAACCGGGCTTTAAAACGTTCAACTGTCCCATCTGAGTTATACTTTATGCGGTACACCCATTTGCATCCAAGAGCTTTCTTCCCGGGAGGTAAACGTTGCATACTCCACGTATCATTCTTTTCAAGAGCTTGAATCTCAGTTTGCATTGCCTCTCTCCAACGAGCATCTTTCACCGCCTCATGAAAATATATTGGTTCTTTTTCTGCAGCAATTGCTGCAAGAAAATGTCTATGTTGCAAGGAAAATTTTTCACAACTTACATAGTTTGTTATAGGATAGGGTGCACCTGAAGGATGCGATTCAGCTGGTGAACGAGTGGAATGACTCAGCTTCTGAATTGTGTTTGTGACAAATCCTTGCAGCCGAGTGGATGGAAATTTGGCACGACAACCACGCCCCAATGTTTCAGACTCATCATGAGAGCTAGCGGGCTGCACATTCGAAGGATCTGGAGCTGCAGTATTATTTTCGACAATAACATCAGCAGTCTGAGCACCCTCCCTATCAACAAGAATCACCTCTGTTGGCGTCTCAGCTCGTGTGAATTCATTATCATCAATTTGATTCTCCTCATCAACATCTTCTGTAAGGGAGATTGGCGCAACTTCAGTGTGTTGGAACGGAAATTGATTTTCAAAGAAAGTAACATCTCGTGATACAAAGAATTCATGAGTCTCCATGTCATAAACTCTCCATCCCTTTTGTCCATAAGGATATCCTATGAAGGCACACCGACGACTGCGACTGGCGAATTTGTCTCCGTTCGTATTTTGGTTGCGCGCAAAACACAAGGACCCAAACACACGCAAATGGGCATAAGAGGGTGGCTGTCCATGCAACACTTCATATGGAGTCTTTCCTTTTAAAACAGAGCTTGGAGTGCGGTTAATTAAGTATCCTGCCGTCAAGATACACTCACCCCAAAAATCAATGGGCAAACTTCCTTGAAACCGGAGAGCTCGTGCCACATTGAGGATATGGCGATGTTTTCTTTCGACTCTGCCATTTTGCTGAGGTGTTCCTGTACAAGAGGTTTGAAAAACTATCCCATTTTCAAGAAAATATTTTTTCATGCAAATAAATTCTGTTCCATTATCACTTCGCACAGTTTTAACCCTTTTGTTATATTGTCTTTCAACCATAGCAAAAAAATTTGTCAAGGTTTTTGACACTTGTTTCTTATCAATTAACAAAGAAATCCATACTGCACGTGAGCAATCATCTACAATAGTAAGGAAATAAGAAGCGCCACAAGAAGAAGGAGTTCTATATGCTCCCCATAAATCACAATGTATCAAATCAAATGTATTAGAAGCTTGATGATTACTTAAGGGAAATATTTCTCTAGTTTTCTTAGCTCTTTGGCATGTATCACAAACTTTATTCTGTAACTCACTAATTCTACTCCCATTATAATTAGAGACTAACTGAGTAGTTTTCCAAGATGGATGTCCCAAACGCTTGTGCCATACTTCAAGTTGATTCATTCCTTCAACTCTACAAGCTTTCACTTTCGGAACTTCCCGGAAGAAGTAAAGTCCATTCCTTCGTTCACCCGCACCAATCAGCATCTTCGAAGTGCGGTCCTGTATAGCACACAAATTAGCAGTAAACAGGACGTTACAATTGAATTCATCTGATAGTTGTGAAATGGAGATTAAGTTGCAATTCAATTCAGGAACATAAAGCACGTTTTCAAGTCTTAGACCATCAATGAGCTTTATTGTTCCTTCCTTAGTGGATGTGACAGTTCGGCCATTAGGTAGACCAACAGGACATCCAATTACTTCTCTTACATCACATAGGAATTGTAAGTTTCCGGTCATATGATTAGACGCCCCACTATCGAGGATCCATGAATCGAATTTAGTCTTACCAGTCATGCTTTCATTTGGAGTCGCCTTCGAGCTGTTGAGAATTTCTACCAAAGTTTGCCACTGCTCCTTGCTTAATCCTGTCATGTTGGAAGTTTCTGAATCTCCACCAATGTTGGATCCCAAGTTCTGAACTGCATGAGCGCGCACTGGACCTTTTTGTGCAAGTCCACTATTTGATATGGTACCTCCACCGCTATTTTGGCCTCTTCCTCGTCCTCCGGCCTTGTCATCATTTTTGGAACGTTCACCCCACCATTCTGGGTATCCAATCAGCAAGAAACAACCTGCCTCATCATGACCAGCTTTGTTGCAGTGCGCACAAACGGACTTGTTTTTCATCTCTCGTCCTTTCATCCTTGCGTTTGCTCGAACAGCCAAGGCCACAACTTCTGTTCTTTCATTGTTACCTCGTGTAATGATCCTCATTCTTTCTTCTTGTACTAGGATAGAGTACATCTTATTTAAAGGTGGCATAGGATCTGTAGCTAGCAGATTTGAACGAACTGTTCCATACAGTTCATCATCTAGGCCCATCAAAAATGTGTGGCTTCTTTCCTCTTCTTTGCGCTTTTCAATTTTTGCCTGAATACCACATGTGCAACCTTTACAAGTGCAGGCCAACACTTGCTCATAATTGGCCAAATCATCCCATAGAGCTTTCAGCTTTCCATAGTAAGCAACCATGGACAAACCTCCTTGTTTACAATGGGCAAGATCTGATTTCAATTGCTGAATGCGTGGACCATTAACAGCTGAAAATCTCTCCTTTATATCATCCCAAAGTTCCTTGGCGGTTTCCAAATAAGATATGGTTGTTCGCAACGTAGGTTCTACTGTATTCAAGATCCATGAGACCAACATGGCTTGAACGGTCCACCAATCCTCCATTATAGGGGATCCTTCTTCTGGTTTCTTTATGGTTCCATCAATAAAACCCCACTTCCTTCTTGCTCTCAAAGATATCTTGATGGCTCTAGCCCATTCGTCATAGTTTTCACCCCGCAGCTGCACCTGCGTAATGACACTTCCAGGATTGTCGTTGGAATGGAGGTCATATGGTGATAGTTTTTTCTTTTGATCTTCTCCTGTTAGAGAAGATCCTGTTTCATTTTCTTTTCCAGCCATAGCACCTGCCAGTTTTATTTTTAGGGTTGCCTGGCTCTAGATACCATGTAAAGAATTGGTTCTTCTGTTTTTTTTTATTTCTCAATGTACTGTTCTTTATATACATACATGACACTCACATTTTCTCCTATAATTGTGCCTATGATATTATAACTAATTACTGCTATATGAATGACCTTAATTACAATACAGCTGTAAATAACTAAAACATCAAAACAGAATCAGATTTGTCTAATTACAAGAATAGATGCTAGTTGTCAAATATAGTTTAATATGTTGCCATATATAACTTAATAGATATTTGACGGAAAGCTGTTATAAATTTTAAGTTTGTAAAAATTGACTAATATCGTAATGTTATTTGAATTGGAAAATGATTTTATTCAAATATGTAGATTTAAAATTAACTCATCTGGATTCAACTGAGTTTTGTTAACTTATCTGAATTCACGGGTAAATGTAAACGGGTTGATGTAAACATATATATGAGATATCAGATGTAGATTGTTCATTTTAATGTTAACCTTTTAAATGTTTCTCTTGCAGATGTTTTATATAATTGAAGTTAGAGAATCAGTTGTACGATTTATTGTAAATACGAATCAATGCTTAAAAGTTGGTGCATATTATTAGCATATAATTGTAACTATGTCAATATTAACCAATTGAAGAATGAATTCAAACGATTTTTGACTAGTATTACTTAAATAAAGCACTTTTTATGAGACAAATTGAATAATATATTTAAATAAATATAATATTAGATCGGTCAGATCTACACTTCAATGGACTCAAAATTTATATCAGAATCCAACCGATTTAATCCGCCATGACCCTTTTGTGAAAATTTTACCTTGTACCTCTACATTTAATCTCATATCCTTACATATTTTAAAATATTCTAATTTTATCCTTTCTATTTTTTATTTAATTATTTTTACTTTTTACCGCGAAATCAGATGAGTCAAAAATTACTATTTGACAGTACACGACAAGAACCAAAAGTAGCAAGGTAAAGATATCCAGAGTACAAATTTTACGAACCGGAACTAGCAAACCATAGATTTTTGGTTCACACATTTCCTACACCGGAAGTAACACATTTGTGTTATTCGGATTATGTATTTCGCTTAAACGGAAGTAACATACCTACGTGTTTCGGTTTGTATAGTTTTGTCTTCACCGGAAGTAACCTAGATAGGTTATGCGATGCGCTTTTTTTAATTTATTTATTTTTTATGTTGTCATTTTTTTTAGGATACATGAATGTTCCTTTGATAATATGCGACAAAGACCAAACAAATGTAAATACAACAGAGATATTCTCAACTACACAAAAATTTCCTACAAGAGAAGAGATGACTAGGTGGATTAGGGAGGTTGAGATCAGAAATAGAGTCATTGTTATAATTACCCGTTCGGACATAAATACTAGTAAGAGAGGAATAAATGACAAAGTTATATTTGGCTGCTATAGAGGTGGAAATACAAAGAAGGAGAAAGCGAAACACAAAGTGATTCCAAAAGATGTGATTGTCCTTTCAAAGTTAGATCAACACCATCAAAAGATGGTTCTGGTTGGAAATTCGATGTAAAATATGGAGTTCACAACAATGGTTTACCTAATAGATTTGAAGGTCATGCATTTGTAAGTCGGCTCACTGATGATGACCAACAACATATTTTTGATTTGTCAAAATGTCATGTTCCTCCAAGGCACACATTGTTGTCATTGTAAGAATGAGATCCAAACAGTGTAACTCGAATCACCCAAATATATAAACACAAAAGTAAGATTCAGGAAAAAAATCAGGGGAAGTAGAACAAAAATACAATAGTTGTTTAAGTTGATAGAGGAATCAAATTATGTTTACTATAGTAGAAAAAAGATGAGTCTGAAGTTGTGAAATATAACTTCTGGGCCCATCCAGACTCAGTGAAGCTGTTGAATATGTTCCCGATTGTGTTGATTATGGATAGTACTTACAAAACCAATAAGTATAGGCAACCTTTGTTTGAATTTAATATTTGTTGTTGCATGGAATCTGAGCAAACAGAGACTTTGTGTTGGGTACTAAATAAACTGAAACATTTATTCACTAAATAAGGGTTATGGCCCTAAGTAATTTTAATCGATAGAGATCTTGCTATGATGAAAGCAATTGAAATTGTATTTCCAACTAACGGTTAATATGCTTTGTCAATTTCACATAAACAAGAATGTGAAAGCAAAGTCCAGGGGGTTTACGGATTTAGGTTTGAAGGAGGCAAATGATATAGTGGGAAAAAACACCTTATATTATCAAGAAAGGTGTTTCAAAGGAAGAATGAGAACAAATAATAGAGAAATTGAAAGCACTTGGTGCAAATGTTGTTATGTAATGAAGTAATGTATTGTGTTTCTTAGAGATATGTTTCTTCCAATATTCAAAAACTACTTGAAATTTAATAAATTTTGTAATGTTGACTGAGGATACAACAAATTTTTGTAGTGTTGTTATCTACAATGTTTCAATCGTTTTCTACTGCGATGAAACAGTATCCCTTCGTTGGAATAAAAGTAATATTGATACCTCTTATAGTGATTTGCAAACTATTTCAGTGACATTGCATTCTACCAGCAAGTGTTTTATGGACTTATTTCTTTATCAATTGAACTATGGCGTGCTTGTTACCACTCATGGATGCTTGAAGTTTACCTTGTTTCAACTTTTAAATTTGTCTTTCTATTTTAAGTTGAGTCTGTTTTGCTGTTAACTTTATTCAATATACTTATCTTTGATATCCATATGCAAGGACAAATCTTGCATCTGATATTTTGTCCCTGCAGGTTTTTGAACATGCATATGCTTTGGTTGTTCTTTTGCACAAAAGATTGGAAACATGCTTTTTGTCGCCTATTAATTAGCCACCTATGTGACAATCAATTTTTGGATGGCATGTCAAAGTCATTTTCAAATTAGTATTTTGGAATTTGAGACCATACAACTATGTGATTTTTTATAGGCTGATTTTGCAGCAAACTGTGCGGCCAAAAAAACACCTACATAACAATCAAGTTCTTTCTTGACTTGTTCATGTCCTTATGTATAATATCTTTCTTCTCCCACCTTTGTCACACCTCTTTTGTTGTTGTTCAAGTCTATCGATGTTTAGGAACTTGTTCAAATTTTCAATATTTTTTTAGGTTTAAAAGAGTTTACTAATTCCGGTAAGTTATTGAGTTTTTGAATTCGATTCATTTATCTTTTTTTTTGTCCATGTAAGTTAGTGAATTTTTTAATTTGATTCCTTTTTTTTGTCTGAGTCCTTATATCCCACTTTTATGTTGGCGCTAAATAATTATTTTTTATTGCTCCATGTGACAATGATAAATTTAATAAAATAAAATTTTGCAATATGTGAGATTCAACTCACACCCTTTGATTAAGATGCTTGCACTTTTGCTACTAAACCACTTGTGTTTCTTATTTCATATTTGCAACACATATGTATATATTACTAGGCATGACAACAAATCCCATACCCCTTGGTACCCACCTAAACTCGTCCCGAAGTTGACGGAGAAAACCCATTTTGACTGGGTTTGGGTTTTTCCCGATTAAAAAATATGGGGATGGGTCGGATAATTGAGACACTGGTACTCACCCCGAACTCGTCCCTCAACCTGCCTCGTTTATTTCATTATATACATTATTATTTTGTTTTGTTAATTTGAAATATTAAATATGTGGTGAATATTTTGATTGTTATCAATCATTTAAAATATTTTCATCACCACCTAACTAACCTTCGTCAATAACCGTGAAACATCAATCCCCGACAACAACCATCAATCCATTGTCGCCAGATTTAATTTTGTTTAAGAGAGTAAGTGAGAGAGATTGAAATATCAAATCCTTGTTATATGAATTTCAATGTTTGTTGTTGTTTGTTCTTGAGAGATTTGGGAGAGGAAAAATGTTAGTTTTTCTTTAAAAAAAGAGTTTTGTTATTGTTGTTGTGAAAAAAGAGGACGGATACGAGAAAGAAGAAGAAGATTTGGAAGAAAGGGAGGAGATTGAAAAGTTAGGGTTTGTGTTAATGAAGAGAAATAGGAAACATGAACTGTTCGACGCAAGGAAAGATTGATGTTTTATTTTCAATAAATTTTGTTTTTAATATTAATTAGAATATTTAATTAAAAATAATATAAATGGTAAATAATAAAAATGGATTAGAATATTTAAAATTTTAATTGTTGAATTGGTATTGACATATCAGCCATCTGAGTGTCATGTCATTAAAATATGCCCTCAAATTGGGTGGGGACGAAAATCCTGGAAAGATTGATGTTTTATTTTCAATAAATTTTATTTTTAATATTAATTAGAATATTTAATTAAAAATAACATAAATGATAAATAATAAAAAAAGATTAGAATATTTAAAATTTTAATTGTTGAATTCGTATTGACATATCAGCCATCTGAGTGTCATGTCATTAAAATATGCTCTCAAATTGGGAGGGGACGAAAATCCTCAAAAAAAAAAAATCAAATTTAAGGGATTAAAAATCTGGATTTGATAATAAGGAGACCAAAAATAATAGGGGGATTAAAATTGCAATTACACCTATAATAAAATAACCTATCATGTTAATATGCACTAACAATGTAATATAAAGATATTTTACGCGGTCAATTAATAAACCGTAGACTTAATTATTAATTTTTAATTAACCATAGACTTAATTATTAATTTTCATAAGTATAAAGATATTTTTTAAGATGACCCGTTAATATAGTCATTAAAATTTTACAAGTATTTAATTTTTATTGTCATCACATCCAAAGTATATCATGTTTAAGATGTTTGTGATGCATTGATAATATAAGTTTTTTAAATTATCAATGCATAATAATTAAACTCAATCTAAATATTAAGAAATAATTTTTAAAACTTGTATAAGTTTTGTAAGAAAAGGGTTCTTTTTATTTTATAGTAGTATAATATAAATAATTAAAATATATTTAAACAAAATTATCATTAAAAATTTAAAATTATAATATTTTATTTATTAAAAATTATATATAATTTTCTCAAACTCAAATGAAAAATAGACACAAAGATTATAATCACAATAATCACAAGCCTTATAAAAGGCCATTATAACACACACACACACAAAAAAAAAAAAAGATTTTAAAAATTAATTAATTAATCAAAACCCTACTCAACGAATCTCAACAGCTCCATCAAAACGACACTGCATTTCGCACTGAATTCAGTTCGCCGGAAAACGCAGCCGGAGTTCGTCGTCGGCCGCCTGAAACTGTGAAAAGGTTCTTCCATGTTTTCCTTTTCTCTCTTCTTAACTCGAATTTTCGTTCTCCTCTACAGTTACATGCGCGAGAATGCGATTCCATGATTGCGCGCTATAGCAATAAGATTGATAGCATAGGAATCAAGGTTATCTGTTTTTTAAGCTTTAGTATTAACAAATGGATCATTTTTGGTATTATTGAAGTGTTATATACTGATGTTATTATAATGAAATTCGAGTAAGAAATTGAATGGCCAATGCTTTCTGAGTATAACATTGTTGATATATTATTTTATTTTTTCTGTTTGTAAAAGTTTAGAGGAGGTTTTTTTAATTAAATTTTAGCTTTTTTGTAATTTGTATTTCTGTGAATTTGGTTCTAATGTTGAAACTCTGTTTTTTGCTGGCCATTCCAGATCCATACCTCATTTCCTGCAAAATTTAAAATATTATTTAGGCATAACGAAGCACTGAAACTGGAAACACGACACTGACATGTCAATACTGGTAATAATTTGAAAATTGATAAACTCATTATTCAATGTAATCACATGCGTCGGTGTCAGTTTCGACACAAACACATTATTTTTAGAGGTTTTGGTGCTACATAGGGCATAATGCTACCTGATGTAAAATTACTTAAAAGACAATGATCCCTTCAATTTACAAATCAGTAGGCAAAATGCTCTTTGAAAAATGATCCCTAAAATTTCATAGATTATGGAAAAATGCTCTTTGAAATTTGCAAACCTGCGATTGAGATATTATCAAAATGTTCTACATGACGAGTCGACAATATGGACAAGTCATATTGTCATTTAATGTGACATCTCAATTCTCCTCCAAAATGTTACTTGGCCTAAGAAGTATTTTGATGGACATGGTTCTTTTTGAGGAAAGAATTTTCTAATTCGTAAGCTTGGGTCCCAAATTGCATAGCGTTCACAATTTTGGGTCCTAATTTAATAGTTTACTCTATTTGGTTATGTTCAAATTGCTTGGGTTGGGAGCAAGGAAATGCTCTTTACTTAATGTCTCTCGAGTCTATCAAAGATATACCACAAAGTGGTGTGTATGTTAGATAGGAAAATAGAGTAGAGAGACATTAATATAGAGCCATGTTGTTAATAGCTCTATATTCAAATCTTAAATCATTTAGAGACCGAGAAGCTTTTTGTTTTTATTTATTGATAGGAAAGTGTATGTTAGTTATGTTCGTTTTGAGGGTTCAAACCCTAGACTTCCTACTTGAAATTCATCCGGTGGTCTTCTGCGCTTGCGCTTGCCGACCAATTTATCTACTTTTGTTGAGACAGAGAAGCTTTTTGTTATTCCCTTATTATTATTTTTGTGATTATAAGTTTTTATTTTTTAACAGAAGAATAGTTCTCAGTGATATTTGGAAAACTACGGCAATCTTCATGCCTCAATTTGTAGTTTTCGTACTGCCTTTTCTTTTTCATTGTCTGTCTTGTTTGCATCATCAGTACATCAAAATGTGCAATAGGATCAGCTAAAATGAATTTAATGTCACAAAAAATATAACAAGCAAAAAATAAGTCAGTAATTAAAATAATTAGAAGCTTAGCATGTTATCGACCTTTAGTGAACTTGAAATTATTAAAATTTAAGTAATTACACCCACGCACACAAGTTTTATATTTGTTGATGCCTAGTATTAATAATATTATAATATAAAGCAAAGAGCTTAAAGTGAGTTAGATCAGAATCAGTCCTATTCTTTCGCTATAGGTTTCTTTGTAAATGAGGACATTATAGGAGTGGAAACAGACCAGGCCGATAACAGGGGCATACGGCCTAGGTCTACACAGGCTCAGACCAGATCAAGTTCTTTTTGTAAATAGAAAAGGTCTAGGCTTTTTTATAAGCCTATTTAGTTTAAAAGGCTAGGCCTCAAGCCATGAAAAAAAACCTTTTAAGCCTAACAAGCCGGCTTATCTAAATAAATATGAATATTTTTTTTATTATCATTATGTTATGTTTTGTACTTTGAACTAAAATACATAAATAAAAATTGGTTATCTTGGAGAACTTATGAAAATAAGATGAAAATATCTTATGAACAATGTTATATGTTATTTTCATAAATTATCTTAAACAAACAGTCTCACAAAACTTATCCTAATAGGTAAGTTAGAATAAGTCAATGCAAACAAATTTTTAGTCTCATTGGATTTTTAGTTTGTAGGCTAACAGGCTAACTAAGCCTTAGAAAATGTCAGACTCAGGCCTAAAAATAAGCCTATGACAGGTTACAGGTCAGACTTAGGATTCGGTTTTTTTGGCAGGTCAGGCTTAGACTTGGCAAAGCCTAGCTCGACCCAATCTATTTCCACCCCTAAGGACACAACAAACATATTATTGTTAGTCACCTTACCCGAAATACACCCGTTTAAATATGTAATTACATTAGTACCCTTAAATATATATAATATAAGAAAAAACAATTTAGGGTTTCCCACTTTTGAAACCACTTTTTTTCAACAATCTCTCAAACACCCACTCTCTCGTTGATTGAAACATGTGTGAGACCCTCACTTTGGAAATAGGTCCCACATAAAGTGGTAGGACCCACACATGTTTCAACCAATGAGAGAGTGGGTGTGTGAAAGTGTTACAAAGAGTGTTATTAGCATTTCTCTTTCTGAATTTCATTATCGCACTCCTCCCTGACCCTCCGTCTTTCAATTTCATTATCGCACTCCTCCCTGACACTCCGTCTTTCACTTTATCATGAGTCGTGACAAAGGTATGATGCCTCTGCTATTTTTTTCTGTTTTTGTTTTCCACTTTTCTGAAGGGTGAGTGAAGTTGCCGCTTGATGAAGAGGATGGATGGAGTTTTATTTCTTTCTGTAGAAAAATCCAGTTGGGAGCCTCCTCTCTCTCCTTTGAAATTATTTTGCTAGCTGATGGAGAGAATTGTTTATTGTTCCCCTTTTGAATTTTCGATCCCTGTGTTTTATTTCATTAATCAGCTTAGCAATAACAAACAAATTTTGAGTGATTCTTTTCCCCAAATGAATATTCAAAGAATTTCTATAAGATGATAGGTTGGTGCTTTTCCACCATCCTTTGCAACAATTCTGTCCATGCTTTTCCTGTAATTGCAGATGGTAATTATAATTATTATTGATATAATTATAAATTGAAAAAGAGGTCAAAGATAAATTGATATATAAATTGATATGGTATACAGTATATGGCGGATGGTAATTATAATTATAATATATAAATTGATATAATTATAATACTTTGGATAAATTAAATACCTTTTTACTTTGGAAGTGTATCGATGTTACAGTTTTTTGTTAATTGCCTTTTTACTTTGGATAAATTAAAATTGCTAGTACTCATATATCATGGCAATTCTAATTATTAAGTTACTTAATACTACTCCTAACACTATGCAACGATTGAAGTCTCTGCACATTTCAATCTATATAAAATATACATCAGTTCAATAAGCCTCCGATTATAATTTTTAAACAAATGCTCTGCTGCATCTTTCAGGATTTGTGCTGGAATAAAGTTCACAATGTACTTTGAATGAACCGATTTGCCAATTCAGAGAGTTCTGTACAAGCCAAGAATGAGCTTGCTTTTGAGAATAAGACATTGTTTACCCAATGGTTTGTATAGTCAACCTCTTTATGGACGCATAGTAGGTTTGAATGCTAGGAAATTAAATGTATTTTCAAGAAACCTTGGTCAAGCGGTAAGAAAAGAGGAGGAGGACGTAGAGGAAGTGGAAATTGATCAGAGAAGTCTCCCGGCTGATTTTGATCCTGCAACATTTGATCCCAATGAGAATCGCGGCCCTCCATCAGAGAGAGTTTTCAGGCTTGTTGATGAAGTGGCATCTTTAACACTAGCCGAAGCTGCAGAATTGGGTCTCATTCTGATGAAGAAAATGGGTGTAAAGGAGATGCCTAATGTGGGATATTTGAAAGCCGGGACTGCAAATTTGGCTGGAATGGCAGCAAAAGCCTCGACATCAGTCAAAGAGGAGGTAAAACCAGAAAAAACTGTATTTGAATTGAAACTGTTGTCCTATGAAGCAGCTTCCAAAATTAAAGTCATCAAAGAGGTTCGGGGCTTTACGGATTTAGGTTTGAAGGAGGCAAAGGATATAGTGGAAAAAACACCTTCTATTATAAAGAAAGGTGTATCAAAGGAAGAAGGAGAACAGATAATAGAGAAACTGAAAGCACTTGGTGCGAATGTTGTTATGGAGTGAAGTAATGTGTTGTGTTCTTAGAGATATGTTTCTTCCAATATTCAAATGTTACCTGAAATTTTGTAATGTTGACTGAGGATACTGCAAATTTTTGTAGTGTTGTTGTCTACAAAGTAATATTGATACTGAAATTTTGTAATGTTCTAATAAAAGTAATATTGATACCTCTTATAGTGATTTGCAGACAATTTCAGTGACATTGCCGTTAGTCCATTACAACAAAGATAGACAACTGCTAAGCAGACAAACAAAGTTGTTTGAAGTTATTTAGACAATTTCAGCTTTTGTATTTGTCTTTCCATTTTAAGTTGAGTCTGTTATTCTGTTAATTGTATTCATATACTTTTGCTCCTCTAATTCAATATCCATTTGCGAGGACAAATCTCGTATCTGCTACTTTGTCGCCGCAGGTTTCTGAACAAGCAGATGCTTTGGCTGTTCTGATGCAAAAGATTGGAAACAAGCTTCCAATTGCCTATTTATTAACCCCACCTATGTGACAAAGTTTCTGGGTGGCAGGAAAAAGTCATTTTCAAATTAGTACTTTGGAGTTTGGGATCATACAATGTGAGTTTTATAGGCTGATTTTGCTGCAAATTGTGCAGCCAGAAAAACACCTGCAAATTGCAGTCACTTGGGTTCTTTCGTGACCTGTTCATGTCGCTCCGTAGAATTCCCTTCATCCGCACTGCATTTTTGTTGTTGTACAAGTCTATTATTGATGTTCAAGAGCGTGCTCAAATTTTGAATGTATTTCATTAGAGTTCATCAACTTTTGATTTTACTCATCAACAATCTTAGGGAAGCTAGCCAACAGTCAGATGACTGTTTTCATCCCTTCAAGTCTTTTCACCTTTCTTTGAGTTTCACATTGTTTAAATACTTATGTTCAAAATCTTTTGAAAGTTTTATGAATTTCCTTTGCAAACACTAACTCATTGGCTAGGTTGTCAATAGTGCGCTATTGACTGCAGTTGCGAATAATGGTTTGGTTTGATGGCCGCTATTCTCAATTTGGAACAAATTTATAAACCCATTTTTAAAAGTATATTGATCTTTTCCACCTATTTTACCCTGTTTTTGTTTGTTCTGCTCTCCTTTGTCTTCCCATTTTCCACTCTTATATTCTCATCTGTTCTTCGTTGTTTGCTGCCGTCTTCATTTGTTTCTTTCCCGCCTTCTCGTTTCCCATTGTTCTCTGTTGCTCTCTACTGTATTGTTTCTCTTTTAATACAACCATACCATCATTATCCTCTCTGAAAATGTAACACCAACTTCCAACAACAAAGTTTATTTCTAAGTCTATTGGTGACAACCTTATTGGTTGGTGTGGAACTCTTATAAAGAACAAGAGTTTGAATCAAGTGATGAATAAGATAATATTAATATGATGAAACTTAGAAGTGAAGATGAGGCAGTTGCATGTGATTTAAGATTTCCGTTTTGTTTATATTTGGATTTTGGTTTAGTATCAAGTGATAATAAACAAGATAATATTAATTATCAAGTGATAATAAACAAGATAATATTAATGTGATGGAACTTAGAAGTGAAAATGAGGCATGTGATTTAAAATTTTCATTTTATTTATGTTTGAAATCTCAGTTGGTTATTTTGAATACTTTATTATTTGGTTTTGATGGAAACTCATTTTTATAGGATATGTATATTGTAAATTCATTGATGAAATTTTATTATGTAATGTCCCAACCATTCTGGGTAAAAAAATTTAGTCTGGTTTGGTTTATAAGTAGGGGTGGGTATGTTTCATAAATCAATCCAAATTGGTCTATAAATATGATTTGATTTGGTTTGATTCTTAGAATTGTTTTTATAAAACTAGTTTGGGTTTTCAAAACTAATAAAAACTGTTTTTTCATCTAGACCATTTTTAAAACCGATTTCTCCAAAACCAATCATATTAATTTTTTCATTTACCAATTTTTTTTATTTTTTTTCTTTAAGCAATTCTTTTAATAATAAATAAAATAACCCAATCTAATAATATACATGGTTCCACAAATTTTATTAACCAAATCATATTATAGTCAGTGGCGGATCCAGAATAAAACTGCAAATGACGATGAGGGACTCAAACATGAAACACATTGTAAAAATTCTGTATTCTCTTCATCAAACCTAACATCGAGTTCATGCAATTGCAAATCTAAAACACTAAACAAAAAATCATACTTATAATGATGCAAATTAGAAACACTAGAAGTTATAGCATATCATCTAGATTTTTTCCCTTGCACATACGGTGCATCCATATCAGGCACATCAACAATGACACCGTAGAAAGTTATCAAACTAGTGAGAGTCATAAAGTGGGAACCCCAACGAGTGTCACCAGCTCTATCACTAGATGATTCTTGATTTATTTCACTACTAGTCTCTATTTGGCCCTCTTCAATCAATTTAGCAAACTGATGACTTGTTTGTCTCGAAACAATACTTGTTTCTTGTTAGAAGATCGTATGAAATTAACTAGAATATTGACCTTACCGAAAAAACAACTAACATCTTTGTGAGTCTTAGCACATGCAACAAGTGTCAATTGAAGTTGATGGACAAAACAATGCACATAATAAGCAAATGGATTCTCATTTTGGATTAAAGTTCTCAAACCACCAAACTTACCTCGTATATTGTTGGCTCCATCATATCCTTGCCCCCTAATGTTAGATAAATTCAAGCCATTAATAGGCAACAACGTTTTTCAAGTGCCTCCTTAAGTGACTTAACACTTGTTTCTTTTAAAACTTACAATGCCAAGAAATATTTCTTTTACCAAACATTCACTATTAACATAGCGAACAACAATAGCCATTTGTTCTTTACCACCAACATCACCAGATTCATCAATAAAAACACAAAACACATCATCCGCAATATCAAATACAATTTGTTGAGTTATTTCACAAGCACAAGCATAAAAAAACATCCTTTTGAATCTTAGGGGGCAATCATAAGGTTATTTACGGAAGCACAATCTATTACACTAGCGATCTGCAGGTTAATTTCCTTTAGAGTGTCCACCAACTCAAGAAATTTTTCCTTAAATAAAGAGTTAATGGACTCATCACTTCCTCTAAATGGCATACCAAACCTCAAAAGAAACTTAGTAGCTATAAGAGATGTGTTTACACAATATTCGACATTCATTTTCTTAGTTTGATTGACAAACACAACCTTAATACTTTGGTTTGCGTTCATTAGAGCTTAACTCATATGCACACAATCAACATGACTATTGGAAGAAGTAGCATGATTAGCCAATCTATGAGCATTCTTCCAATCACCAAAACTCTCTCCCATAAAGTGATCTCCCCCATATTTAGAGACATTTTTAAACAAAAAACATGGCAAACAATATGCTAGGTCCTTAGATTCACTATAATCAATTCAGTTATACAAATCAAACCATTTTTTTGTGAAATCGACGTCTTTTTTTACCTTGAACATTCCAAGGGTAAACGAAATTGTGAGGAGGTTGATGACGACCTATTTTTAAATAAGTTTTCCTTATCTTATTTTGGATTTCAGGATGATAACTTGAGATTTGAGGCCTAATTCCTGGATCCGTTTCCAACAATTCATAATCAACAACTTTAATACCCTCACTTGGATGTTGAGTTTATGATGCTTCTAGATTTGTCGAAGAAGTAGTTTTGTCTTTAGAAAACACAAAAAAAAATTCTTCATCCTATAAAGAGAACAATGAAATCATTTACAATACTTATTCAAACTATAAAGAGAACAGTAAAATCAATCGAAAAAATTGATTTTTTTAACAAATTGGGGTTTTAGGGTTCATCTTAAAAAGGATAAAAAAAAAGTTAAAATTGAAATACTCATTTTACTTTTGATTTTCAATCACCAATAAATAATTTCAACCAAATTAAGTGAAAAAATTAGAGAAACAAAATAAGAGATTAACAAATATGAGAGGAAGAAAGAAGCATGAAAGATTGTGAGATTTAAGAAAAAGAGAAAAATAAGTTAGAGAGAGAGGTGAATTAATAATATTTATTTTTTTATTAATTATTATGTGCTTATATATAATATTAAAAAATTAATGATTTTATTAATAACCTTTAATATATAATATATATAATTTTTTGGCTAAATACCCAAATTGGTCCCTTAACTCCATCACTGGGTCCAATATGATCCCTTATCTCTAAAAAGTGACAAAAAGGTCATTTAATTTGTTAAATTGTACCACGTTTGTCCTTCCGTCACCAACCGTTAGTCAAAGTCAAGTTATCATGCACATGTGGAGCTTAGCTTGGGTGACTCATCTGCCATGTAAGATGTGTTTGCCTAAAGTGTATACCAACTAGTTTCATAACCATTTGTACGAAACTTGGTGAAAATAGAAAGGAAGAACCCTAGCGCAGCTACCATTGAAGCTTGAAGGATCATAACCAGCTACCATTGAAGCTTGAAGCATCATATCCATTTCTGAAGCATAATCCACCAGGTATTCGATTTTACAATTTGAAATGTTATTCGATTGCAGTTACTTTAATGATTTAGGGTTTGTATGTTTTAGGGTTTTTCGGAAAAGTTATTGATTTAGGGTTATTTGATTTCAATTAGGGATTTGTGTCAGTAGAGATGATTGAGTACCTGAATCTTACAATTCACCACAGTGGTGCATTTGTGGATGACGAGCTGAGTGTATATGAAGGGGGAGAGATTGCAGAATTGAAAATAGATGTTGATAGATAGAGCTATTTTGAACTGCTAGGTTGTTTTAAGGATTTAGGTTACACCTGTATTGGGAAAATTTACTATAAGGATCCACAATTTGGGATGAGCACTTTGATTGATGACAATTGAGACCTAGAGATTGTTGATTTGTTTAGGGTTCACCTTAGGGTTAACATATACATCACACACATATTGTCAGAACCTGATTTCTATGATGGTCCAATTGATGAAGTAGAAGCAGATGTGATGGAAGAGGATGACACTGAAAAAGTTCTTGCTGCAATGCTTGAGGAAGTTAATGCTGAGGTGAATAATATTGATCCCTTGAATGATACAACTCCAAGGATGAAAGAGGAAGTTTTGAATCAAAATGAAGGGAATAATATTGATCCTGTGAATCTGAATGCTGAGGTGAATAATTCTAATCCCGTGAATCTAAATGCTGAGGTGAATAATTCTGATCCTGTGAATCTGAATGCTGAGAATGAAGGGGATAATACTGATGTTAGTGAGGATGATAGTGATGATGAAAACTTCAATTATGACAGTGCAATGGAAGTTGGTTTTGATGATGAATCAGATGAGTTTGATGATAAGGAGGGTGATGTGATGGAATCTGTGAATGATCTAGAGGGGAAGATGAATAAGGGTAAAGAAAAGTGTGAAGATAAAGTTAGTGATAATGAGAGTGATGATTTACAAAATGGGTGTGAAAATGATGATAATAGTGATGTTGTTAGGAAAAAGTACCCTATTTTAAATTACACAAAGACATGTCGAAATTCAAATGGGAGGTTGGGATGTATTTCACAACCAAGGCTGATTTCAAAGAAGCTATAGCATCATATGCTGTGCAATCTGGCAGGGGTCTTAGGTACATTAAGAATGACAAGGTAAGGGTGAGGGTGAGATGCAAGGAAGGATGTGATTGGGAAGCCTACTGTGCAAAGTTACCTAATGAGGATTCTTGGCAACTAAGGAAGATCATAGACAACCATAGTTGTAGTAGAGAGTACAATGTAAAGCTGATGAGTACAAAATGGTTAAGTAAGAGGCTACAAAATTCACTGAAATCCAATCCAATATTGAAGCTTAGGGACATAAAGGAAAAGGCACAAAAAAATGGAATGTAGGTGTTAGCAAGAAAAAGACCATAAGAACAAGATTTGCTGCTAGAGACATGGTAGACGGTTCTTTTCTTGGGGACTATACAAGGATCTATGACTATTGCCATGAACTTTTGAGATCTAACCCAGGTTCTACTGTGAAAGTTAATGTGCATACTGTACTAGAGGGTTCTGCAGATCAGAGACCATATTTTAAGAGGCTGTACATTTGCTTGGCTACTTGTAAGGAGAGTTTTAAATTATGTAGACATTTCATTGGGCTAGATTGTTGTTTTTTGAAAGGGTTGTGTGGAGGGCAAATCTTGGCAGCAATTGGTAGAGATCCAAATGATCAAATGCTACCAATAGCATTTGTTGTGGTTGAAATTGAAAATAAAGATAGCTGGACTTGGTTCTTGGAGCTTCTTATTGATGATCTAGGTGGGAGAGAAAAGTGTCTTACATACACCTATATATCTGATCAACAAAAGGTAAATATGGTCTAAGTTATATTTTCTAAGTTATGTTCACTTATAGGTACTTATGTTATTTGTACTAACTTATGTTATTTTTGTTGCACTAAGGGTTTATTACCTGCCATGGATGAGTTGCTACCTGGAGTTGAGCAAAGATTTTGTGTCAGACATCTTTATAATAATTTCAGAAAAATATATCCAGGCAAGAAACTCAAGGAAATTATCTGGAAAGCTGCAAAGTCCACATATTACCAAGCTTGAGAAAAAGAGATGAAAGGGATGAAGGATATCAATGTGGAAGCATACAAGCACATGATCAACACTCCACCAAGATATTGGAGCAGATCATATTTCAAGACTCAAAACAAATGTGATACAGTCCTCAACAATATGTTTGAGGCATTCAATAGTGTTATTCTGGATTCAAGAGCTAAACCACAAATTACTATGGTGGAAGAAATAAGGATATATATGATGGAGAGATGGGCAACAAATAGGATGAGGTATCAGAATCTGGCTGATGGGGAAGTCCTACCAAATATAAGGAAGAAAGTTGAAAAAACAAGCTCTTACACCAACCTTTGGATTGTCAGGTATATGAATTGTTATATATATGTATTGTGGATTAATAGTAATTGGTATATGAATTCAATTCTGTTTTGTGCTTATAGTAGATTAATGAAGGAATTCAATTATGTTTTGTTGCTTATATTAGATTATTAGTAATTGGTATATGAATTCAATTCTGTTTTGTGCTTATAGTAGATTATTAGTGAAATCAATTATGTTTTGTGCTTATAGGATGGATTCTGAACATATTTTTGAGGCGAGAGATCTAGAGAACCAAGCAGATAAATTCACTATAGACCTTAAGGAGCAAAGTTGTTCATGTAGAAGATGGGAGCTGACAGAGCTACCTTGTGTGCATGCCTTGTCAGCTATGAAGAGTAGAAACTACAACATTGCTGACTACATTCCAGAATATTATAGAAAGGAGAGATACATGTAGGTCTATCAATTTGTGATTTTTCCAGTTAATGGTTCTAATTTGTGGGCCAAAACTGAATATCCAGATGTGCAGCCTCCTAAGTATAGGAAGATGCCTGGAAGGCCAAAGAAAAGAAGAAATTTAGAGCAAGGTGAGATTGATGGTTCAGACAAAAAGATGAGAAGGACTGGGTTTAATGTTAGGTGTAGCAGGTGCAAAAAAGCAGGTCATAATAAACTGACCTGCAAGGACCACACCAGTCAGCAGGTATCACAAGGCCAGCCATCTGAAGCATCAGTTCAGCAACCATCACATGTGCAATCTCAGCATGCTTCACAATCTCAGCAGACTTCACAAACTCAGCATACTGCACAATCTCAGCAACCATCACAATCTCAGCAGCCATCACAATCTCAGCAGCCATCACAAGTTCAACCTCAACATAATTCAAGGAAAACCAAGCAAGATCAAGGAAGGCCAAACAAGCTATCTTTCAGAAGGCCAACTAAGCCTTTCATGCCCCTAGGCCCAACCACCAGGATGAGTGCAGCCAAGACTGATGTAGGCCCAACAACAATGAGAAGTACACCAACAAAGAGATCAACCAAGACTTGGAAACTTTAGGAAGATGCATTTTGTTTGGACTGCTGTATTTTGTTTAGTTGTATTAGACTATGTCAATGTTAAGACAATTCTGTCAATGTTATGTGTTTTGTTGTATTAGACTATGTTATGTGTTAAGACATATGGTACTGCTAACATTATGGTTTTTTCAATGTAAGAATTCTGTTTTGTCAATTATGATAAGCAATTATGTCAATTATGTTTGGTTCTGTCAATGTAACAATTCTGTTTTGTCAATTATGATAAGCAATTATTTCAATTATGTTTAGAAATTATGTCAATTATGTTTAGCTGATAACAAATGCTAACATTATGATACTGTCAACATAACAATAACAACTACCATTGATCACAAATAATCCATTACAAATGTCAAATTGATACTGTCAACTACATTGACAACAAATTGATTCAACAACAATAACATCCTAAAGCATTCTAAAAACAATGAGAACAAATTGATTCAACAACATCCTAAAGCATTCTAAAAACAACTACAACAAGGCCTATGAACAAAATCAATTTCCATAATTTTATCAATTTCATGAGCTTCTTCATGTCATTTTCCATTTTGCTTATTTGTTTCCCATATTCTTCAATAGTCACTTGAGCCATTTCCACGGACTTTGAGAGCTTCTCAATTCTATCCATCAAATATTGCTCCTTTTCATTTCTAACCTCTTCAAAATACCATCCAAAGTACCCACAACCAGCATTGCTTGATCCCTGCAAAATACCATATTCAACATCAACCATTTTAAAACACAAATACAGCTACAAATTTTAAACAAACATACATATGACAATACCTTAAAATTAGGACATCCCCAAAAATGTTTCCCATAGTTCTTGAATGTTGTGGCCATACGAAGAACAACTAGATCCCCACAGTGACATATAGGTTTCCAAGTTGTGCTTGTGTTGACATTCGATCCTTCCTTCGAAGAACACCCACCATAACTGTGTTTTGCTTTCATCACTGGCGTTGGCGTCGACCCACTGGATTTCATCTTCGTGACTCTATGATTTTACTATTTCTTGAATCAATTTGGGGATGGATGAAGAGAAATTGAAGAGAAATTTTCGCAGAACCCTAGAAAATCATGAAACTATTTGGGGATGAAGAATCTCAGTTTAAAGGAGGAAGATGAAGCCATGTCAGTTGCCACATATACAAAAGTTAACGTCTGTTTGGGGGTGGTGGACGGAAAGGATCTATTTGGTACAATTTAACAAATTAAAGGACTTTTTTGTCACTTTTTAGAGATAAGGGACCATATTTGACTCAGTGATGGAGTTAAAGGACTATTTTGGATATTTTGCCTAATTTAAAAAAAAAACTGGTGTTGTTATAACTACACCAAATCAGTATGTTTGTTCGATTTGATAAATTAATTTTTTTTTTACAAAAGTAAATGATTCCAAGACAATTCAAATTGTTATAATTAAATAAAATTACTGTTTTTTATTTTTCATTATCGTATATAAACTTATTAATTACGAGAAGACAAATAATTTATAATAACCAAATACCTACAAATAAAATTGTAAATGTGGTAAGTAAAACATAGAGAGATATGTTTTTTTGAAAAAGGATGTAATACATCTATGATTTGAGGATTTCTTATCCCATTTCATGGGTTTCTTATCTATCATGTAGATTTTTAATTTTGTCCTCTTATTTTTGAAGATGTATCTTCAGATATATATTTTTTATTAAACTTTGATTTTTTTAGGTAGATGTATCTACAGAAATAATTTTATTAGTTTTTTGTCAGCGTTTTTGAGTCAGACCCTTAAATTAAATTAATTATTTCTGCAGATATATCTACGGAAACAATTTATTTGTAATTTTGGAGGTCTGACTCAAAAACGAATAAATATGTGTTTTTTGGTGCTTCCGAATATGTATATACTGAAAGAAAAAAAAGTCAAAGTTGAATAAAAAAACACTTCCAGAGATATATCTCAGAAAATATGAGGTACTTTCGGAAACGCGATAGGTGTCTAAAAGATCCACGTGGTGGATTAAGAAACGCTCTATGATTTTATTTAGAACTAGAGCCACACATTTCATCCACAATTCCCATTTTTGCATGTGCACACCCGTTTTGCTTGCACTTTAATACGGGATTGGCCAAGGGTTTAGACCCTAGTCGTGTCTAAAGTGTTCACCCCGTCTTGGCCCGTTTTTTTCGCGGACTTTTACGGACATGTACATTTACTTAAAATTTTGCATTTTAGGCTTAAAAAATGTAATGTCCGAGAGTTTTCCCCGCTCCGCCATCACTTTTTTTGCGATAAAGATTTAGATTTTAGGTTAACATCTTCAACTTTGACCACTCCACCCCGCCCCATTTTTTGTAGGCTCTTATGGGGCGGGTATGTCCGTTTGTCACCCCTATATATATATATATATATATATATATATATATATATATATATATATATATATATATATATATATATATGGGTTGTTTTCGTAGACTTTTTTTTTCAAAGTTGTATTTTGAATCAAATTCAATGTTCTTCAAAGAATTTCATTGCAAAACAAGTTCATGCTAATTTTTATTTTTCACATTTCATTTCTTGGTTTATTGATAATATATTTTCCTTACAAATTACGATTTTATGTTTGTGGAGATTGTATTATTGTCGTTATTATGTACTTTATTATATATTTCTTTTTGTATTAAATGTTATTTTATTTTTGCGGCAGTCATTGGTGTCCACCTTGATATTGTTAAATTAGACATTCTTTGATTGCTTTCACATGTGTTAGCCGTGACCTTGATAATGTTATTTTATTTTATGACTCACTTGAAATAGACAAAAATTATTTTCAATCCTCTAAATGTCATATGAGTTATTTACAATCCACTAATACAGCAAAAAGACCAAAACAAGCCCAAAAAGGCTTATAGAAGTTGAATTTCCGCTTGCTAATGAAATCTGCCATAAGCTTAGTTGATTAGAAAATTTTAAAATTCTATATTTTTCTTTTATTAGAAACTTCATCTAATCGATTAGACCTTAAAAAAACATTGCCAGCTTCATCAGCTAGTTGTCTATAAAAGGTACTTTCATTTTCCTTTTTCATTAATCCCTTAAAATAATTTATATCCTCTTATTTATTATTTGTTTTTCTTTTAATACTTGTTGTGCTATCATATCATCATCAATGGAACTCAAAAGAATCCAAACTTCTTTAAGCTCATATTCGATAAACTTTGAGTCTGATTACTTTACACCATCAATTCAAGAGAATTACTTCAGTAAGCATTTTTTCTAAACTCTCACATTCTTAAACCGTCATATGTCTGTAACATAACACCCCACGATGTAGTTATACAAATTTACACGTATTCATCTTCATCATGATATTATATATGTTATAGTTGTTCATTAATATTGACAATTAGTTTACATGGTAACAAAACTCATATCCGCGGGTATCCACTCGAACCCGTCCCGAAGTTGACAGGGAAACCCCGCTTTGACTGGGTTTGGGTTTTCTCCGATTAAAAAATTTAGGAATGGGTCAGGTAATGGGGACACTAGTACCCACCCCGAATCCACCCCCGAACTTGTCCCGTTTATTTCATTATGTATATTATTATTTAATTTTGTTAACCTGTAATATTAAATATGTGGTCAATGTTTTGATATTTTGATTTTTATTAATTATTTAAAATATTTGAAATTACGTATGCAATTTTTTGAGATTGTTTTATTTTAATATTTGTAATGTAATTTTATTTTGGAAAAAATAAATATTTCTATTTAAAAAAAGGGTTAAATATATAAAACCCCCCTGTCATTAGGGCGGGTTTTGGTTTTACCCCCTTTAAGATTTTTTTTTTATAGACGCACCCTTATAAAAGGAAAACTCAGATTCTACCACCCCCTATTACTGCCCTGCTGATGTGGACAATGATGACTGGGCTATGGGGTGTGACTGGACAATTGTGAAACCTTGCTAAAACTATTTGAAATTCCCCCCCGTGATTTAGGGTTCCCAATCTCAGTTTGGAAGAAGCAGGAAGACGAAGTGACTCCATGGGAGAACGCAATGATTCACGCAAGGAAGAACGCAAGGAAGAAGACGAATCAACAGATTTACAGGTTTGTTTAGCAATGTTGATGATGTTAGGTAGTTATATTTTCGGCATCTTCATCTTCTTCTGTTTCCATTTTCAGAAAAAAAAACTTCTGTTTAATGTGGTGTTTCGACATGGAGGTGAGTTTGTGAAGCACAGTGCAACCGAAACAATATATAGGGGTGGTGTTTCTACTCTAGTTTCTGGGGAACACTTAGATAGATTTACCACTTTACATATTAACAACATAGTCAGTGGATGGGGATACCATGTAGGATCGTTTCGGTTGTGGGCTAGGATCCCTGAAATTGCTCCCAGTCATTTTCAGATTAAGAACGATGAGGATGCATATGATTTCGCATGTTACCATTCTGCAAATGAAGTTGATGGTGAGCTTTTTGTTGAACATAATGCTAGTGGTAGTGCAATAAACCCTAGGTGTGTCAATCATTGGTCTGAGTCAAAGGATAGTGATGAAGATAATGTAGATAGTTTGGACGATAGTGAGGATGAGAGAACCACTGCCTTTGAAGATGGTTTTGAAGGTATAGATGTCTCTCTACCAGTCAGTCAAGGTCCAATAATTTGTGGTTTCTTAACTGGTAGTAGTAAGAAATGTGTGGAAGATGAGGATGATGAGGATGATGATGCTTATGTGAGTGAAGAGTTGTTGAGTTCTGATGTTGATAACTCAGATGGAGAGAAAAAACCAAAGTTTGAGAAGTTTAAAAAAGAACAGATGAATAAAAAATTCAAGTTCAAATGGGGTATGGAGTTCAATTCCCTAGATGAGTTTAGGGGAGCAATTCGTGAGTGGACTATTTTGAATGGGAGGGAAATAAGATTTGTGAAAAATGAGGGGTATAGAGTGAGAGTGGAATGTAAAGTGAATTGTGGTTTTTTAATGCTTTGTTCCAAAGTGGGCCACAAGCACACTTATGCTATAAAGACTATAAAGGATACCCACACATGTGCTAGGGTTTTAGATAACAAAACAGCTAGTTCAAAGTGGGTTGCAAAGGCTGTGGTTAAGATGCTTCAAACTTCAGAGAAGGTGAGAATCATTGATATCATTCAGCATATTAGGCAAACCTTTGCAGTTGGTATCACTGTTGCTAGGGCTTGGAAGGCTAAGATGATTGCCAAGAAAATCATAGAAGGTGATGCAGATCAAGAGTATGCTAGCCTATGGAGATATGCAGCTGAGTTGAAGAGGGCAAATCCTGGGAATACTGTAAAGATAAACACAGAAAGAGCATCATCCTCCATTCAACCAAGATTTGGATCCTTTTACTTTTGTTTTGATGGATGTAGGAAGGGTTTCAAGAATGGTTGTAGACCCTTCATTGGAGTTGATGGGTGTCACTTGATGTCGCTCCCGGGATTTTCATCCTAGTACAAACGCGAAAGTGGCGCGGAAAAGTTAGAGTCGCCAGCCAGACATTTTTATCCCGAAAGAATGGGAAAGGTAATGTTGCACAAACCTGAGGAAGAAGGAAAGGACAAGGTCCTGCGAACCAAAGATCTGAGTTCGGGAGTCGGTTACGAACTGGGAAGGTATTAGCTCCCCAGATCGTCCGTCGTACCCGACGGGATCCACGCTTGCTTGTTTTGTTTCAAAGGGTGTGAAAAAATAACTGCTGCTGAATAAAACCGCTAACTGGAATGGAAATGAGAAATGAGAAAGGGAACTGAAAATGAGAATGAGAATAAAAAGGGAAATGTAGGGAAAATAAAGAATGTGCTCGAACGGGCCCTACCCCGCTGCCTACGTACCTCATCGGGATAATGAGGATCAGAGTCGACGTAGTTCGCCTAACCTAGGCGGGAACTGTTTGTTTATGTTTTTTACAGCTGGAACTGCGTATGTCTATGCTCAGGTGTTGCAGGCTCGTCTGGTACGAGTGCGTTAACCGTCTTGCATGCGAGACAAGTAGTCGCGAGTTCGCGTTATGAGTGAATAAGATGAGAAGAGAAGCTCCCGCAGGATAGTCGTTTATTGTTTGTTTTTTGTCTTTTAAAAGAAGTGTTTTGAATTTTTGTTTGTGAACTGTCTTGTACTAAGACCTATCCATCGCGGGAAGCATTTACACCTCGCCCCGAAACAGGACGCGTATAAACACTCCGCAACAAAGTCTCGTGTCGTACAAGATTGTTCGGTTTTTGTTAAGTGTTTTATTGTTTCTTTTGAGATGAGAAAGAGAATGACTCAAGTTGAAAAAAAGGACAAACTAAGGGGACTAAGACACAACCCTAATTTTTATTGATTATTTACAAGAGAGGTCCTATGGTTAATGAGGTTTTCTATTCCTAATGAGAAAAGGAAAAGAAGAAAAGAGAACTTAGAAATCAACTTACTTCTTAAGGAAGGTAAGTTGTTTCTAAAGAAAGGGAAAACCTATAAGCAAGCACAACGTGCTAAGGCAAAGACAATTAAAATGCATAAGAGATAGGAATGAAGTGAGGCTTACCTCAATCTTCCCCCCTACAAAACAAAAGTTAGCATGACAATGCATATTGGAAGTAAAATCAAAGCATGAAAGCAATTAAGTACCATAAACGTCCTAGAATGGAACTAGGGTTCAAAATAAGACCTAAGTCTAAAGGTGAAGGTACCTAAAGGTCACATGACTTCTAAAGTCAGTAGCTACATGCTATAAGTCCCTAAGTATGCTATGATATCTCACAAGATCAAACTATGTCAAACTATGTACAAAAAGTTCACCTAAGTTCACCTAAATGCAAATTAGGGTTTATGGATGAAGTATGAATGCATATGGCTTACAAGCATGGATTAATGCATGAAATGAACATCAAAGTCAGTAGTGAATGCTTATTAAGATATGTGAATGAATATACAATCATGGATGCAATGGATTAGGCATATGGAGCAATGAGAAGAAGATGTGAGATGAAATGGAACAAACATCGCATAAGATCGCAAATGATGCAAACTAAGGAAGAATAGCATGTGAATATGAATGAAATGATTATGGGTCAGTAGCATACAAGGCATGAGATGCAATTAGAATGCATGAATAGTCATTAATGGTTTCCACATAATTCAAGTTAGCATGAGAAGAGAATAGAAATGAGTTTAAGTTAAAGTTAATTCATAAAAGTATGCACTTTGAAACACTAAAACAAACCAAATGAATATGGTTCAAAAAGGTGATCTATGCTTGGAATTAAGGACATAAAAATGACCTATAATCAACTCATGAAAGCTACCAAAAGGTTTCTCAATCAAATGGCATGAATGCCTTCTTAACACTTAGGTTATGGAGCAAGTATACACATGAATCAACCTAGGATCTAGGTGACATGGAAAAATAGCAAAAAGCCTTTAAAAATTATGAAATTAAATCCCTGGAATAATAACATCATTATATCACATTGTCCAAAAGGATTTCATAAAATTATGCACCAAAGTGCCAAAACAATTCATTGACTAGCAAGGTAACCAAAACATGATCATCAAAAACAACTCCACAAAGTGGATCAAAAAGGGCACTAAAAATTATGAAAAAAATGCCTAATGAGCATCAAAATGTCACCAATTACAGTGATTAATCATATGCAAAAAATAGGTTTCACACCTATGGGGAAAAATCGATTTCGGTCCCTTATGCCAAAACCTTCCTTTTTGGGACAGCTTACGAACTAAAATCCAAATTAAATATTAAAACCACCCAAATCTGGAAATAAAAAATATGACAATTTAATTAAGAGGGTGAGGATCATTCATGAATTTTTCCAGAATTTTATCTCACCTAAAACTATTTTTAATAAATGTTACGAAACGGGCGAAAAAGCGGATTTTAAGGGGAAGTAAAAGGAAGTCATCCTAATGGTTCTTAATCTAATCCCTAAGTTCGAAATCGATACGTATCATTAATAATCACAACTATAACCAATGCCTCAGGTGGGAGGGCTCAGATGCATCTTAAATTATATGGTCCTAAGCCGCATACGACTAAAATGATGCTTAAAAGCCGTTAAAGCTCAAAGTCACTTACTTGAATAAAATATCGATTCTTCATAAAAGAAATCCGAAAAAATCCTTAAGCAAGGTCTTGAAGTCTCCATAAGCAAAATAAATGCTTATCTCCCATATTCCTTTGTGAAGTTTTGCCATAATCGGAATCGATCCATATCGATGAAAAACGCATGAACCAATTTAATCCATAATCAAGAATATACCATAATTTAAAATTATCAACCAAGATCAATTAAAATTTACAAGAAATGGATTAAAATATTAATCCACAAAAAAAATGATTTTACAATAAAATTAATTAAGAAATCTACATAGTAATTTCTATATATAAAAAAAAAAAAAAAGCACACATGGGGGTCTAATAGGAAATCCAATAGGCAGCAAAATAGAAATAGATTGGCCCAAGGCCCATTTTTTCTTCTACCATAGCGCAGGGGATGTATGAGAGTAATGTGGGTGGTGCAAATAATCAGAACAATGGTGATTGAGCCCAATCTTCAATACATGAGCGTGGGAGAGGTTTGTGAGCAATTCGGTGGTGCAGATAGAAGTAAATCCATAGAGTTCAAGCCCAATCTGATTTTTATGTGAAACCCTAAATCTCCTCAATGTGAAGTCAACCCTAAATTCTTCCTCAACACAGCCGTTAAACAAAATCCTCCATCTGTTCTTCGTCTTCGTGAAACGCTGATCGCCGGCTTCTCTTCTTCATCTTGCATCAAAGCTTTCAATCACCGAAAAATGTCAACAACAATGTTGGTTGAGCTACTCTTCTTCGCCGATCATCCCCGTCTCCATCATCTTTCGTCTCCCTCGGACAAAACCTCACCATCGGAGGACAAGAAACCTTACCGCGCCGTCACGCCTTCCTCCGTCCATCTCTCTTTCAACGTCATTGACTCTTTGCGCGAATCTCATCCCAAATCACAAAATCAGAACTCACATCATAACATAGAAACCGATGATACGTCCTAGATGCATCATCACAGAGAGCTTCAAGAACAAAGTACAACGGCGGATGCGGTAACAACGTGAATGAGCGGTTCTGGTGAGAAATCTTGATCTAATCTTCTCTTTTTCTCATTTTATTTGCTATTGTGTATCTTCTTCTTCCCTTTTCCGTTTAATCACTGGCCTTCATGTTGGACGATATTGTGGGTTGCCGGCTGTGGATTCCCTGCGACGGTGTTGCTTTCGGTGATGCAGAGGTGAATCACAATCTCATCGCCATTAACCCTCAGTCAAACTCGCGCGGAACAACACTTCACCACCAATTGAAAAGGCAGGATACCAACGCAAAAGAACCAACTAGAGATGGAGCTTTGGCAGGTATACTTCTCTTGATCTTTCTCTTTTTTCGTGGCAGCATTGTTCTTGTGATTTTGGATCGTTTTCTCTGTGAGCTTGTATTGCGGATTCTTGAATTGATTTACTGTTGATTCCTGGACCTTTTGCGAATATGAAGTTGATACAGGTTGATTGATGAATCTACTAATTGTTGTTGATGTTTGCGTTTTGTGGTTTTTCGCAGGTTTTCGAGATGCCGTGAATCTGAAGATGTCGGAGTGGTTGTGTCGATGAAGTTGATTACTGATTCTTGATATTGGCTGAAGCCTGAAGGAGAAAGGTTCTGCTTTTTTTCATTGAAGAGAATGCGGTGGGTTCTTGGTGAAGCTTGACAAGGTTTACTTTTTCCTTGCTTCCATTTGCGGATCGTTGATGATGAATGGTGTAATTGGAGGTGATAAATTAGAGGGTATGTGTAAGATTGAAGAGGTTGGAGAAAGTTGTATTGAAGATGAAGATTAAAGGATTGGTGTTTTTGGATTAGAGAAGGTTGAGAGAAAATGAAAATGAAGGGTGTGAAAGTTGTGGAAGAAGAAAAACCGATTGACTCAGAAGATGCTGACTTATAGGAGCTTTGAAGACGGTTCTGGAAACTTCAGGTATATCAGTTATGTTTTAGTTGGAACTTCTAGAAGAATCCAGTTATCAGTTTTGTCATTTTTAGTTATGAGTTTTGGCTAGGATAGTGGATTCAGCTTATTGATTCTCCTGAGTTGCAATCTCTATTTTCATCTTGGTATTTCTTGTTGGTGCAGATTAATGGAAAATGGCTTTCACTGCCTTGGGCCTGAATCGACTTGGGCCTTGACTTCATTAGTAGAGTGCTGGAATAAGCATCCGGCACAGCAGCACATGGCCCGTACATTGGTGACTTTTTAGATGGTTTTTTTTTCTGAGTTTCCATTGAGCTTATGGTTCGAAACTTTCCTGTTATACCAGATCTGTTTCTGTCATCCTTTCTTTCTTTCACTTCTTGTAATTAATTTAGTTATCGTGCAGGATGAAAGATAAGGAACATTGGAAGGAAGATTGGAGAGAAAGAAATGATGATGATGGCTGAAATCAAGCATCTCTCCGGATTTTCTTTTGCTTCTGTTTCTGCGTCTCTCGACCGACTCAACATGAAGTCGTTATTAATTCTTGAAAAATGAATCTTGTAGGTTTGTTCTTGAAGAATATTGATGAAGATTTGAAGTTTGAAGATATAATGGAGAATTCAAGAGCGTGAGGATAACATTCGTGATGCTGCGGAGTCATTGAAAAATTCTTAAGTGAAGTCCTTTTTGCAGCAAAATTCACTGAGAAATAATCAGTAAAAATCGAATTATGTTATAGCTGCTGGTATTTTTCTGTCATTGAAGATTTAATAAAGCATTGGAGAGGCTTCTTGGTGGCGAACGAAGAATTGAAGTTTTGTTGCTTTTTTTTTCTTTTTTTTTTATGAGATTGTAGATTTGACCTTGTTATTGTAAAATAAAACCCACTGTCATGAGTTTTGTATACCTTTGGAACCTGGTCTGTTCTGATAAACACTCTCCTCTTTTCTTTGAAATTTTCTATGATGTTTTTATCAATAACTGAAGGCAGTCTCCAAGTTTACCCAACATAAATAAGCAAAGAAATGCAAGTCTTGAAATTCCTCCCGTATTTCCAAAAGAAAAAGCATAGCAGTAACAGACAACTCAAATCCATTGCCGGTTGTAAACATTCAAAGCTAATTCTCCTAACATTTAGACTCACCCCGTGCTCCTATAACAATAGCCTTTGCAACCTCTAATCTTCCAAGTTGTATGGCCAGACCCAATCTATACTCAAGGTCAGCAGCAACCTCAATGGCATCCTCTATCATGCCTTGTGATTCCGGGAAAATAGGCCAACCTATTATAATGCCCTTTGGGAATTGATGGTAGAATTTCATTAGCCCTTTTCCAAATCCCCACGCAACACAAGAGTTTCGTACTCAATCAAGCTTAAAGGAGCGTGTAGCCCACAACATCGAATTATTTGTCAATCAAGTAAACCCTACTTTAATTTGCAAGATATCCCAACAAGTACATAGGGAGATCCAAATGAAACAATATAATGACCTCTCCGCCAATACAGTAATTATGTCTGAAGACTTTTGCTAGGAATTTTAATTTTTGATGTACTTTCTCTGACAGCATGTTCTTTTGCGCATAGAAATTGGATATTTGTTGGACTTTAATGAGGTGTAACAAATGGATTAATGGATTCAAAAAGATTTTGACAAACAAGACTTGAAAGTGGTTATGGGAGTGAATTCTGATTTAATGGATTGAGTTAAATCAAAAAATGGATATGGAAAATGAATGTGACTTGTTTGAAATGGATATTGGGCATTCTTGAATGAACTTAAACGATGCCTTCAGAATAACCCAAAGACATGGATTCTCCACCGTTAATTTGAATCACATTGTTTGAGTGCACTCATTGAATAACTCCATGAAAACCAAACCATCCCTAGAACCATTAATCCTTGTTGAATGACTTTTTTCTGATTCTCCAATGAAATTTTGAACCTCTGAAATGGGAAGACACTCATGATAATGTGAGTCCAACCCTTGCTCCAACTTGATTAAAGTATGGACCCACTGAACCAGCCCTGGATAATAACTTAATCATCCCTGGATAAAGCCAATTCAAATTGCCAGAAATCCTTTGATCCCATGCCTTCAGAGCCCAATGCAAATGCGTGATTGCGACTGCCATGACCTAATGGAATATGCAGGTGAAATGCAAAGCGGTAAGCCAGTTAAGGTAAAAAGAAAGAGGGCAAATTTTGAGGTGTTACAGCTGCCCCTATTCAATCATCTGCAGACCTGAACGAATAATTGCGACAGCTTTTAGACGTTCAAGGTATGGAGTGATTGAATACTCGAATAAAACCTGAAAATTTGCACACCGAGGGCAACAGAAATGCCATCTGCCCATTTATTTATTTATATATTTTCTGATTTGACCTCTGAATAGGTAACGGAGATAGAACCAGGTGGAGATATGCTGGGAAGAATGCCATCCTCGAATGACAACTCACACGGGATCCTCGGATCCAGTACTGACCCTCCTTGGATAGAAACACAATGGTATACCGGCCGCAGGCGATAACCATCAACAACAAAGACTGACCTCGGACAGACTTTGCAAAAGAGACAAACCGACCTCGATCAATAAGCTCAAAAAAAAAAAAAGTGAACTACTATCCTCGAATAATAGCCACAACAACAAGACCATCCTCGGAAGGACTTAAAAAAAGGAAATGCCATCCTTGAATGACAAATCAAAAGATCCTCGGATCTAACATGAAACCATCCTCGAATGGAGACGCGAAGGTATACCAGCCTCGACTGATAACCAAACACAAAGCTGACCTCAGACAGACTTTGCAAAAGAGACAAACTGACCTTGATCAATAAGCTCGAAAAGTGAACTACTATCCTCGAATAATAGCCACAACAACAAGACCAACCGCAGAAGGACTTGAAGAAAAAGAAATGTCATCCTCGAATGACAATTCAAAAGATCCTCGGATCTAACACGAAACCATCCTCGAATGGAGACGCAAAGGTGTACCAGCCTCGACTGATAACCAAACACAAAGCTGACCTCAGACAGACTTTGCAAAAGAGACAAACTGACCTCGATCAATAAGCTCGAAAAGTGAACTACTATCCTCGAATAATAGCCACACAAAACAACAAGACCAACCGCAGAAGGACTTGAAGAAAAGAAATGCCATCCTCGAATGACAAATCAAAAAGATCCTCGGATCTAACGCGAAACCATCCTCGAATGGAGACGCGAAAAAATGAGACTGTTGAAACAAAACTCAAGTACGAGACCATTGTACTTAAATGGAGACTCGAAAGGAACGGGATCGTTGTACTTAAACGAGAGCCCAAAACGCAACCGTTGTACTGAAACGGAGACGCGAAAAAGATGAGACTGTTGTACTGAAACAAGACTCAAAGACGAGACCATTGTACTTAAATGGAGACTCGAAAGGAATGGGATCGTTGTACTTAAACGAGAGCCCGAGAAAACAGGATCATTGTACTTAAATGATAACCTGAGACGCGACCGTTGTACTGAAACGGAGACGCGAAAGAATGAGACTGTTGTACTGAAACAAGACTCAAAGACGAGACCATTGTACTTAAATGGAGACTCGAATGAAATGGGATCGTTGTACTTAAACGAGAGCCCGAGATACAACCGTTGTACTGAAACGGAGGCATGAGAACATGAGATTGTTGTACTGAAACAAGACTCAAAGACGAGACCATTGTACTTAAATGGAGACTCGAATGAAATGGGATCGTTGTACTTAAACGAGAGCCCGAGATACGACCGTTGTACTGAAACGGAGACGCGAAAAGATGAGACTGTTGTACTGAAACAAGACTCAAATACGAGACCATTGTACTTAAATGGAGACTCGAATGAAATGGGATCGTTGTACTTAAACGAGAGCCCGAGCATACAGGATCATTGTACTTAAATGATAACCTGAGACGCGACCATTGTACTGAAACGGAGACGCGAAAAGAAATGAGACTGTTGTACTGAAACAAATACTCAATTGGGGATAACAACAAAACTTGGTAGAAGCCCCCATCCTGGGAAATGAAGTTGCATTCTGTGGGGAATAATTCAATCTGATGGGAGATGCAGCGGGTCTCATGTAATACACCTCAAAACTGGCCCATGCTGGCATGCATATGTTTGGATTTATGGCGTAATGCTCCATGATAATGGAAATGCTACGCTTTGGAAGATGCAACTGTAATGATGATTATGCGTATGCAAATGCAAAGAGATCTTCTAACAAGAAGACTGCAAGTATCCCATATGGCTTGACTGGGGAGAAACGATGATCACTGCATTGATCTGGTTTGTCCTGATGAGGGGAAAACAACTCTGCGGGGAAAATTGTTAATAATTCACTGGCTCTGAATAGCCGCCACTGCCAAAAATAAATTGGACTTTGAGATTGGAGCGCCAAGACCCTGTTGGAGATGGACCCTTCTTGAACTCTGGTGGGGAACCAAAGGCATGATACTGCTGGGGAGGCAAAACACTCCTTATACTGCTGAGAATTGCCCCTGTTTGAAGGGAAACTTCTGCTTGGGGATGATACCCACTCTCTGCTACCTTATTGAGAGATTTCAACTTCCACCTCTACTGGGGATGATGGAGGATGTCAATGATAAAGCTTCCTGCTGAAGATAAGAGCTCAAGTTGCCACTTGCTGGGGATAAGAGATAAATCCTCTCATGTTGGGAATGAGAGATGTTAGGCGTCTCATGCTGGTGATGAGAGACGATGATATCTTTTTGCTCAAGAAGTAACCTTCCATTTGCCGCACTACTGGAGAAAGAATTGTCTAATGAGACTTGCTAAGGAATTTTGATCAATGAAGCTAGCTGATGAAATAACTCTTGAAGTATTGTGCTGACAATGGCTTCGCTTCCAGCCTCTAGGTTGATAGATCGCCAACTAATCATGATTGAACAATGGTTCTCTGAAATTTTCAACTCGCCTCAGACTAAGGTCCATCGGAAGAAAATGTCTCAAGAGGATTTTACAGAAAACATGACATATAAAATGCCTCAGTGTCTTCAAACTCTTGGAGAGATTCGTTGGATCTCGAAATAACTGCCCCAGACTGCATGGTCTGTGCAAGAATTTGCCTCGCAAGGATTCATGAAAAGCCTCATATCACTGTGAGATATTCTGCCCCAGTATTTTGAACTTCGGATAGGCGCCTCTGATTAACCGTCTTCGGGAGAGAGTACTTCTCATGCTTCTGGGATGGCCTGCCCCAGTACAAGTCTTGAAGTGATCACCTCTGAATGACTGCTTTGAAGAAAACACCCAGACCGACTGTTCTTTGAGAGATTGGATCTCGAAGTAATTGCCCCAGTTTGGCTAAAATTTGAATAATGCTTCCGCCTGATGGCTCTTTGAGAGATTTGAATCTCGAAGTGATTGCCCTAGCTTGGCTGAATTTTGAAGAGATTGCTCGACATGATTGCCCCAGATTAGTTGGCTCTTACCAGGAATGTTGGGAAAGTCCCTACTCGATGGAGTTTTCTTGAAAAGTACACCTCGACAGATTGTCCTTCGGAAGTTTCAGACTTCTCAACTTGGCAAGATTAAGCTTCTGGACTGAGATTCCATATGTAAACTTTTATGATGCCAAACAAATGTATGCAAGCAGAAAATGTTTATTTTGAGAATGAAAATTCTAATGCAACACACATGTTAATTTTGAAGTTTTACTGTAAAAAGATGTCGCAAACCTTTGTGAGCGAATCACTGGTTAAGATACGACATTAATTTTTTTGAATAATAGAAAACATGCACATGCAACACCAACAAAGATCTTTCAATACCACTCATAGGAGTCAGGAACGCGGTCTCGTGGTAGTACGCTCTCAAAAATAACCCTGTTTCAGTTAGGACTTTTGAGGGTTGTATTGTGGCCTGGTTAACGGTTATAGAAACAAAGGATATAGGCTCGAAATTTATTTGTGCCCACCCATCTTCGTGATGTTCTCCATTCCTATTTTCAGCTAGCTTTCACAAGCGCTCACCTCTCAAAAAGGGTTTTATGATGATTAAGGAACCAATTACTCTAATAGTTTAAGCACCAATCAGATTGTTGTTTGGAGTCAGTCATCCCTTCGTCTTTCGTGTCTGTATCACACGACTTTGTTCTTGTTCAAGGATCTTTCTTATGCAATCCTTTTCCTCTTTTGCATTCTTTTGCTCGTCCCTAACTTTTGCCTGGACTGATTCTTGTGAATCTTTGATTGTGAAGTCCAGCGGGATGCCCTAATTTTTGCCTAAGTCGCTTGTTTTCAAGTTTCGACTTAGCGGGCTTTTTTCATTTCTTTTTTTCCAATTCTTTTTTGAACAAATCGTGTGACACTAGTTGTCTTGATTGCTTTGAAAGGGTCGTGACTGTCTCACTTCTTGGTTGATGAGGGATAACCATTGTGGTTTCCGATCTCTGGACCTCTTGATTGGGATAACCATTGTGGTTTCTGGTCATTGGACCTCTTGATTTGGTAAAACGAAAGGTAATGGATCCTCAGATTCACACTCCTTTTGAAATTTGAACGCTTGGTCAAACTAACTGACGCCTACCCTGCCCCTGGGTTAAATGCAAGGGTTTTTTCATGCGAAAAGAAACTCCTACTTCAAGGCTCAAATGGGTTGGCGAGGGTCTATCTCCCTTATATCTCCGGTGTTTAGGATTTGAAACAATGCCTGTACATCGTCAACATGGTCTTTCTCAAAAGCACACAATTAGAGATTTTTGCGTTTTCATTTCGTCATCCTCCCTGATAGAGTTTAAGCACAATAGTTGGTATTGCAATGCACATACATAAAATCATGAGTGAATACGAATGGATTACTTCAAGAAAAATATGTGCATTTTATTATGGTTATCATTCAAAAACAAATAAGTTTCATGCATGCATACAAATGTTTAAACAAACAATATAAACTACAAATGGAAATGCAGTAAAGAAGCTGAACATTGCCATCATTGAGGAGACTTGACTCCGTCTGGACTTATTGCTCTCGGAGAATTTCAGCAGTCAGTAGTCTGGATGTTTACTCAATCAAATTCGTGACCTTGTTTTTACCTTTGTCTCTGAAAGATTTTCAATCTTCAATTAAATGGCCAGGTGCCCCAGAATGGTAGTCAGACTTGGCATTCGGAATTGAAACCCCAAAGGAAGATTTATCGGAGATGATCCTGATGTGCCTAGCTCAACCAGCTTGAATATGAGCAAATGAGGAAACTTGTTGCGTGTACTACCTCAGAATATGATCAAACTTCTTCTCCAGTTGTTCTGGCCTTTACCCTTATGCTCTGCCCTTAGGACTCTCTTGGGAAGCTGAAATTGGATCCTGACAAACGACCTATGGAGGGAAGAGGTTGATAAATGAAGTTGATAAATAAGGTTGCTCGGAAAGATCTTGCACGATCTCCTGCCTACGTATCTCCATTGACCAATGGAGAATCAGAGCAGCGTAGTTCCCCTCAATAGGGATGAAAATAGCTTCGTTCAGAATTTCCATAACCAAGCTAATCTAAGTCTTCATCTGGTTGAATTCCTGTTTCATCAGTTTCTGGTTCTGAAATAAAGCTTATACTTCTGCCCTGCATGGCCTCAGCTAGGTCTTCCTTCGATTACCTCCGCCCGGAGTTGCTCTAAATATATACCTTGATGAATGTGATTCAAGTTGTCCATTCTGATGAGAAATCAAGTCAAGAAAAGAATCTGTCTCTGAACACCTGTCAAGAATGCAAGGATGTATGCAAATGCCATGTTCAATTATTTCTGAGGAATCTATCTGCTTTGATTCAAGTCTTGATACAGAAAAATACAACAGCATGATTCAGATATGTGATCCTTAAAAATAACTGAACATGTGTGCAAAAATGCTATGATGTCATGTATGCAACAGGCATGTGATCAATGATCCTTTGTTGGTGTTGAGCAGCGAACCAACTGTCTGAATAGAACCATAATAGCAGCACCATCTCTGTATAGAACCCCATAACTAAGAACCCAATAACTGTAGAACTGGATCATATAATAGAATAGTCACTGATGGTGTTGAAGTTGAACAACGAGCCAAGTATCTGTGGATAGTCATAATAACAGTCACAATATCAGGGTCACCATGGTAATCACAGTAACAATCTCTCTGAATAGAAATCCCGGATCTCAGAATCAAAGAACCATAGAACACTGAACAATACTGGCAAAGTGGGTATGTTGAAGCTTAGGGTTCCTGCAAACCTGTAAACCCCTCCCAATCTCACGGGTGTGCTACTCGGGTCAACATCATGGACTCTCAAAGCCGAATAGCAATAATACGTTCACCATTTCCGAGAAATGGCTCATGACCAAATCAGGGAATCGGTTTGGCATTATGTACTACTCAGGGAGGTCTCAGTTGAGTCCGGAAAAACAAGCATCCCTCACAAGTTTCCAGCTTCAAGCACTGAGTCGAGAAACAATAGTACATTCATCCCGAAGGGTACAATACTATCGTCATACGATCAGTTTGCTTTAACTGAATTCCTATGAGAGAACCAGGCCATCCTATGCGAGTTCCCAATGGACCCTCGGATGCGAGTGGGTTTGCCAACAAATGTGGTCTGCCACTGTCATCACTGGAGAGGGGTGTTTCCATTAAGGTTCTCGAAGATCGGTCGCCAGATGCACATAACTATCAAGGTCGTACCCTGAAGTGAGGTAATCCCCACACAGAATAGTTCCAAGACGGTCGCAATCTGGGTGTGGAACACATCGCCACCCATCATGGTGAGATACCATAAGAGTACAATGTCTGTCCACGCTAATCCTATGGTGCACTCAAGCCGGGTATTTGGCTTATCTCACAGTAACTCCCACCCACAGAAAAAATGAAAACCAGCACAGCCAGACAGTCCAGTATAATATGATGCATGGAAAATAAAATACTGAAAGCGGTAAATAAATGCGGTAAAGTGAAGCTGTAAATAAAACAGTAAAGCTAAACTAAAGCACACAACAACAAACAGATAAACACCCAAAGAAACAAAACCAAACAGGCGCTAGGATTGACTCTACAAAGGAAACCGGAAGAATCAGGTTAGTCCCCAGCAGAGTCGCCAACTGTCGCTCCCGGGATTTTCATCCTAGTACAAACGCGAAAGTGGCGCGGAAAAGTTAGAGTCGCCAGCCAGACATTTTTATCCCGAAAGAATGGGAAAGGTAATGTTGCACAAACCTGAGGAAGAAGGAAAGGACAAGGTCCTGCGAACCAAAGATCTGAGTTCGGGAGTCGGTTACGAACTGGGAAGGTATTAGCTCCCCAGATCGTCCGTCGTACCCGACGGGATCCACGCTTGCTTGTTTTGTTTCAAAGGGTGTGAAAAAATAACTGCTGCTGAATAAAACCGCTAACTGGAATGGAAATGAGAAATGAGAAAGGGAACTGAAAATGAGAATGAGAATAAAAAGGGAAATGTAGGGAAAATAAAGAATGTGCTCGAACGGGCCCTACCCCGCTGCCTACGTACCTCATCGGGATAATGAGGATCAGAGTCGACGTAGTTCGCCTAACCTAGGCGGGAACTGTTTGTTTATGTTTTTTACAGCTGGAACTGCGTATGTCTATGCTCAGGTGTTGCAGGCTCGTCTGGTACGAGTGCGTTAACCGTCTTGCATGCGAGACAAGTAGTCGCGAGTTCGCGTTATGAGTGAATAAGATGAGAAGAGAAGCTCCCGCAGGATAGTCGTTTATTGTTTGTTTTTTGTCTTTTAAAAGAAGTGTTTTGAATTTTTGTTTGTGAACTGTCTTGTACTAAGACCTATCCATCGCGGGAAGCATTTACACCTCGCCCCGAAACAGGACGCGTATAAACACTCCGCAACAAAGTCTCGTGTCGTACAAGATTGTTCGGTTTTTGTTAAGTGTTTTATTGTTTCTTTTGAGATGAGAAAGAGAATGACTCAAGTTGAAAAAAAGGACAAACTAAGGGGACTAAGACACAACCCTAATTTTTATTGATTATTTACAAGAGAGGTCCTATGGTTAATGAGGTTTTCTATTCCTAATGAGAAAAGGAAAAGAAGAAAAGAGAACTTAGAAATCAACTTACTTCTTAAGGAAGGTAAGTTGTTTCTAAAGAAAGGGAAAACCTATAAGCAAGCACAACGTGCTAAGGCAAAGACAATTAAAATGCATAAGAGATAGGAATGAAGTGAGGCTTACCTCAATCTTCCCCCCTACAAAACAAAAGTTAGCATGACAATGCATATTGGAAGTAAAATCAAAGCATGAAAGCAATTAAGTACCATAAACGTCCTAGAATGGAACTAGGGTTCAAAATAAGACCTAAGTCTAAAGGTGAAGGTACCTAAAGGTCACATGACTTCTAAAGTCAGTAGCTACATGCTATAAGTCCCTAAGTATGCTATGATATCTCACAAGATCAAACTATGTCAAACTATGTACAAAAAGTTCACCTAAGTTCACCTAAATGCAAATTAGGGTTTATGGATGAAGTATGAATGCATATGGCTTACAAGCATGGATTAATGCATGAAATGAACATCAAAGTCAGTAGTGAATGCTTATTAAGATATGTGAATGAATATACAATCATGGATGCAATGGATTAGGCATATGGAGCAATGAGAAGAAGATGTGAGATGAAATGGAACAAACATCGCATAAGATCGCAAATGATGCAAACTAAGGAAGAATAGCATGTGAATATGAATGAAATGATTATGGGTCAGTAGCATACAAGGCATGAGATGCAATTAGAATGCATGAATAGTCATTAATGGTTTCCACATAATTCAAGTTAGCATGAGAAGAGAATAGAAATGAGTTTAAGTTAAAGTTAATTCATAAAAGTATGCACTTTGAAACACTAAAACAAACCAAATGAATATGGTTCAAAAAGGTGATCTATGCTTGGAATTAAGGACATAAAAATGACCTATAATCAACTCATGAAAGCTACCAAAAGGTTTCTCAATCAAATGGCATGAATGCCTTCTTAACACTTAGGTTATGGAGCAAGTATACACATGAATCAACCTAGGATCTAGGTGACATGGAAAAATAGCAAAAAGCCTTTAAAAATTATGAAATTAAATCCCTGGAATAATAACATCATTATATCACATTGTCCAAAAGGATTTCATAAAATTATGCACCAAAGTGCCAAAACAATTCATTGACTAGCAAGGTAACCAAAACATGATCATCAAAAACAACTCCACAAAGTGGATCAAAAAGGGCACTAAAAATTATGAAAAAAATGCCTAATGAGCATCAAAATGTCACCAATTACAGTGATTAATCATATGCAAAAAATAGGTTTCACACCTATGGGGAAAAATCGATTTCGGTCCCTTATGCCAAAACCTTCCTTTTTGGGACAGCTTACGAACTAAAATCCAAATTAAATATTAAAACCACCCAAATCTGGAAATAAAAAATATGACAATTTAATTAAGAGGGTGAGGATCATTCATGAATTTTTCCAGAATTTTATCTCACCTAAAACTATTTTTAATAAATGTTACGAAACGGGCGAAAAAGCGGATTTTAAGGGGAAGTAAAAGGAAGTCATCCTAATGGTTCTTAATCTAATCCCTAAGTTCGAAATCGATACGTATCATTAATAATCACAACTATAACCAATGCCTCAGGTGGGAGGGCTCAGATGCATCTTAAATTATATGGTCCTAAGCCGCATACGACTAAAATGATGCTTAAAAGCCGTTAAAGCTCAAAGTCACTTACTTGAATAAAATATCGATTCTTCATAAAAGAAATCCGAAAAAATCCTTAAGCAAGGTCTTGAAGTCTCCATAAGCAAAATAAATGCTTATCTCCCATATTCCTTTGTGAAGTTTTGCCATAATCGGAATCGATCCATATCGATGAAAAACGCATGAACCAATTTAATCCATAATCAAGAATATACCATAATTTAAAATTATCAACCAAGATCAATTAAAATTTACAAGAAATGGATTAAAATATTAATCCACAAAAAAAATGATTTTACAATAAAATTAATTAAGAAATCTACATAGTAATTTCTATATATAAAAAAAAAAAAAAAAGCACACATGGGGGTCTAATAGGAAATCCAATAGGCAGCAAAATAGAAATAGATTGGCCCAAGGCCCATTTTTTCTTCTACCATAGCGCAGGGGATGTATGAGAGTAATGTGGGTGGTGCAAATAATCAGAACAATGGTGATTGAGCCCAATCTTCAATACATGAGCGTGGGAGAGGTTTGTGAGCAATTCGGTGGTGCAGATAGAAGTAAATCCATAGAGTTCAAGCCCAATCTGATTTTTATGTGAAACCCTAAATCTCCTCAATGTGAAGTCAACCCTAAATTCTTCCTCAACACAGCCGTTAAACAAAATCCTCCATCTGTTCTTCGTCTTCGTGAAACGCTGATCGCCGGCTTCTCTTCTTCATCTTGCATCAAAGCTTTCAATCACCGAAAAATGTCAACAACAATGTTGGTTGAGCTACTCTTCTTCGCCGATCATCCCCGTCTCCATCATCTTTCGTCTCCCTCGGACAAAACCTCACCATCGGAGGACAAGAAACCTTACCGCGCCGTCACGCCTTCCTCCGTCCATCTCTCTTTCAACGTCATTGACTCTTTGCGCGAATCTCATCCCAAATCACAAAATCAGAACTCACATCATAACATAGAAACCGATGATACGTCCTAGATGCATCATCACAGAGAGCTTCAAGAACAAAGTACAACGGCGGATGCGGTAACAACGTGAATGAGCGGTTCTGGTGAGAAATCTTGATCTAATCTTCTCTTTTTCTCATTTTATTTGCTATTGTGTATCTTCTTCTTCCCTTTTCCGTTTAATCACTGGCCTTCATGTTGGACGATATTGTGGGTTGCCGGCTGTGGATTCCCTGCGACGGTGTTGCTTTCGGTGATGCAGAGGTGAATCACAATCTCATCGCCATTAACCCTCAGTCAAACTCGCGCGGAACAACACTTCACCACCAATTGAAAAGGCAGGATACCAACGCAAAAGAACCAACTAGAGATGGAGCTTTGGCAGGTATACTTCTCTTGATCTTTCTCTTTTTTCGTGGCAGCATTGTTCTTGTGATTTTGGATCGTTTTCTCTGTGAGCTTGTATTGCGGATTCTTGAATTGATTTACTGTTGATTCCTGGACCTTTTGCGAATATGAAGTTGATACAGGTTGATTGATGAATCTACTAATTGTTGTTGATGTTTGCGTTTTGTGGTTTTTCGCAGGTTTTCGAGATGCCGTGAATCTGAAGATGTCGGAGTGGTTGTGTCGATGAAGTTGATTACTGATTCTTGATATTGGCTGAAGCCTGAAGGAGAAAGGTTCTGCTTTTTTTCATTGAAGAGAATGCGGTGGGTTCTTGGTGAAGCTTGACAAGGTTTACTTTTTCCTTGCTTCCATTTGCGGATCGTTGATGATGAATGGTGTAATTGGAGGTGATAAATTAGAGGGTATGTGTAAGATTGAAGAGGTTGGAGAAAGTTGTATTGAAGATGAAGATTAAAGGATTGGTGTTTTTGGATTAGAGAAGGTTGAGAGAAAATGAAAATGAAGGGTGTGAAAGTTGTGGAAGAAGAAAAACCGATTGACTCAGAAGATGCTGACTTATAGGAGCTTTGAAGACGGTTCTGGAAACTTCAGGTATATCAGTTATGTTTTAGTTGGAACTTCTAGAAGAATCCAGTTATCAGTTTTGTCATTTTTAGTTATGAGTTTTGGCTAGGATAGTGGATTCAGCTTATTGATTCTCCTGAGTTGCAATCTCTATTTTCATCTTGGTATTTCTTGTTGGTGCAGATTAATGGAAAATGGCTTTCACTGCCTTGGGCCTGAATCGACTTGGGCCTTGACTTCATTAGTAGAGTGCTGGAATAAGCATCCGGCACAGCAGCACATGGCCCGTACATTGGTGACTTTTTAGATGGTTTTTTTTTCTGAGTTTCCATTGAGCTTATGGTTCGAAACTTTCCTGTTATACCAGATCTGTTTCTGTCATCCTTTCTTTCTTTCACTTCTTGTAATTAATTTAGTTATCGTGCAGGATGAAAGATAAGGAACATTGGAAGGAAGATTGGAGAGAAAGAAATGATGATGATGGCTGAAATCAAGCATCTCTCCGGATTTTCTTTTGCTTCTGTTTCTGCGTCTCTCGACCGACTCAACATGAAGTCGTTATTAATTCTTGAAAAATGAATCTTGTAGGTTTGTTCTTGAAGAATATTGATGAAGATTTGAAGTTTGAAGATATAATGGAGAATTCAAGAGCGTGAGGATAACATTCGTGATGCTGCGGAGTCATTGAAAAATTCTTAAGTGAAGTCCTTTTTGCAGCAAAATTCACTGAGAAATAATCAGTAAAAATCGAATTATGTTATAGCTGCTGGTATTTTTCTGTCATTGAAGATTTAATAAAGCATTGGAGAGGCTTCTTGGTGGCGAACGAAGAATTGAAGTTTTGTTGCTTTTTTTTTCTTTTTTTTTTATGAGATTGTAGATTTGACCTTGTTATTGTAAAATAAAACCCACTGTCATGAGTTTTGTATACCTTTGGAACCTGGTCTGTTCTGATAAACACTCTCCTCTTTTCTTTGAAATTTTCTATGATGTTTTTATCAATAACTGAAGGCAGTCTCCAAGTTTACCCAACATAAATAAGCAAAGAAATGCAAGTCTTGAAATTCCTCCCGTATTTCCAAAAGAAAAAGCATAGCAGTAACAGACAACTCAAATCCATTGCCGGTTGTAAACATTCAAAGCTAATTCTCCTAACATTTAGACTCACCCCGTGCTCCTATAACAATAGCCTTTGCAACCTCTAATCTTCCAAGTTGTATGGCCAGACCCAATCTATACTCAAGGTCAGCAGCAACCTCAATGGCATCCTCTATCATGCCTTGTGATTCCGGGAAAATAGGCCAACCTATTATAATGCCCTTTGGGAATTGATGGTAGAATTTCATTAGCCCTTTTCCAAATCCCCACGCAACACAAGAGTTTCGTACTCAATCAAGCTTAAAGGAGCGTGTAGCCCACAACATCGAATTATTTGTCAATCAAGTAAACCCTACTTTAATTTGCAAGATATCCCAACAAGTACATAGGGAGATCCAAATGAAACAATATAATGACCTCTCCGCCAATACAGTAATTATGTCTGAAGACTTTTGCTAGGAATTTTAATTTTTGATGTACTTTCTCTGACAGCATGTTCTTTTGCGCATAGAAATTGGATATTTGTTGGACTTTAATGAGGTGTAACAAATGGATTAATGGATTCAAAAAGATTTTGACAAACAAGACTTGAAAGTGGTTATGGGAGTGAATTCTGATTTAATGGATTGAGTTAAATCAAAAAATGGATATGGAAAATGAATGTGACTTGTTTGAAATGGATATTGGGCATTCTTGAATGAACTTAAACGATGCCTTCAGAATAACCCAAAGACATGGATTCTCCACCGTTAATTTGAATCACATTGTTTGAGTGCACTCATTGAATAACTCCATGAAAACCAAACCATCCCTAGAACCATTAATCCTTGTTGAATGACTTTTTTCTGATTCTCCAATGAAATTTTGAACCTCTGAAATGGGAAGACACTCATGATAATGTGAGTCCAACCCTTGCTCCAACTTGATTAAAGTATGGACCCACTGAACCAGCCCTGGATAATAACTTAATCATCCCTGGATAAAGCCAATTCAAATTGCCAGAAATCCTTTGATCCCATGCCTTCAGAGCCCAATGCAAATGCGTGATTGCGACTGCCATGACCTAATGGAATATGCAGGTGAAATGCAAAGCGGTAAGCCAGTTAAGGTAAAAAGAAAGAGGGCAAATTTTGAGGTGTTACACTTGAAAGGAAGATATGGAGGTCAGCTTTTGATTGCTGTTGGAAGGGATCCCAATGATCAATATTTTCCACTTGCATTTGGTGTGGTTGAAACTGAAACTAAGGAATCATGGAGGTGGTTCATAAATTTGGTGATGGAAGATGTTGGCATTGAAAACAGATATGTTTTTATTTCTGACCAGCAAAAGGTAAACATATGTTGTCTGTCATATTATATTCTGGTTCTTGTCATATGTGATATTCAAACTACCTAACTTGTCTGCATTGACTTTGTTTATTCATCATTTGTCAAATTAAGAATATATTATGCATGTTATAAAGTCAGAATTGAAAGGTGGGTGTTATTATGTCATTGCCAAGTATTGTGCCATGTCTTATGGAAATGCAGACACATTGCACATGGATGATGCATTTTCTGCTATGTACAACAACTGATTCACACACTGACTCAGCCAAAGTTTCTTTTTAATTTAAAATGAAATATTCTGGTTCTTGTCATATGTGATATTCTGGTTCTTGTCATATGTGATATTCTGGTTCTTGTCATATGTGATATGTGATATGTGATATTCTTGTAATGTTCTGTCATATATGATATGTGATATTCTTGTAATGTTCTGTCATATGTTCTGGTAATGTTCTGTGATAGCTGATATTCTGGTTTATCTTGTTTTTGTCAGGGGTTGGTGTCAGTTTTTGAGGAAATGGAAGCTAGGATCGAGCATAGGCTATGCTTAAGGCACTTGTATGCTAACTTCAAGAAGAAGTTTGGTGGTGGAGCTCTAATTAGAGATCTTATGATGGGGGCAGCAAAGGCAACATACCAGCAAGCATGGCAGCAAAAGATGAATGAGTTAAAGGCAATAGACACTAAGGCTTGGGCTTGGCTCATGGGAATTCCAAAGGAAAGTTGGTGTAAGCATGCTTTTAGTTTCTATTCTAAGTGTGATGTATTGATGAACAACATATCTGAATCTTTTAATGCAACTATTTTGCTTGCTAGAGATAAACCAATTGTGACAATGTGTGAATGGATTAGGATGTATCTAATGAATAGATGTAGTAACTCCACTGTGAAACTGGATAAGTGGCCACATAGGGTAATGCCCATTCCTAGGAGAAGGTTAGATACTGAGGTTGCTAATAGTGGTCATTGGTTACCTACTTGGTCTAAGGATGAAGTATTTCAAGTCAGTCATGCATATAACAGACAAGAGTTTATTGTGGACATAGCCAAAAGAGCATGCAGCTGTAATTTTTGGGAATTGGTTGGCATCCCATGCAGGCATGCTATTGCTGCATTAGGCTTTAGGCAACAATCACCTGAGCTGTTTGTACATGAGTGTTACTCAAGAGAGAAGTATGCATTGGCCTATGGTTTTGCTATCAGTCCTATAAATGGCATTGATATGTGGCCTGAGGTTGAATGTGAAGAATTGTTGCCTCCTAAGTACAAAAAGGGTCCTGGTAGACCTAGAAAACTCAGAATTAGGGAGAGTGGGGAGGAAGGTGCAAGAAGAAGGCTACCAGGTGTATCTTATAGATGCACTAGGTGTGACAAGACTGGGCATAATGTGAAATCATGCAAGGCCAAGAAACAACATCCAAATGCACTAAAAAGAAAGGTAATTATTTGTTTCTGCTAATGTTATGTTTCTACTGCCTAGGTGCTAATGATATTTTTCTGCTAATGTTCTGTTTCTACTGCCTGTGCAGCAGATGAATAGACCACAAGGTGAGCAAGATCAAAGTCAGGCTGGTGTTGAACAAACTCAGCCTGGTGCTGAACCAAGTCAGCATGGTGTTGAACCAAGTCAGCCTGCTGTTGAACCAAGTCAGCCTGCTGCTGAACCAAGTCAGCATGGTGTTGAACCAAGTCAGCCTGCTGTTGAACCAAGTCAGCCTGGTGTTGAACCAATTCAGCCTAGTGTGGTGACCAGCCAAACTCAGCATAATGTAGAACAAGATCAAAGTCAGCCTAGTGTGGGGATCACTCAAAATCAGCCTAATGTTGAACAAAGTGTGCAAGCATCTGCAATGGCTAAGGGAAAAGCAAAAAAGGAGGTCAAGCCATTGAGAAAGAGGCAAAGTGAGAGAATTAAGGAAAATTGGTTTAAAAAACCAAAACCCAACTCAGGTCCAGGTTCAGACCCACAACAGCCTTTGACTTTCCCTGAAGAAGATGGACATGCCCTGAGGAAGAAGGCTACAAGGAAGAAACAAAAGGAGAAATGCATCAATGGGCTCTAACTAGATTTTATGTTATGTTTCAATTCTGCATATTTTGTAATCAAGATGATATTTTGTAAACAACATGATATTTTGTATTCTAGATCAATTCTGAATATTTTGTAATCAAGATGCTTAATGTAGACCCTTCCATTTTGGTAAACAAGATTCTGCTTTATGTTACTTCTTCCATATTGTTACTTCTTCAATTCTGCTTTATGTTACTTCCTCCATATTGTTACTTGTTCAATTCTGCTTTAGAATCATGCATTATGTATAAACCAGAATTACAACTAGAATCTTGTAATGTTCTGTCATATGTCATATGTGATATGTGATATGCAGAAACCAATATTACAACTAGAAACAATAATGCAGAAACAATAATGCATTAAACCAGAATCATGCATTATGTATAAACCAGAATCATGCATTATTACAGAATCAATAATTCAGAAACAAGCAACAAATGATGGCCCTGTAACAAGCATAATGTATAAACCAGAATCATGCATTATTACATTATCATAAACCAGAAACAATGAACAAATAATGGCCCTGCAACAAGCATAATGTATAAACCAGAAACAACCAACTAATATAAACCAGAAACAAATAATGCAGAAACAACCAACTATCATAAACCAGAAACAATCTCATTTTATTTAACTTTGTCATCAACATTACAACTTTGTCATTAATTCTTTACAAATGGTTAAACAATAAGGCAAAAAAAATACAGAGCATTATAATTCCTATCTTAAGCTTCCTATTAACACTTCTCTGCACATCAAGCTTCATCTTCACCTTCTCTAGTTTGACTCTCAATGCTTCAAATTTCACTTCTTCCATTACACAATTCTTGCAAACAGATTGCATAGCCCCGATATCTTTGACTGACTTTTCCATTTCATCATCCCATGCAAATAACTCACAACCATTAGTGTTATTGCGACATTTCCAGAACTTCCGATTGCGATTTTTGCTTGTACTTGAAACCCACAACTTCATTGATCTCCCACAACCACAAACGGGTAACCCTGGAATCGAAACCGAAGCACTGCTTGCAGTAGACATAATCAAGAGGAGAAGAAGAATGGAGATTGTGATTGGAGATTGTGAAGCGAAAACGAAAGCGAAAACCCTGGAATCGAAACCGAATAACATGCAAAATGAGAAGAAGATTGGAACCCTAGAAATTGAGATCTTTTATGGAACCCTAGAAATTGTCCAGTCACACCCCATAGCCCAGTCATCATTGTCCACATCAGCAGGGCAGTAATAGGGGGTGGTAGAATCTGAGTTTTCCTTTTATAAGGGTGCGTCTATAAAAAAAAATCTTAAAGGGGGTAAAACCAAAACCCGCCCTAATGACAGGGGGGTTTTATATATTTATCCCTTAAAAAAATGACTTTACTAAATAGATAGTGGTAGGGAGGGGATACCTGAACCCAACCCAAACCTATTTGGGACGGATTTGGGTTTTAATTATCCATCCCCGTTTGGGTTTGGGGCAGGGAATGGGGACTGTTTGAGAATATGGGTTTGGATTTGAGGGAGGTAAAAACCGTCTCTGACCCGCCCCATTGCCATGTCTAACAATTAGTGGATATATAAAGTTTCATGAATAATTATTAACACTTTGGTAATGTTAATTCTACTAAAAATTCTCATTTATGGATTGTATTACAGGTTTGATATTTCAAAGAACCAACTCTTAAATATAGATGGTAGCTAGAATTGGTTGTTCAGTTGTTAGGATTGTTTATCATTGTAAATTTCTTATTCATTTTTGTTAAATAGTAATGTATGTGAATGAGATGAGAAAATAAATTCTTAGTGTATAATGAAAATTCTTGAGAAGTGAAGGGTTATAATGAATTAAAATTTTCTTGACAATAGTAGTTACGACTATAAGATCAATACATCATAGCAAATGTGTGTATAATAACAAAGATATATATGTTGTTTGACATGTGTTAATTTCTGACACTCCATGTGATACCGACATATATTATTATATTCAATCTTTTTTTTTTTAAAAATGATTTTACTAAGGCCAATTAATTATGGGAGCATGAATTTGGTATATGATCTTAGTTAGACAGATAAATTGTATATAATTGATTTTCCTATCACAATATTATATTTGCCCTAAACATGAATATTGTATTAGCAACTACTCATGCTAATAAAAAAAAGGTAAACATATTGTTAAAAAAAAAAAAAGGTATACATATGGGAAGTTTCCAAATTTGTTTATGAATTTTGAAAACCAATACAGTAAGATGTGGAAATAATTTCCACTATAATGTAATTGATTCAACTATAGATTTTACTATCATGATCTCAATCAAAACATCGCCACTGAATAAACACGAGCATTATATTATTAGTATTTGCTAAAACAAAACTAAATATAGAATACATAAACATCAATTACAAAAATACTTACAAATAGAAAAATGGTGCTAAGTAACATTCTTTTCCTCCCTCATTTAACCGTTTTTTCAAGCACTCTTGAATATCTTTTGGTTGATTAAACACCCACTGAATAAAAAGCGGATCCAAGATTCCATAAATATTCAATTTATTTAACTATATATAGATACAATGAATGTACCTAAATGGTTAAGGAAAATGAATAAATTAAGGGAGGAAATACAAAAAATGATAATATTCTATAATGACATGTATATTCAACTATATAATTACGTGCACCAAACTCGCAATATCCATATATGTCCAACCACTTATATCCATCGAGAAAATCCCCTACATCATCGGGATTGTAATAAAATGACTCCAAACACGGACAATGTTCTAGCGGGAGAGGTTGCAAATCATTTATCACCGCAGCGTTCAAGAATAGCGAGGTGATTTCATTTTCGTTAGGGTTCATTATCTCATTGTGGTTATATGGAGGAGGAGGGGTTGAACAATTACTTCCTTTGGTAGAAGCACGATGTACAACACTTCTACTTGGAGTTTGATCATCATCATCATCACCATCAAAACAACGGTGACTTCATTTATACGTTGTTCGAGGTTTTCACTTAATTTCTACATTTATGATAAAAACACTAACATCTCACGTAAAACACATACCGAATATAACTCTTGAAACCTTTCCATATCTTCCTTTTTTTCCCTCTCCTCTTCTAACATCCTCCTTTGTTCTTCTAATTTCTTCTCAACATTCTCAATCTTTTGTCTTTGTGCAATAAATTTCGGGTTTTTGCTACTTTTTCTTTGAGTCCCAAAAAATGACCTTGAGCCGACACATTATCCAACACCACGGACACACACACCTCAACCATTGTTGATTCATGGGATAAGACACATTTATAACACCTCTTTGTGATCTTTTCGATTGAGTAACAATTGTTTAAGTTTCATTCGCACAACTCTCATGTGCTTGAGTTTCTTTGCTAGTATTTGATGTAGAACTCGATAAGGTCGACATCTATATTAAAAAACAACAACAACAACATGAACAACAAGAACATAAACAACAACCACAACATAAACAACAACAAAAAAATGGCAAATGATGTTTACAGTAGATGCATGGGGAAAATATTTTACATACCTTAAATGTAATGACTTAGTAAATGATGTTGGTGTTGAAGTTGTCTTCCTTCCTTACGGCAACAACGATGTTGTTGTTATCTTTCTTCTCGATGGTGACAACTTGATTGGTGTACTCTTCCTTCTCGACGTCAGGATCATGATGGTCTTGTCAACCTTATTGACGATGATGACGAAAATGACAAATGCATAGTGAAGAATGGATAATGAAAAGATAAGCTATGGTGAACAATGATGTTTTGGTTGAAATCGTGTATTGTTTCATAGTATTGAACATTAGGGTTTAGGGTTAAAATCGGGTATTGTTTTGTATAGTTTCTATTTTCAATGAAAGAAAAGGATACTGAAGAGACAAGCTAACTAGGAGTGTATAATATTATAAAGCTACCACCACGGCCAATACCAACAATTGTTATCATATATTACTTTCATAGTTAATCTATTTTAAACAATTGTATGTTTAAAATCTCTTTAATGTCATTTCTTTCAACACTTTTTTCAACACACACTGTCTTTATCAATGTTGTTTTCGTGCTCTAACTGTAAACCCTAGAAAAACCCTTTTACCCTTCTATGGAATCTTTTTATGCCAAACCATTAAACATAAATTCCATACAAGGCCTTAAGATCAAACTATAGATTACTCCACTTAATCAAAATGATTTAAAGCTTCTCATTGAGCAAGTGGTTGATTTTGAAAGTTTTACTACTAATGATTGTCATCTGATGAAGTAATTTGAGTTTCAAGGATTGATGGAATTCTTCAATTTCTTGAACGGACCAACTTATCCGACCCTAATTAAGGACTTTTGGGTCAGAGCAGAAGTGTATTATGATTTCTCTACTCAGACTAAAGAAAGAATTGCTATAGAAAATGACAAAAGTTTAAACGAAAAATCAAGATATAAAATGGGTTTGAACGAGTTCAATGATATTGAAATTAGATCTGTTGTAATGGGTCTAGAGGTTGATATAACTCAAAGAAATATTGCTCAGTTAATTGGGACTGAGAATAAAGGAATGGTAATTCTCAACAGAAAGGATGAAGGAATTTATGACAAGAAAATTAAGAATATTCTTTTTAAAAAGAAAGATGATTTTGGTAAAGTGAAGAACGTGCATCTAGAAAAAAAAACTATTGTTCAAAATTCTCATCGGATGTTTGATTCCTCGAGAAGGTAGTTTTGATCAAATTTCCTGAGATCACAAGATGTTCCTCTGGTTTCTAACAACTGATCAAAATTTAAACCTCCCTGGCTACGTCTTTCATCACATGTGTGGATCAATCAAAGACTCCTCAAAGAAGCTCAAGAGAACATTACCTTATTTAAAGCTACTTTCTGAACTTTTTTATCAAGGCAAACTGATCAACTTGCTGATAGAATATGGAGCTACTCAAGATTTGGATGATGCATATGAAAGTGTGTTATTTGTGTTTGTTCTGGATCACATGAAAGATAGGTCGAAAAAAGACATCATACTGACTGACAATCCTATCAGAAACAGAAGAAACAAAAGTAGAAAGTTTTTTATGACTTTCCTATGATAACCAAAGAAGACTCTCCTGAGGTCATCACAATGCTCATTCAAAAAGCTAAAAAGGAGCATGGTCTGACTATTTTTCAGGATCATCTTGATCATCTTTCTGTTAGGTCTTAGAATGAGTATGACTCTAGGAGAAAAGTAAAGAGGGTGGTAGTCACTTATGATAATGATGAAGAGTTTGAGGAGGAAACTTTTTTTTTTACCTTGTTTGAGGAAGAAACTTAAGCTCATACAATTGTAAGAAAGAAATTAATGGAAAATATTGAGAAAACAATGCATAAAGAGGAAGAAAGATTTGTTCAGAAGAAGAAAGATCTTCATAGCTTAAAGGAGGCTTTATTCTCGCTGCTTAACTATAAAAATGTTAGTGTTTTTACTTTGCATTATACTATTGCATGCACGTGGTGTTAAAAGACACAAACCAGTAGTCAATGGTTCAACCTTACCAATATGCCAACAAGGTACTTCATATCTATGATAATGTCGGCTTTTCGTTTATAAAAATTAGAGAGTATTAAAAATCATTTTCTAACATCGGTGACATAAAAATCCTCTATGATATTGTCGGCTTTTCGTTTATAAAAATTAGAGAGTGTTGAAAATCATTTTCTAACATCGGTGACATAAAAATCAGTATCAATACAATAAAATTAATTAATGTTACATAAAGAGACTCTTATTTTGGGGATAAATTTCATTGGCTAAAAAGTCTCTTAGTTTGAGACAAATTTATTTGGTTAGAAAAACTCTTATTTTAGAAAAGAGGGAGGGAGTAGACACTTCATGAAAGCAACAATTTTTTTCATTCTTTTATATTTCCTCAAAACCAAATGAACTAACATTTTCGTCATCAAAGATACATATAAGAAAGAAAGAAAAGGAATTTATATATTAGGGTAATAATGTTTAGTGAGAGAAGCTCTCCCCTCTCTCTAAACTTAGGGTTTCCCTCTTTTGGTGGGTGTCTCCTCCCCTCTTGTAGGGGCTCCTCCTCCTTTATCGGAGCTATTCACCACCATTATGGTGGTCATCTCCTCTTCAATGGAGGTTTCTCTTCCACTATAAGTTTTCTCTCCTCTCTTTTCATTCCTTTGAAACCCTCATCCATGTTAGATCCATACATGTTTCTTCCTCCAACCTCCATCAAGCTCCTCCTCCTCCTCTCCGCCATCAACCAACAATCGCTTGTAACCCCAAAATCACCTCCACCAACCGATGGTCCAAAGTGGATCGGACATGGAAATCGACCCCGTCGGAGCCGCCGACACCGGAAGACAAGGAGGTCATGAGTTTATATGTGTATGTTCATGTAATAGTTTATATTATTTTTCTTGTTTTGTTGTGGGTTTTGTTTTTTGTTGCTTGGTTTGTTTTGTTGGATATTTTAGGATTAAGTTTAGGTTGTCTTAAGTTTGTGCTCAAGGTATTTGATGAAATGCCTCAGAGAATCTTGGATGAAAAAGTTGTGTTTTTGAGTAAGAATCTAGCTAGGGATGTGACAAATCAAACTCCTTCTTCCGGTCAACAATTGTTTCATCCACAAGTTGTGAGTTTATTCAATATTGTGAACCTGAATAATCGAATTGAAAATGATAAAGCTACAGATATGATTCGTAATTGGATAAATTTAAAGAGTGGGGTTCCAAAACTCATTTGTCTCTTGCGGAATAACTTTGCTTGGTTAATTGGATTAAGGATTCAGATTGATAACTTCATGTTGGCTTCTAATTTCTTTTTGATCTTTATAGCTTGTTTGACTTAATTATTAGTGTTATTAATTTGTGGAAGGAAAATGTCCTAACACATTTTCTTTTTCTATATTTGTACTCTCTCCTTTTCATCTAATGAATGAGATTGTTTATCAAAAAAAAGAAAGAAAAAAAAAAAAAAAAAAATATATATATATATATATATATATATATATATATATATATATATATATATATATATATATATATATATATATATATATATATATATATATATATATATATATATTTGAATCAAGAAATTAAGAACTTGAAAAAAAATCGTCATCATGAATCTCGTTACCTTTTTATTCTGAAAATCATAATATACAGATTATTCTTAACCGAGGGATGGAAATTCATTGTTACAATGTCAAATAAAACGAAAGGTGGAACAAAACTATAAAGCTGATTAAAAAATAAAACTTCATTTCTAGAAAAGAGATAATCTAAGACAAGCACCATAATATGCCGTACGAAGTCTGTTTGCAAATGACACGACCTGTAGTTCAACTACCCGAAGCTTTTGCTTAATAGCATGCATCAATGGTAATACATATTCTCCACTTAATACACATGATGATTCATTACGTACATCAACAGCTTCTATTTCAGAAGTATCAATCTTCATGCATATCTCTTGGTTGTCAATTAAAATCACCAGAATGCATTGCTCTTGGTTGGATTTTTTTACGTCGACCAGCACAGTGATGGTCAGGTTTAGTTTAGCTTCTAACCAATGAAAATGGAATACATTCACTTCCCCTTACAAGGGATTACCAAAAACAAGAATAGTTTAAAATACGATTAAAAATTGATTGGTGTAGTTTATGTAAGTAGAAATCTCTTGTCCTCACTTACCAAAGACACAAACAAAACTATATATTTGTATATAACAGAGATACTTTAGTGAACAACTGAAACTAATCACTATATATGTTCTAACATAACCAAAAGCAATTCGATAATAACAAAGAAATTAAAGTGAATGAGATGAATTAAATACAAGAAGGAGGAGCATAGAAGAAGAAGGGAATAAAATAGCAGTACGGTGAAAAGAGGCTTCATTTTAATATTCAAGTCTCGACTTAACTCGCATGTAGCAGCAGTATGTATTTATATTGATGGTCGCAACTTGGGAATAGTCTTGTGAGGGATCGTGAAAATGACAATTAAATATAAAAGCATGATGCAATAAAATATGAAAGAGTCAGACATTGAGACAGCATGCAATGCTTTCTGTTCTGGCTCCACTCTCCACCCGCTAATTCTGTTTGTTGCTTTGCTCTTATCTACTTACAAAAACAATGGTCTCATTCTCACATCATGGATTCATGGTGGGTGCGTGACAGTGAAAAAACATTAAAAACAGATAACAGCAGTAGTTGATTGCATACAAAAACCTGGTTTTGATTCTTTGAAGTCGTGTACCACCACCATACCCTAAATATTATATTAATTATTTAAATCTAATTTATTTTCAAGCAAACTTTCATCAGGGTACAAAATAAAAGAAAATATATTAACTGAAAAGCAATAGTTTTACAAACTCTGATTTCTAATCACTATAACTATTGAGATATTACATGTTTTTAAATTTACATTTGTTGATTTACATTAAATGTAGGCAAATCTCAGCTCAACACGGTAATTAACTACAACAATTATTATTACTTCAGTAAAAACCAATTCAAAATCACCTCTACATATATTACATACAAAATAGTATATCAAGCTCCCATAATGTTGGATGGGCATACAGGATGATCATCGGAGTCATCGTTAGCATGGCCACTAGATGCTAGTAAGTTGATCTGCAATAACATAACAATTTTCGGAATAACATTTTACTATGTAGTAATTGTGAAAGGAAAAGAATGAGGGAAATCTTAGATGTTGTGTTAATTCATCTCTATTCATGCTTTTTCATTTTAAGCAGTGGAAAAAGAATTAAGATAAACAAGTAGAATCTGAACAAAATTCTTACGGAATTATTTTGATCATATAACAAAAATGTATTCAGGTATTATTTAGTTCTGGCAAATAAAAGTTGGTAAGATAAATTCATGATGTGGCTTTTTCTTCCTCTATGAATGTGAGTAATGTTTTCTACATTTTCCTACTAGCTAGGTTTGAAGGATTGGAGAATATTGGGTTCCACTTCCATATTCTCTTTTTTCTTCATTTTCGACTCAATCCAGAGAAGTATAAAAAAAAACATAGAATAATTAGGACACCAATGATCATTAAGATTCTCATGTTAAAGATTAATGCAGATATAGGAAGGTACCAACCTTGACTATTTCAGACTTGGAGCCAGGTCGCATGTAGGCTGCCAACACACTCAGATTGAAATCCTGCAAACAGCGTCATTGAAAGAAACAAAAGAGAAGTCAGGTCAAAGAAAAGCTGTGGAACTAAATTCTAATTAATAAAATAATGAAAATGAAAACAAGCTGAAGTTCATTGTGCTGAACAAATGTGTTTAACTCTTAAAGAGAAAAATATAAGTTTTTTGTTGCCTTTCTAAAAGCATTTCCGAGGAAAAGAAAGAAAGACAAACATTTAATCAAAAGGCTATGTCAGAATTTACAAGGGCAACACAGTAACAGTCAAGTGCCAACCCAAGTAAGCAGAATTAACAAAGAAAAAACCCAAACAAACAAGAAAAATCTTTTATGTTTAATACGATAGTGAATGATAGTTAAAAATCCCCAAATTATTCAACTTCTCCATGAGCCTCCTAACTAGGGTTTCCTTTTCTTTTTACCAAGAGAGGGCTGGGATAAGCCAAACAGAACTTACCCTGAAAGGATCGCCTCTCAAAGATTGAACAAACATGGAACTTCCTAAGGTTTTACCCTGCATAGAAGTAAACAAGTAATCTCAATACAATGGAGCAACAAATAAAAGCACAATAGTCAAGCATCATATGTTCAAGTTCCTTTCTAAGCTAGCTTTTGAGATGCTGGTTGTTCGATGGAAAAATGATAGAGGAATATAAATTTAGATGTAAGGTAGGAAAGTATAAGCAAGCTTCAAATAGGGTGCAATACTGTAATATGATAAAATACTTCCTACATATTATTTGTGCGGAATTACTTATCTCACCCTATGTGCTAAAAAAACACCCTATGACAATTTGCCAAAATTCCCATCTGATTCTGGAAATGCAGGAATTACTTATCCCACCCTATGTCATGGAAAAACACGTTATGAAAATTCGAAAACACCCCTCTAATTTTGGAAATGAATTTCCGGAAGCACTGTGAGTCTCACCAAAACACGCCCCAACTGTCTCACCTCAATTTTTACAAAATTTATTCCAGAGATGCATCTTCAGACTCACCCTATCAAAATCCAGATATGCATTTCTGGATTCATCCCTTCTGTTTTTGAAAAACTAAGTTCAGAGGATATTCTGGAAATGCATTTTCATACTCCCCATAATTTCACACATCGCAATAGTGTGTCAACGGCGTGAAGCCACCACTGGAATTTAAGTTCACAGAGTACACCTCTTTTGAAGTAAAATACAAGTTGGAGATGCTCCAACAATACTCATACAATCGAAAAATTGTGAAGCTCGAGTACGGTTCATCCTCGATCGAGCTAGATGCAAAGATTGTGAAATCAACCGAAGATATTCTAAAGATGTTGAACTTGAAACATCCTACTTGATGATAAAATGTATTATTCGATTTACGTTAACGAGTATCTATGTAACCTTTCGTTTTTTATGTATGTCATAATAATTATCAATGTTAAATTATATTCATTTCTACATCTATTTCGTTTTTACATTTGGGTTACTGATTCAGTAAGTTCCGGAAATGTACCTCCAGAAATGCACTTTCGAAATAAAGTCAGACATACAATTGGGGCATGGTTCAAACACTACTGAATTGTATGTGATTGGGGTGCGTCAGGAAGTGCATTTCCAAATTCTAAAGGCAAATTTAGTTTTTGACTAGGGTGGGAAAGTAATACATAGGAAGCTTTAAGCAACCCTTTATTTGTGAAGGTGTGGAAGAAACAACTAACAAGTTGTGAATATTAATTAGATGGTTGCCATACCTCCAGGGAAATATCTCTCAAGCGCCTCCCTGTTTGGGCACAGCAAATACGGACAATTTGTTCATCACAACTTCCACTTATAATATAGTCCCTCCCATTCATATAATAAGAACGGGTGTAATTTTGAGAACTTTCAGTTGGAGCTATATCAAAAACTAAGTGAAGCCTACCATCAACGGCCAAAAATTGTCTAACCTGTCAAAATTTTGACAAGTTAGTCAGCACACGAACAATATTTTTTAAGATGAAAACTGCCAGACACAAAAACAAGTATAGGCAATCAATTGAAAATATATTGCATATACTAAAACAAACAATCGACACTGCTATGAAGTTGAAGCAGATTTTGCCTGGTGTGCATAGCCTATCTCAGCAATTGCACTTTGCATGCAAGGATCAATAACTAACCATACTACGAAGTAAAATACCTCATTGTCAACTGCCGATGCTAGAATATATTGGTCATCTGGAGAGAAACAAACCATCACATTTCCTCTAGAGCTTGAAGCAATGAAGCAAGGGTGTATGGGTTTCTGTCTCAAGTCCCACATCTTGACATCCTGATCAAATGATGAAGTGGCAAAAATTGACGGGGAATGATTTGCAAACTTCACTACATTAATATGCCCACGATGCATATCTGTGAACACTTGTAAGCGCTTTCCACTGTTGATGTCATACAAAGCAACATTTCTTGAGTAACCACTAGCAAGAAATAGCTCATCTGTGGAGTTAACATGAACAGATGTCAGCTGGTCAAACTCATCAAAGGTAATACAACCAGAGTTCCCGTATAAGCCAGTAATTTTTCTCGGTATATGGTTGATGTCATATAATTTCAGGGAACCATTATCTGAACCTGCTATAAGCTGACATGCAACACAATAAAAAAAAATCAGAAATTGCTATTAAGAAAATCACTGGAGGAACAAATGCTCAAAATCTAACTAAACAGAATGGAATACTTCATCGAATTAATGCCTTCCTTAGATAAATAATCTACCCAATCCCTAATTATAGAATCCTATTAAAAAATTTCTCTGTCCCTTTTAAATTTTAATAGGATCTCTTCAAATTTCCAACTGCATTAATTATTTATTACCAACATACTCCTAATAATTTTACATCTTTTACTCTAACCAGCAATAAATATTTGAACGATGGGAAGATAAGCTCATTATCACTTTTAAAGGGTAAACTTGTAAAAACATTACCAATTGTTCAGCTTTGTGATTTAGTCTACAAAATTATAAATTTAAGGACAGTCGTAATTATAGTCTGCAAGGCTATACCAGAAGCAATCTACTAGCTTTCTAGCAGGATATCAAAAAGTGCCATATCTCATTAAAACTACTTTAAACTCAACAAGATTATCTGACCATGTATGCCAAACAACAAGTTATGATTGTCGGTGTGGCATTGTAGAAGAATTACGTCAATAATTGTCGATATATATGTAGCAGGTATCTGGTAGTACTCGTATAAACTAATATCGAAAGTAGATGCAATCTCTATCAATGACTTCTCATGTAACATACCTTAGAAGGATATTTCTTGAGCCAACAAAGACCCAAAACACTATTCATTGCGCCAAGTGATGGGATATAACTCACAATGTGTTCGCTCTCGTGATTGATGACAACTACTTCACCATCTAAAGTTCCAAACACCATCAAACTGGAGTCAGATGGGTGATACTCAAACTGCCTTGGACGAAATCCCTTATCCAATTCAAATCCTGATAGAGAAAGAGGATGTAAAAGAGGCCAAGTTGAAGACCCTAGTTTAGCAGCAGATAGAGACCTTGTATAAAAATGTTGAGACGTTCCAGAAGGATGTGATGGGCTACGCTTAGAAGATTGCACCTTAATGCGGCCAGATTTTATTTCTCGCTTTTGTAAGATACTTAAAACACTTTCTTTGCTCTTCCACCTGTATGGAAGATATTCAAAGTACTGAGAAAATATTCCAGTAGCCCTTTCCTTGTCAATATTTCTGATCAGAAGATTATCTAAACTTTTCAGCTTTGGTAATGAAGCTATTATGAATTCTCTATAATGTTTTTCCTGACATATTGGTGATGCATGACAAGACATGTACTTCATAGAAACATCAACACTATTCCCTGTAAAGGAACCTCTTGACGACTCTTCTTCGTTCTGTAACACAAATAGTCGAGGATTAAAATGAATTTTGAAGTTATGATTTAGTTAATATTGACGTAAGAAATAGTACAACCCTGAATCACTTTTATGAAATTTAATAACAAGCATCTCAACATTTTTCTTACAGCATGCATATTGAACTCTGACACAAAGAAAGTCATTAACTAAAGTTCCAATTTCCAAAATAAAATACGACCATAAAAACAAAGTAGAAAGGGCAAATTAGAAAACCATAAAGTAATTAACTACCTTGGTATACTAGCTTTAAATTATAATAATTCAACAACTTAATGGCATTCTATAAGATAATCGCAAGATCATAAGATGCAAGCTGACACCATGACCTTGGAAGTTACACTTACAATGTGAATATTTTTTTTATATTTCTTTTACACATACAATGTGATTATTTTAAAATCCAAATTATTATGTTTATGCAATTTATAGTAAATTACTTACAATAAATTAGACAAAAAATTATCAAAACCTCAACACAAGAGAGCAAGAAAGAGTTCCCATTATTATTTTGATATAGAGACCACTATGAAGGAAATATATTTTCAAATTAAAAAGTAGATTGGCTACCTCACTCAGAAGAGGCATTTGTGTACTCCATCTAGGAAAAACACCTGACAACCAGTTTCTATGATGATGATTTGTCAACTCAATTTCACTATCATCTGATGAGTCCTCGACCATGCTTTGAACATCATGATTCATAACTTCTTCATCAAAGGAATAAAAATTTCTAAGTGGATCCTCAACACTAATGTTAAAATCTGTTAGTTCCCTTGTATCAATGCAGGATTCCCCAATAAAAGGAACTCTATCAAGCAGACTAAAATCGGCGGTGGCATCTGACTTCCCACTGGATGAGGTAAAAGATGTTCCTTCATCATTACAATACTGCCAATATTGAAACCTTAGCTCAACCAAAGAAGGAAGCTTAGATAGAGCTGCAACAGTTGTCCAAAGATTTGAAATCCTTGTTTCACACATTGAGAGACACATTAGATTGGGCATACAATTGAAACAGTCTTCTTCGAAACCGGTAAGGGAAGAACTGAAATCAAGATTAAGTGTGTGCATATGCATGAACTCCCCCATCAAGCTCAACTTCCGGAAACGCCAAGACTTCAATGTCAAAACTTGGCATGTCAAACCTCTTTGAGAGATATCCCTGTTGATTTAACCCAAAACTAATCAGAAAATATCAGTTGCAAGAAAAACATAAAGCACCAAAAAGTGCATCCACTAAAGCACGTTCTCCCAATAATAAAAGAACAGTGCATGCTTGAAAACTTTTAGGGGAAACAACTGCACCAATTTACTGTGTATCAATAAGAAGGAAGCACCTCATGTAATCATGTTAATTGGCAACTGTAAATGCCAAAAGTAATCCTTATAATGTGTTTGTTACACACCAAGGCACGCCACAAACAGAACAGAATAGTGTTATTGGACTAACACTTGAGTCCTAACATAATATGATTGGTGTAATTGGCAAAATAGTGTTCTTCGTAAAGTCGAATGTTTATTTTGCACAACATACTAGTATTACAGAGCATCTGACTTATTTAGTTTGATAACAACTTGTTTCCACTATTTCCTATACAAATATTTAATAACAGGGGGAAACACATTGAAAACAAGACAATTTTCCAATTAAAATGAAAAACGGAATGCATTTTCTCAAACCACAGACTCATAGTAGTTGATTAGAAAGTCAAAATGGGTACTTTGTCTTTTAAATAGTTGTTCTTAGGCAAGCAGTTGTCCCATGGTTTCTTGAGTACAAAAAGGTAAGTTTTATCGGATAACTCACCTCCAAATTTGTTTTGTTCAATGGCCATTTCCAAAATAAGACATGGAATCATTTTTATGTCATGTCTAACCCCCCTTTAAAAGCAAATCAAGCATACCCTCAGTGACATAAAAGCCAGTATCAAGACAATAATGTTACATCCCCATTTAAATAAAGTCGTTGTGCCGGGCTAAAAACCCAGCTCCTATTTTCAGTAAAATGCAGATTGTTGATTATTCTGAACCAAGTGATGGAAATTCAATGTTACCGTGTCAAATTAAATGAAAGGTGGAACAAAACTATAAAGCTGATTAAAAAATAAAACTTCATTTTTACAAAAGAGATGATCCATGACAAGCACCATAATATACCGTACGAAGTCTTTTGCAAATGACACGTCCTGTAGTTCAACTACCCGAAGCTTTTGCTTAATAGCACGCATCAATGGTAATGCATATTCTCCACTTAATACACATGGTGATTCATTACGTACATCAACAGCTTCTATTTCAGAAGTATCAATGTTCATGCATATCTCAAAGAGTGGAGCAAAATCAATATCCTTAAGGTCGTCAACTAAAATCTCCAAGATGCATGGCTCTTGGTTGGATTTTTTGACCTCGGCCTGTACAATGATGGTCAGGTTTAGTTTAGCTTCTAACCGGTGAAAAGAATAGAGTACAAAAACAAAATACATTCACTTCCCCCTGCGTGGGCAGAGTCAAGAGATGAAGAACTAGTTTATTAAAAAAAAGTTTGAAATACAATTAAAAACTGATTGATTACCAAATATTGGTGTAGCTTATGCAAGTACAAATCTCTTGTCCTATATATTTGAATATAACATAGATAATCTAGCAGCAAATGATGTACCGGAATAAACATCATACCTTGAAAAAGCTTGACAAAATCGCTGCGTTAGGCAAAACACCGTGTCTCCTGCAAGAATCAATATACCTAGAACCAAAAGCAATATCAGATAATTATAACAGAGTCAACAATATAAACAAACAACAAACAACAGTAAGAAATTATCAACTATGATCAAAATGAATTTAATCAAACACTTAATACGTTATACGCAAACTAATGGAATCATTAGAAAAAAATGAAAAAGCACAACTCACACGGCAGATCAAAATCTGAAATCATAATTCATAAAGAACGAGTTGGATTATGAAAATTAAGTAACCGAATAGAACAATTAACGTTCAATTCCATGAAAATTAATAGCAAACAACTGAAACTAATCACTATACGTGTTCTAACACATAACCAAAAGCAATTCAATAATAACAGAGAAATTAAAGTGAAGGAGATGAATTAAACACAAAGTTAATAGTTCATTTTGATTTTTGAGTTGATGAAATGTACCTGTTTTCTAAGGTTAGGATATCGATAGCCATGGCGATCGAGCTTCGCAGAAAGTGATTGCGAAAACGCTCTGATTAACGCTTACATCAAACGAAAGGGGAGAACGAGAATCAACGAAAGACGAAGGGATAAAAAGAGTATATACAATGCAAACCACGGGTTCGCAGATTTTTTTTGGGAATTCAGATTCAAAGAATTTTCTCTTGCTTTTTTGGTTTTTCAGTTTTTCTTTCTTCTTGTCTTACTCGTTCTTCATATTTTCGTGTCTCTTTCTATTAGAGATGGTCCTGTAAATGGAGTCCATTTAGGATGGTCCAAGACTAGGAATTAGGCCCAATATTAGGTTAATTTGTAAGAAGAAAAAAAAGATTGGTCTTGGTCAGCCTTACCAGAGAAGAGTATGGGTGGAAATAGGTTAGGTTAGACTAGGTTTTATAAGGTATGAGTCTGGTCCATGATAATCTTAAAAGATTTGAGTTTGGTCTATGACCTATTATAAACTCCATTTTTTGGTATGGCCTGGCCTTTTTAAAAGTTTGGTCTGACCAAGTCTATTTACAAGTCTTTTTCTGATTAAGGTTCTCAATTATTCCATATTACTTAAGATTTATAGTTTGGCATATATATCCATATATAGTATATCCATATATAGGATGACCTATTTAGCTTTTGTTCTAATATATATGTATATATAGATCAACATATGTATCTTTTTTTTGTACATATTTAGTATATTTTTTAATATATATGAAATATAGGTCGGCCTATAAGGTTTTCATAGGCTTTTAAGTAGTCTAAGTTTGGCCTATTTAATTAAATAGACTTTTATAAAAGTCTAAGTCTGACCTTTTTATTAAAAAAGTCTGGTTTGGTCTGACCTTAAGTAGGCTAGGCTATAGGCTCATGTAGGTCGGCCTGGCCTATTCCCGCCCTAGTGAAGAGTCACCCAAAATTCTGAAAAATATCATTAGAATACTACATAAATATTAACCTCTGAACTAGTGTTTTAAAAACCGGACCGGCCGGTCGGACCGATCGAACCAGGAACCGACCAGGTAATCAGTCTGGTTCGAATGTTAGATTGCTTATGTCATTAAATCGGTGCGAACCGGTAAAAATCGGTGTAAACTAGAAAATCTGGAAAAAATGCGATTTTCATAAACCGGCGGTTTAATTACAATTTTTTTAAAAAAAGTTAATTTTTTTTATTATTTTAATTAAAAAAATTAAAATTAAAAATGAAAGGAATGAAATAAAAATTAAAAATAAAACTAAAATGTAAAATGAAATAAAAATAAATTAAAAATTAAAAAAATTATTATTTTAATTAAAAAATTAAAATAAAACATGAAATAAATGAAATAAAATTAAAATATAAATGAAATAGAAAATAAAAAAAAATAAATAAATAAAACATTACTAGTAATGATATCATTGACGAGGAAATTGTTGCGGATGTGGTTGATTTTACTGTAGATTATTTTAATATTAAAGAAGAAGATCTCAACATTGAAACAATTTTCCCTCCTTTAAACTAAATTTGATACACATTTGAGTTATTTAGTTATAAACTATTTAATTAAATTATGTTGCAATTAGACTTTGTTTGCAATTAGACTTTGTAATTTAATATTATTTTGTTATGTGTGATACCTTTGTTTAAAATTTGAATTTAGATTATGAACTTGTGAATTTATGATATGATATTTTAAATAAAAAAAATTAAGTGTTATTTATATTTTGTAGAGACTGAATCATCTGATTCGATCAGTTTTATATCTATATAATTTTTTTATAAAGACTGGTCTATTTAACCGAGTTATCTGGTTTAATCTAGTTTGGTCATGCGGTTCGACCAACGACTCAGTGGTTCAACCAATACACCAGTGACCCAGTACCCTCACCGATTTGATGACTAGTCCGATTTTTAAAACACTGCTCTGAACGTTTCGTACACACAAAAACATTTTGTAAGTGAATTATCTCATTTTATCAAAAATTAATACAAAAGTTAACTTTTGTATTGATGAAAATATAAGTGTGTAGGTTAAGTTCAAAATTAACTTGTATGACACATTTTGAACTCATGATAGTATGTTTATTTCACAACTCAGTGAATATTATGAAAGTTAAATTTCGTATTAATCCTCAAGATAGTAAATTTCTCTTAGGGACAGTATTTTTGTTATAAATTTAACATATTTTAATAAATCTTATATAATTCAGTCAAACAATACATTGATCATAAAATACAATCAAAATATCATATATAATTCAATCAAATCATACACTTATGTAATTTAATTAAAATACCATATATTAAGTTAAAACAAAAATCATACATTATTCACAAAAATACAAACCAAGATGTAATTATTAAAATACAAAGAAAATGTGTCATACAAGTTCTGCTTCATAATATTCATGTTCTTCTTATAATATATATTGATGAACTGAATTAGGTGGATGTAAGTTCTGCAGTGGCATTAATTTTGTAAAACAAATATAGCAGCAATGTGTATGTACATGATCTTTGCAAAACACAACAACTATAAAGCAAAGAATCTATTTGTGTGCATCCAAACATATTGTGTTGAAACTATAATGAGAGAGAGAGAGATTTAAATTAAAATCAAAATGGAATGAAAATTAAATGTATTATTTTTGCGTGTGCGGTTTAAAAAACATGGACATACGAATATGAGAATGCATATCGAAAAATTTATTACATAAATAATTTAAATTAAATTCAAGATTAAATAAAAATATTCGTTTATATTTTAACGCATGTGTGCAGTAAAAAACGGACAAACGGTTACAGAGTGTTTGTTGATATACCAAAGTGAGAATGTCTGCATGTGAAATAATAAGTTAGAATTGCTTTCAATCATTAGCCTCATCATATAAATAGTTAATGATAAAATCAAACTTATAAAAATTCACATTGTAATTATTTTCATGCGGTGCACCTTAAAAAAAGCGGACAAACAGGCACGAGAGTGCCCGTTTGGACGCTAGTCTTCCATAAACGAGTTTTGTAACACCCACTATTCCCAAATTAAATAAAACAACTATTTTATTAAGAAAATCAGAGTTTTTATCAAAAGTGGGATGCTACTTTTTCACCAATAACCAACAATATCATGGTCTTTACAAAAATAGTGGAAGTACTTAATTCATCATATCTTTTTTTCATTAAAACAACGTAAAAATCTCATTTATTCATCAAATGGAAATTTTCCAAATATCCACAATATTCATAATCCTCTTGATTTATAATTTCCACTAAATATGATACGTAACTATTACTTAACAAGAATAATTAAAACAACAAAGATCCCTAACTCCCATGTTACATATCAGAGCGACTCCTAAGACTCAACCAAGCAACTCGTACTCCGAGCGTACTCAAGTACCTGAATCATCTGTACTTCCGAAGAAGCACAAACGCAACCAAACAACAAAGGGGTGAGAAAACAATTCAATATTTTAATGGTGCAAATAACATCTAAAAGGGTAATCTCACCTCTATTCATCAATACACCTCATACATCATACAATTAATCAATATCTCAATTAGTTCATCAACATATATCATACATCATTAATTCAATCAATGCAAAGTGACTCAATGACACAATGCAAATGCGGTACCGACTTTCAATAATGGTTCATTAATTCGAACCCGGATGTATCGCTTACGCTCCACCGAGACACGATCATCCCTGCACCAACGATTCACAATGAATCTGAATGATCACTTACGCTCCCCCGAGACATGATCATTCCACCAAATGTGTATGCATATGCAGACTCAAACACATACACCAGAATACAAATACACATGACAACAGTCATGCCTTCACGATTATCATGATCTTCATCAATTATCACACATCCCATCACATGGGTCACATAAACAATCATACAATATTCACACATTTATCAACACAATTCATATGGTTCATCATCAAGAGTCATATAAATCAACACAAGCACATATATTCTTACACACTAATTACCAATTATCATATCCTATGAATTCCTCATTAATTTAACTCTCAATTATTTTCCATACATTTTCCAATATAACATGATCCTTCTGATCCTCACCGCTACCAACCTTACCTCATGGGGTCTACGCAAAGCATGCGATCAACAATATTACCAATCAACATGATCCTCGTGATCTTCATCGGTTATCAATCAGTCCATCATATAGTTTGTACAAGAATTATAATAACATCACCATACTCAACACATTTTAAGTAACCAATTAATAAAGTTATACTATCCACAATAATCATATAAAACTCACACACTAATTATCGGTTGTCAGGTTCTATAGTTACTCATGGATGTTATTCTCAAAGCCTTAGAATAATGGTAAGAAAGTAGACCAAGAGAACGGGACGAAACCGGCTTAAAATATTGCGAATTTCCCAAATACAGAGGCCTGACACGGCCCCCCGTGTCCCCTGACACGGCCTGACGAACCATCCTGAAAACATCATTTTCCAAAGTACAGAAATGTGACACGGCCACCCGTGTCGTGTGACACGGCCCATGTCACACCCTCTGATCTCCAATCTTCCCAAAAATCCTCCCAATCTTGTTCCCGTAGCCTAACACGGCCACCCGTGTCGTGTGACACGTCTTGTGTCAAGAGCCCTGCGGCCAAAATCAACTTTTTCCCAAAAACCACTTTTTATTCCCCATCTCATACCAGTTCGGGTTCTATTGATTATATTTCACTTTTATCACTCAAAATAGTCCCAATGTCATTCTTATACTTATTTAAAGACCTTTAATACCACATATCTCTTCAACCTAATATTACTAATCAAATTAGGGATTTTAAGTTTCTCTTCCTCTTCTCAATTCACATCATCAACAACAACATTCATATAACAGTTTTCATATTAATCCAATTATATCAATTCAAACAATGATTATTCCAAATACAACAATCAATCATGCAATTCCATATTCATACCACAATTCATCAAATGATACCAAATCACATAATCCCTAGGAGAGTAAGGACCTCTCAACTACCCTTTCATGTTAGATCACCAATAAAGAACCCTTTCTCCCCCTTACCTTAGATTCAATCGATTCCTTGAACAATCTTGATCTTGGAGCTTTAGGTCTCTTGCTCTTCTCTCCCTTTTTCTTCTTTCTCCAGAGCCAACTTCTTATTTCCACCCAAAACACGATGAATGAAAATGATTCATTTTTCCCCTCTCATAAAACCCCACCAATTTACCACCTTGCCCCTTAGACCTCCAATTCTTACTATTTTATTTATTTAGTAATAATATTCAAATAATACCATATTATCATTATATTATTATTTAAATAAACAATTCTTCACTTATAATTTCAAAAACACCACTCATATACATAATAATTATTTTATTAAATAAATTATGAAATCGGGGTGTTACAACTCTCCCCCACTTATTTTATTTTCGTCCTCGAAAATAGGACTCAATGGAATTACTTAGATATACTATCGCACCCGGCTAATCACTCTCTTTCCATAACCGATAATTCTATAAATAATCCAAAACAACAATATTAGTGCTACAAAACTACCACGACAACAAAAACACCACAATCATCAATTCACAACACGTAGGTATACACCTGAAATAGAACACAACAAAAATTGTTACCATCACCATATGTAACACTTCCCTAATCCTCATCATATGAATTAGTTACTCGCACTCATACCATCAACAAAGGTAACGAGGCGACAACAAGGACAATCACCAAATTTTCATGATACACATTGTCTAGCTACAACAACACTGATAATGGACTAACCTTGCAGTTTCTCCACCAAAACAATATAATCATAACCCATCAATGAAGCACACACATCACATATATTAATATCTCTGCATATTTTGTAATTCTCGATATGTAGATAACCTCTTACCATTACCCATCCATTCTGGGATGTCCAATAGTCTTAATACCTCAACAGGTCTTATCGCTCAATATCTTGGCCTTTACTAGCCATTTACGTACAAACAATTATACCACTTCACTCTTCCGCTAAACACTCTGATTACTCGCAGCTATCTATTTCATGAAGTTCACATCTAACTTTAACTCTTTCTAACCTTCACCATAATTATAATAATTCACTTAACATACCTCAATATTCGAATGCAAGTCTCCTGACTACTAACTCAATTTCAACTCTTTAACTATCAATGCAAACATAGGAAAATTCCCAACTCCCTACCTCAGACATTCTGACCATCTTAGTCGTTTCATACTCCACTCTTCCCGATCAAATCGGAATTGTATGCTCATGTGATTACCGAACACTTCAATCTCCAATCATGGCAACAATATTATCGGATACTCAACACCATTTTACTCTCATCCACTTCCAATCCATGGGTAAGATAAATACTTTCATAATTCCTTTCTCATCGTATAATACCAACTATGACTTCACGATCAAGTACTAATAACCTATCAACTTATCACATCATTATCCAACATTCTATCCATAGCTTGTCAGAATCAAACAAAATCATATTGTAACCGTAGCTAATTCTTACTCCGACTCTCCAGCGCTCTCCCTCAAAACAATCATTCTCAACGAACGACTTATCTTTCACAAGTTATCCGAACAACAAAATATGAACTTGGAAAACTTTTTATAACCTGCCATAACAACCAACTAAGTCCAAATACATTCTAATCTCTTATAACTTACTCGTTTCCATCCTTGTAGATCCACATCTACTTCGGACAGACTCATACCTTCCTCTGAACAACACAATCAAACACATCTACACCTGTTCAAAAAATCATTCTTGATAGCTTAGTATATAACTGTATCTTTTCCAATTCTTATACTTCAATTTTCAAAATTCCACAAATCCTTTTTCTACTTTCCTCATAGATAAGGATATCTTCCAAAAGTTATCACCTCCAAATTATCCAAATAAATATGAAAGGTACCATCCATACTCCATATCCACTGTAATATATACCAGTCGCCACTATCTTCTACAACACATCCATGGTCATTTCATAGTTTCACATTACTTCTACTTACTCGTTGGATCATCCTTCCAACGTTTCAAATTCCATATTAATTAGACCCTTAATTCATAAATTCCATAAAGATAATATTGCATAATTACTATTTTACTTTTGTCTTAATAGTCAAACACATACAACGATACTTATATTTCTCTCGCTTCATCCCAAAATAACCACAACATATAGTTTTTAATCGATCTCGTAACTCACGGTCCACCGTTTCCACAAATATTTACGAAACTATCTATACTTTGCATCCCATATACCTCACTCCTAAGGCAACTACTCAACATCACTACATAGCGAAAACACGCAGTTATAATTAATTTCCGACAAAAAGTACACCTTCATACTTTCGGAGACTCATCCCCCTCGGGTCATACCATGCCAAAACATGACTCAATACTTACATCCAAAATCTCCATTCCACATATTTCATAGAAGTAAATTCACCCAACATGACCTGTCAACACCTGGTTCTAATTAGCACATTCTCGTTATATTATTCTTACAAAGTCCTAACTGACTCAAGGTTCTGGTAGGCATGATAATCCAACTCACAACAACAACAACCTTACGGATGAATTCCAACTCACTTTTGATCCTTTATCAATCGAATCCAATTTATCCCCTTTACAGTGGTGAATTCTTATAATATTCACCAATCAATATGCAACTTTATATCTCCACCTCTCTATATCAATAACACCGAAGTTTTCCAAGAAGGCACCATTGTTCCCACAATTCCTTTTTGTCGATGAATTCTCCCATTATCCCTCTTAGCGCCAGGGCCGACCAAGGAATAGTTCCATCTTTACTTATAACAACGCCTCTAATATATTCTTCAAAACTGAAATAAAATTTGTACTCTACATACGGTCCATTGTTGTCATCTTACTCTTAATAGTTCCTCCATGCACTCCGTAGATATAACATTCAACCTTTTCACAATCATCCATCTCGAATTCACTTCCTACTCACTGAGGAGTAACCATTAGTAATATTTATTCCACATTATCAATTCTTAATTTCATCTCTTTTTCGAGTACCGGAATTCACATCTTCCCTTTTTAAACTACTAATAACTCCCATTCCATTCCACTCGGTCTACCCAGCATACTATCTTGGCTGAAAAATATGTCCTTTGTATCCAACACAATTCCGTCTATTATCAACAAGGGATTAAGGGTGATCAGTTCCTCAATTTGTCAATAAATAGCCGACAATCATGATGGTCATAAACCATATTTCCCAACTTTAATAGCGCTACTTGCATCATGGGAACTAAGTTGCTTCACGAGCGAATCCTTAGTCAATGCCCACCATAGCAACCTCTGCCACACCACAATTCCAACACACCACAAGCCAACTCTCAGGAGAAACCATAACTTCTCCCCCACTTATTTTCAATAAACATCTACAAACAAACAACTAGCAAACAAGCAAGTACCGATAGTGTTTCACACACATATCGTATACTCTGGGACAAACGACACACGACAACCTGGCCGGACGGACCGACCTGCTTTGATACCAATTGTAACACCCATTATTCCCAAATTAAATAAAACAACTATTTTATTAAGAAAATCAGAATTTTTATCAAAAGTGGGATGCTACTTTTTCACCAATAACCAACAATATCATGGTCTTTACAAAAATAGCGGAAGTACTTAATTCATCATATCTTTTTTTCATTAAAACAACGTAAAAATCTCATTTATTCATCAAATGGCAATTTTCCAAATATCCACAATATTCATAATCCTCTTGATTTATAATTTCCACAAAATATGATATGTAACTATTACTTAACAAGAATAATTAAAACAACAAAGATCCCTAACTCCCATGTTACATATCAGAGCGACTCCTAAGACTCAACCAAGCAACTCGTACTCCGAGCGTACTCAAGTACCTGAATCATCTGTACTTCCGAAGAAGCACAGACGCAACCAAACAACAAAGGGGTGAGAAAATAATTCAATATTTTAATGGTGCAAATAACATCTAAAAGGGTAATCTCACCTCTATTCATCAATACACCTCATACATCATACAATTAATCAATATCTCAATTAGTTCATCAACATATATCATACATCATTAATTCAATCAATGCAAAGTGACTCAATGACACAATGCAAATGCGGTACCGACTTTCAATAATGGTTCATTAATTCGAACCCGGATGTATCGCTTACGCTCCACCGAGACACGATCATCCCTGCACCAACGATTCACAATGAATCTGAATGATCACTTACGCTCCCCCGAGACATGATCATTCCACCAAATGTGTATGCATATGCAGACTCAAACACATACACCAGAATACAAATATGCATGACAACAGTCATGCCTTCACGATCCTCATGATCTTCATCAATTATCACACATCCCATCACATGGGTCACATAAACAATCAGACAATATTCACACATTTATCAACACAATTCATATGGTTCATCATCAAGAGTCATATAAATCAACACAAGCACATATATTCTTACACACTAATTACCAATTATCATATCCTATGAATTCCTCATTAATTCCACTCTCAATTATTTTCCATACATTTTCCAATATAACATGATCCTTCTGATCCTCACCGCTACCAACCTTACCTCATGGGGTCTATGCAAAGCATGCGATCAACAATATTACCAATCAACATGATCCTCGTGATCTTCATCGGTTATCAATCAGTCTATCATATAGTTTGTACAAGAATTATATTAACATCACCACACTCAACACATTTTAAGTAACCAATTAATAAAGTTATACTATCCACAATAATCATATAAAACTCACACACTAATTATCGATTGTCAGGTTCTATAGTTACTCATGGATGTTATTCTCAAAGCCTTAAACTAATGGTAAGAAAGTAGACCAAGAGAACGGGACGAAACCAACTTAAATTATTGTGAATTTCCCAAATGCAGAGGCCTGACACGGCCCCCCGTGTCCCCTAACACGACCCATGTCACACGGCCTGACGAACCATCCTGAAAACATCATTTTCCAAAGTACAGAACTGTGACACGGCCACCCGTGTCGTGTGACACAGCCCATGTCACACCCTCTGATCTCCAATCTTCCCAAAAATCCTCCCAATCTTGTTCCCGTAACCTGACACGGCCACCCGTGTCGTGTGACACGGCCCGTGTCAGGAGCCCTGCGGCCAAAATCAACTTTTTCCCAAAAATCACTTTTCATTCCCCATCTCATACCAGTTCGGGTTCTATTGATTATATCTCACTTTTATCACTCAAAATAGTCCCAATGTCATTCTTATACTTATTTAAAGACCTTTAATACCACATATCTCTTCAACCTAATATTACTAATCAAATTAGGGATTTTAAGTTTCTCTTCCTCTTCTCAATTCACATCATCAACAACAACATTCATATAACAGTTTTCATATTAATCCAATTATATCAATTCAAACAATGATTATTCCAAATACAACAATCAATCATGCAATTCCATATTCATACCACAATTCATCAAATTATACCAAATCACATAATCCCTAGGAGAGTAAGGACCTCTCAACTACCCTTTCATGTTAGATCACCAATAAAGAACCCTTTCTCTCCCCTTACCTTAGATTCAATCGATTCCTTGAACAATCTTGATCTTGGAGCTTTAGGTCTCTTGCTCTTCTCTCCCTTTTTCTTCTTTCTCCAGAGCCAACTTCTTATTTCCACCCAAAACACGATGAATGAAAATGATTCCTTTTTCCTCTCTCATAAAACCACACAAATTTACTACCTTGCCCCTTAGACCTCCAATTCTTACTATTTTATTTATTTAGTAATAATATTCAAATAATACCATATTATCATTATATTATTATTTAAATAAACAATTCTTCACTTATAATTTCAAAAACACCACTCATATACATAATAATTATTTTATTAAATAAATTATGAAATCGGGGTGTTACAAGTTTCACCTAACTTAGAGTATAGTTAAACCAAACAAAAGGCCACTTAGTTGTACTCATTAGTCATCTCCAAGTCAATGAAGTATCTCAGTTAGACGACATCGACATGGTATGAACTTTTGTTCATTAATATAGATGTGTCAACTAGATATAAGAGCCATGACCTAAATCAAAACACTTTATGATGTGGTACCTATGCATCATCACCATCTTCCTCAACCTCCACATTCATGTGGTATATGAACAATTGCTTCGGAAATCCAAACATAGCATGACATCCTTTGGTGTCATCCATCTTCTACTCGGTATCACCAGGGTTAACTCCTATATATTTCACCATCATAACCAATACATCAGGTTGAATGAGTCCAGATTAGTTTAAAATCTTCCCATGATCGAAAGATGGACGAGGGATTACACATCATCAATTGTGATGAACATCTCACTGATCGAAAGATGGAATGAAGAAGTTTATGATTGTTATCTCTCGGTGAAAGAAGGCAATAAACCATGGTTAGTAGAAGTATACTCAATCATGGATAAATCTTTTAACCTATATAGTTGCATGACATCTTGAAATCGTGGTTCATCAGGCTACAACGACTTTGTAATCTTTCTACATTGGTTGATACATTTCAACGACTCACGGTGCAGTAAACAAAATACATCAATATCAGAAAATTAAAATCTTATAACACACATATGTTTAAAAGAATAAATACATATTTGTTTCACCTCTCAATATCACACGTGCCTAGTAGCATGGTCTACATAAAGACAAAGCAGTGAGGTCCCTGAGAGGCTTCCTAGATAAACATCATGAACGACAATAGTATGTTAGACTTCTAGGACATTTGGGGTAGTAACAGGGGACTCATGTCTCTAGAAGGACGATGCTGGAGATATGTGAACTTCAGAAGACGATGTTTCAACATCAAGTTAATTTGCACCAATGGCAGAACAACAAAAGTTGGAAGTTAACTTTTGTATCATCCTGAAACCTAAAAAACGCAGGAAAAAAGCATGCCAAAATGCTCTAACTTCAAACTTCAAAAAATATATATGCAAGCCTCCCTAAAAATCTATTATGTGTCATAATGTATTATAATATATTATGTGTATAACTTTGAACTAATGCATCATAAAACAAAAAAATGAAAATGAAAAACTTATCGAATGTGAGAAGTCGACGATTTTCAATTGAATGAAGTAGAGTAGAGGTTGATTGATGTCATTGGCTTGAATGCAATGTAATAGAAACAATGAGAAAACTTGAAAAATGAAGGAAATGGAGTTTGCTCATGAGCTCTATTTTGGATTCTTAGTAAACTTTTTAAAATAAAATAAAGAAGAAGAAAAATGGAAATTCAGGTGCGTTATATGAATCAAACGGATATGGAACTTAACCTCCGTAAATAATGCGGAGCTTAACCTCTAAGTATTTCATATATCTTATGGCTTGGATCTGAAACTTGACTTTGGTTGCATTTTGTGCGCGTCTACCTGTTGAGTTCTGGATTTTATGGGCATTATTGATTTTTAATTAGGGTGTGTGAGCACCTCTAAGGGTGCATAGAATAATCCTAAAAAAATAAAGTCCAACTATAAATGAGATCAAACGGCAAAACCACGAATCTTTAGAAAAAAAGTTTATATTATTTTACGGGTTAGGAGAGGAAGTAATAGATGACTTTGAAAAAAAATGATAGAATAAAAAGAATTGAAAAATTAGATGGATTTTTTTTAATAGCAAAATAATAATATTAATAAAGGTATAAACGGTACCTAACCCATATACAATTACCAACAATGAATAATATCAAAGCTTATAAAAATTTTAGAGGATATAAATGTCATTCATAATACAAATTTGGTGGAGATGATTTAGATGGTTAAATTTTGTTCATAATACAAAAATCTCATTATTTGAGAAAACCCAAAAATTAAAATTAAAATTAGAAGTATAATAAATTTGCAACAAAAAGAAAAAGTTAGAAGAGTATCCATTTACTCTAAAGAGGTTATTACTGCACATAAAGATAAAGTCACTGTAAATGATACATTCAAATCTAAATTAATTTAAAGAGTACAATATTTACACTAAATTAATTTTCTTTGATGTAGTTGATTATACAAATAAATTGTATAATAACTACATACAAATAAAAGAAATTAAACATTAAAAATAATGTTAGAATAATAAATAATAATAGTTAAATGTATTATTTTAGCCTTGCATCAAGGGAAACAAAAAATAAATAGGGAGGAATCAAAGATAACATCTCACTCCTTTGTTGTGGCATACAACATTACATGAATTTCTATTTGTGAAAAATAATATGGAAAATAATTAATAGTAAGAAAAGGTGAAAACAAGAAATGTAAGAATAAATCTCAATCATTCATTATCACCACTACCTCTGATCTATATTAAAAAAGAAGTTAAATTTAAAATCAATTTAAAATTAACCTCTAAAATAGTGACATGCGTGCATTCTTACATTTCTTCAAATTCATTCGTACTAAATAGCATTGCTCAAATAATATAAATGATCTAGAGCAATCAATAAAAAAAGAAAGAAATGAAAGCAACATAAATAATAAAAATATTAAATAGGAGGAGAAACCTTGAGATTTGATTGAACATCTTGTCTTATTATTATTATTATTATTATTATTATTATTATTATTATTATTATTTTGATGACATATTCACTTGAAGTTTACCAATTATGTCATTTCTTTCTTCATGACTATGATATGAATATTCATTTGTAAGAAACCATGTATATGATTAAGAGAGAAAATCGTCAATTATTATGAAGTTTGTTCTTATGAGATTATGCTCATCTCTCTTCATTATAACTTCCTATTTTATCTCTATTTCTTACAACTTCTAGGTGGTTATTGCATGTAGAAGTTACTTAAATTGATGCCTTGAGTTGTAAAATATGAAATAAGTGAAGGGTAATTATGGAATAGAAAATATGCAAGACCAAAAGTGTCTATCCCCTTTATATATAGTTATAGATAATTTTAAATATAATTTAGTTCCTTGGAATTTCAAGCGGCGTTGGGAATATTTTTTAGAATCTAACCGACTCATTAACCTTACTATTTCTCACATTTATAGAGAATAAATACGTGTGTCGATTTTTTGACGACTTTTGCGCTTGTCATCAACTCAATTTCTCTTTTTGATTTCATTCCTTTGGGAATTATAAATGATTTTATAAAAAATATGTTAGACTTATCTTTTTTTAGATTTCCGTAACTGTCGGGGCTAACTTGTTCCCCTTTTTATATCTGTTTCGGTTTCTTTTATTTCATTATTTGACCTTATTAAAAAAAAATTAGTGTTCGTTTGTTTTAGCTTTATAAAATGAATTTAGGGTTCGTTTGTTTTAGCTTTAAAAATGAATTTAGGGTTCGTTTGTTTTAGTCGAAATTGTAATTTTTGAAAAAAACTGCATCTTAAAAATGATTTTTCATTAAAAAAAACTATTTGAAATAACTTCAAAATTAAGTGATTTTTTAAAAAATTTTGATATCTAATCTTTTTCCAGATAAAATGATGAAATATTTAAAATAATATTTTAAGAAGAATTATTCAAACCAATTTTTAATTTGAAATTTTTATGAAAAATTTATTAATAAATTTTTTTCCCACAAAATTCTACTGTACTTTAAAAATTATTTATAAAAAAAAACAAAAAACAAACGAGCTTTTAATCTTTGTATCAATTTTTCCTACATAAAATTTTACCTCACACCCTATCATTATCCCTCTATTCTTATATTTTTTAAATATTCCAATTTTACCATTTATATTTATCAAATAATTTTATTATTTAATATTTATTATTTCAAATAAATAAAAATTATATATCGAAAAACTTGATTGCAAGTTATTTGGTGGAAGAAAAAAATATCGAGAAACTTGATTGAAAGTTCTTTGGTGGAGAAAAAATTCATATCGAAATACTTGATTGCAAATTATTTGGTAAAGAAAAAATACATACCGGAAAACTTAACTGCAAATTATTTGTTAAAGAAAAAATATGTATCGAAAAACTTGATTGTAAGTTATTTGGTGAAGAAAAATTACATCCCAGAAAACTTGAATGCAAGTTATTCGGTGAAAACAATTCCAGTATGTAATTTTTCTTCACCTGATAACTTACAATCAAATTTTTCGATATGTATTTTTTCTTCATTACAATCAAGTTTTTTTAATATGTTTTTTTTCTTCACCAAAGAATTTGTAATCAAGTTTTTCGATATGTAATTTTTATTTACTTGAAATAATAAATATTAAATAATAAAATTATTTGATAAATAAAAATTATAAAATTAAAATATTTAGAAATTATTAATGTAGAAGGATAATGATAGGGTATGAGATAAAAATTTCTTTCTACTATACCCAGCAAAACTTGATAGTACCGATATAATTCCTTTTTTATTTTCTTTTTTGAATAAGGAATCAATCTTTTTTGAATAAGGAATCAATCTTTTTGTATTTATGATCAAGCTTTAACTTACCTGTTTCATTGAAAGAAATGCTGGTATTTAAATTATGAGAAAGAAGAGGAGGTTGCATTATATAAAGAATGCGATGGAGTAAAATCCAAACAAAGATAAGTTATGCATTTTATGAGATATTTGAGAACTTAGGAGGAAATATCCTTGCATGTATGTAAAGCACATTAATTTGCTGTGTTTTCAATTTTCATGGTTTTTGGTTCGGGTCCACTTAATTGAAAAAATAATAGAAAAATTGGTGTGAAAGGCAAATCAATAAAGTAGTAGATGTAGCCCGTTCATGATTTTTGTTATGCATCCATTAAATTGCAATGTTATGATCACTGACTAATATAGATATTCACGCATTTGATATTTTAACACTACGATATGTGTTGTCTAACATTCGTATAAGTAACAATTTATGGTTATTGACAAAAATATATTTGCAACCCATCGAAACTAATAGTTAAAATATAAATTTTAATTTTTAAATTATAACTTAAAATATATAATTTAAATTTAAATCATTTGATATTAATCAAATCAAACTTATATGCGTATTAGTGATTATAAAGAATCTGCATAATTAAAGTGAAGTTCAAAAATATCAATTAACTATAGTAGTGTCCACTGTCCATCATTTTATTTCCTACAAGCCATCATTGAATGTAAGACTAAAGCTTTCAAATCTTGATACTAAATCTGTCACTCAAAAACCCAACCATCTTGGTCCCTCACTTTCTTCATACAAGACTTGACAGCTACACAACTCAAAAGTAAAAATAATCATCATAGAAGAAAGAAAAAAAAGTTGACCACATTCCACTTTTCTAAATAAAATATCTTCAAAAATCAGAAGAATCGAAACTACTTGATGTCAGAACTGATCTCAATCTGAATAGTGACGTGATCTTCGTCAAATATGCTAGTTGTAAAGCTGAGCCCCACCACTTATCACACACACCAATCAAGAAGATGACACTGTTCAACTACGTTGTTACATAAGGAGTGCTCAATTCTGATATCTCCATGTCATGATATATTTCTTTTATGACCCAAAATCTGAGTTGCACGTGCCATAGTGCGTAAAGAGAAAGGTTGCTAGCTATATCAAAGAAAGTAGCATATGGTTTGGGACCCAAAAGCAAGAGACCATGCTTTATTATATAATATATATGGTTAGCATATTAGTAGTAATAAGTTATAGAGTAGAATTAAGAAGCACAGAACATAGAACATAGAACATAGAACATGGGTGTTTTTTTGCTGTTCTGGTCAAAATCAAAGAAACATTGTAGCAACAAATGGACAAGAATATTAAGTTTTTTTTGTTTGGATATAGTAGCTATTTTATTCTCGTTAACTTGGAGAGAGTGACAAGATGCATTTGTTGAAAAAGTAAAAAAAGAGGAAAATCAAGTGATACTGTATTCAACTTTTCATGGAAGGAGTTTTATAATTTTACTTTTAAATTTTGTTCCCAATATAAAAATATTGCAAGTGGTATTTTTACTACTAGTTTAGCATTGTCATGAGTAGCTACCTAGTAGCATGCATGTGAAAATGCTTTGAGAAACTTTCACCACAAGGTGTCTTGCAAGTCCTCCATTTTCAAATTTAGATCCTGCTATAAGGATATGGGTATGTGTATGTAATAAACATAGCTTGATAATATCATGAATATGGCTTTCTTTTAAGAGTTTTTTTTTTTAATAATCAAACAACCAATACGATAAAGAGAGTATTAGGGGTACTCCAACTCAATAAACATAATCGGTAGAAACCGACAAACTGCAATCCCTAGAATTTACAAAAAAAATCGTTAGGACATTTGAGTCAATCATAATATATGCAAATAGAGTTATGTTTATTCATAATCGGACTCCACCATCACGAAAATAATATAATTCTATTTATTTTGAAAATAAACCTCACGTTAAGTAGTAGGATCTACACATTACACATGTTTCAATCAATAAAAAAATAAATATTTTTGAAAATGATAAAAAAAAAGTGTTCTTGACATTTCTCTAACTTATACTTTGAAGTTTATAATCAATCCTTTAAATTAAATTTAAATTCAACAAATTAATTGTTGAGTTAAATTTGAAGTTATATATTTAAATTAGTTTGATTTAATATCAATGTTAAGTATCATATATGTCTATTTTAATCACATGACACGTCATAATTCCTAAGAATAAAATATAATAAAAGAAATTATTTCATATAAAAAATTTAATTTTTCTTAAAATAGTAACTATTTTTTATATATGGTGAATTTTAAAGCACACATTTAGAGTAGTGATAGGGTCAATAAAATTGTAACCATCAACCATAATTAATAATTATGGGTCCAAGTTGGACTCACTTAGATCACTTATTATAACTAACTTCCAAATTGATGGTGACAGTATTTGAGAGCTTGAAAAAGTGCAAACTATTGTAGCTTTGCTTGTAGGTAATTGGTTGCTACATCAATTCCAATTGAATATAATTCAGAAATTAATTGTTCTACTCATTTCCACTTTTGAAACTATAATAAACAAAGGAAAAAATTGTCACTATGTTTTTAATATCAAATAATAATGCATACTTTGAAAATTTTAAGGATAATTTTTAATGATTGTTATGTAGTTCAATAATGTGATACTAACCATGTACATGATTCTGTAGGGGGTATTTAATTTGATATAGTTTTTGTTTGTTTGAAATAAATGTGTAGAAGAAGATAAAGTTTGATGGCAATGGAAGCCTTTGTCGATAAGGAACAAGAATTTTTTTGTCTAAAATATACATATTGACCCCACTAATTAGTAATTATTTCCCTTAACTGTTTCTATGGAGGCCCACACACCTTTATGATAAGTCTCTGAATTTCAAGATCATGTAAATACTAGTGTTTGGAGATAATGCAGATGCCATAGTGAAACTGAATAAATAGCACATCTTAATTAGAGTTTTTTTTTTATGTATCTATAAAAATACACAATTAGATTATTGGTAATACCATATTTGATTTAGAGATTAGTAATGAGATCAGACAAAACAAGTAGTTTTTTAAGTAAAATTTAACTTCATTAATAGTCAAACAAGCAAGAATTAAATATATCAGGTTACAATTGAAATGAAACACACTCCATGTATAATCTAGAAGCACTTTTGAGAGAAAATAATAAATAGTCAAAAAAGACATTATGCTTAGATTGTTTGCGAGCTAATGCACAACCAAATCAAAAACAATAATATTTTATTTATCAATCCATTTTCTTTCAAACACCATAAATGGTAATATGGAAGTGTGAATCCAGTGTCTTTTTCCAAATCCAATTACAAATAATTCTTTTGACTTGTGTTTGCACATTTCGACTTTCTTTGGTCTCAATATTGCCCAACTATCTCAGGTGTTCACAAATTAATAGATGACTAGAGATAGTGTTGTAATGAATGTTGGACTCATAAGCTTCCTCAGTCACAATGCAATGTCAATAGACACGTATAAACATGTTACATGACACAAAACTCTTTTGAGGCATTTTGTCAAACACCAAGAGTGCAACCTTTACCCATAAAAGACAAAAACACAGAACAAGAAATATGTAACCGAAATTAAACAACTCTGTTAGAAGGTAATTTTATACTGTAGAACAACCATGACGGTTTCGGTGGTGGACATAAGATTTCCAACAGCGAAAGTATAGGAGCAGCTACAGGGAGAGACGTATCCACCATTGTTGTGTTTGTGATTGAATGTGAAAAAACAAAACAAAGGGGTTGAATTGTGTTGGATATTTAAACTTTTTATACTGGTGCTTCTAATTGATCTTAATCAGAGTTTGAACTTGTAGTTCAGAGTCTGACTTCAGAATTACTTAGAGTCTGAACTCTTAAGAGACTTTATCGGATTCTGCAACAAAAATTGATTCAGAGGAAAATAATAGATATCAACGGAATAATGTTCAGAAGAAAATAAAGTAAAAGCACAAAACACAACAGTTATCCTAGTTCTTCTCATAACCTGAGAGTAGTCTAATTGTAACACCCAAATTACCCCACAGGAATATTCATAAAAATCAGAGTATAATTTTCAATAAAAGTATTTAAGTGTCACAATTCAACTAAAAACGGAAACCAGACTTAGCTCGATGATACGTTTTCAAAACAAACTATTCAACATGCAGCAGAAAATATTATAAAAGAAATTCTAAGTCTTTAAACAATTACAAAATATTTTCTTAAATAAAATAAACGAAACAAGATTGTCCCGACACCCAAAGCTACGTATCAGAGTTGACATCCTAACGACGCGAAGCACATCGACTTCACTGACCACCACTTGACTTATCCTGCTCACCTGCATGTTACCAACACAAGGGTAACATTCAAACATAAGGGGTGAGATACTTACATCACAAAGGGCAATATAATAAGGATTAACAAGTATCAGAAATAAAGCATCATATCTCAACAACTATACCACCACATCATATACATAACGACGTAATACACATCATCAACATCATACACACAATAACAATCATTATGCAACAAGAGTCTACTTGACTCTATGCATGTGGTACCAATTCTGATCTCTATCTCAAGATCCATTTCCTGTCGGAACTCTCGACCCTTCTTTCATGGTCCAGTATGAACCCTATTTCATGATCACACCTTCGACCCCTATTTCATGGCCACATACAATCCTTATTTCATGACCACACCAACACCACAACAACGACATTCTCCACCTTGGTATGTTATTCAACTATGCAACCTGTCATGCAACACCAATGACACACATACATATATACAACGAATACATCCTACAACGTAACAACAACTAGCTATCATCCACATCATGCATATTTTAGCATCTAACAACATCAATCCACTTTAACCACCATAAACGCAACAACAACATATACAACAATCTATTACATATACATAAGTCAACAACAGACATATGTAACTTATCACAACAACAACAAATTAAACAAACATATCAACCATGTTTAGATTTAAGTTATCCTATTGATCCCTACAGTTATGGGTATAACTTCTCTTTTACTATTTTCAACTATAAAATCAATACGGACATCGAAACCATCAAAATTCACCAAAATAGATGGCTAACACGGCCCCTCGTGTCACCTGACACGACCCGTGTCAGAGATCCACGCCCAAGCCTTCCAAAAACCCACCAAGTAGCCAAACACAGTGGTCTGACACAGCCCCCCGTGTCAGCTGACACGGCCCGTGTCAGGTTCGCTGTACCAAAAAATTTATTTTATTGTAACCAGAGGGTTGACACGGTCCGTGTCAGCTGTGCGACAAAATCCACTTTCTTCCCAAAAAGTTTTCTGCTGCGATTTTGCTCTCAAAAACCCAAAAATCAGTTCTTCTAAAGGCCAAATTACATCAAAATGATCAAACATCATCCGTACATCAACACATAATCATTAGAATCACTCTAATTCATCATTATATATACCTTAACTCACTTTATACTATCAACATCAAAATCCTCAACCTCTAATCGTCAACCTACCCAATCCCCATTATAAAACCCTTAAATATGGAAGAATCTCAATCTTACCTTGGTATTAACGAGGAATTCTTCTTCTTCGCATATCCTCCTTCACGTTCTAGCATTTTCCTTCTCCTTCTCTCGACTTCTCCTTATCGTTCTATCACTCTCACATACACGGTTCTTTTTCCATTCCTTTTCCTTATTCCAACATACCCCCTTAGACCCAAACTATGAACTTCCCCCTTTACCCTCACTAATTTCACCAAATGACCACCTTACCCTTTACCTCCTATTATTCTAATTATTTAATTTCCTAATAATAATAATATTATCCATCATAATATAATTCTTTAAAATAACATCATATTCAATAAAATATCATTCTTTCACACACCAAGCCCTATATTCCAATTAAAAACAAATAAATATAATTTGGGGTGTTACAACTCTCCCCCACTTTAAAGGTTTTCGTCCTCGAAAACTTACCTCAAGCAAAAAGATTCGGGTACGAATCCCGCATTCTGCTCTCCAATTCCCAAGTCATGTGCCCACCGACAGCTCCTCCCCAAACTACCTTCACAAGGACGATCTCATTACCTCTCAACTGTTTTACCTCTCGATCATCAATTCGTTCTGGTAATGCTTCAACTGTAAGATTATCTCTTACCTCTACTGCATCCATCAGTATCACATGTGACGGATCCAGAACATACTTCCGAAGCTGCGAAACATGAAACACATCATGCAAATTGGACAATCTCGGCGGCAACGCCACTCTATAAGCAACAGGTTCAACACTCGCCGAAATCTGGTACGGCCCAATAAACTTAGGAGTAAGCTTTCTCGACTTCAAAGCTCTTTCTACACCGGTCACCGGAGTAACCCTAAAAAATACATGGTCTCCTTCTTGAAATTCAAGATCCTTTATCCTCTTATCATGGTAGCTCTTCTGCCTACTCTGTGAAGTCTTCATCTTATCTCAAATTAACTTCACCATATCCGTAGTCTGTTGCACAATATCAGGTCCAAGTACAACATTCTCACCTGATTCATGCCAACACAAAGGTGTCTGACATCTTCGGCCATACAAAATTTCAAACGATGCCATTCCGATATTGGAATGATAACTATTGTTATAAGTAAATTCAATCAACGGCAAGTGACTATCCCAAGCACCTCCTTGTTCAAGTACACAAGCCCTCAACAAATCCTCCAAAGATTGTATTGTCCTCTCTGTCTGTCCATCAGTCTGAGGATGATAAGCTGAACTCAACTTCAGTTTTGATCCCGTTGCCTCTTGCAAACTCTCCCAAAACCTCGAAGTAAACTGCAGATCTCTATCTGATACAATATTCAAAGGTATTCCATGCAACTTCACAATTACACCAACATATATCTCTGTCAACTTCTACAAAGAATAAGTAATACCAATCGGTATAAAATGCGTTGACTTAGTCAACCTGTCAACGATCACCCAAATGGCATCATGCCCTCTTGGAGTAGTAGGTAACCCCGTAACAAAATCCATTGAAATACTATCTCATTTCCACTCGGGAATATCCAACGGTTGCATCAAACCAGCAGGTTTCTGATGTTCCACTTTCGACTTCTGACAAGTCAAACACGCATACACAAACTGAGCCACATCACGCTTCATACCTAGCCACCAAAATATCTTCTTTAAATCTTGATACATTTTCGTTGCTCCTGGATGAATACTCAAACCACTCTTATGCCCTTATTCCAGAATCATTCTCTTCAATTCAAGATCATCGGGAATACAAATACGATCCCGAAATCTAAGTACTCCCTGTTCATTAACTCGAAACTCGTTATTTCCAACTCGCTCATCAGTAACTATCAGGCCCACCAATTTCACATCCGATTTTTGACCTTCCCGAATACGATCAAGAAAATAATTATTAACCTTCAGCATACCCAACATCACACTATAAGGTGTTTGTTCACAAACCAAACTCATATCTCTGAATTGTTCATTCAATTCCAACTCTCCCGCCATCATATCCGACATATGCAATGTCTTCTGAATCAAGGCATTAGCTACAACATTAGCCTTACCTAAATGATAATTCAAACTAAAATCATAATCATTCAAAAATTCCAACCAACGTCTTTGTCTCATATTCAGCTCTTTCTGATCAAATAAATATTTCAAACTCGTATGATCACTATACACCTCGAACCCCAAACCATACAAATAATGCCTCCAAATCTTTAACACAAAAACGACAGCTGCTAACTCCAAATCATGCGTAGGATAATTCCTCTCCTGAATTCTCAACTGACGTGAAGCATACGCCACAACCTGACCCTCTTGCATCAATACTCCACCTAAACCCATCAAAGAAGCATCGCAATAAACTACAAACGGTTCATCTGCTTTCGGAAAAATCAAAATTGGCGCAGTAGTCAACTTCTTCTTCAGCTCAATAAAACTCTTCTCACACTAAGAATCTCACACAAACGCTTTATTCTTACAAGTCAACTGGGTCAACAGAAGTGCCAACTTCGAAAATCCCTCAATAAATCTTTGATAATAACCCGCTAATCCCAAGAAACTTCTAATCTCTGTCACTGACTTCGGAGCCTCCCATTGAAGCACTGCATCTACTTTGGATGGATCCACAACAATCCCCTTTTCCGAAATTACATGACCAAGAAAACTCACCTTTTTCAACCAGAATTCACACTTCGACAATTTAGCATACCATTTTTTCTCTTTCAATAATTGCAACATTATCCGCAAATGTTCAGCGTGCTCTTCTTCTGACTTAGAGTAAATCAGAATGTCATCTATAAAAACAATAACAAATTGGTCCAAATACTCATGGAAAATCTGATTCATATATTCCATGAATACACCAGGTGCATTATTAACTCCAAATGACATCATTACATATTCATAGTGTCCATACCGAATGCTAAAGGCAGTCTTCTGAATATCTTCATCTTTTACTCTTATTTGATGATAACCTGGTCTTAAATCGATTTTATTAAATACACGAGCACCAACCAACTAATCCATTAGATCATCTATCCTTGGAATCAGATACTTATTCTTGATTGTAACCATATTCAGTTTCCTGTAATCAATACACAATCTCATACTACCATCCTTCTTCTTTACCAACAATATCGGTGCTCCCCACGGTGATACACACGGTCTCACAAATTTCTTTTCTAACAGTTCCTCTAACTGTTTCTTCAAATCAGATAACTCGGAAGCCGACATACGATAAGGTTCCATTGAGATAGGTCTCGTTCCTGGCACAAGATCAATACTAAATTCTACCTCTCTTTCTGGTGGCATATATATAACATCATCTGGAAACACTTCCGGAAAATCTCTCACCACTCGCATTTCACTAATTGCCATATTATTCTCCACCGACAACGAAGCAAACAGCGCCAGAACTTGCGTCTCATCATCTATAAGCTTTTCCAGCTCTCGAACGGACAAATAACCAGCTTCTTCTTCCTCTTCACCAAGAGTAAGAAACCAAACCGACTTACTGAAACAATTAATATAAACATGGTTTTACTCCAACCAATTCATGCCTAAAATCACATTCATACCTTTCAACAAAAAGCAAACCAAATCCACACCAAAGTCCTTACCATAAATCGATAACGGACAGTTCAGACACACGAGAGAAGTAGTTAACGACCCATCAACAGGAGTCTCGATAACCATCTCTCCTTTAATTGGAGAAACAACAAGTCCTAATCTCCTCACACAATCAATTGAAATAAAATAGTGTGTCGCACCAGTGACAATCATAGCAATCAAAGGAATACTTTTAATATGACAAATACCTCTGATCAAACGATCCTCACTGGAAGTCAGTGTCCTTGTCAAAGAGAACATTTTTCCTCCAGTTGCAGCTTTCTTGGGCTTCTGACAATGCGTATTGATATGACCTTTCTCCCTACAGTTGTAGCAAGTAACCATGTTTGTCTTGCACTCAGCAATCAAGTGTCCAGGTTGACCACACTTGAAATATTTCTTCACATCACTCATGCATTCACTAACACGATGACCCATATCACCACACCTATAGCACTTAAGCAAAGCAGGAGCACCTCCCCCACTTAGCCTTTTACCTTCATTTTGTTTCTGCTTACCCTTATCAGCAGGAGCTACATAAGGTTTTCCATGATGCATTTGTTGTTTCCCTCTTCTCTCAGCTAAACCTTTGAAATGCTTCGATCAAGCCTTATTGTCTTCCTCGAAGATCCTGCAGCAATCCACCAAATCAGGAAACCTTCGGAGCCTCTGATAGCCAATTTCCTGCTTAATATCAGGCCTCAAACCATTCTCTAACTTGACACATTTAGAGAACTCAATTGTCACCTCACTATAATAAGGATAAAACTTTTCCAGATCAGTAAACTTAGCAACATACTCGGTCACTAACATACTGCCTTGTTTCAGCTCTAGAAACTCAATTTCCTTCTTTCCCCGAACATCTTCCGGAAAATACTTTCTTAGAAAATTCCCTCTTAAACACAACCCAAGTGACTGCTTCACCATCCGCGTCAAATCGTTGGCGAGTGCCAACCCACCAATCATCAGCTTCAGCTACCAGTCGGTGTGCACCCAACCATACCTTGCTTCCCTCTGAACACTCCATAACTTTGAAGATTCTCTCAATCTCCTTGAGCTAATCCTGGGCTCCATCAGGATCATACTTCCTATTGACGTTGGTGGATCATTCTTCCTAAACTCTTCATTTTCACGATCCCCAACATTCCTCGGATTTTGCACAACCTGTGTCATCGCTTGCATAGCAGCAACAAGTGCAACATCATTTATTCCAGCCATTCTAAATCTATCATACAACAACAATCTAGCAACGATTTAGAATCAATAACAACAATCACAATGCTCAACACTCAACAACAACACCACAACTCAACAACTCTACGACTCGACGAGTCAAGTACTTGGTCGGACGGACCAACCTGCTCTGATACCACTCTGTAACACCCAAATTACCCCACGTGAATATTCATAAAAATCAGAGTATAGTTTTCAATAAAAGTATTTGAGTGTCACAATTCAACTAAAAACGGAAACCACACTTAGCTCGATGATACGTTTTCAAAACAAATTGTTTAACATGCAGCGGAAAATATTATAAAAGAAATTCTAAGTCTTTAAAACATTAAAAAATGTTTTCTTAAATAAAATAAACGAAACAAGATCGTCCTGACACTCAAAGCTACGTATCAGAGCTGACATCCTAACGACGCTAAGCACATCAACTTCACTGACCACCACTTGACTTATCCTGCTCGCCTGCATGTTACAACACGGGGGTAACATTCAAACAGAAGGGGTGAGATACTTACATCACAAAGGGAAATATAATAAGTATTAGCAAGTATCATAAATAAAGCATCATTTCTCAACAACAACTATACCACCACATCATATACACAACAACATAATACACATCATTAACAACATACACACAATAACAATAATTATGCAACGAGGCTCTACTTGAATCTATGCATGTGTACCAATTCCGATCTCTATCTCAAGATCCAGTTCCCATCGGAACTCTCGACCCCTCTTTCATGGTCCAGTATGACCCTTATTTCATGATCACACCCTCGACCCCTATTTAATGGCCACATACGATCCCTATTTCATGACTGCACCAACACCACAAAAACGACATACCCCCTTGTTATGTTATTCAACTATGCAACCTGTCATGCAACACCAATGATACACATACATATATACAACAAATACATCCTACAACTCAACAACAACCAGCTATCATCCACATCATGCATATTTTAGCATCTAACAACATCAATCCACTTTAACCACCAAAAACGCAACAACAACATATACAACAATCTATTACATATACATAAGTCAACAACAGGCATAACTTCTCTTTTACTATTATCAACCATGTTTAGATTCAAGTTATCCTATTGATCCCTACAATTATGGGTATAACTTCTCTTTTACTATTTTCAACTATAAAATCAATACGGACATCCAAATCATCAAAATTCACCAAAATAGAGGGTTGACACGGCCCCCGTGTCACCTGACATGGCCCGTGTCAAAGAACCACGCCCAAGCCTTCCAAAAACCCACCAAGTAGCCAAACACAGTGGTCTGACATGGCCCGTGTCAGGTCCATTGTACCCAAAAAATTATTTTATTGTAACCAGAGGGCCGACACGCCCCCTCCCCCCCCCGTATCACCTGACACGGCCTGTGTCAGCTGTGCAACAAAACCCACTTTCTTCCCAAAAAGTTTCCTGCTGCGATTTTGCTCTCAAAAACCCAAAAATCAGTTCTTCTAAAGGCCAAATTGCATCAAAATGATCAAATAACATCCACACATCAACACATAATCATTAGAATCACTCTAATTCATCATTATATATACCCTAATTCACTTTATATTATCAACACCAAAATCCTCAACCTCTAATCATCAACCTACCCAATCCCCATTATAAAACCCTTAAAGATGGAAGAATCCCATCCTTACCTTGGTATTGACGAGGAATTTTTCTTCTTCGCGAATCCTTCTTCACGTTCTAGCCTTTTCCTTCTCTCAACTTCTCTCGATCGTTCTATCGTTATCACAAACATGATTCTTTTTCCATTCTTTTTCCTTATTCCAACATAATCCCTTAAACCCAAACTATGAACTTCCCCATTTACCCTCACTAATTTCAACAAATGACCACCTTACCCTTTACCTCATATTATTCCAATTATTAAATTTCCCAATAATAATATTATCCATCATAATACAATTCTTTAAAATAACATCATATTCAATAAAATATCATTCTTTCACACACCAAGCATTATAATCCAATTAAAAGCAAATAAATATAATTTAGGGTGTTACACTAATCCCCTAGCTCTTCAAAAGATTTTCAATATAACCATATCTGATTACAAATTTCCAAGCTCACCAACAAGAAACTTGATTTGCTTACTCACACAAGTATAAAACTTCCTTGCTCAGAACCACAAGTCTAAGATTTCCTTGCTCAAGCATACAAGCTCAAAACTTCCTTGCTCTAGCACACAAGCTAAAGACTTCCTTGCTCAAACACACAGATTTGAGACTTCCTTACTTAAGCACACAAGCTTAAGAATTCAAATGCTCAAACACTAAAGCAAGAGACTTATGACTTTAAACAAATTGTTAAGATATTTAGGATAACTAACTACACGATATACAATCAGAGGTGTAAATACAATACAAATTAGAAAGACTCTTTGAATGTCAATGAACATAGTCTTTAGATGAGTTGTTTTAGTGTATTGGTGTGTTTTCTTCTTTAGGTTTGTAGCTCCTTTTATAGGTAGAGAGAAAAGAGTCGTTGGGAAAACTTTTTTCAAATAGGTTGGGCTAGCTTTCTACTTGATTAGGCATATCAACAAAGCACATTTCTGCAAGAGGAATTATATATTAAACCTTAGGCACCAAGAGAGATATTTTTCCTTAAGTTTTCATGTGATCAAAAAGTCTCTAAGTCTGTCAGAGTTGCCTTGGTAGAAGAGCTTCTAATTCATATACTGACTTTCCTTTAGACTTTTCTCTTCAGAGGCTGATCACATCAGAGTCCTCTTCTTGGCTTCTAAAGCTTCAGAGTCTGGATAGCCAGAGGATGACTTTCTTCAGAGTTGACTTATTCAAAGTCTATACCTCAATTAGAGGCAAAGTATTCTTCAGAAGTGATCTTCAGAGCCAGAGTTTGATCTTCAGATGCAGATTCCTCAAGTAGCTCTTCATTTATTCTTAAATATATTACTGCATACTTGAACAAATGTTAGATAGCTTAATTATTATTTATATACTTTTTTATCATAAAAAATCAAGGAATATGGACAGTCCAAAGCAAGATAAGAATTTGAGGCGAGACTTTGCTAAGGAGATTAACAAGCTTATGAAGAAACAAAAGAGGGAAGAAAAAATCAGATCTGCTGAAGCAACAAAAGCTCAGAAGACTGTAAAGGCTGAATTTTCAAGCACATTTGTTGAAGCCTCAAAGATAGGGCAAAATAATCGAAGCCAAGTCAAAAGATTTAAAATATAAATTTAACACACTCTCAACATAAACCTATATCCCCTCTAACCCCAAACCCATTATCAAAAGCAATCACATCCTTTTCCACACACAACAACATTTGTTAGTGTTGCACCCCAAAATCCCTCCACAAGACAAGTCATTGTGTACTAAGAGGCTCACAAGGTTCACAAGGTTCACAATACATCTCATGAGGTTCATAAGGTTCACAAAGTTCACAATTAGTCAGGAAGTTTGACAATTCCCTCAGACAATGCATCCTCCTAAGCACTGCATCCTAAACTAGGGTTTTGACTTTAATCAGGCTAAATGAACTTCCAATACTTCAAGTGAGCTTCATAAAATCTTATATATTTTCAAGAATCCCCATGTCAAGTTTCAAGATTTTTCCCAAAGGTTTGCTCAGTCAGATGATCAGATAGGGTGAAATCAGTCAAAGCAGTTAAAAAGTCAAACTGAGGTCAACTGTGGTCAAACCAAAGTCAAATTTCATGATTTTTTGCCAACATCAAGTATATGAAGTAAAATTCATCATTTGATCAAGGGTTGATCATGATTCATCAAGGAGATTTCAGATCATCAAGAATCAGGAGTTTCTAAATTAGGGTTTTCATAGGAAAAGTCAACTGTACTTTGACCGGCCATAACTTTCACATGCTTCATCAAAATTTTTCCATCCAAAGCTCATTTTGAAGGAAATTTAATTCTCTACAACTTTGTGTCTCACAAGCCAAGCCCAAAAATGCTTCATTTGGAAGGTATGAGCTAAGACATTATAGGTCCTTTTAAAAGTCAACAAAAAGTCAACAACTTCAAAAGAGCATAACTTGAGAATGGTAAAAGATATGGACATGAGACCAAAGAGGTTGGTTAGAGGACTCTTTAAGATTTCCAAAATGTCCAAGAACACCCTTATAGCATTAAAATTGAAGGATTTGTGCCCTTGCAAAGTTGGGAAATTTTTGGGAAGTTTATGAAGCAAATAGGGCTTTAAAACCAATTTTTGCTAAATGAGCCCACCAAATTGCTATCCCATCTTTACAAAAACACCAAGCACGACCCAACCCATGCAATTTCTGATTTTTTTTATTTTATTTAATATTTATTTGAATTTTATTCATTAAAATACATATTAAATCAAAATAAAATCAAAAAATCAATATTTAAATATGATTATATATTGTCCAAATTCGTGTAAGACCAAAAGAGCAAGAGAATATTGGATTTTTGGACAATTATGGTGATGAGATTTCTTTGATATCAAGCAACTTCAAATCCATGAATAAAGCCCAACTTTTTGACCTAATTGCATCCACTACATATACATGAACACATCACAATCATAAGGACGAATTTTTGCAGCCTCTAACACCACTTTAAAACTTCACAAAAACCATCCAAATTGAATTTTCGGTTTCCCTATTTCAAGAGGTTTTAAGGTATTTTGAGGACACAAGAATGTTTATTGAGCTTCATTGAGTCGAAACCAACCCTCATTCGCATCCAAATCATGCTAATATCAATGAACCGAATTCAAACTTTCTTGCATTTTATTTTTTTCGATTTCGTTTATTGGTGTATTATTAATGATTTCTAACCATATATTCTTGTTAATGATGATGCTTAGATGGTTTCTGGGCAAAGATATGAAGCTTCCATGGACGAATTCGATAGATGCCATAGTTAGGGTTTCGGCCAAGCTTTTAGGGTTTCTTGATTAAGATCATATAAATGACTTTGATTGATGTATTTGAATTGTATAGGACCTGGGTAAACCATTGGTGTGTTCAATTGGGATGATTGTTACTTATTTTGTAGGTACTCAAGGTTTTTGGTTTCCTGCGAAAAAATACGCAAGAGGATTCATGGAAAAATTTGAAGGAATTTTCGCAGGAAAACCTGCGAAATTCCAAGGTTGAAGAAGACAGTTCGTGTGCGTTTATATTTTTGAATTTTCGTTTTATTATATAATAAAAACTTGTGGATTAATATTAGTTGAGACGCGTTGGTCCAGTGGTAGCAGCGTACGCTTGTGATATACAAAACCTGGGTTCGATCCCCAGGTTATTCTTTTTGCTCAAAATTTCTTTTATTTTGCAGGTTTCTCATATAATATTTGTTAACCCTTCCAGTTACAAGGCGCGCGCCTGGCCCAGTGGAAGGGAGGCTGGTCCTGGAGATGTGAAGCCTAGGGCCTGGGTTCGAATCCCAGCTCCAGGTATATTCTTTTTCTCATTTTTTTGTTTGTTTTGTTTTGCTTATATTATATTTGATTAATCTAATTAATAATAAATGTCTAAAATAAAATACTTATATTATTTTCTTATATATAAAAAAAAATTTATATTTTAAAAATTCAAACTTTATTAATAAAATTATTTATATTATATGTTTATATTATTAATATTGTATGTATTTTTTGTATAAATAATTTAATTAAGTTTAGATTAAATAATTAACCCTAATTTATTTTTCTAAATAATCCAAAGTCCTAATTCTCTTTTATAATGTTAATTTCTTGTTATGTTTGTTTATAATTATTGAATATTTCTAATATGTACATATATATTTTTTTTTGTATATAAATTCATTAATTATATTTAGATTAACTTATAAACCCTAATATTTTTTATATGTAAAACCTAATTTTTTCTTTATAAACCTTAATTTATTTTTAAAAACCCTAATTTTCTTTTATGATTTTAAATTTCTTATTTTTGTAATTATAATTATTAAATATTTCTAATAGGTATATATAATTAAATTATTAAAACTATTAATCATATTTATTAGTGTATAATTATTATTATTTCTTTCTTTTTTCTTAAAATTCTTAAAAAATGATTATTTATTTAAATTTGAACTTTTAATTTGTTTTCTATATTATATTATTATACTAACCTCTTTCATATTTATTTTGTTTATTATTACTAACCTATTTATTTATTTATTATATGCTTATTTATTTAAATTATTTTTATTATAATGTAACTGTGCAAATTATGTAATAGTTATAGAATTTTTATTATTTATTTAAATTGCCATGGTTAGTAAAATAGGGCGTGAAAATATGTTTGTATTTAAAATTTAATTTAGATCACTAATTATAAGATAAATATTTGAATTTGTACACGCACACACGTAAGTCGATCTTGGATCGCCATCTCACTTCTTAAGGGTTACTTCTCATCTTGCCTAAATAAAAGGTTAAGTAAGGTGTATAAAGCAAAGTCCCTTATCTTATTTAAAATCATCTTGTCCCTTTAAAGAATTATAAGATCAAGTCCCTTCATGGTTGCCTTTGTAAATGATCTTGTCCCTTTCGAATAAAAGATGATAAGTCCCTTCGAATTGCTAAGTACACCTTACATTTGCCTAATCACAGATGTCCCTTCACTTGTCCCTCATAACATCCAAGGTAATGACTACCTATTCCTTAATAATAGGGATAGTCTTACCATTTAAAGGATATTTAAGAACAAAAAAGATTTAACTTAGGGTAGGTTTCTCTTATGTACTTGCTCACCTTTTCAAAACACTTCAAAAACACTTCACATTTTCAAACAACTTTCAAAACAAAGGCTTTATATATATCCGTACATGGATCATTATAAAGTACTTAAGAAAATTTCTAATCACACACTACACTTCTCAAAAACATTTTAAAGTGAGCTAAGTAACTAAGAGCCCATGGATAACCATGGATGTAAAGGGTGCTAACACCTTCCCTTTACATAACCTACCCCCCGAACCCAAAAATCTTTTAAGGTCTTTCCTGTTCTTTTATGCCCTTTCCTTTGGATAAAATAAAAGTCGGTGGCGACTCTTGCTATCCGCAACATTTAACTAAAGTCAGTTCTCCCACCGTGTTACAGAATTGGCGACTCTGCTGGGGAATTATTAAAGAGGGGTGCCCTTAGGAATTAGATCACTTAAATTGTTTGCTTTGTTTGCTTTATATTACTTGTTGGGCTTTATGTGTGAAAGATCCTAACCCAGATCTAGTGTACCTTAGGTAAATGGCAATAGACCAAGGAAACTGTACGGCGTATACCGATATGGTTGATCTGGTGGCCATAGTTAGTGTGACTTCTTGGTTGGTGCTTATGTTCCTTAAGCAAGTTGAGGATAATATGAGGCTGCCATATGTTGTCAATACACTAACTAACTTTTAGAACCCTAGTCATCTTATCTTGGCCTTTAGAAAAGTAGTGAGATAACCGGCTTTGGTGAAGACTGAAGTTGGTTGATACTCGATGCTACACTCATTGAGATCCTAAACTTGGAGGGTTTTGGTTGGCAAGTAAGTTGCCTACTGAACAACCACCCTTGTGAAGGATCAATGATATTGAGATCCCTTAGAACCTGGTTACTTTATAGGACAGGATGAACCAACTAAACATCAGGGGAGGGTACTTACCTTTAAACCTCATGCAAGCCTTCAAACCTAGGGCTATTGTGTGACTTGTTTGTGTGTGCCACATGTTTGTGATTGAGCATAACATCATAGCATCATCATGCATCATAAGCATGGCATTTTCACTAACCATTTCAAGGACCAAAGGATTTATCTTTGTTCTTTGTTGCAGGTCATGACTTCTGCTCGTAGGAATACTATTCGTATCAACTTTGTAGGGATACCTCATAAGCTTAAGGAATTGGTCTCTCAAATTTCTGAAAACTCCCAGTTCATCAAGAGACATGGTCACTTACTGGATCTAGTCACTTCAGGGTTTAATGAAGACATGATGAGTGTTCTGTTTCAGTTCTTTGATCCTAAGCACCATTGTTTCACATTTCCTGACTATCAGCTGGTTCCTACCATGGAAGAGTTCTCTAGACTACTGGGTATACCTATCCTTGATCAGAAACCATTCACAGGTTTGGAAAAAGAGGTTAAACCTGAGGTCATTGCTACAGCTCTACACTTAAAGAAGTCAGACATTGTACTAGAAACGAGAAGTGGAGTAAAGGGTATTCTTGCTAAGGTGTTGATAGAGAAGGCTCAAGTGTTCTTGAAGGCTATGAGCTATGATGCTTTTGAGGAAATCTTAGCCTTGTTGATTTATGGCTTAGTATTGATCCCTAATCCAGATCAGTTCATAGACGTTCATGCCATCAACATATTTTTGAGTCACAATCCAGTGCCTACATTGCTTGGAGACATTCGGCACTCTCTTTATACTTGTACTACAAAGGCACGAGGAACTCTGATGTGCTGCATACCTTTGCTATCTAGGTGGTTTATTTCTCACCTTCCTCGATCAGTGATGAAGAATGAACAAGGGTTCAGGTGGTCCAAGAGGATTATGTCACTCTCTCATTCAGATATTCATTGGTGCTCCAGATCTATGGAGAATGTTACTATCATTGACCGTTGTGGGGAGTTTCCTAATGTGCCACTTCTAGGCATAAGAGAAGGCATTACTTATAACCCTTCCTTAGCTTTACGACAGTTTGGTTACGCCCGGAGTGATGGTCCTCATGACATGTTGATTCAGGGTATTGTGTTTGACTATGACAACGATCTGCAAGGTTATCGTCAAAAGTTCATACGAGCATGGGGAAAAGTGAACAAGGTTGACAGCAAGACTCTGGAGCCCAAATACACTATTCCTATGGAAGCTTACCTCAGATGGGTGCGATCTCGTGCTCAGACTCTCATGATGCCATATCCTGCCATTCTGCCAGTTACTATGGAGCCTGTTGCTGAAGGAGATACTTCTTATACCATCCTTCACCCAGACATGCCCACTGACATGGAAGACTTACAGAGGTCCTGGATCCAGTTGAAGGAGCAAAGGGATACTTTCGAGGCTCATTATAAAGCAAGTCAAGAAAGAATCCTGGAGTTATTAAAGCAACTTCACGAGGAGCGGAATCTCAACTCATACCTCAACACAAAGAGGAAACGTCCATGGGAGACTTAAAACCCCAAATCTGTATTCATTTCATTTTTTATTGTAAGCCAATTGGCAAACAAGTTTATTGATTACTAATAAAAGTGTACTTTCTGGTTGTTTAAACAAATTTAAATCCTACGGTCCTTGAAAACATTGCATACGCATTTATACACCATATCATTGCATCACAGGTTTCTTATGTACAGGTATCTTATCTTCTCGCTGTTTATTTCAGCAATGGCTCTTGAACAAACAGTCAAAGATCTCCAGGCACAAAATGCACAGTTCCAAGAGCTGATCCTGAACTTGTCCAAGGGGCAGGATGAATTGAAGACACTGCTGGCCAAGAAGACTAAGAAGACTAGAAGGTCAGGAGGCCTCATCAACATGGGAAGAAGGTTCAGAGGTCCTGTCAAGACCAAGGAACAGGTTGAAGATTATGAGTCTGAAGAGTCTGAGAGAGAGGGAGGCAGTCTCCATAATACAATGGGGGATTCTGATTCTGAAGCTAACTACTATCATGATCCTAATGAAGATAAGTTCAAGATGCTGGTGGATAGAATGGATGCTATGGAATTGCAAAAGTCTTCTGGGATGGATTTTGAAGACCTGAGTTTGATATCTGGGGTGGTTATACCCATTGGTTTCAAGGTCCCTGCTTTTGTAGTGTATGATGGTGTTTCTTGTCCCAAACTGCATCTGAGGTCTTATGTCCGGAGAATCCAACCCCATACTGCTGATAAAAAGTTGTGGATCCATTTCTTCCAAGAGAGCTTATCTGGAGCTCAATTGGAATGGTACTATCAGTTGGAAAGTGTCAACATCCGTGATTGGAATGATCTCGCTGAAGCCTTTTATAAGCAATATCAATACAATGCTGATCTAGCCCCTACTCGCATGCAACTTCAGAGCATGTCTATGGGTGCTAAAGAAAATTTCAAGGAGTATGCCCAGAAGTGGAGAGATTTGGCTGGTAGAGTGCAACCTCCTCTAACTGACAGGGAGTTAGTAGATATGTTCATGTGTACATTGAATGGTCCTTTTTATAGTCATCTCATTGGAAGCTCATCATCTGGCTTCATTGAATTGATAATGACAGGAGAACGCGTATAAAGTGGTATAAGGAGTGGCAAGATACAAGTGGGTGTTTCCTCATCAAGTACTACAAAGAAGCCCCCTAGTGGGAAGAAGGAGTCAAATGTTGTTTATGGTCAACCTGATCGTAATAGGAGGCACCAATCTGTGAGTGCAGTTCATATCTCCAATCCTACTCCTGCAACACCGGAACAACCACAGAACAATCAACAGAGGCCTAGAAGGCAGTTCACCAAGTTCAACATGTCACTGGCCCAAGCCTTGCAACACTTGTTGAAGGGTGAACTCATCACTTTGAAGGAACCTCCTCAGAACCCCAATGTTACCTCTCCCAGGTACAATCCTAATGCACGATGTGCATATCATTCTAATTGCCCAGGACATGATACCAATAATTGCTGGATATTGAAGAATAAGATTCAAGATATGATTGATGCTGGAGAAATTGAGTTTGACCCTCCGGGTACTCCAAATGTGATTACTGCTCCCATGCCAAATAATGAAAAGACTGTTAATGCCATTGATGAAGTTTCACATATTTCCTCAGTTGCAGATGTAACCACACCATTGTCTGTTATTAAGAAGAAGTTGGTACAAGCTGGGTTCTTTCCAGGTTGTAGAGAAGACTGTTTCTATTATGCTTATAAACCGGATAGTTGCTGGAAGCTGAAGGACGGTATTCAACGCCTCATGGACAATTACACAATATTGTTTGAGAGGACACCTTCTATGGAGAGCATGGTTGAACACATAACTAAAGGTGCGAAGGTGGAAGAGGTAGATATGGTTGATAAAGTGCCGGTAAGGATTACTTCCAAGGGTCCTGTCAAAATTACTCATAAGGGTCCAATTAAGATTACTGCTGAAGGCCCTGTGAAGATTGTTGCTGAAGCTAGAGTGGCTCCTATGATCATTACCACTCCCGGGCCTATTCCGTATACTTCTGATAAAGCGGTGCCTTGGCATTATGGCTCCGATGTTTATATTCATGGTGTTAAGCAGGAACCCTTAGCTGAGACACCTGTTGCTGATGAAAACCTTGATGTTGACAATATTGCTGGATCTAGTAAGATCACGCGAAGTGGAAGAGTTTTCTCTTCTCCGGATGCTTCCAAGAATACAGTTACTCCAACTACTACCTCCACTGCTGATGCTCGGGGCAAAGGTCCTGTTATTGAACCTGTGCAAACTGATGTACCAACTGCTGATGATCTTTCTAACAGATGGAAGAAGTATTGAAGATCATTCGCAAGAGTGATTATGACATTGTTGATCAATTGGGGCATACTCCCTCCAAGATTTCCATGTTGTCTTTATTATTGTGTTCTGAGGCTCATGCTAAGGCCTTGATTAAATTTTTGAAGACTGCTCACGTACCAAATGAGATGTCTGTAGACCAGTTTGAAAATTGTGTTGCACACTTGACCTATGATAATGGGTTAGGTTTCTCCGATGCTGATTTGACTCCTGCCAAGAGGGATCATAACAGGGCTCTACATATCTCTATTGAATGCAGGGGCACTACCCTGTCTCATGTGTTAATAGACAATGGTTCCTCGCTGAATGTGTTGCCCAAAGAAGTTCTAAATAAGCTTAGTCCTGAAGATGTTGTGTTGAGGCCCAGTAATATAGTGGTGAAGGCTTTTGATGGCTCGAGAAGAGTGGTGCACGGAGAAATAGATCTCCCAATAAAAGTAGGTTCTCAAGTCTTCAATGCTACTTTTTATGTAATGGATATCCGTCCTTCGTATTCTTGTTTGCTTGGGCGTCCCTGGGTCCATGGGGCAGGTGCTGTAACCTCCACCTTACATCAGAAGCTGAGATATCCAGTAGAAGGAAAGGTTGTCACTATTTACGGAGAGGAAGGATATATAATTAGCCATGTGAACACATTTAAATATCTTGAAGTGGAAGGTGAATATGTTGAAACTCCATGTCAGACGTTTAAAGTAGTTCCTTGGGTTGTTAACAATTTTGAAGCTCCTCCCGTTGTCAAGAAAGTTCCTGTGGTCACCAGAGTACCTCCTACAATGGCCTCCCTCAAGGATGCTAGAGCTGTGGTGGATGAAGGTGGTTGTACTATTTGGGGTCAGCTTCCTGATATTCCTTACAAGTCTGACAAATTTGGTTTGGGCTTCACTGCAGAGTCCCAGAAGGCTGTTCATCGTGCGCGTGCTGTTCGTATCACCAATCAGGGGATTATGAAAGATCAGATTAATGTTGTAGGTGACTATGATGAAGACTACAACTTGGATGCTTGGATTTTTCCTACTGAGGGTGCTGGGCTCAATAATTGGAAAGCTGAAGATGTTATTCCTATCTCCTTTAGTCAGGAGTAAATACTATTACTGTGTTGTTACTTTTAAGTTTGTAATTTTTGAACAATTAAACTCTTAAGCCTTGTGCCTTACCCGGGGCACAATGGTATGCCTGTTTCGGGATGTCATTTCATTTGCATACTTCATTCAATAAAAATCAGTGGACGTTTCATTTTCGTAAATATTGTGCTCCTTGTCTTTCTTTTATTTTATTCTTTTCATCAGCTATGTGTTCTTACACACACCCACATCACTAAAATGCAGATCCTCATCCACTCTGGATCCTGTTGATAACAGTTCTACTATTGCCAATTATAATTTCGAGAATCCGATCTATCAAGCTGAAGATGGAAATGAGGACGATTGTGAAGTACCTGTAGAGCTTGCTAGGTTGTTACAACAAGAAGAGAAAGTTATACAGCCACATGAAGAGCCAATCGAAGTTGTGAATCTAGGAACTGAAGAAAACAGGAAAGAGGTCAAGATAGGGGCTGAATTAAAGGATGGTGTCAAGAGCAGATTGATTCAGATGTTACATGATTATGTGGAAATCTTTGCTTGGTCCTATGAAGATATGCCAGGGTTGGATACAGACATTGTGGTTCACCGTTTACCAGTAAAAGAAGACTGTCGTCCAAAGAAGCAGAAGGTTCGTCGCATGCGTCCTGAGATGTCAGAAAAGATTAAAGCAGAGGTGATGAAACAGTTTGACGCAGGGTTCTTAGTCGTGACTTCTTATCCTCAGTGGGTTGCAAATGTGGTACCGGTACCTAAGAAAGATTGTAAGGTACGTATGTGTGTGGATTACAGGGATTTGAACAAGGCCAGCCCCAAAGATGACTTTCCACTTCCTCATATTGATGTTCTGGTAGACAACACTGCTCAGCATAAAGTATTCTCTTTCATGGATGGTTTCTCTGGTTACAATCAAATCAAGATGGCACCTGAAGATATGGAGAAGACTACATTTGTTACACAGTGGGGCACTTTTTGTTATAAGTAATGCCATTTGGTTTGAAGAATACCGGGGCAACATATCAACGTGCTATGGTGGCTTTGTTTCATGATGAGATAGAGGTATATGTGGATGATATGATAGCCAGGTCCCAGAATGAAGAACAACATCTTGATCACCTGCATAAGTTGTTTGAAAGGTTGAAGAAGTATAAGTTGAGATTGAACCCAAACAAGTGTACGTTTGGAGTTAGGTCTGGTAAACTCCTAGGTTTCATCGTCAGTGGAAAAGGTATTGAAGTAGATCCTGCGAAAGTGAAAGCTATACAAGAGATGCCAGCTCCCCGTACTGAGAAGGAAGTTAGAGGTTTCTTGGGACGATTGAATTACATTGCAAGATTTATTTCCCAATTAACTGCCACCTGTGAGCCAATCTTCAAGTTGTTGAAGAAAGATCAGGTGATGGAATGGAATGATGAGTACCAGACAGCATTTGATGAAATCAAGAAATATCTGCTAGAACCACCAATTTTGATGCCACCAGTTGATGGAAGACCCTTGATTATGTACTTAACTGTGTTAGACAACTCAATGGGGTGTGTGTTGGGGCAACATGACGAGTCTGGTCGAAAAGAGCAGGCAATATACTACCTTAGCAAAAAGTTTACCGACTGTGAAACAAGATACTCAGTGCTCGAGAAAACTTGCTGCGCTTTGGCATGGGCTGCTCGCTGACTAAGACAGTATATGTTGACTCATACTACCCTATTGATTTCGAAGATGGATCCAATCAAGTACATATTCGAGAAACCTGCTCTCTCCGGACGAATAGCAAGATGGCAAATGATCTTGACAGAATATGATATACAGTACACTACTCAGAAGGCCATTAAAGGAAGTGTTGTAGCAGATCATTTGGCTCATCAAGCAGTGGATGATTATCAGTCAATGAGTTTTGAGTTCCCTGATGAAGACATTATGATTATTACCAAAGAACCTAGACAATATGACGGACCTGAACAAGGATCCCGATGGACTATGGTTTTTGATGGAGCTTCTAATGCACTTGGTAATGGTGTCGGTGTTGTGATCAGTTCCCCTGAAGATTGTCATACCCCGATTACTGCCAGACTTTGTTTCTATTGTACTAATAACATGGCTGAGTATGAGGCATGTATCCTGGGTATCAAAATTGCCATTGATATGAAGATTTAGTTCCTTGACGTGTATGGAGATTCAGCCCTGGTAGTAAGTCAGATTAAAGGAGATTGGGCTACCAAACATGATAATCTCATTCCTTACAGAGAATATGTGTTGTCCTTGATCCCACATTTTAAAGAGATTACCTTTAGACATATTCCACGAAGAGAGAATCAGTTGGCAGATGCCTTAGCCACCATGGCATCCATGTTTGAGATCCGCTGGGATGATGAGGCTCCTAAGATTACTATTGATAGATTTGAAAAGCCTGCATACTGCAATGAGATTAACACTGAAGAAGCAGAGGAGAAGCCTTGGTTCTATGAAGTGAAAAGATATCTTGAAGCCCAGGAGTTCCCTGAAGGGGCATCTGTCAAAGATAGGAAGTTTCTGAGAAGGTTTTCTGCTAAGTTCTTTTTGAGTAATGGGATTTTGTACAAGTGCAATCAGGATTCCACTTTGCTTCGTTTTGTGGATAAGAAGGAAGCAACAGAGATTATGGAAGATATGCATGATGGGATCTTTGGCACTCATTCTAGTGGTCATACTATGGCAAAGAAGATATTGAGAGCAGGTTACTATTGGTCTACCATGGAAGCTGACTGCTATCAACATTCCAGAACATGTCACAAGTGTCAAATATATGCTTATAAAGTCTATATACCCCCATCACCATTGAATGTGTTGACTGCTCCTTGGCCTTTTGCCATGTGGGGCATTGATATGATTGGTGAGATCAAGCCTACTGCTTCTAATAGGCATCGTTTCATCCTGGTTGCTATTGATTACTTCACAAAGTGGGTAGAGGCAGCTTCATTTGCATATGTAGGTATGGCATCCCTGAAAGGATTATCACGGATAATGGTTCTAATCTGAACAACGCTATGATTACTGATCTTTACACGCAGTTCAAGATTAAGCATCACAACTCTTCTCCGTATCGTCCAAAGATGAATGGGGCAGTAGAAGCTGCTAACAAGAATATCAAGAAGATTCTACAGAAGATGACTGTTACTTATAAGGATTGGCATGAGATGTTACCATTTGCTCTTCATGGGTATCGTACTACAATACGTACTTCAACAGGGGCAACCCCATTCTCCTTAGTATATGGTATGGAAGCAGTTCTGCCCATTGAAGTTCAGATTTCCTCCTTAAGAATTATGAAGGATGCAGACTTGGATGAAGATGAGTGGATTCAGACTCGACTTGACCAGATAAATTTGATTGATGAGAAGAGGTTAGCAGCTATTTGTCATGGTCAGATGTACCAGAAACGGATGATCAAAGCTTTTAATAAGAAGGTTAAACCAAAGGTATATCAGGCTGGTGATTTGGTAATCAAGCGTATCATATTACCACAGGGTGATCCTAGGGGCAAGTGGACTCCTACATATGAAGGACCATTTGTGGTCAAAACAGTATTCTCAGGAGGTGCCATGATACTTACTACTATGGATGGTGAAGACTTCCCGCAGCCTGTAAACGCAGACATAGTTAAAAAATACTACGCATAAAAAGAGACCCGCTAGGTTGACTGGCCTAGGCAAAAATAAGGGCATCCCGACGAACCAAAAGGGTTCGGGCAAAAATTAGGGATATATATAAAAAATGTGTACACCCGGCAAGTCGAAAACCAGAAAAGGCGGCTTGGGCAAAAAAGGGTATCCCGGTGGATTGAAAACCTGAAAGGGCAATCCAGGCAAAAGTTAGGGATTAAAGCGTATGACTATGTCTCGTTTGGATCACCCATGAAACTACGACCAGTTGTGCTATTTAACCCAAGTTCTAACAGATAAAGATCAATCCAATCGTTTCCGTCTCGACAGCAGAAGATGAGATACTTGAAGATAATGGCAATAGTAGAATTGAAACTCAATAGGATTATTTCCCACATAGCTGATTTTCTTTGTTGTGTAAAATTTTTACGACGAATTCCTCTTACTATGATTTCTGTCTCCTTGTATAAACTTGTCTATGTATAGGTCACTTTGTGATATAAATAAAATTCCATCTTTGAATCCAGATTTACTTTTACCCTATTTACATAAGCGAAACGTCCATTGGTTGTGTTTGAATGTATGTATGCTTTTGAATATGATTGATGTTTACCAGAAATGCATAAATGCTTAATATGATTGATGTTTACCAGAAATGCATGAAATGCAGTAATAGTATTTACTAAGGACGAACGAGGGAAGGAATTCAACGAAGCTTCGCCGGTTCATCCCCACAAGACAGCTACAAATACCCCAGTAGGGCAAATCCATCTTCATAAATACTTCGAGTTACATCTCCCCTGGAATTTATGTCCATCTCTTTTATCCTCAGTCGGGATACTCAGGAAATTATTCCTTCAATAGGAGTACGACAAACGAAGACGGGAGGTTACGGATACCATACTATCGAACGAAGACGGGAGGTTATGGATACCATATTATCGAACGAAGACGGGAGGTTATGAATACTATGTTATCAAACAAGACGGGAACGAGTTCCTCATATTCTTCACTATATTATCAAATGAGATGGGAACGAGTTCCTCATATTCTTCAGTAACAAATCGGGATTTATTTTCCCTGGCCAGCAGTTGTTATACGAAGATATCCGGACGCTTCAGGCTGCATGATTCATACATACATCATTTACATCATACCATAACATACATATCCATAAGTACATAATACATTACTTAAGTGCATCATACTATGCACGCATAATGCATAAACTAACATTCTCCTTGCAGGATAGTTATATGCAGGTAAAACAATATCAACAACTTACAACGGGTCAGAAATGATCCATGCATTTGCTCAAGTTGTCTTTGAATAGCAGGCAAACGGTCTGTAAAAAGATCCATTCCCTGGTTCAAGACATTTTTCAGAAGAACAAATCCTTACGTTCTTTTGACCCTTAAGAACAAATCCTGACGTTCTTTTGGCCCTTGAATAACAGGAAAACGGTCTGTAAAAAGATCCATTCCCTGGTTCAAGACATTTTTCAGAAGAACAAATCCTGACGTTCTTTTGACCCTTAAGAACAAATCCTGACGTTCTTTTGGCCCTTGAATAGCAGGCAAACGGTCTGTAAAAAGATCCATTCCCTGGTTCAAGACATTATTCAGAAGAACAAATCCTGACGTTCTTTTGGCCCTTGAATAGCAGGCAAACGGTCTGTAAAAAGATCCATTCCCTGGTTCAAGATATTATTCAAAAGGACAAATCCTGATGTTCTTTTGGCCCTTGAATAGCAGGCAAACGGTCTGTAAAAAGATCCATTCCCTGGTTCAAGATATTATTCATAAGAACAAATCCTGACGTTCTTTTGGCCCTTGAATAGCAGGCAAACGGTCTGTAAAAAGATCCATTCCCTGGTTCAAGACATTATTCAGAAGAACAAATCCTGACGTTCTTTTGGCCCTTGAATAGCAGGCAAACGACCTGTAAAAAGATCCATTCCCTGGTTCAAGACATTTTTCAGAAGAACAAATCCTGACGTTCTTTTGACCCTTAAGAACAAATCCTGACGTTCTTTTGGCCCTTGAATAGCAGGCAAACGGTCTGTAAAAAGATCCATTCTCTGGTTCAAGACATTTTTCAGAAGAACAAATCCTGACGTTCTTTTGACCCTTAAGAACAAATCCTGACGTTCTTTTGGCCCTTGAATAGCAGGCAAACGGTCTGTAAAAAGATTCTTTCCCTGGTTCAAGACATTTTTCAGAAGAACAAATCCTGACGTTCTTTTGACCCTTAAGAACAAATCCTGACGTTCTTTTGGCCCTTGAATAGCAGGCAAACGGTCTGTAAAAAGATCCATTCCCTGGTTCAAGACATTATTCAGAAGAACAAATCCTGACGTTCTTTTGGCCCTTGAATAACAAGCAAACGGTCTGTAAAATGATCCATTCCCTGGTTCAATATATTATTCAGAAGAACAAATCCTGACGTTCTTTTGACCTTGGAGAATAGGCAAACAGTCTGTAATCCAAGATATTTCCAGAAAAGATAATCATCACAAGATTTATTTCTACTGGTCCATTCAACAACTCAAATTATGTTGCTTAAATGATTCAGATACGGCCTATACAAAGACCTAGTACTGATATTCAGTATCAATATAAAGACATCATCACATCCTGATACTCCAGATGGCATCTCTAAGCCCATCTCCAGTATCTCCAAGTGGCATATTTAAGCCCACTCAAGCATATACAACTAATCATCAGTATTACTCTATGCACTGGTGAGTGCAAATTTTTGGGCTTTTGTGTTCAATCCCCTTCAACCTTCCAGGTCACGAATGGCACATATACCAATCTAAACCCTCAGGTTTCAGAAAATTGAACAGGGGCAGCTGTTGCACCCCAAAATTTGCCCTCCACAAGACAAGTCATTGTGTACTAAGAGGCTCACAAGGTTCACAAGGTTCACAAGACATCTCATGAGGTTCACAAGGTTCACAAAGTTCACAATTAGTCAGGAAGTTTGACAATTCCCTCAGACAATGCATCCTCCTAAGCACTGCATCCTAAACTAGGGTTTTGACTTTAATCAGGATAAATGAACTTCCAATACTTCAAGTGAGCTTCATAACATCTTATATGTGTTCAAGAATCCCCATGTCAAGTTTCAAGATTTTTCCCAAAGGTTTGCTCAGTCAGATGATCAGATAGGGTGAAATCAGTCAAAGCTGTTAAAAAGTCAAACTGAGGTCAACTGTGGTCAAACCAAAGTCAAATTTCATGATTTTTTGCCAACATCAAGTATATGAAGTAAAATTCATCATTTGATCAAGGGTTGATCATGATTCATCAAGGAGATTTCAGATCATCAAGAATCAGGAGTTTCTAAATTAGGGTTTTCATAGGAAAAGTCAACTGTACTTTGACCGGCCATAACTTTCACATGCTTCATCAAATTTTTTCCATCCAAAGCTCATTTTGAAGGAAATTTAATTCTCTACAACTTTGTGTCTCACAAGCCAAGCCCAAAAATGCTTCATTTGGAAGGTATGAGCTAAGACATTATAGGTCCTTTTAAAAGTCAACAAAAAGTCAACAACTTCAAAAGAGCATAACTTGAGAATGGTAAAAGATATGGACATGAGACCAAAGAGGTTGGTTAGAGGACTCTTTAAGATTTCCAAAATGTCCAAGAACACCCTTATAGCATTAAAATTGAAGGATTTGTGCCCTTGCAAAGTTGGGAAATTTTTGGGAAGTTTATGAAGCAAATAGGGCTTTAAAACCAATTTTTGCTAAATGAGCCCACCAAATTGCTATCCCATCTTTACAAAAACACCAAGCACGACCCAACCCATGCAATTTCTGATTTTTTTTATTTTATTTAATATTTATTTGAATTTTATTCATTAAAATACATATTAAATCAAAATAAAATCAAAAAATCAATATTTAAATATGATTATATATTGTCCAAATTCGTGTAAGACCAAAAGAGCAAGAGAATATTGGATTTTTGGACAATTATGGTGATGAGATTTCTTTGATATCAAGCAACTTCAAATCCATGAATAAAGCCCAACTTTTTGACCTAATTGCATCCACTACATATACATGAACACATCACAATCATAAGGACGAATTTTTGCAGCCTCTAACACCACTTTAAAACTTCACAAAAACCATCCAAATTGAATTTTCGGTTTCCCTATTTCAAGAGGTTTTAAGGTATTTTGAGGACACAAGAATGTTTATTGAGCTTCATTGAGTCGAAACCAACCCTCATTCGCATCCAAATCATGCTAATATCAATGAACCGAATTCAAACTTTCTTGCATTTTATTTTTTTCGATTTCGTTTATTGGTGTATTATTAATGATTTCTAACCATATATTCTTGTTAATGATGATGCTTAGATGGTTTCTGGGCAAAGATATGAAGCTTCCATGGACGAATTCGATAGATGCCATAGTTAGGGTTTCGGCCAAGCTTTTAGGGTTTCTTGATTAAGATCATATAAATGACTTTGATTGATGTATTTGAATTGTATAGGACCTGGGTAAACCATTGGTGTGTTCAATTGGGATGATTGTTACTTATTTTGTAGGTACTCAAGGTTTTTGGTTTCCTGCGAAAAAATACGCAAGAGGATTCATGGAAAAATACGCAGGAATTTTCGCAGGAAAACCTGCGAAATTCCAAGGTTGAAGAAGACAGTTCGCGCGCGTTTATATTTTTGAATTTTCGTTTTATTATATAATAAAAACTTGTGGATTAATATTAGTTGAGACGCGTTGGTCCAGTGGTAGCAGAGTACGCTTGTGATATACAAAACCTGGGTTCGATCCCCAGGTTATTCTTTTTGCTCAAAATTTCTTTTATTTTGCAAGTTTCTCATATAATATTTGTTAACCCTTCCAGTTACAAGGCGCGCGCCTGGCCCAGTGGAAGGGAGGTTGGTCCTGGAGATGTGAAGCCTAGGGCCTGGGTTCGAATCCCAGCCCCAGGTATGTTCTTTTTCTCATTTTTTTTGTTTGTTTTGTTTTGCTTATATTATATTTGATTAATCTAATTAATAATAAATGTCTAAAATAAAATACTTATATTATTTTCTTATATATATAAAAAAAACTTATATTTTAAAAATTCAAACTTTATTAATAAAATTATTTATATTATATGTTTATATTATTAATATTGTATGCATTTTTTGTATAAATAATTTAATTAAGTTTAGATTAAATAATTAACCCTAATTTATTTTTCTAAATAATCCAAAGTCCTAATTCTCTTTTATAATGTTAATTTCTTGTTATGTTTGTTTATAATTATTGAATATTTCTAATATGTACATATATTTTTTTTTATATAAATTCATTAATTATATTTAGATTAACTTATAAACCCTAATATTTTTTATATGTAAAACCTAATTTTTTCTTTATAAACCTTAATTTATTTTTAAAAACCCTAATTTTATTTTATGATTTTAAATTTCTTATTTTTGTAATTATAATTATTAAATATTTCTAATAGGTATATATAATTAAATTATTAAAACTATTAATCATATTTATTAGTGTATAATTATTATTATTTATTTCTTTTTTCTTAAAATTCTTAAAAAATGATTATTTATTTAAATTTGAACTTTTAATTTGTTTTCTATATTATATTATTATACTAACCTCTTTCATATTTATTTTGTTTATTATTACTAACCTATTTATTTATTTATTATATGCTTATTTATTTAAATTATTTTTATTATAATGTAACTGTGCAAATTATGTAATAGTTATAGAATTTTTATTATTTATTTAAATTGCCATGGTTAGTAAAATAGGGCGTGAAAATATGTTTGTATTTAAAATTGAATTTAGATCACTAATTATAAGATAAATATTTGAATTTGTACACGCACACACGTAAGTCGATCTTGGATCGCCATCTCACTTCTTAAAGGTTACTTCTCATCTTGCCTAAATAAAAGGTTAAGTAAGGTGTATAAAGCAAAGTCCCTTATCTTATTTAAAATCATCTTGTCCCTTTAAAGAATTATAAGATCAAGTCCCTTCATGGTTGCCTTTGTAAATGATCTTGTCCCTTTCGAATAAAAGATGATAAGTCCCTTTCGAATTGCTAAGTACACCTTACATTTGCCTAATCACAGATGTCCCTTCACTTGTCCCTCATAACATCCAAGGTAATGACTACCTATTCCTTAATAATAGGGATAGTCTTACCATTTAAAGGATATTTAAGAACATAAAAGATTTAACTTAGGATAGGTTTCTCTTATGTACTTGCTCACCTTTTCAAAACACTTCAAAAACACTTCACATTTTCAAACAACTTTCAAAACAAAGGCTTTATATATATTCGTACATGGATCATTATAAAGTACTTAAGAAAATTTCTAATCACACACTACACTTCTCAAAAACATTTTAAAGTGAGCTAAGTAACTAAGAGCCCATGGATAACCATGGATGTAAAGGGTGATAACACCTTCCCTTTACATAACCTACCCCCCGAACCCAAAAATCTTTTAAGGTCTTTCCTGTTCTTTTATGCCCTTTCCTTTGGATAAAATAAAAGTCGGTGGCGACTCTTGCTATCCGCAACATTTAACTAAAGTCAGTTCTCCCACCGTGTTACAGAACTGGCGACTCTGCTGGGGAATTATTAAAGAGGGGTACCCTTAGGAATTAGATCACTTAAATTGTTTGCTTTGTTTGCTTTATATTACTTGTTGGGCTTTATGTGTGAAAGATCCTAACCCGGATCTAGTGTACCTTAGGTAAATGGCAATAGACCAAGGAAACTGTACGGCGTATACCGATATGGTTGATCTGGTGGCCATAGTTAGTGTGACTTCTTGGTTGGTGCTTATGTTCCTTAAGCAAGTTGAGGATAATATGAGGCTGCCATATGTTGTCAATACACTAACTAACTTTTAGAACCCTAGTCATCCTATCTTGGCCTTTAGAAAAGTAGTGAGATAACCGGCTTTGGTGAAGACTGAAGTTGGTTGATACTCGATGCTACACTCATTGAGATCCTAAACTTGGAGGGTTTTGGTTGGCAAGTAAGTTGCCTACTGAACAACCACCCTTGTGAAGGATCAATGATATTGAGATCCCTTAGAACCTGGTTACTTTATAGGACAGGATGAACCAACTAAACATCAGGGGAGGGTACTTACCTTTAAACCTCATGCAAGCCTTCAAACCTAGGGCTATTGTGTGACTTGTTTGTGTGTGCCACATGTTTGTGATTGAGCATAACATCATAGCATCATCATGCATCATAAGCATAGCATTTTCACTAACAATTTCAAGGACCAAAGGATTTATCTTTGTTCTTTGTTGCAGGTCATGACTTCTGCTCGTAGGAATACTATCCGTATCAACTTTGTAGGGATACCTCATAAGCTTAAGGAATTGGTCTCTCAAATTTCTGAAAACTCCCAGTTCATCAAGAGACATGGTCACTTACTGGATCTAGTCACTTCAGGGTTTAATGAAGACATGATGAGTGTTCTGTTTCAGTTCTTTGATCCTAAGCACCATTGTTTCACATTTCCTGACTATCAGCTGGTTCCTACCATGGAAGAGTTCTCTAGACTACTGGGTATACCTATCCTTGATCAGAAACCATTCACAGGTTTGGAAAAAGAGGTTAAACCTGAGGTCATTGCTGCAGCTCTACACTTGAAGAAGTCAGACATTGTACTAGAAACGAGAAGTGGAGTAAAGGGTATTCTTGCTAAGGTGTTGATAGAGAAGGCTCAAGTGTTCTTGAAGGCTATGAGCTATGATGCTTTTGAGGAAATCTTAGCCTTGTTGATTTATGGCTTAGTATTGATCCCTAATCCAGATCAGTTCATAGACGTTCATGCCATCAACATATTTCTGAGTCACAATCCAGTGCCTACATTGCTTGGAGACATTCGACACTCTCTTTATACTCGTACTACAAAGGCACGAGGAACTCTGATGTGCTGCATACCTTTGCTATCTAGGTGGTTTATTTCTCACCTTCCTCGATCAGTGATGAAGAATGAACAAGGGTTCAGATGGTCCAAGAGGATTATGTCACTCTCTCATTCAGATATTCATTGGTGCTCCAGATCTATGGAGAATGTTACTATCATTGACCGTTGTGGGGAGTTTCCTAATGTGCCACTTATAGGCATAAGAGGAGGCATTACTTATAACCCTTCCTTAGCTTTACGACAGTTTGGTTACGCCCGGAGTGATGGTCCTCATGACATGTTGATTCAGGGTATTGTGTTTGACTACGACAACGATCTGCAAGGTTATCGTCAAAAGTTCATACGAGCATGGGGAAAAGTGAACAAGGTTGACAGCAAGACTCTGGAGCCCAAATACACTATTCCTATGGAAGCTTACCTCAGATGGGTGCGATCTCGTGCTCAGACTCTCATGATGCCATATCCTGCCATTCTGCCAGTTACTATGGAGCCTGTTGCTGAAGGAGATAATTCTTATACCATCCTTCACCCAGACATGCCCACTGACATGGAAGACTTACAGAGGTCCTGGATCCAGTTGAAGGAGAAAAGGGATACTTTCGAGGCTCATTATAAAGCAAGTCAAGAAAGAATCCTGGAGTTATTAAAGCAACTTCACGAGGAGCGGAATCTCAACTCATACCTCAACACAAAGAGGAAACGTCCATGGGAGACTTAAAACCCCAAATCTGTATTCATTTCATTTTTTATTGTAAGCTAATTGGCAAACAAGTTTATTGATTACTAATAAAAGTTTACTTTCTGGTTGTTTAAACAAATTTAAATCCTATGGTCCTTGAAAACATTGCATACGCATTTATACACCATATCATTGCATCACAGGTTTCTTATGTACATGTATCTTATCTTCTCGCTGTTTATTTCAGCAATGGCTCTTGAACAAACAGTCAAAGATCTCCAGGCACAAAATGCACAGTTCCAAGAGCTGATCTTGAACTTGTCCAAGGGGCAGGATGAATTGAAGACACTGCTGGCCAAGAAGACTAAGAAGACTAGAAGGTCAGGAGGCCTCATCAACATGGGAAGAAGGTTCAGAGGTCCTGTCAAGACCAAGGAACAGGTTGAAGATTATGAGTCTGAAGAGTCTAAGAGAGAGGGAGGCAGTCTCCATAATACAATGGGGGATTCTGATTCTGAAGCTAACTACTATCATGATCCTAATGAAGATAAGTTCAAGATGCTGGTGGATAGAATGGATGCTATGGAATTGCAAAAGTCTTTTGGGATGGATTTTGAAGACCTGAGTTTGATATCTGGGGTGGTTATACCCATTGGTTTCAAGGTCCCTGCTTTTTTAGTGTATGATGGTGTTTCTTGTCCCAAACTGCATCTGAGGTCTTATGTCCGGAGAATCCAACCCCATATTGCTGATAAAAAGTTGTGGATCCATTTCTTCCAAGAGAGCTTATCTGGAGCTCAATTGGAATGATACTATCAGTTGGAAAGTGTCAACATCCGTGATTGGAATGATCTCGCTGAAGCCTTTTATAAGCAATATCAATACAATGCTGATCTAGCCCCTACTCGCATGCAACTTCAGAGCATGTCTATGGGTGCTAAAGAAAATTTCAAAGAGTATGCCCAGAAGTGGAGAGATTTGGCTGGTAGAGTGCAACCTCCTCTAACTGACAGGGAGTTAGTAGATATGTTCATGTGTACATTGAATGGTCCTTTTTATAGTCATCTCATTGGAAGCTCATCATCTGGCTTCATTGAATTGATAATGACAGGAGAACGCGTAGAAAGTGGTATAAGGAGTGGCAAGATACAAATGGGTGTTTCCTCATCAAGTACTAAAAATAAGCCCCCTAGTGGGAAGAAGGAGTCAAATGTTGTTTATGGTCAACCTGATCGTAATAGGAGGCACCAATCTGTGAGTGCAGTTCATATCTCCAATCCTACTCCTGCAACACCGGAACAACCACAGAACAATAAACAGAGGCCTAGAAGGCAGTTCACCAAGTTCAACATGTCATTGGCCCAAGCCTTGCAACACTTGTTGAAGGGTGAACTCATCACTTTGAAGGACCCTCCTCAGAACCCCAATGTTACCTCTCCCAGGTACAATCCTAATGTACGATGTGCATATCATTCTAATTGCCCAGGACATGATACCAATAATTGCTGGATATTGAAGAATAAGATTCAAGATATGATTGATGCTGGAGAAATTGAGTTTGACCCTTCGGGTACTCCAAATGTGATTACTGCTCCCATGCCAAATAATGAAAAGACTGTTAATGCCATTGATGAAGTTTCACATATTTCCTCAGTTGCAGATGTAACCACACCATTGTCTGTTATTAAGAAGAAGTTGGTACAAGTTGGGTTCTTTCCAGGTTGTAGAGAAGACTGTTTCTATTGTGCTTATAAACCGGATAGTTGCTGGAAGTTGAAGGACGGTATTCAACGCCTCATGGACAATTACACAATATTGTTTGAGAGGACACCTTCTATGGAGAGCATGGTTGAACACATAACTAAAGGTGCGAAGGTGGAAGAGGTAGATATGGTTGATAAAGTGCCGGTAAGGATTACTTCCAAGGGTCCTGTAAAAATTACTCATAAGGGTCCAATTAAGATTACTGTTGAAGGCCCTGTGAAGATTGTTGCTGAAGCTAGAGTGGCTCCTATGATCATTACCACTCCCGGTCCTATTCCGTATACTTCTGATAAAGCGGTGCCTTGGCATTATGGCTCCGATGTTTATATTCATGGTGTTAAGCAGGAACCCTTAGCTGAGACACCTGTTGCTGATGAAAACCTTGATGTTGACAATATTGCTGGATCTAGTAAGATCACGCGAAGTGGAAGAGTTTTCTCTTCTCCGGATGCTTCCAAGAATACAGTTACTCCAACTACTACCTCCACTGCTGATGCTTGGGGCAAAGGTCCTGTTATTGAACCTGTGCAAACTGATGTACCAACTGCTGATGATCTTTCTAAGCAGATGGAAGAAGTATTGAAGATCATTCGCAAGAGTGATTATGACATTGTTGATCAATTGGGGCATACTCCCTCCAAGATTTCCATGTTGTCTTTATTATTGTGTTCTGAGGCTCATGCTAAGGCCTTGATTAAATTTTTGAAGACTGCTCACGTACCAAATGAGATATCTGTAGACCAGTTTGAAAATTGTGTTGCACACTTGACCTATGATAATGGGTTAGGTTTCTCCGATGCTGATTTGACTCCTGCCAAGAGGGATCATAACAGGGCTCTACATATCTCTATTGAATGCAGGGCCACTACCCTGTCTCATGTGTTAATAGACAATGGTTCCTCGCTGAATGTGTTGCCCAAAGAAGTTCTAAATAAGCTTAGTCCTGAAGATGCTGTGTTGAGGCCCAGTAATATAGTGGTGAAGGCTTTTGATGGCTCGAGAAGAGTGGTGCACGGAGAAATAGATCTCCCAATAAAAGTAGGTTCTCAAGTCTTCAATGCTACTTTTTATGTAATGGATATTCGTCCTTCGTATTCTTGTTTGCTTGGGCGTCCCTGGGTCCATGGGGCAGGTGTTGTAACCTCCACCTTACATCAGAAGCTGAGATATCCAGTAGAAGGAAAGGTTGTCACTGTTTACGGAGAGGAAGGATATATAATTAGCCATGTGAACACATTTAAATATCTTGAAGTGGAAGGTGAATATGTTGAAACTCCATGTCAGACGTTTGAAGTAGTTCCTTGGGTTGTTAACAATTTTGAAGCTCCTCCCATTGTCAAGAAAGTTCTTGTGGTCACCAGAGTACCTCCTACAATGGCCTCCCTCAAGGATGCTAGAGCTGTGGTGGATGAAGGTGGTTGTACTATTTGGGGTCAGCTTCCTGATATTCCTTACAAGTCTGACAAATTTGGTTTGGGCTTCACTGCAGAGTCCCAGAAGGCTGTTCATCGTGCGCGTGCTGTTCGTATCACCAATCAGGGGATTATGAAAGATCAGATTAATGTTGTAGGTGACTATGATGAAGACTACAACTTGGATGCTTGGATTTTTCCTACTGAGGGTGCTGGGCTCAATAATTGGAAAGCTGAAGATGTTATTCCTATCTCCTTTAGTCAGGAGTAAATACTATTACTGTGTTGTTACTTTTAAGTTTGTAATTTTTGAACAATTAAACTCTTAAGCCTTGTGCCTTACCCGGGGCACAATGGTATGCCTGTTTCGGGATGTCATTTCATTTGCATACTTCATTCAATAAAAATCAGTGGACGTTTCATTTTCGTAAATATTGTGCTCCTTGTCTTTCTTTTATTTTATTCTTTTCATCAGCTATGTGTTCTTACACACACCCACATCACTAAAATGCAGATCCTCATCCACTCTGGATCCTGTTGATAACAGTTCTACTATTGCCAATTATAATTTCGAGAATCCGATCTATCAAGCTGAAGATGGAAATGAGGACGATTGTGAAGTACCTGTAGAGCTTGCTAGGTTGTTACAACAAGAAGAGAAAGTTATACAGCCACATGAAGAGCCAATCGAAGTTGTGAATCTAGGAACTGAAGAAAATAGGAAAGAGGTCAAGATAGGGGCTGAATTAAAGGATGGTGTCAAGAGCAGATTGATTCAGATGTTACATGATTATATGGAAATCTTTGCTTGGTCCTATGAAGATATGCCAGGGTTGGATACAGACATTGTGGTTCACCGTTTACCAGTAAAAGAAGACTGTCGCCCAAAGAAGCAGAAGGTTCGTCGCATGCGTCCTGAGATGTCAGAAAAGATTAAAGCAGAGGTGATGAAACAGTTTGACGCAGGGTTCTTAGTCATGACTTCTTATCCTCAGTGGGTTGCAAATGTGGTACCGGTACCTAAGAAAGATGGTAAGGTACGTATGTGTGTGGATTACAGGGATTTGAACAAGGCCATCCCCAAAGATGACTTTCCACTTCCTCATATTGATGTTCTGGTAGACAACACTGCTCAGCATAAAGTATTCTCTTTCATGGATGGTTTCTCTGGTTACAATCAAATCAAGATGGCACCTGAAGATATGGAGAAGACTACATTTGTTACACAGTGGGGCACTTTTTGTTATAAAGTAATGCCATTTGGTTTGAAGAATATCGGGGCAACATATCAACGTGCTATGGTGGCTTTGTTTCATGATGAGATAGAGGTATAAGTGGATGATATGATAGCCAGGTCCCAGAATGAAGAACAACATCTTGATCACCTGCATAAGTTGTTTGAAAGGTTGAAGAAGTACAAGTTGAGATTGAACCCAAACAAGTGTACGTTTGGAGTTAGGTCTGGTAAACTCCTAGGTTTCATCGTCAGTGGAAAAGGTATTGAAGTAGATCCTGCGAAAGTGAAAGCTATACAAGAGATGCCAGCTCCCCGTACTGAGAAGGAAGTAAGAGGTTTCTTGGGACGATTGAATTACATTGCAAGATTTATTTCCCAATTAACTGCTACCTGTGAGCCAATCTTCAAGTTGTTGAAGAAAGATCAGGTGATGGAATGGAATGATGAGTGCCAGACAGCATTTGATGAAATAATAGTATAGTTAGTAACAATAATTAAAGTAAATAGAAACAAAATAGAAAAAATATTATAAGGATATGAACATAAAGTTTAATTTTAATATATAATAAGAAAAATTTTTAAGCATAATATAATTATAAATCTTAATCATTTACAAAAGTTTAATTATTTATGAATATATATCAACAATTATTAAAAAAAAAAATATTTACACATTATGACGAAAATAAATTTTAAATATCATGTTCATAAAAAATAATCATATTTACAAACTTTACATGAATCATATTAAATAAATAAATAAATATACATAATAATTACATTAAGAATTAGAAAATAAAATTATTTAGAAAAATAGAATTAGGTTTTATTTTAGAAAATATTTTTAGGGTTTGATTTATAATATACAAAAATATGTGAATTAATATACCTATATTTTAACTACATGAATAATAATAAAATTTAAATCACATAATATACATATAAGAAAATTATAATTTTAATTTATTTCATATATAATAATAATTGAATTAAGAAAAATAAGCAAAAGAAAGAAAAGAAATCAAAAACCTGGTGGGGCTGGGGTTTGAACCCAGTCCCCTATGCTTGCAACCATAGTCTCTACCACTGGGCCATTGTGTACGCAGGTGAAAGAGGAAGGAGAATAGTTGCTTTTGATCTTTGTCACAAAAACCTGAAAAATAAAAGAAATAAAAAGGCCTGGGGTGGGAATCGTACCCAAGACCTTTTAGTGACAAGCATGCATACGTTACCGCCTGGCTGGAAGAGCCCATCTGATTATATAATGGCAAGAAACCATAATATATTATGTTTGCTTTTAACCTGAAAAATAACAAAAAACAATGCACCAGCCCAGTATCGAACCAAGGTCCTTACAACATACGCATATCAAGCTTACCACCAGGGCACACACGCGCGTGTGATAAACAAACCAACAATAATTCATAAAATATTTCAATAATATTTGAATTTTCTGACGCGCGGGAATTGATCTTCTTCTTCCTTGAGACTGGCCAAATTACCTGCGAAATTTGCTATGAGCATACCTGCGAAATTTCATACGCACACAACCTGCGTTTTTCAAACTACTATCAAACAGTATCGTTTTGTCAAATCAAGGACACCTTTGAGTTCCTTATAACCTGTACAGTTCAATTATGTCCAGAAAATACATTTATATTAGGTGAATCGAAGAACCCCATTTTTGAATTCAAAACCCTAACTATGGCCGTTTGTTCATTAGGTCATGAAACCTCAAGGTTCTTGTCCAGAATTGATCTTTGGAACCTCACAAACACAAAAACTAAAACAAAATTCATTAACAATGCACAAAATAACAGAATCGAAAAATTGAAATTCAAGATAAATTTTGATTCGGGTAGAGCAATATGGTGCACATGGGATGCATATGAGTGATGCTCTAGCTTCAATGATGTCTAAAGAACATCTCCATGTTCTTAATTTACCTTCTAGTACACTGAATTGAAGAATCCGAATTTCACTTTTTGCTTGAATTTTGAATTTTTGAAACTTACCCTTGGCTGCTGGATTTCGTGTATGAATGTTAGGTTTGTGTTTAGTATATATATGTGAGTGAATTAGGTTAAGAAAACTCATTGGTTGTGTGGAAATTTGATCCAAAAAAGATTGAAAAAGATCATGGTGTAAAAGTCAAATATTTGTTCATGAAGACTTGCTATTCTTGGATCAATCTCATGATTCCGTTCTCTTTCAAATTCAATCAACATTTATGAAATTCTAGAAGCTCAATCTTCACCCAAAAATAGATTTTCATATTTTATATTTATTTAAAATGATTTTTATGAATTAAATCAATAATAAATAAAAATAAAATAATAAAAATTCTGAATTTTGGTCAATTGGGTCGTGCATGATGATGTGATGTGGATTGGATCACAATTTAGCAAGCCCATTTGGAAGGAATTGGTTCTAGACCCCCATTTTCAATATAAACCATCACAAAATTTCCCAACTTTGCAAGAGCATATCTCCCTCAATTTTAAAGGTATGAGGGTGATCTTGGACTTTTTGGAAAGCTTGAAGAGTCCTCTAAACAACCCCATTGGTTTCAGGTCCATATCATTTACCAATCTCAAGTTATGCCCTTTTGAAGTTGTTGACTTTTTGTTGACTTTTGAAATGACCTATAATGTCTTAGGTCATATCTTCCAAATGAAGCATTTTTGGGCTTAACTTGAAACATCAAAGTTGTATAGAATTCAATTTCCTTCAAAATGAGCTTTGGATGGAGACTTGGTGATGAAGTATGTGAAAGTTATGGCTGGTCAAAGTTCAGTTGACTTTTACTGAGGAAACCCTAATTTAGAAACTCCTGATTATTGATGATCTGGAATCTCCTTGATGAATCATGATCAACCCTTGATCAAATGATGAATTTTACTTCATATACTTGATGTTGGCAAAAAATCATGAAGTTTGACTTTGGTTTGACCACAGTTGACCTCAGTTTGACTTTTTAACTGCATTGACTGATTTTGACTTATCTGATCATCTGACTGAGCAAACTTTTGGGAAAAGTCTTGAAACTTGTCATGGGGGTTCTTATACACATATAATATGTTATGAAGCTCACTTGAGGTATTGGAAGTCCATTTAGCCTGATTAAAGTCAAAACCCTAGTTTTGGATACACTGCTTAGGAGGTGCATTGTCTGAGGGAATTATCAACTCTTCTGACCAATTGTGAACTTTGTGAACCTTGTGAACCATCATAAAATGTCTTGTGAACCATCAGAAAATGTCTTTTGATACTCATGGGAGGTATTGTGAACCTTGTGAACCTTGTGAACCTCATGAAGTGGCTTTGTAGACCTTATGAACCTCAGGAGAGCTTTGTAATCATTGTGAGTCTTGTGAACCTTGTGAACCTTCAAGAAGTAACTTGTGGACTTCATGAACCTCATGAAAGGTATTGAAAGTATTATGGAACTTGTGAACCTTGTGAACCTTCAAGAAGCAACTTATGGACTTTATGAACCTCATGAAAGGTTATATAAGCATTGAGAAACTTGTGAACTTTGTGAACCTTCTTAGCACACAAAGTCTTGTATTGGGAGGGCAAATTTTGGGGTGCAACAGCTGCCCCTGTTCAATTTTCTGAAACCTGAGGGGTTAGATTGGTATATTTGCCAGTCGTGACCTGGAAGGTTGAAGGGGATTGAACACAAAAGCCCAAAAATTTGCACTCACCAGTGCATTAGAGTGATATAATTGAGTGGGCTTAAAGATGCCACTGGGGGAAAGCAATCCAAGATATGGAGGTATAATGAAAGCTGTCAGGAGTCTGGAGCAGTCCTGAGGTATTGATGATATGCTTTCAGGAGACTGGAGTAATCCTGATGTAACAGCATGTCTTCAAGGGGGGAATGAGAAGTTATCAGGAGGCTGGAGCTGTCCTGAGGTAACAATATAATTTCAAGAGGGTGGAGCAATCTTTGATAATATGCTTTCAAGAGACTGGAGTAATCCTGATGTAACAGCATGTCTTCAGGAGGATAGAGCAATCAATAATGATAACCCTAAAGCAGTCTTGAAGTAATAATATGACTCCAGGAGGATAGAGCAATCAATAGCCCTAAAGCAGTCTTGAAGTAATAATATGATTTCAGGAGGATAGAGCAATCAATAATGATAACTCTAAAGCAGTCTTGAAGATGATTTCAGGAGGATAGAGCAATCAATAGCTCTAAAGCAGTCTTGAAGTAATAAGGTGATTTCAGGAGGATAGAGCAATCAATAATGATAACTCTAAAGCAGTCTTGAAGTAATGAGAAGTTGTCAGGAGGATAAAGCAACCCTGAGGTAATAGTATGATATGTTTTCAGGAGACTGGAGTAGTCCTGATGTAACAGCATGTCTTCAGGAGGATAGAGCAATCCTGATGATCATTTGTTGGATAATTAACCTGAAAACAAGGTAGCATTCTGTATGATAGTGTTAGTTTATGTATTATGTATGCATGTATAATATGATGCACTTAGCTAATGTACTATGCACTCATGGCTATGTATGTTATGGTATGATGTAAATGATGTATGTATGACATGATACTGCCGGAAGAGTCTGAATATATTCGTATATCAACTGCTGGCCAGGGAAAATAAATCCCGATTCGTTGTTGAAGAATATATTATATATAACTCTCCGTCTGCTGGGGATAATAAGGTATGGATAACCTCCCGGATGCTGGGGATAGTAAGGTATATATAACCTCCCGGATGCTGGGGATAATAAGGTATATATAACCTCCCGGATGCTGGGGATAATAAGGTATATATAACCTCCGTCTTCGTTTGATGGTAGGGCAGATATAACTTCCCGTCTTCGTTCGTCGTCCCCTTATTGGAAAGTAAATTCCCGAATATCCGTATGAGGATAAAAGAGATGGATATAAATTCCAGGGGAGATAAGACTTTATGAAGATGGATTTATCCTACTGAGGGTTTGTAACTGTCTTGTAAAGGTGAACCGGCGAAGCTTCGTTGAAATCCTTCCCTCGTTCGTCCTTAGTAAATACTATTACCGCATTTCCATGCATTTCTGGTAAACATCAATCATATTAAGTATTCATGCATTTTTGGTAAACATTAATCATATTCAAAAGCATACATACATTCAAACACAATCAATGGACGTTTCGCTTATGTAAATAGGGTAAAAGTAAATCTGGATTCAAAAGATGGAATTTATTTATATCAAATAGTGACCCATACACGGGTAAGTTTGTACAAGGAGACATAAACCCTAGTAAGAGGATTTTGTCATAAAGTTTTTACAAAGCAAAGAGTATCAGCTATGTGTGAAATAATCCTATTGAGTTTCAATTCTACTATTGCCATTATCTCCGAGTATCTCATCTTCTGCTGTTGGGACGGAAACGATTGGATTGAGCTTTATCTGTTCGAGCTTGAGTAAGTAGTACAACTGGTTGCAGTTTCATGGGTGATCCAAACGAGACATATTCATACGCTTTAATCCCTAACTTTTGCCTGGATTGCCCTTTCAGGTTTTCAATCCACCGGGATACCCTTTTTTGCCCAAGCCGCCTTTTCAGGTTTTCGACTTGCCGGGTGTACATCTTTTTATATATATCCCTAATTTTTGCCCAAACCCTTTTGGTTTGCCGGGATGCCCTTATTTTTGCCTAGGCCTGTCAACCTAGCGGGTCTCTTTTTATGCGTAGTATTTTTTAACTATGTCTGCGTTTACAGGCTGTGGAAAGTCTTCACCATCCATTGTAGTGAGTATCATGGCACCTCCTGAGAACACTGTCTTGACTACAAATGGTCCTTCATATGTCGGAGTCCACTTGCCCCTAGGATCACCCTGTGGTAATATGATACGCTTGATTACCAAGTCACCAGCCTGATATACCTTTGGCTTAACCTTTTTGTTAAAAGCTTTGATCATTCGTTTCTGGTACATCTGGCCATGACAAACTGCTGCCAGCCTTTTCTCTTCAATTAAATTTATCTGGTCCAGTCGAGTCTGAATCCATTCATCTTCATCCAAGCCTGCATCCTTCATAATTCTCAAGGAGGGAATCTGAACTTCAATGGGCAGAACTGCTTCCATACCATAGACTAAGGAGAATGGGGTTGCCCCTGTTGAAGTACGTATTGTAGTACGATAACCATGAAGAGCAAATGGTAACATCTCATGCCAATCCTTGTAAGTAACAGTCATTTTCTGTACGATCTTCTTGATGTTCTTATTAGCAGCCTCAACTGCCCCATTCATCTTCGGACGATACGGAGAAGAGTTGTGGTGCTTAATCTTGAACTGCGTGCAGAGATCAGTAATCATAGTGTTGTTCAGATTAGAGCCATTGTCAGTGATAATCCTCTCAGGGATGCCATACCTACATATGAGATTATTCTTAATGAACCGAGCCACAACATTCTTGGTAACAGATGCAAATGAAGCTGCCTCCACCCACTTCGTGAAGTAATCAATAGCAACCAGGATGAAACGATGCCCATTAGAAGCAGTAGGCTTGATTTCACCAATCATATCAATGCCCCACATGGCAAAGGGCCAAGGAGCAGTGAACACATTCAAGGGTGATGGAGGTACATGGACTTTATCAGCATAGATTTGACATTTGTGACAAGTTCTGGAGTGTTGATAGCAATCAGCTTCCATGGTAGACCAATAGTAACCTGCTCTCAATATCTTCTTTGCCATAGTATGACCACTGGAATGAGTGCCAAAAAGTCCGTCATGCATATCTTCCATAATCTCAATTGCTTCCTTCTTATCCACACAACGAAGCAAAGTTGAATCGTGATTGCGCTTGTACAAAATGCCATTGCTCAAAAAGAACTTAGCAGAGAACCTTCTCATGAATTTCCTATCTTTGACAGATGCCCCTTCAGGGAACTCCTGAGTTTCAAGATATCTTTTCACTTCATAGAACCAAGGCTTTTCCTCTACCCTTTCAGTGTCAATCTCATTACAGTACGCAGGCTTCTCAAATCTATCAATAGTAATCTTGGGAGCTTCATCATCCCAGCTGATCTCAAACATAGATGCCATGGTGGCTAATGCCTCTGCCAACTGATTCTCTCTTCGTGGAATGTGTCCAAAGGTAATCTCTTTGAAATGTGGGATTAAAGACAACACATGCTCTCTGTAAGGAATGAGGTTATCATGCTTAGTATCCCAATCTCCTTTAATCTGACTCACTACCAGGGCTGAATCTCCATACACATCAAGGAACTGAATCTTCATATCAATAGCAGCTTTAATACCCAGGATACATGCCTCATACTCAGCCATGTTATTGGTACAATGGAAACAAAGTCTGGCAGTAATCGGGGTATGACAACCTTCAGGAGAACTAATCACAACACCAACACCATTACCAAGTGCATTAGAGGCACCATCAAAAACCATAGTCCATCGGGATCCTTGTTCAGGTCCGTCATATTGTCCAGGTTCTTTGGTAATAATCATAATATCTTCATCAGGGAAATCAAAACTCATTGACTGGTAATCATCCACTGCTTGATGAGCCAAATGATCAGCAACAACACTTCCTTTAATGGCCTTCTGAGTAGTATACTGTATGTCATATTCTGTCAAGATCATTTGCCATCTTGCAATTCTTCCGGAGAGAGCAGGTTTCTCAAATATGTACTTGATTGGATCCATCTTTGAAATCAACAAGGTAGTATGGGTCAACATATACTATCTTAGTCGGCGAGCAGCCCATGCCAAAGCGCAGCAAGTTTTCTCGAGCAGTGAGTATCTTGTTTCACAGTCGGTAAACTTTTTGCTAAGGTAGTATATTGCCTGCTCTTTTCGACCAGACTCGTCATGTTGTCCCAACACACACCCCATTGAGTTGTCTAACACTATTAAGTACATAATCAAGGGTCTTTCATCAACTGGTGGCATCAAAATTGGTGGTTCCAGCAGATATCTCTTGATTTCATCAAAGGCAGTCTGGCACTCATCATTCCATTCCATCACCTGATCTATCTTCAACAACTTAAAAATTGGCTCACAGATGGTGGTTAATTGGGAGATAAATCTTGCAATGTAGTTCAATCGTCCCAAGAAACCTCTAACCTCCTTCTCAGTACGGGGAGCTGGCATCTCTCGTATAGCTTTCACTTTTGCAGGATCCACTTCAATACCTTTTCCACTGACAACGAAACCTAGGAGCTTTCCAGATCTAACTCCGAAAGTACACTTGTTTGGGTTCAATCTCAATTTGTATTTCTTCAACCTCTCAAACAATTTATGCAAATGATCAAGATGTTGTTCCTCATTCTGAGACCTGGCTATCATATCATCTACATATACCTCTATCTCATGATGAATCATATCATGAAACAAAGCCACCATAGCACGCTGATATGTTGCCCCTGCATTCTTCAAACCAAATGGCATTACCTTATAGCAAAAGGTGCCCCACTGTGTCACAAATGTTGTCTTCTCCATATCTTCAGGTGCCATCTTGATTTGATTGTAACCAGAGAAACCATCCATAAAAGAGAATACCTTATGCTGAGCAGTGTTGTCTACCAGAATATCAATATGAGGAAGTGGAAAGTCATCTTTAGGGCTAGCCTTGTTCAAATCTCTGTAGTCCACACACATACGTACCTTACCATCTTTCTTAGGAACTGGTACCACATTTGCAACCCACTGAGGATAAGAAGTCACTGCTAAGAACCCTGCATTGAATTGTTTCATTACCTCTGCCTTGATCTTTTCTGACATTTCAGGACGCATACGACGAACCTTCTGCTTCTTTGGACGACAATCTTCTTTCACTGGTAAACGGTGAACCACAATGTCTGTATCCAACCCTGGCATATCTTCATAAGACCAAGCAAAGATCTCCACATAGTCACGTAACATCTGAATCAACCTGCTCTTGACACCGTCCTCTAAATCAGCCCCTATCTTGACCTCTTTTCTGTTTTCTTCAGTTCCCAAATTCACAACTTCGACTGGCTCTTCATGTGGCTGTATAGCTTTCTCTTCTTGTTGTAACAACCTAGCAAGCTCTACAGGTATTTCACAATCGTCCTCATTTCCGTCTTCAGTTTGATAGATCGGATTCTCGAAATTATAATTGGCAATAGTAGAACTGTTATCAACAGGATCCAGAGTGGATGAGGATCTGCATTTTAGTGATGTGGGTGCGTGTAAGAACACATAACTGATAAAAATAAAAGAAAAGAAAGACAAGGAACACAATATTTACGAAAATGAAACGTCCACTGATTTTATTGAATGAAGTATGCAAATGAAATGACAGCCCGTAACAAGCACACCATTGTGCCCCGGGTAAGGCACATGGCTTGAAAGTTTTATTGTTCAAGAAAATACAAATTTAAAATATAACAACACATTAATAGTATTTACTCCTGACTAAAGGAGATAGAGATAACATCTTCAGCTTTCCAATTATTGAGTCCAGCACCCACAGTAGGAAAAATCCATGCATCCAAGTTATAATCTTCATCTTGATCTCCCACAGCATTAATCTGGTCCTTCACAACCCCTTGATTAGTGACACGGGCAGCACGAGCACGACGAACAGCCTTCTGGGACTCTGCAGTGAAACCCAAACCAAACTTGTCAGACTTGTATGGAATATCAGGAAGCTGACCCCAAATAGTACAACCACCTTCATCCACCACAGCTCTAGCATCATTGAGGGAAGCCATTGCCATTGTAGGAGGCTTTCTGGTGACCACAGGAACTTTCTTCACAACAGGAGGAGCTACATAATCATTAACAACCCAGGGAACTACTTCAAACGTCTGACACGGAGTTTCAATGTATTCACCTTCCATTTCCAGATACTTGAAAGTATTCACATGACTGACAAAGTATTCTTCTTCTCCATAGACAGGAACAACCTTTCCATTCACCGGATATCTCAACTTTTGGTGCAATGTAGAGGTCACAGCACCTGCCCCATGGATCCAGGGACGACCAAGCAGACAAGAGTATGAAGGACGAATATCCATCACATAAAATGTAGCAGTAAACACCTGGGAACCAACTTGGATTGGAAGATCAATTTCCCCATGTACCACTCTTCTAGAACCATCAAAAGCCTTTACCAAAATATTACTGGGCTTCAGCACAGCATCTTCAGGACTCAGCTTGTTCAGGACTTCCTTAGGCAACACATTCAAAGAGGAACCATTGTCTATCAGCACATGAGACAGGGTAGTGCCCTTGCATTCAATTGAAATATGCAAGGCCCTGTTATGATCCCTCTTGGCAGGGGTCAAGTCAGCATCAGAAAATCCTAACCCATTGTCATAGGTCAGGTGGGCAACACAGTTCTCAAATTGGTCAACAGAAATTGCACTGGGTACATGAGCCATCTTCAGAAACTTGATCAAGGACTTGGCATGAGCTTCAGAACATAACAACAAGGACAGCATAGAAATCTTTGAGGGAGTATGCCCCAACTGATCAACAATGTCATAATCACTCTTGCGAATGATTTTCAACACTTCTTCCATCTGCTTAGAGAGGTCATCAGCAGCTGGCACATCAGTAGATACAGGCTCAATAACGGGACCCTTGCCCTGAGCATCAGTGGTGGAAGTAGCAGCAGGAGTAACTGCATTCTTGGAAATATCTGGAGGAGAGAAAACTCTTCCACTACGAGTGATCTTGCTAGACCCAGCAATATTATCAATGTCAACAGGCACATCAGCTAAAGGCTCCTGCTTAACACCATGGATGTAAACATCAGACCCATAGTGCCAGGGCACAGCTTTGTCAGACGTATATGGGATAGGACCAGGAGTAGTAATGATCACAGGAGCTATTCTGGCTTCAGCAACAACTTTCACAGGACCTTCAGCAGTAATCTTGATTGGACCCTGATGAGTGATTTTGATGGGACCCTTTGAAGTGATTCTTAGTGGTACTTTGTCAACCATGTCAACCTCTTCAACCTTCCTACCTTGAGTCAGATGATCCACCATACTTTCTACAGACGACGGAGTCCTCTCAAACACTATAGTATACTTATCCATGAGACGCTGAATCCCATCTCTCAATATGAAGCAACTATCTGGCTTATAGGTACAATACAAACAATCTTCACGACAACCTGGAAAGATCCCAGCTTGTACTAACCTCTTTTTGATAACAGACAGTGGTGTGGTCAACTCCATAACTGAATAGACATGTAGATCTTCCTCAATGGCGTTGACAGTCTTCTCGTGGTTTGGCATTGGAGCAGTAATCACATTGGGAGTACCCGGAGGATCAAACTCAATTTCTCCAGCATCAATCATATCCTGAATTTTATTCTTCAAGACCCAGCAATTATTAGTATCATGTCCCTGACAGTTTGAATGGTATGCACACCGTGCATTGGGATTGTACCTGGGAGAGGTAACATTGGGATTCTGAGGAGCCTCTTTCAAAGTAATAAGTTCAGCCTTCAACAAATGTTGCAATGCCTGAGCCATTGACATGTTGATCTTCGTGAACTGTCTTCTAGCCCTCTGTTGGTTGCCCTGTGGCTGCTCTGTTGTTGCAGGAGTTGGATTTGAAATATGAACTGCACTGACAGACTGATGCCTTCTGTTACGATCAGGCTGACCATAAACAACATTAGATTCTTTCTTCCCAGTGGGAGGCTTCTTTGCAGCACCTGATGAAGAAGTGCCAACATGGATCTTACCATTCTTTATACCATTCTCTACTCGCTCTCCTGTCATGATCAACTCAGTGAAGCCAGATGATGAGCTTCCAATGAGATGACTGTAAAACGGACCATTCAGCGTACACATGAACATATCAACCAGTTCCCTGTCAGTCAAAGGGGGTTGAACTCTTCCAGCTAAATATCTCCACTTTTGAGCATACTCTTTAAAACTTTCTTTGGCACCCATAGACATGCTCTGAAGCTGCATGCGAGTGGGGGCTAAGTCAGCATTGTATTGGTACTGCTTATAGAAAGCTTCAGCAAGATCATTCCAGTCTCTGATGTTGACACTTTCCAACTGATAATACCACTCCAGCTGAGCTCCAGATAAACTCTCTTGAAAGAAATGGATCCACAACTTCTTATCAGCAGTGTGGGGTTGAATTCTTCTGACATATGACCTCAGATGCAGCTTGGGACAAGAGACCCCATCATAGACAACAAAAGTAGGAACCTTGAAACCCACAGGTATGACCACCCCAGATATCAAGCTCAAATCCTCAAAATCCAGCCCAGATGATTTCTTCAACTCCATAGCATCCATCCTATCCACCAGCATCTTGAATTTGTCTTCATTAGGCTCATGGTAGTAATTAGCCTCAGAATCAGAGTCCCCCATTGTGTGGTGGAGACTGCCTACCTCTTGCTCAGACTCTTCAGATTCATAGTCTTCAGCTGGTTCTTTGGTCTTGGCAAGACCTTTGAACCTTCTTCCCATGTTAATCAACCCAGCAGACCTTCTAGTCTTCTTAGTCTTCTTGGCCAGCAGTGCCTTCAATTCATCTTGCCCCTTGGACAGGTTCAAGATCAGCTCTTGGAACTGTGCATTTTGTGCCTGGAGATCCTTAACTGATTGTTCAAGAGCCATTGCTGAAATAAACAGCGAGAATATGAGAAACCTGTGCACAATTAAAAACCTGTGATGCAATGATATGGAATGTAAATGCGTATGCAATGTTTTCAAGGACCGCAGGATTTAAATTTGCTTAGACAAACATGAAAGTAAACTTTTATTAGTAATAACTTTGTTTTGCCTTTTAGGCTTACAAAAAATGAAAATGAAATAAGTACAAAAGATGAGGTTTTAAGTCTCCCATGGACGTTTCCTCTTTATGTTGAGGTATGAATTGAGGTTTCGTTCCTCATGAAGTTGCTTTGTTAGCTCTAGGATTCTTGCTTGGCTTGCTTTGTAATGAGCCTCGAAAGTATCCCTTTGCTCCTTCAGTTGGATCCATGATCTCTGCAAGTCTTCCTTATCAGTAGGCATGTCTGGGTGAAGGATGGTATAAGCAGTGTCTCCTTCAGCAACAGGTTCCATGGTAACTGGTAGGACGGCAGGATATGGCATCATGAGTGTCTGAGCACGAGATCGTACCCATCTGAGATAAGCCTCCATAGGAATAGTGTACTTAGGCTCCAGTGTCTTGCTGTCAACCCTGTTTACTTTTCCCCATGCTCGTATGAATCTCTGACGGTAACCCTGAAGATCGTTGTCGTAATCAAACACAATGCCCTGAATCAACATATCATGTGGACCATCACTTCGGGCGTAACCAAACTGTCGTAAAGCTAAAGAGGGGTTGTAAGTGATGCCTCCTCTTATGCCTAGTAGTGGTACATTAGGGAACTCCCCACAACGGTCAATGATGGTGACATTCTCCATAGATCTGGAGCACCAATGGATATCTGAGTGAGAAAGTGACATGATCCTCTTGGACCATCTGAACCCTTGCTCATTCTTCATTACTGAGCGAGGAAGGTGAGAAATAAACCACCTGGATAGTAAAGGTATGCAGCACATCAAAGTTCCCCTTGCCCTTGTAGTACGGGTGTGAAGAGAATGCAGGATATCTCCAAGTAGGGTAGGCACTGGATTGTGACTCAGGAATATGTTGATGGCATGAACGTCTATGAACTGATCTGGATTGGGGAACAATACTAAGCCATATATCAGCAAGGCTAATACCTCATCAAAAGCATCATAGCTCATGGCCTTCAAGAACATTTGAGCTTTATCCATTAATACCTTAGCAAGAATACCCTTGACTCCACTTCTCGTTTCTAGAACAAGGTCAGACTTCTTCAGATGTAGGGCTGCAGCAATAACCTCTGGTTTGGGCTCTTTCTCCAAGCCTATGAAGGGTCTTTGATCAAGAATAGGTATACCCAGAAGCTTAGAGAACTCCTCCATGGTAGGGACTAACTGATAGTCAGGGAATGTAAAGCAGTGGTGCTTAGGGTCAAAGAACTGAAACAACACACTCATCATGTCTTCATTGAACCCTGAAGTGACTAGATCCAATAGGTGACCATGTCTCTTGATGAACTGGGAGTGATCAGACACTTGAGAAACCAGCTCTTTAAGCTTGGCAGGTATGCCCACAAAGTTGATCCTGATGGTGTTTCTACGAGCAGAAGCCATGACCTGCAACAAAGAACAAAGATAAATCCCTTGGTCCTTGAAATGGTTAGGGAAAATGATATGCTTATGATGCATGATGATGTCATGATGTTATGCTCAATCACAAACATGTGGCACACACAAACAAGTCACACCATAACCCTAGGTTTAAAAGCTTGCATGAGGTTTAAAGGTAAGTACCCTCCCCTGAAGTTAGTTGATTCATCCTGTCCTACAAAGTAACTGGGTTCTAAGGGATCTCAATATCATTGATCCTTCACAAGGGTGGTTGATCAGAAGGCAACTTACTTGCCAACCAAAACCCTCCAAGTTTAAGATCTCAATGAGCGTAGTATCGAGTGTCAACCAACTTCAGTCTGCACTAAAGCCGGTTACCTCACTACTTTCTAAAGGCCAAGATGAGTTAACTAGGGTTCTAAAAGTTAGTTAGTGCATTGACAACATATGGCAGCCTCATATTATCCTCAACTTGACTTAAGGAACATAAGCACCAACCAAGAAGTCGCACTAACTATGGCCACCAGATCAACCGTATCGATATACGTCGTACAGTTTCCTTGGTCTATTGCCATTTACCTAAGGTACACTAGATCCGGGTTAGGACCTTTCACACATAAGAGCACCCCAATATAATAATAAAGCAAACAAATCAAACAATATTAAAGTGATCTTAATTCCTAAGGGTACCCCTCTTAAATTTAAATCCCCAGCAGAGTCGCCAGTTCTGTAACACGGTGGGAGAACTGACTTTTAGTTATGTTGCGGATAGCAAGAGTCGCCACCGACTTTTATTTTATCCAAACGGAAAGGGTATAAAAGAACAGGAAAGACCTTAAGAGAATATTTTGGGGTCCGGGGGGTAGGTTATGTAAAGGGAAGGTGTTAGCACCCTTTACATCCATGGTTATCCATGGGCTCTTAGTTACTTAGCTCACTTTTGAATTGTTTTTGAAAGTGTAGTGTGTGAATAGAAAAATTTTCAGAATAGTTGATAATGATCCATGTATGGATGCGTAAAAACTTATTTTTTGAAAATTTGTTTGAAATTTGTTAAGTGTGAAAAGTTTTTGAAGTGAGCAAGTACATAAGAGGAACCTACCCTAATGTTTTAAGTCTTTCTTATTCTTTATCCTTTCATTGGTAAGACTATCCCTACTATTAAGGAGTAGGTAGTCATTACCTTGGATGTAAGGGACATGAGAGGGACATCTGTTTGTATGGAGGCAACTGTGGGGTGTAATAAGCATAAAGGAGGGACTATCATCATTATTCGAAGGGACTTGATTCGTAAAGGCAACCATGAGGGACTTGATGATTTTTCTTTTTAAAGGGACTTGCTTTATACACCCCACTTGACCTTATGATTTAGGCAACTTGAGGGATAACCTTAGAAAGTGAGACGGCGATTAAAAATCGACTTACGTGTGTGAGTGTTCAATATTATTTATCTTTAATTTAAATGCTCTAATTTTATTTTTAATAGAATACATATTTTTGCACTCCCTAAATTACTAACCATAGCAATAATTAAATAATTAAAATATTACAAAATTTACATCCGAGAAACAATTACAACATAATTATAAAAATAATAAATAGCAAAAAAATATAAATATATAGCAAAATAAATATAATAAGCAAAAATAAATAAGTAACTAAAATAGGGGTTAGTGATAAATATAAAAAAAAAAATAAGGTTAGTGAGAATAAAATAATAATAATAATAATTAGGAAAATAAACAAGGTTAGAGAAATAATAATAAAAATATAAGATAATAGTAAACAAAAAATAATAAATAATAGTATAGTTAGTAACAATAATTAAAGTAAATAGAAACAAAATAGAAAAAATATTATAAGGATATGAACATAAAGTTTAATTTTAATATATAATAAGAAAAATTTTTAAGCATAATATAATTATAAATCTTAATCATTTACAAAAGTTTAATTATTTATGAATATATATCAACAATTATTAAAAAAAAAAATATTTACACATTATGACGAAAATAAATTTTAAATATCATGTTCATAAAAAATAATCATATTTACAAACTTTACATGAATCATATTAAATAAATAAATAAATATACATAATAATTACATTAAGAATTAGAAAATAAAATTATTTAGAAAAATAGAATTAGGTTTTATTTTAGAAAATATTTTTAGGGTTTGATTTATAATATACAAAAATATGTGAATTAATATATCTATATTTTAACTACATGAATAATAATAAAATTTAAATCACATAATATACATATAAGAAAATTATAATTTTAATTTATTTCATATATAATAATAATTGAATTAAGAAAAATAAGCAAAAGAAAGAAAAGAAATCAAAAACCTGGTGGGGCTGGGGTTTGAACCCAGTCCCCTATGCTTGCAACCATAGTCTCTACCACTGGGCCATTGTGTACGCAGGTGAAAGAGGAAGGAGAATAGTTGCTTTTGATCTTTGTCACAAAAACCTGGAAAATAAAAGAAATAAAAAGGCCTGGGGTGGGAATCGTACCTAGGACCTTTTAGTGACAAGCATGCATACGTTACCGCCTGGCTGGAAGAGCCCATCTGATTATATAATGGCAAGAAACCATAATATATTATGTTTGCTTTTAACCTGAAAAATAACAAAAAACAATGCACCAGCCCAGTATCGAACCAAGGTCCTTACAACATACGCATATCAAGCTTACCACCAGGGCACACACGCGCGTGTGATAAACAAACCAACAATAATTCATAAAATATTTCAATAATATTTGAATTTTCTGACGCGCGGGAATTGATCTTCTTCTTCCTTGAGACTGGCCAAATTACCTGCGAAATTTGCTATGAGCATACCTGCGAAATTTCATACGCACACAACCTGCGTTTTTCAAACTACTATCAAACAGTATCGTTTTGTCAAATCAAGGACACCTTTGAGTTCCTTATAACCTGTACAGTTCAATTATGTCCAGAAAATACATTTATATTAGGTGAATCGAAGAACCCCATTTTTGAATTCAAAACCCTAACTATGGCCGTTTGTTCATTAGGTCACGAAACCTCAAGGTTCTTGTCCAGAATTGATCTTTGGAACCTCACAAACACAAAAACTAAAACAAAATTCATTAACAATGCACAAAATAACAGAATCGAAAAATTGAAATTCAAGATAAATTTTGATTCGGGTAGAGCAATATGGTGCACATGGGATGCATATGAGTGATGCTCTAGCTTCAATGATGTCTAAAGAACATCTCCATGTTCTTAATTTACCTTCTAGTACACTGAATTGAAGAATCTGAATTTCACTTTTTGCTTGAATTTTGAATTTTTGAAACTTACCCTTGGCTGCTGGATTTCGTGTATGAATGTTAGGTTTGTGTTTAGTATATATATGTGAGTGAATTAGGTTAAGAAAACTCATTGGTTGTGTGGAAATTTGATCCAAAAAAGATTGAAAAAGATCATGGTGTAAAAGTCAAATATTTGTTCATGAAGACTTGCTATTCTTGGATCAATCTCATGATTCCTTTCTCTTTCAAATTCAATCAACATTTATGAAATTCTAGAAGCTCAATCTTCACCCAAAAATAGATTTTCATATTTTATATTTATTTAAAATGATTTTTATGAATTAAATCAATAATAAATAAAAATAAAATAATAAAAATTCTGAATTTTGGTCAATTGGGTCGTGCATGATGATGTGATGTGGATTGGATCACAATTTAGCAAGCCCATTTGGAAGGAATTGGTTCTAGACCCCCATTTTCAATATAAACCATCACAAAATTTTCCAACTTTGCAAGAGCATATCTCCCTAAATTATAAAGGTATGAGGGTGATCTTGGACTTTTTGGAAAGCTTGAAGAGTCCTCTAAACAACCCCATTGGTTTCAGGTCCATATAATTTACCAATCTCAAGTTATGCCCTTTTGAAGTTGTTGACTTTTTGTTGACTTTTGAAATGACCTATAATGTCTTAGGTCATATCTTCCAAATGAAGCATTTTTGGGCTTAACTTGTAACATCAAAGTTGTAGAGAATTCAATTTCCTTCAAAATGAGATTTGGATGGAGACTTGGTGATGAAGTATGTGACAGTTATGGCTGGTCAAAGTTCAGTTGACTTTTATTGAGGAAACCCTAATTTAGAAACTCCTGATTATTGATGATCTGGAATCTCCTTGATGAATCATGATCAACCCTTGATCAAATGATGAATTTTACTTCATATACTTGATGTTGGCAAAAAATCATGAAGTTTGACTTTGGTTTGACCACAGTTGACCTCAGTTTGACTTTTTAACTGCATTGACTGATTTTGACTTATCTGATCATCTGACTGAGCAAACTTTTGGGAAAAGTCTTGAAACTTGTCATGGGGGTTCTTATACACATATAAGATGTTATGAAGCTCACTTGAGGTATTGTAAGTCCATTTAGCCTGATTAAAGTCAAAACCCTAGTTTTGGATACACTGCTTAGGAGGTGCATTGTCTGAGGGAATTATCAACTCTTCTGACCAATTGTGAACTTTGTGAACCTTGTGAACCATCATAAAATGTCTTGTGAACCATCAGAAAATGTCTTGTGATACTCATGGGAGGTATTGTGAACCTTGTGAACCTTGTGAACCTCATGAAGTGGCTTTGTAGACCTTATGAACCTCAGGAGAGCTTTGTAATCATTGTGAGTCTTGTGAACCTTGTGAACCTTCAAGAAGTAACTTGTGGACTTCATGAACCTCATGAAAGGTATTGAAAGCATTATGGAACTTGTGAACCTTGTGAACCTTCAAGAAGCAACTTATGGACTTTATGAACCTCATGAAAGGTTATATAAGCATTGAGAAACTTGTGAACTTTGTGAACCTTCTTAGCACACAAAGTCTTGTATTGGGAGGGCAAATTTTGGGGTGCAACAGCGTGTAAACGCAGACACAGTTAAAAAATACTACGCATAAAAAGAGACCCGCTAGGTTGACTGGCCTAGGCAAAAATAATGGCATCTCGGCGAACCAAAAGGGTTCGGGAAAAAATTAGGGATATATATAAAAAAATGTGTACACCCGGCAAGTCAAAAACCTGAAAAGGCGGCTTGGGCAAAAAAGGGTATCCCGGTGGATTGAAAACCTGAAAGGGCAATCCAGGCAAAAGTTAGGGATTAAAGCGTATGACTATGTCTCGTTTGGATCACCCATGAAACTACGACCAGTTGTGCTATTTAACCCAAGTTAGAACAGATAAAGATCAATCCAATCGTTTCCGTCTCGACAGCAGAAGATGAGATACTTGAAGATAATGGCAATAGTAGAATTGAAACTCAATAGGATTATTTCCCACATAGCTGATTTTCTTTGTTGTGTAAAAATTTTACGACGAATTCCTCTTACTATGATTTCTGTCTCCTTGTATAAACTTGCCTATGTATAGGTCACTTTGTGATATAAATAAAATTCCATCTTTGAATCCAGATTTACTTTTACCCTATTTACATAAGCGAAACGTCCATTGGTTGTGTTTGAATGTATGTATGCTTTTGAATATGATTGATGTTTACCAGAAATGCATAAATGCTTAATATGATTGATGTTTACCAGAAATGCATGAAATGCAGTAATAGTATTTACTAAGGACGAACGAGGGAAGGAATTCAACGAAGCTTCGCCGGTTCATCCCCACAAGACAGCTACAAATACCCCAGTAGGGCAAATCCATCTTCATAAATACTTCGAGTTACATCTCCCCTGGAATTTATGTCCATCTCTTTTATCCTCAGTCGGGATACTCAGGAAATTATTCCTTCAATAGGAGTACGACAAACGAAGACGGGAGGTTACGGATACCATACTATCGAACGAAGACGGGAGGTTATGGATACCATATTATCGAACGAAGACGGGAGGTTATGAATACTATGTTATCAAACAAGACGGGAACGAGTTCCTCATATTCTTCACTATATTATCAAATGAGATGGGAACGAGTTCCTCATATTCTTCAGTAACAAATCGGGATTTATTTTCCCTGGCCAGCAGTTGTTATACGAAGATATTCAGACGCTTCAGGCTGCATGATTCATACATACATCATTTACATCATACCATAACATACATATCCATAAGTACATAATACATTACTTAAGTGCATCATACTATGCATGCATAATGCATAAACTAACATTCTCCTTGCAGGATAGTTATATGCAGGTAAAACAATATCAACAACTTACAACGGGTCAGAAATGATCCATGCATTTGCTCAAGTTGTCTTTGAATAGCAGGCAAACGGTCTGTAAAAAGATCCATTCCCTGGTTCAAGACATTTTTCAGAAGAACAAATCCTGACGTTCTTTTGACCCTTAAGAACAAATCCTGACGTTCTTTTGGCCCTTGAATAACAGGCAAACGGTCTGTAAAAAGATCCATTCCCTGGTTCAAGACATTTTTCAGAAGAACAAATCCTGACGTTCTTTTGACCCTTAAGAACAAATCCTGACGTTCTTTTGGCCCTTGAATAGCAGGCAAACGGTCTGTAAAAAGATCCATTCCCTGGTTCAAGACATTATTCAGAAGAACAAATCCTGACGTTGTTTTGGCCCTTGAATAACAGGCAATCGGTCTGTAAAAAGATCCATTCCCTGGTTCAAGATATTATTCAAAAGGACAAATCCTGACGTTCTTTTGGCCCTTGAATAGAAGGAAAACGGTCTGTAAAAAGATCCATTCCCTGGTTCAAGATATTATTCAGAAGAACAAATCCTGACGTTCTTTTGGCCCATGAATAGCAGGCAAACGGTCTGTAAAAAGATCCATTCCCTGGTTCAAGACATTATTCAGAAGAACAAATCCTGACGTTCTTTTGGCCCTTGAATAGCAGGCAAACGGTCTGTAAAAAGATCCATTCCCTGGTTCAAGACATTTTTCAGAAGAACAAATCCTGACGTTCTTTTGACCCTTAAGAACAAATCATGACGTTCTTTTGGCCCTTGAATAGCAGGCAAACGGTCTGTAAAAAGATCCATTCTTTGGTTCAAGACATTTTTCAGAAGAACAAATCCTGACGTTCTTTTGACCCTTAAGAACAAATCCTGACGTTCTTTTGGCCCTTGAATAACAGGCAAACGGTCTGTAAAAAGATCCTTTCCCTGGTTCAAGACATTTTTCAGAAGAACAAATCCTGACGTTCTTTTGACCCTTAAGAACAAATCCTGACGTTCTTTTGGCCCTTGAATAGCAGGCAAACGGTCTGTAAAAAGATCCATTCCCTGGTTCAAGACATTATTCAGAAGAACAAATCCTGACGTTCTTTTGGCCCTTGAATAGCAGGCAAACGGTCTGTAAAAAGATCCATTCCCTGGTTCAATATATTATTCAGAAGAACAAATCCTGACGTTCTTTTGACCTTGGAGAATAGGCAAACAGTCTGTAATCCAAGATATTTCCAGAAAAGATAATCATCACAAGATTTATTTCTACTGGTCCATTCAACAACTCAAATTATGTTGCTTAAATGATTCAGAGACGGCCTATACAAAGACCTAGTACTGATATTCAGTATCAATATAAAGACATCATCACATCCTGATACTCCAGATGGCATCTCTAAGCCCATCTCCAGTATCTCCAAGTGGCATATTTAAGCCCACTCAAGCATATACAACTAATCATCAGTATTACTCTATGCACTGGTGAGTGCAAATTTTTGGGCTTTCGTGTTCAATCCCCTTCAACCTTCCAGGTCACGAATGGCACATATACCAATCTAACCCCTCAGGTTTCAGAAAATTGAACATGGGCAGCTGTTGCACCCCAAAATTTGCCCTCCACAAGACAAGTCATTGTGTACTAATAGGCTCACAAGTTTCACAAGGTTCACAAGACATCTCATGAGGTTCACAAGGTTCACAAAGTTCACAATTAGTCAGGAAGTTTGACAATTCCCTCAGACAATGCATCCTCCTAAGCACTGCATCCTAAACTAGGGTTTTGACTTTAATCAGGCTAAATGAACTTCCAATACTTCAAGTGAGCTTCATAACATCTATATGTGTTCAAGAATCCCCATGTCAAGTTTCAAGATTTTTCCCAAAGGTTAGCTCAGTCAGATGATCAGATAGGGTGAAATCAGTCAAAGCAGTTAAAAAGTCAAACTGAGGTCAACTGTGGTCAAACCAAAGTCAAATTTCATGATTTTTTGCCAACATCAAGTAAATGAAGTAAAATTCATCATTTGATCAAGGTTTGATCATGATTCATCAAGGAGATTTCAGATCATCAAGAATCAGGAGTTTCTAAATTAGGGTTTTCATAGGAAAAGTCAACTGTACTTTGACCGGCCATAACTTTCACATGCTTCATCAATATTTTTCCATCCAAAGCTCATTTTGAAGGAAATTTAATTCTCTACAACTTTGTGTCTCACAAGCCAAGCCCAAAAATGCTTCATTTGGAAGGTATGAGCTAAGACATTATAGGTCCTTTTAAAAGTCAACAAAAAGTCAACAACTTCAAAAGAGCATAACTTGAGAATGGTAAAAGATATCGATATGAGACCAAAGAGGTTGGTTAGAGGACTCTTTAAGATTTCCAAAATGTCCAAGAACACCCTAATAGCATTAAAATTGAAGGATTTTTGCCCTTGCAAAGTTGGGAAATTTTTGGGAAGTTTATGAAGCAAATAGGGCTTTAAAACCAATTTTTGCTAAATGAGCCCACCAAATTGCTATCCCATCTTTACAAAAACACCAAGCACGACCCAACCCATGCAATTTCTGATTTTTTTTATTTTATTTGAATTTTATTCATTAAAATACATATTAAATCAAAATAAAATCAAAAAATCAATATTTAAATATGATTCTTCTTCTAGAAAATCATCAAAGCCATTTAACATGATTATATATTGTCCAAATTCGTGTAAGACCAAAAGAGCAAGAGAATATTAGATTTTTGGACAATTATGGTGATGAGATTTCTTTGATATCAAGCAACTTCAAATCCATGAATAAAGCCCAACTTTTTGACCTAATTGCATCCACTACATATACATGAACACATCACAATCATAAGGACGAATTTTTGCAGCCTCTAACACCACTTTAAAACTTCACAAAAACCATCCAAATTGAATTTTCGGTTTCCCTATTTCAAGAGGTTTTAAGGTATTTTGAGGACACAAGAATGTTTATTGAGCTTCATTGAGTCGAAACCAACCCTCATTCGCATCCAAATCATGCTAATATCAATGAACCGAATTCAAACTTTCTTGCATTTTATTTTTTTCGATTTCGTTTATTGGTGTATTATTAATGATTTCTAACCATATATTCTTGTTAATGATGATGCTTAGATGGTTTCTGGGCAAAGATATGAAGCTTCCATGGACGAATTCGATAGATGCCATAGTTAGGGTTTCGGCCAAGCTTTTAGGGTTTCTTGATTAAGATCATATAAATGACTTTGATTGATGTATTTGAATTGTATAGGACCTGGGTAAACCATTGGTGTGTTCAATTGGGATGATTGTTACTTATTTTGTAGGTACTCAAGGTTTTTGGTTTCCTGCGAAAAAATACGCAAGAGGATTCATGGAAAAATTTGAAGGAATTTTCGCAGGAAAACCTGCGAAATTCCAAGGTTGAAGAAGACAGTTCGCGCGCGTTTATATTTTTGAATTTTCGTTTTATTATATAATAAAAACTTGTGTATTAATATTAGTTGAGACACGTTGGTCCAGTGGTAGCAGCGTACGCTTGTGATATACAAAACCTGGGTTCGATCCCCAGGTTATTCTTTTTGCTCAAAATTTCTTTTATTTTGCAGGTTTCTCATATAATATTTGTTAACCCTTCCAGTTACAAGGCGCGCACCTGGCCCAGTGGAAGGGAGGCTGGTCCTGGAGATGTGAAGCCTAGGGCCTGGGTTCGAATCCCAGCCCCAGGTATGTTCTTTTTCTCATTTTTTTTGTTTGTTTTGTTTTGCTTATATTATATTTGATTAATCTAATTAATAATAAATGTCTAAAATAAAATACTTATATTATTTTCTTATATATATAAAAAAAACTTATATTTTAAAAATTCAAACTTTATTAATAAAATTATTTATATTATATGTTTATATTATTAATATTGTATGTATTTTTTGTATAAATAATTTAATTAAGTTTAGATTAAATAATTAACCCTAATTTATTTTTCTAAATAATCCAAAGTCCTAATTCTCTTTTATAATGTTAATTTCTTGTTATGTTTGTTTATAATTATTGAATATTTCTAATATGTACATATATTTTTTTTTGTATATAAATTCATTAATTATATTTAGATTAACTTATAAACCCTAATATTTTTTATATGTAAAACCTAATTTTTTCTTTATAAACCTTAATTTATTTTAAAAAACCCTAATTTTCTTTTATGATTTTAAATTTCTTATTTTTGTAATTATAATTATTAAATATTTCTAATAGGTATATATAATTAAATTATTAAAACTATTAATCATATTTATTAGTGTATAATTATTATTATTTATTTCTTTTTTCTTAAAATTCTTAAAAAATGATTATTTATTTAAATTTGAACTTTTAGTTTGTTTTCTATATTATATTATTATACTAACCTCTTTCATATTTATTTTGTTTATTATTACTAACCTATTTATTTATTATATGCTTATTTATTTAAATTATTTTTATTATAATGTAACTGTGCAAATTATGTAATAGTTATATAATTTTTATTATTTATTTAAATTGCCATGGTTAGTAAAATAGGGCGTGAAAATATGTTTGTATTTAAAATTGAATTTAGATCACTAATTATAAGATAAATATTTGAATTTGTACACGCACACACGTAAGTCGATCTTGGATCGCCATCTCACTTCTTAAGGGTTACTTCTCATGTTGCCTAAATAAAAGGTTAAGTAAGGTGTATAAAGCAAAGTCCCTTATCTTATTTAAAATCATCTTGTCCCTTTAAAACTATGGATGTAAAGGGTGATAACACCTTCCCTTTACATAACCTACCCCCCGAACCCAAAAATCTTTTAAGGTCTTTCCTGTTCTTTTATGCCCTTTCCTTTGGATAAAATAAAAGTCGGTGGCGACTCTTGCTATCTGTAATATTTAACTAAAGTCAGTTCATCCACCGTGTTACAGTTAGACCTACCACAACCCCAAATACAACCACAACCCTAAATTGTTTGTCTATAAGACACGTTACTTCTTCCTAATGGGAAGGGCGAAACACTTAAGCTTTTTTCTTTAATTATGATGAAAGGTTTGTTCTGTCCACAGAGAATGATGATCCTATTGAAATCCAAGAGACTGTGGGATTTTTGATGTAGTGGATGTTGGGACAGAAACGAAAGATACATACTTTCAATTGTCACCACAAGCTGTCACACGGCAAATTTCCCCTAAAACGTTAAAGTTTAAAGGGTCACTTGATGGCCTATTTTTTTATGTCCAAATTAATACTAGAAGAACTCACAAATACTCGAATAGTGCATTGGTCAACATCTAAAAATATCCATCAATACCATACTCATTTTCTCTATAATGATGGGCAATGGATCTCATTTTATAGTGTTAAGGACTCTGCACTTAAGTCTCAATCACCTTGCAAAACCACATTTTTATTCCTTTTTATTTGCTCCCTAACGAAAAGAACATGTGGTCGTAGGAATATAATGGTTGACAACCCCATGTCCTCTTTTAACTGATTTATCCATACGCAAAATAGCATTTATTTATAACAATATAGACATAACCATTATCGGTGATCCCAACCCATCATTTACACCTTCAATATAAAATTAACTTTGTCACCTACTCCACACTGATTACATTGCTTCAATGCACCTTCTACTTTATCAACCTACCCAAGAAAAAATTCCCAATACCATTTCCCAACCAAAACAAACATTAGATTTTCTCCCCTCATCCTTACCCCTAGAAATTACAAACATTGTCAAATTTTACCCTATTGTTTTTCAAACCGCATATCACTTGCCTTCCACTAGACCAAATTATCAACATATCCCCCTTACCCCAAACATTTCTCCCCAAAAATTTAAGTTTTATTGTTATCTCTACTCACAAAAGGAAGTCATGACCATAATTATTCATGACATAATCTAAGAAGGAATTAACAAGCCTAATAACAGCCCTTACTTATCTCATGTGTTACTAGCGGGTAAGGAGGATGGGACTTGGCATTTTTGTATGGACTATTATGCACAAATGCAGTTAAAATATGTTATTGCTTCCCTATCTCTACCATTGATGAATTCTTTGATGAGTTATGCATATATTTTTACTAACATTGACTTAAGGATTTTGTTAAGACTTTTGTGCAACATTTCAAGATCTGCCAACATAACAAATATAGGCCAACAAAGTAACAAGAGTTACTAAAACTATTAGAAATATCAACACAAGTGTGGGAAGAGTTATCTGTGGACTTTACAACCCATTTAACTTTATCATTTAGACATATTATGATATGGGTTATCCCCGAATGACTAACAAATTTTGTTAGATAATTTTATTTAATCAATTATATGAACCTCTTAATCTATTTGACATTGTATTTTATCTTTCTAATTAATTAAACAAGCTTTTAATCAATTAAGAGCTTACCCGATTTAGTTTTAACGAGTTTCACCAAATGAGAAGAGGTTTGAAAACAAATTTTGTGTGTGTGTGTGTTTCCTTAGTACAAGGGAAACTCCTATGCACATGACCAGGCTAGCTTTCATAATTTCACATCTTTGAGTCCACAACTTTGAGACTTCAAGCTTTCACATATTAACTACAAGTTCACAATTTCAAGATTTCATGATGGCTTCAATTTGCTTTTATTGATTTTACTTTATCTAGCCCTTGAAATTATAACTTGATACATTTGATGAGGCTTGAGATATTTCAATTTTGTTCATATGTCACCATCAATAGGAGTATTTTGAAAATTTATTATGATCAAAGCCTTTTGAGAGTCGTCACCAACACCTCTATTTGATAGACATCATCAAAACTTTACATTTGTCATCAACACAACCTTTTGACAATTGTCATCATTAAAACTATTTGACTGATATTATATGCACATCACATAGAATCACAATCTCATTTGGTATTGTGGTAGAATATGATGCCAAATAATCTAAGTCATTAAGCTCATTTTCAATTGACTTTATCTTCAAATCTGCCCATCCAAAGAATTCTTTGTTCCACCATTTGAGTTTATCTTTGAGTAATCTCATTTTTTGTTAATTACAAAAAGCCTTTCTACCCCTGACATTGAGAGAAGTCCAACAATCAGGTGTTTTATGTCAGAACCAAGCATATTGATGTGAGGTTTCACGAGATCATATAGTTACTTGTATCTGGATAAATATTACTTGAAAATGTTCATACTCTAGAGAATGAAGCTTATATGTTGACCAAGTGAGTTAGCAGAAACAAGTACAAGCATACCTTTAACTAGTTGCATGTTTCTTAGTGTTAAGCAAAAGGTGACCTACCTAGTTTCCAGGATGTGATGATCATGCAAGAAGTATTCATAGAAGAGCTTCTAATTCAGATACTGACTTTCCTTTAGACTTTTCTCTTCAGAGGCTGATCACATTGTAAACACCCCAAATTTGCCCTCACTCATTTCACCATGGCTTGTGATCTTTTCATATGCATAAGTTCAATCATAGCATCTTATATTGCATTTTTGCTTCACTGCATTGGTTCTAAGTCATCTGCATCTAGGGTTTGTGATCTGAGCCATCCCTGAGCCATTTGAGCCACTCCAAAGGTCTTAAATCATCTCAAGAAGGTCCATGTATGTTCAAGCATCATATTGTGTCCTCACAAGGTCAAGAAAGTCAAAGAATCACAAGAACTGAGAAAGGCATGGAAGCAGAGCCAGGTTTAACTGCACAGATGGCCTAAAATTAGGGTTTTGGTTTCAGAGGCCATAACTCCAAATTTTTTGGTCATTCTTGTTTCTATGGGTCTCTATATGTTATGAGGATCATGCATATCAATTTTCATGAAGAAATTCCATGGGGAAGGCATATGATCACAAGATGACTTCTTGAGCAAGTCAGTGCAAAAGCATGGCATATGAGGCCTCCAATGACCCAACCAAAGGGTGTTCTCCATCATTTTGAATGTGTATGATCTTTATTTGATCATAGAAGGTGTTATAAGTTCACAAAATTGAAGAATTTCAAGCCATTTGCAAAGTTGCCTTTTTGGGAAAGTGACTTATAATGCGAACTTGCCATTTTGGGAAAGTTTTTCAACCTTTTCTTTTTGATTCAAAAATGCTTCAAATGAGAAAACTTTGGTCATGAAAGTTGTAGAATGGATCCTCCCATTTTCAAAAAGTACAAGAACTCATTCTAATTCATTTTGGATCAAAAGTTATGGCTTGTCAAAGTTGGATAAAATCATTGAAATTTCACTTTTGCACCAAAGAGGGAAAGTTGCAAAACCTCATGCCAAGGCCAAATGTGACTTCAAAGTGGCTTCTCATCACCATAAAAACACATTGCAATGCTTAAAAGTCAAATTTGTGCCAAAGAATTTCTCACTTCCATACCTTGAATTCCAAGAATCATAAGCCATTTTTCATGAAAATCACAAAGAGGGAAATCTTGCAAGAAGGGTTCCTATGGTTTTGCTTGATCTCTAATCAATATCAAAGTATCATAACAACATTGTATGATGCATTTTGCTGCATATTTCCCAAGAGATGTCACATGTCCATGGCCAAAAATCACAAGATGCACAAAGTTGGAAATTTGCAAAACACATGCTATCTTGCAATCCAAGTGTTGCAGTCCTTCATAAACCATCCAAGGGCCATCCTCAAACTCAGCTGAGGCAGATCCACCCTTTAGATTTCTTCTTCCATAGCCCATGCTTATAGTACACATAGACTTGACTTTTTGCAAAAGGGGCCATGCCAATCACACTGTGCCACCACCAACTCTCTGCCCAATCAGAGTCTAATATGTGGACCTCAAGCATCACAAAAGACACCACACACAAGCCAGAAATCACACACAATTCAACTTGCACAAAATCTGTCCCAAGCTTCTTCTCTGAAAAATTCTTCACACAACCATCAAACTTCACTTTTTCTTTCACCAACAAGTCACAAATCACCCTTAGAACAAAAACCACCCCCTGAAACAGCTTGAAACATCGCACACCAAGACCTCCATTTCTGCTACACCAGAGCAAAACAGCCATAACCAGCCATTCTCAAAGCTCTCCAAGCTTCATTTCATCATCAGGGTGTTCAAAGGAGAGGGATTGCACCAAGTTTGAGGCCAGAAAGCTCCAAAGTTCAAAGCTCCAGTTCAGGTATCATCAAGAACATTTTTTCCAGAAATGCAATCTCTTGTTATAGGATGATAGAGTTTGTTTCACTGATCATGTTAAGCTTTGAAACACTGAAAATGGCCGAGAAATGAGTGTGTATGCATGTTCTGAAATTTTTGCAGTTTTCTTGATTTTGCTCGAATCTTGTTGTTGATGCATTGTAAATGTGATTTTGTGATTGATTCATGTTTGGGGTGGGTAGAGGATGAAATCTGGAGAGTTAGAGCACTTGAAACAGCCTAGGGAATGAGTTTGCTTTTTGGTTGGCCGGAGAAGATGACCGGAGGTCATTTCACGCATAATGAATCGATTCATTCTAGCTTGAATCGATTCATGTTGTTGAGTGGTTCCTGGATTTCGCAAAATGAATCGATTCATCCTTTGATGTATCGATTCATGCTGTTTAACTAATTCTGTTTTCTCAAAAATTGATCATTATGAATCGATTCATCCAAGCTTGAATCGATTCATTCTTCTGTTAACCAATTTTAATTCATTTTGTTTGTATTTTATTTGCACGAATTTTAAAAAATAGCAAAACATGTTAAAAAATTCTGAATTTTTTTGTCAAGCATTTCATTAATTTTCAGAACCCAAAAATATTTTTATTTTTATTTTTTGCATTAAAAATCATTTTTAAATCATTTAAATGTTTATTTTTAATTAGTTAATGGAAATTAATTAATTAAAAATGTATTTAGGTATTTAAAAATCACAAAAAAATTCACATTGCATTTTAAAACATTTAGAAGCATTATAAAACTCTCAAAACAAATTTCTTTTTGGTTCTTGATGTATTTTGACAATTTTCATTGGGATTAAATTCATTTGAAGGCAATATTTTGGTTCAAACTTAGAAAAATTCATTCTGCCTAACCATGAAGAGTTTGATAATGGTTCTTCTTGCATTGCATCCTTCATAGCATGCAGTTTTTAGGGTAAAATTGGTTTGAATTTATCTTTCATTTTCAATTTAATGAGCATTTTTCCTTTTGAGGTACCTTGAAACCCTAGTTGACTTGAGAAAATCATAACTCCCATTAGGTTTAGATTTAGGTCTCCTCCTTTGGGCAGTGAACTTGAGTAGGTTTAGGGTTCCTTTGATACCATTTTCAATTTTTTATCATGTCATTTGCTTCTGATTTTGAATTTTTGCATTGCATATTGTATGTAAACCCTAATTTGTGCCTTCCTTTGCATCCTTCTTTCATTTGCTTGCATACAAGAACTTTCCATGACATTTTGTGCATCCACATGATCCATAAGACATCTTAGGACATATTAGAATCATGTTCGATCATTGCATCATTCATTTGACATGTCATATCATCATTGCATTTCATAAGCTTTCATGAACTTTTATGGTTCGAGGCATGCTCCATATGCATCCATTCTCTTGTATGCTCACATATATGCATCTTGTATGACTTTGCACCATCTCTTGACATCATTTGCATCATGTGTATGTTTCTGACTTTGGCCTTTGCCCATCCATATGCATTGTTTCATCTCATTTCTTCCTTTATGCATCTTGTACTAACTTTTCAGGGTTAATGGTAAGTTTGTTTGGGAGGTGGATTTGCCTTCACCTCCTACTTCTTATCACCTCATCATTTTACATCCTTGCTGCATTTTTACTTGTCTTTGGGTGAGCTTGCTCACTTGTGCCTCTCTTCCCTCTTTTCTCTTCTCATCTCATCCCTTTTCTATCTTGCTTCTCCTTGGTGGCTTCCTTGAAGATTTCTCCTCTTAAGCCTCACAAACCCTAGGACTTCCAAGCATGATAACAATTAGGGTTTGATTAGTCCCCCATTTAGTTTTGCCTTTGTGTCATCTTTGAGTCTTTTCTTCTCATCTCATAATCGAGGACTAAACCCTAAAGGTTTTAAGGCTTTGTGATTAAGCTTATGCCTGCATCCTTCTATTAGGATGGAGTGTATAACTTTAATCCTAAGTGTTAAACCCTTAATGTGTTTAAATCCTTTAATCAATCCATCTAATAATCATCAAGACATCAAGCTTGTATCTTGGGCCTTGCATTAGGGTTCTAATTCTTCCTTAATTGGTTAAGAAGGACTAACCCTAGTGTTAATGGACAAGTCCCCCTCAAGTTGTCTTACCAACCATAAAATCCATTTCTAAATCTTGTCATTAACTAAAATCCACTTTAATAAAGGCTTTGTTTTGTCATGAAGTTAATCCCTAATCATGGATTAAGTTGAGGAGCCTTCCTCAACTTAAATGTTTTCATCTATTATCCTTCTATTAGGATGGTGTAATGAGTCCATTAAATCCTTGATTATGGCTTAAACTCATTACTCAACACTAAACAAAAACACCAAAAACATCTAAATAATCACAAGTAGGTTAATGATCTTAATCCTACATCATGGTGATTAAGTGTGAGGTGTTTACTTCATACTTAAGGTATTCTCATTACCCCTAATCAGAGGGAAGATGTGATGAGTTTACTAACCCTTGGTTTAGGCTTAAGCTCATTAACTTCTGACAAACACCAAAAAATCAATAAAAGATTAAAAATACCAAAAACAAATAATAATCGTCTCCTCCGGGATTCTTTTCTCACCTCATTCACTCACAAACGAGAACTCGCTTCTTCCGTCTAATGCAAGACAGTTTGCACCTGAGCCAGACAGGTCATACACTTGAGCATAGACAAGTAAGCAGTTCATCAGTCAATTTATCTTTCAGTCTCTTTGAGTCGAACTACGGTGTTCTGACTTCCTCATTGCACGAGAGGATACGTAGGCATAACTTAACAGTTATCGAACAAAAGTCTCTGTATATTCCCCCTCCTTCCAGCATTATTCTTTAAGCCTCATTATCATGAGCATTTCACTCCTGTTCCAGCACTGACACTTCACATATTTCACTTCACATTTCTTTTACACTGACACCAGTACATCCTTTTCCAGCTCTTTTGCACACAAAATAGCACTGACACTACCCCTTCAAGCACAAACTTTCAAGCGTGGATCCCGTCGAGTACGGCGGACAATCTGGGTGCTAATACCTTCCTAGGTTGTAACCAACCCCCTTTCTCAGTCTCTCTGGTTCGCAACCGTCTTATCCATATCTTTTCTCAGGTTTATGCAGCATTACCTTTCCCCCCGGGATAAAAATGCCTAGCTGGCGACTCTTTTCTCTTGAGTTCACCCTCGTGTCTTCTCTCTCCTTTCGCCGACCGTTCGCGTCTGCACCCCATTTGACCTCGGTGTCATTTGGTGGGAGCGACACACATCAGAGTCCTCTTCTTGGCTTCTGAAGCTTCAGAGTCTGGATAGCCAGAGGCTGACTTTCTTCAGAGTTGACTTCTTCAAAGTCTGTACCTCAATTAGAGGCAGAGTATTCTTCAGAAGTGATCTTCAGAGCCAGAGTTTGATCTTTAGATGCAGATTCCTTAAGTAGCTCTTCATTTATTCTTAAATATATTCCTGCATACTTGAACAAATGTTAGATAACTTAATTATTATTTATATACTTTGTTATCATAAAAAATCAAGGAATATGGACAGGCCAAAGCAAGATAAGAATTTGAGGCGAGATTTTGCTAAGGAGATTAACAAGCTTATGAAGAAACAAAAGAGGGAAGAAAAAATCAGATCTGTTGAAGCTACAAAAGCTCAGAAGATTGTAAAGGCTGAATTTTCAAGCACATTTGTTGAAGCCTCAAAGATAGGGCAAACTAATCGAAGCCAAGTCAAAAGATTTAAAATATAAATTTAACACACTCTCAACTGAAACCTATATCCCCTCTAACCCCAAACCCATTATCAAAAGCAATCACATCCTTTCCCACACACAACAACACTTGTTAGACTTACTACAAGCATAAATACAACCACAACCCTAAATTGTTTATCTATAAGACACGTTACTTCTTCCTAATGGGAAGAGCGAAACACTTAAGCTTTTTTCTTTAATTATGATTAAATGTTTGTTCTGGCCACAGATAATGGTGATCCTATTGAAATCCAAGAGACTGTGAGATTTTTGATGTAGTGGATGTTGGGACAGAAACGAAAGATACATACTTTCAATTGTCACCACAAGCTGTCACACGACAAATTTCCCCTAAAACTTTAAAGTTTAAAGGGTCACTTGATGGCCAATTTTTTTATGTCCAAATTAATACTAGAAGAACTCACAAATACTTGAATAGTGCATTGGTCAACATCTAAAAATATCCATCAATACCATACTCATTTTCTCTATAATGGTGGGCAATAGATCTCATTTTATAGTGTTAAGGACTCTGCACTTAAGTCTCAATCACCTTGCAAAACCACTTTTTTATTCCTTTTTATTTGCTCCCTAACGAAAAGAACATGTGGTCGTAGGAATATAATGGTTGACAGCCCCATGTCCTCTTTTAACTGATTTATCCATACCCAAAATAGCATTTATTTATAACAATATAGACATAACCATTATCGGTGATCCCAACCCATCATTTACATCTTCAATATAAAATTAACTTTGTCGCCTACTCCACACTGATTACATTGCTTCAATGCACCTTCTACTTTATCAACCTACCCAAGAAAAAATTCCCAATACCATTTCCCAACCAAAACAAACATTATAATTTCTCCCCTCATCCTTATCCCAAGAAATTACAAACATTGTCAAATTTTACCCTATTGTTTTTCAAACCGCACATCACTTGCCTTCCACTAGACCAAATTATCAACATATCCCCCTTACCCCAAACATTTCTCCCCAAAAATTTAAGTTGTATTGTTATCTCTACTCACAAAAGGAAGTCATGACCATAATTATTCATGACATAATCTAAGAAGGAATTAACAAGCCTAATAGGAGCCCTTACTTATCTCATGTGTTACTAGCGCGTAAGGAGGACGAGACTTGGCATTTTTGTATGGACTATTATGCACAAATGCAATTAAAATATGTTATTGCTTCCCTATCTCTACCATTGATGAATTCTTTGATGAGTTATGCATATATTTTTACTAACATTGACTTAAGGATTTTGTTAAAACTTTTGTGCAACATTTCAAGATCTTCCAACATAACAAATATAGGCCAACAAAGTAACAAGAGTTACTAAAACTATTAGAAATATCAACACAAGTGTGGGAAGAGTTATCTGTGGACTTTACAACCCATTTAACTTTATCATTTAGACATATTATGATATGGGTTATCCCCGAATGACTAACAAATTCTGTTAGATAATTTTATTTAATCAATTATATGAACCTCTTAATCTATTTGACATTTTATTTTATCTTTCTAATTAATTAAACAAGCTTCTAATCAATTAAAAGCTTACCCGATTTAGTTTTAACGAGTTTCACCAAATGAGAAGAGGTTTGAAAACAAATTTTGTGTGTGTGTGTGTGTGTGTGTGTGTGTGTGTGAGTGTGTGTTTCCTTAGTACAAGGGAAAATCCTGTGCACATGACCAGGCTAGCTTTCATAATTTCACATCTTTGAGTCTACAACTTTGAGACTTCAAGCTTTCACATATTAACTACAAGTTCACAATTTCAAGATTTCATGATGGCTTCAAGTTGCTTTTATTGATTTTACTTTATCTAGCCCTTGCAATTATAACTTGATACATTTGATGAGGCTTGAGATATTTCAATTTTGTTCATATGTCACCATCAATAGGAGTATTTTGAAAATTTATTATGATCAAAGCCTTTTGAGAGTCGTCACCAACACCTTTATTTGACAGACATCATCAAAACTTTACATTTGTCATCAACACAACCTTTTGACAATTGTCATCATTAAAACTATTTGACTGATATTATATGCACATCACATAGAATCACAATCTCATTTGGTATTGTGGTAGAATATGATGCCAAATAATCTAAGTCATTAAGCTCATTTTCAATTGACTTTATCTTCAAACCTGCCCATCCAAAGAATTCTTTGTTCCACCATTTGAGTTTATCTTTGAGTAATCTCATTTTTTGTTAATTACAAAAAGCCTTTCTACCCCTGACATTGAGAGAAGTCCAACAATCAGGTGTATTATGTCAGAACCAAGCATATTGATGTGAGGTTTCATGAGATCATATAGTTACTTGTATTTGGATAAATATTACTTGAAAATGTTCATACTCTAGAGAATGAAGCTTATATGTTGACCAAGTGAGTTATCAAAAACAAGTACAAGCATAGCTTTAACTAGTTGCATGTTTCTTAGTGTTAAGCAAAAGGTGACCTACCTAGTTTCCAGGATGTGATCATCATGCAAGAAGTATTCATAGGAGGATTGATATTAGTCAAGGTGGAGATTGTTGAATATGACATATATTAAGACAAAGAGGAACACAATATGTAAAAACTTCAAACGTGTCTTAGGCCTAACTATTTATTGTTTGTAGGTAACACGGGGATATATGAGCGGTAGCCCATGCGGCACAGTTTGTAATACCTCAAAATTTTCCCTCATTTTTATTACCCTAACGGGCTTACGTTTCATATTCATCTGCATTTCTCACTAGGTCATTAACAATCATAATCACACATTTTCATGGAGCTCTTAAGGCATGGGATCAGTACTATGAAGAACTAGTTTATTCCTTTGGTTTGTGATTATTACTTCACGGGAATTCGTTTCATGGATTATGGTATTAGGGTTTCATATTTTATGAATGGTCGTCAGAGAAATTCTGGGATTTGATTATATGACCATCAATATCATCCTCATGTTGTTTGATTAGGTTTAACCTTCCTAATGAAGCGATCTTCAAGGAATTCACTTAGGGAAATTCACGGGCGCACCTAATACATGGAAAGTCTCAAAGAGAATTTGGAATTCTTCAAGGAATTCACTTAGGGAACTTCAAGCGATCTTCTTGACAGCTCAAGTTGTATTCCTTTTCATGGAAAGTATCAAAGAGAATTTGGAATTCTTGTTCATGCTTTGGTTTGAGGGCATGTCACCAATTGAGGTCTTGTGTGTGAAGAAATGGTCAAGAATTGATGGAGTTTGATGTGATTTAGGTCAAACAAGAAGGGTGTTCCATTCTCAAGCTGTAGGGCTATGTAAAATCAAGTGTTTTATGGTTGAAATTTGCCAAGTGACCACAATTACTTCTAGGCTATATACCCAGTTATGTGATTTATCCACTCTGAAACGTGATCTAATTTACTACAAGTGGGTCAATTGACTTCGAGATAATTCCGAGTTTTTCCTTGTTTCCATTCATTTTCAACCCATAATTCAGGCGGATCTTATACTCTTAATTTCTCAAGAATTGACTTAGTTCATTTCAAGACTGATTTCCAAGTCATTAGTCACTCTGCATCAAGAAGACTTTGGGTTATTTTCAAGATAATCCAACGACGGGATTAGACTTCACACCATGAATGAGTTAATTTAAAATTGGCCATCATCCATTTGATTATTCATATAAGGACATGTTTAATAGGTTTTATTTGAATTTCAAAGTTCTATTGCTTTTATAACATAAATAATGGAAATATTTCAAGAGTTGTATTAAGACTTCCAAACATTGTCTCAAGTCTTCCAAGTTTTATAAATCAAAATAATTCTTTTCAAGTGATGTTTCCAAACCTTGTCACTAATCTTTCATGATAATAAACCAAGGACAATTTACGAAAATTCAAGTTCACGAGTACAACTTCATGGCAAATTCAAGATTAACATCTAAAGATTACAAACTAGTGGAAACACCGTTATACAAAGTCTAAAGTTCATAAGTTACAAAGGATGGCAAGTGTAAAGTGATAACGAGAAATCGTATCGTTTTATTACTATGTTTCAATGCTGTTTTATCGCACATTTATCCTATTAACACCCGATTCTTCGAGTTTTCTATGTCATATTACAGGTATAACAATTATAGAGCTAAATCATGAGCCAAAGGTCAAAGGAACAAAAACAAGCATGAAAAGAAGAAGAAGAAAGGAATTATGCAAATGCTGCATAATTTGTAACAACCACGGTCGTTACCAAGCTGTCACGACCGTGACGCGCTAACTGGACCACTCACGATCGTTACCAAGCTGTCACGTCCGTGACGCGCTTTAAATGAAGATAATGACCGTGACACCTTTGTCACGAACGTGACAAAGGGAAAATAGGTTACTTGGAATGAATTGGTCATGAAACGTGCAACGTGAAGTCAAAAGTGTTCCTATTATTCCGCAGACTCAGTAACACACTTTCTCCTGGATTCTCTCTTCAACAACGAAGCCCACGCAATGGATTCCAACTGCCAAGCCCAATATTGTTTTCTATAAATAGCCTTGATACGAATTACAAACTACAGAGTATTATTTTAGATTTTTCGCGGAAGCTCTGCCGTATTTTTGTTGCACCCCTTTTATTATTTTTCCAGCAAATTGTTCTTGTTTAATTTCTATATCCCAACCAAATTAAATAACAATTTCCAACATTAGGAAATTGTTATTATTTATTTTATTTCAAGCCTTCAGAAATTCGTTTATTTTATTTTCGATTCCGGTTCCGCACTCCGAGCTTACCAGACTGTGGAAGAAGGAGTTTTACAATTTTATTATTCAGGTTTTTTTATAATTTCGCATTTACATTAATTTATTTATTTATGTTAAGAATTTATTTCTATTATTTTATAATGCATATTTTAATTAATATATGTCTGTTTCTGCATCTGTCTGGTACAACAAATATGCGTAGCTAAATCAAATTAGGCGGTATGTAATTAAAATAAACTAAATCGGTAAAATCGAATCTAAGCTAAAACAATTAAGAACTTAAAATTCTGGCTGTGACTTTTTATTATTAAAAATTAATCTTTTTGTTACGAGAGTAAGAAAAGTGTAATAGGTTAGGTCGAGACCACGAGAGTGTGAGATTTTAACCGGATAGCTAAAGTTAGGCATTTGATTTAAATACAGCGAGAGCGCTTTAAAATGAATTAGGTTTATTAAGTTTTCAAAAATTATTTTCTAAACACTTATGGGCTAGCGAGAGCAGGCATAGGGCTTTAGGAGTAAGATCTGAGATAAGACCACGAGAGTGTGAGTTAAGGGTATTTAAACTGATAATCTCTACAGAATAAATTAAGTGAATCATCCTTATAAGCTTAGGTTATATTGACCCGCCTAGGTTAACGTAATTACATACCGACCGCCTTCTTATTATTTTATAAAACTAAAATTTAATTCTCATTCTAAATCCTTAAAACCAAATCGTGACAAACATACACCTTAGCTAAACTAGTAAACCCTCTAGCACTAAGTAATCATAAAGTCCCTGTGGGATCAACAATCTTTTATATTACTTCGATAGGCTGTGCGCTTGCAGTTAAGATACCGCTAGACACATATTGCGTCTTCGCCCCATCAAGTTTTTGGCGCCGTTGCCGGGGACCTTAATTTAGTTACTAGTGCACTATTAGAGTAGCATTGTCTAGACTAAGGTAACAACTATTTCTTTCTTAATCTAATTTCCCGAGTGTATGCCAAGTACTCGCTCTCAAGGCGAAGACTTGCAACCTCCAGTTCCAGAATCAGAACGCTTCTTACACGTAAGAAGACGAATATTCGACTACGAACGAAATTACAACATTCCAGATCTTCAAATTGATCCACCTAAACCGGTCGGAACATTAAAGGACGCATAGATGGCTGAAGAACCGAATCATCCACTCAAATATTACGCTAGTCCTTCGCAAGCTGAACCGCATTCCAGCATTGCTGCACCGGCTATTGTAACACGGTGGGAGAACTGACTTTAGTTAAATGTTGCGGATAGCAAGAGTCGCCACCGACTTTTATTTTATCCAAAGGAAAGGGCATAAAAGAACAGGAAAGACCTTAAAAGATTTTTGGGTTCGGGGGGTAGGTTATGTAAAGGGAAGGTGTTAGCACCCTTTACATCCATGATTATCCATGGGCTCTTAGTTACTTAGCTCACTTTAAAATGTTTTTGAAAAATGTAGTGTGTGATTAGAAATTTTCTTAAGTACTTTATAATGATCCATGTACGGATATATATAAAGCCTTTGTTTTGAAAATTGTTTGAAAATGTGAAGTGTTTTTGAAATGTTTTGAAAAGGTGAGCAAGTACATAAGAGAAACCTACCCTAAGTTATATCTTTTCTGTTCTTAAATGTCCTTTAAATGGTAAGACTATCCCTATTATTAAGGAATAGGTAGTCATTACCTTGGATATTATGAGGGACAAGTGAAGGGACATCTGTGATTAGGCAATTATAAGGTGTACTTAGCAATTCGAAGGGACTTATCATCTTTTATTCGAAAGGGACAAGATCATTCGTGAAGGCAACATCGAAGGGATTTGATCTTATAATCGTAAAGGGACAAGATGATGTTAATGAGAGAAGGGACTTTGCTTTATACACCTTACTTGACCTTTTATTTAGGCAACATGAAAGGTAACCCTTAAGAAGTGAGATGGCGATCCAAGATCGACTTACGTGTGTGCGTGTACAAATTCATATATTTATCTTAAAATTAATGATCTAAATTCAATTTTAAATACAAACATGTTTACACTCCCTATTTTACTAACCATGGCAATTTAAATAAATAATAAAAGTTCTACAACTATTACATAATTTGCAAATTATATTATAATAATAATAAAACAACTTAAATAAATAAGCATACAATAAATAAATAAATAAATAAATAGGTTAGTAATGGTAAATAAAATAAATATAAAAGAGGTTAGTATAATAATAAAATATAGGAAACAAATTAAAAGTTCAAATTTAAATAAATAATCATTTTTAAGAATTTTAAGAAAAGAAATAAATAATAATAAATATATACTATTAAATATGATTAATTATATATATACTTATTAGAAATATTTAATAATTATAATTACAAAAGTAAGAAATTAAAATCATAAAAGAAAATTAGGGTTTTAAATTAAATTAGGGTTTATAAAGAAAAAAATTAGATTTTACATATAAAAATATTAGGGTTAATTATTTAATCTAAACTTAATTAAATTATTTATAAAAAAAACATACAATATTAATAATATAAACATATAATGAAATAACTATAAATAATTTTATTAATAAAGTTTGAATTTTTTAAAAATATAAGTTTCTGAATTATATATAAGAAAATAATATAAGTATTTTATTTTAGACATTTATTATTAATTAAATTAATTAAATACAATATAAACAAAACAAAATAAATGAAAAAAATGAGAAAAAAGAACTTACCTGGGGCTGGGATTCGAACCCAGGCCCTAGGCTTCACATCTCCAGGACCAACCTCCCTTCCATTGGGCTGCGCATGCGCTAGTGATATTGAATGAGCCTCAATGCGTTTTGTTCTCTAACCTGTAAAAATCATAAAAAAGCAAAACAACACAAAATGGTCTGGGGGGATTCGAACCCAGGACCATCAACCTCATGCGCACACACACAAACCAACTGAACCAACGCTGCTTTCAGGAAATATTACACAAATAATACATAATAAAATAAGCTCAAATTTCAAATCAGGTTTTCGCGCCAAGGCTGCTTCATCTTCAACCTATTACCTGCGAAATTTCCTGCGTTTTCCTCTGCGAATTTTCCTGCAAATTTTCAAAACCAGAATCCTATGTTTTTTTAAACATCAAGCAAATCGTAACATCAATTCAAATTAAAAGCCCAGATCAATTATACAAGTCTCATAGATCACAACCATGTTCTTAGATTTCGTTTAAAGGCCCTAAATGCTTGGTTCCCGATTTGAAGCTTCAAACCCTAGCAATGGTGAATTTCAACACAGTCCATAATAATTGAATTAAATCATCCAGAAAGTTTCTAAGCATCACAACAAACACAAATCCACAGTTAGTTTTCATTAACAATGTGTAAATCATTCAAATCGAAAAATTTTAAAACATGAAGAAGATGCATTCGGTTTTCACGATTCAAGGCATAAATGAATGATGTTATGATCTAGAATCAATCCATGAACTCCAAGGAACAAGTTGCAACCTTTGGTTTGTCTTGAAAGAGGCTCTAAGTATCAAACCGAATTGGTGTTTTTAGTGTGAAAATTGAAACTTTGTTCTTACCCTTGGAGGCTGCAATTTCGTCCTCTCTCATTGGCAATGTGTTTGTGTATATATATGGATTGAATTAGGTCAGAAAAATGTTATGATTCTTTGGATTTTTTGGATGTTTGAAGATTGAAAAAGATATGTCATAAAACTTGATTTTCCTTTGATCCATCATTGCTATTTTGAGACAATCTTCATAATTTTCATATCAATTAAATCCAATTAACTTTTATGACTTTCTAGAAGCAAAATATTTTTAAATCTTCATCATTTTATATTTTATTTGAATTTAAAATGATTTTTAATATAAAAAATCATAATAAATAAAAATAAAATGAATAAAATTATGAAAATATTAAATAAATTTCGCGCATGATGTCATGGAACACACTGGGTCACAAAAAAGTCAGCACATTTGAAGAATTATGGTTTTAAGACCCCATTTACTTCATAAACCACTCAAAAATTTCCCAACTTTGCAAGGGCACAAATCCTTCAATTTTAATGTTATGAGGGTGTTCTTGGACATTTTGGAAAGCTTAAAGAGTCCTCTAACCAACCTCTTTGGTATCATGTCCATATCTTTTACCATTCTCATGTTATGCTCTTTTGAAGTTGTTGACTTTTTGTTGACTTTTAAAAGGACCTATAATGTCTTAGCTCATATCTTCCAAATGAAGCATTTTTGGACTTGGCTTGTGAGACACAAAGTTGTAGAGAATTCAATTTTCTTCAAAATGAGCTTTTGATGGAAAATTCTTGATGAAGCATGTGAAAGTTATTGCTGGTCAAAGTTCAGTTGACTTTTCCTATGAAAACCCTAATTTAGAAACTCCTGATTCTTGATGATTTGAAATCTCCTTGATGAATCATGATCAACCCTTGATCAAATAATGAATTTTACTTCATATACTTGATGTTGGCAAAAAATCATGAAGTTTGACTTTGGTTTGACCACAGTTGACCTCAGTTTGACTTTTTAACTACTTTGACTGATTTTAACCTACCTGATCATCTGACTGAGCAAACCTTTGGGAAAAGTCTTGAAACTTGTCATGGGGATTCTTGAACACATATAAGATTTTATGAATCTCACTTGAAGTCTTAGAAGTCCATTTAGCCTGATTAAAGTCAAAACCCTAGTTTAGGATGCATTGCTTAGGAGGATGCATTGTCTGAGGGAATTGTCACATCTTCTGACTAATTGTGAAATTTGTGAACCTTGTGAACCTCATGAGATGTCTTATGAACATCGTGAACCTTGTGAACCTCTTGAGACACAATGACTTGTCTTGTGGAGGGAAAATTTTGGGGTGCAACAACTGCCCCTGTTCAATTTTCTGAAACCTGAGGGGTTAGATTGGTATATGTGCCATTCGTGACCTGGAAGGTTGAATGGGATTGAACACAAAAGCCCAAAAATTTGCACTCATCAGTGCATAGAGTAATACTGATGATTAGTTGTATGTGCTTGAGTGGGTTTAAAGATGCCACTTGAAAGAATTGGAGATGGGCTTAGAGATGCCATCTGGAAGGACTGGAGATGGGCTTAGAGATACCATCTAAAATATAAGGATGTGATGATGTCTTTATGTTGACACTGGATATCAGTACTAGGTCTTCGTATAGGCCGTCTCTGAATCATTTATGTAACACAGTTTGAATTGTTGAATAGACCAGTAGAAATAAATCTTCGTGACAATTATCTCTTCTGGAAATATCTTGGATTAGGGAATGGATCTTTGTATAGACCGTTTGCCTACTCTCCAAGATCAAAAGAATGCCAGGCTTAATTCTTTTGAAAAAATATCTTGAACCAGGGAATGGATCTTTGTACAGACCGTTTGCCTGCTATTCAAGGGCCAAAAGAACGTCAGGATTTGTTCTTCTGAAAGATATCTTGAACTAGGGAATGGATCTTTTTACAGACCGTTTGCCTGCTATTCAAGGGCCAAAAGAACGTCAGGATTTGTTCTTCTGAAAAATATCTTGAACCAGGGAATGGATCTTTTTACAGACCGTTTGCCTGTTATTCAAGGGCCAAAAGAACGTCAGGATTTGTTCTTCTGAAAGATATCTTGAACCAGGGAATGGATCTTCTTACAGACCGTTTGCCTGCTATTCAAGGGCCAAAAGAACGTCAGGATTTGTTCTTCTGAAAGATATCTTGAACCAAGGAATGGATCTTTTTACAGACCGTTTGCCTGTTATTCAAGGGTCAAAAGAACATCAGGATTTGTTCTTCTGAAAAATATCTTGAACCAGGGAATGGATCTTTTTACAGACCGTTTGCCTGTTATTCAAGGGTCAAAAGAACGTCAGGATTTGTTCTTCTGAAAAATATCTTGAACCAGGGAATGGATCTTTTTACAGATCGTTTGCCTGCTATTCAAGGGTCAAAAGAACGTCAGGATTTGTTCTTCTGAAAAATATCTTAAACCAGGGAATGGATCTTTTTACAGACCGTTTGCCTGTTATTCAAGGACATCTTGAGCAATGTATGGATCATTTCTGACCTGTTGTAAGTTGTTGATATTGTTTTATCTGCATATAACTATCCTACAAGGAGAATGTTAGTTTATGCAATATGTATGCATGCATAGTATGATGCACCTAAGTAGATGTATTATGTATTGATGGATGGTGTTATGTTATGATGTAAATGATGTATGTATGAATCATGCAGCCTGAAGCGTCTGGATATCTTTGTATAACAACTGCTGGCTAGGGAAAATAAATCCCGATCGTTGCTGAAGAATATGAGGAACTTGTTCCCGTTTTGTTTGATAGTATAGTATTTATAACCTCCCGTCTTCGCTCGTCGTACTTTTATTGAAGGAATAAGTTCCTGAGTATCCCGACTGAGGATAAAAGAGATGGACATAAATTCAAAGGGAGATGTAACTCGAATTATCTATAATGATAGATTTGCCCTACTGGAGATTTGTAGTTGTCTTGTGGGGATGAACCGGCGAAGCTTCGTTGCATTCCTTCCTTCGTTCGTCCTTAGTAAATACTATTACTGCATTTTATGCATTTCTGGTAAACATCAATCATATTCAAGCATTTTATGCATTTCTGGTAAACATCAATCATATTCAAGCATTTTATGCATTTCTGGTAAACATCAATCATATTTAAAAGCATACATACATTCAAACACAACCAATAGACGTTTTTCGCTTTAGTAAAAGAGGAAAAGTAATCCTGAATAAAGAGGGAAAAGTAAAGCTGAACTCGAAAACAGAATCGTTTCAACTTTGAGAGTGTATAACCAATTGGATTTAGAGCTCCTGAGATTCTTAACTTTCCTGAATACCTTCCCAGAAATCCTCATAGTTGGATCTGAAGACATGATACTGACACCATCTGATACTACTGGCGTAGACAATTAATTTCCACAATGGCTTCTACTGAGAATCCAATATCAAGGTAATACAATGAGAGGAACGTGTCTTCAAATTGTGATGGACCATATACGCTCCGGATATTAGATTTGAAAAGAAAGCATTTCCCCTTGGTTGAGGATGAATTGTCCCATAATGGAAGTATCTGAATGTAGTTACCTCAAGAGAAATAAGCAGAACGCCCCACAATAATATTCCCCTGGCATCATGAACTTTATAATGTTACCCTTGGTAATTCAAATATATGAGGAGAGCTGCCCCTGGCTATTTAAACATAGTTGAATCCTGTCCTGATTGCCCCAAATGAGTTAGGCAATATTATGGCCTGCCCCCTTGATTGGGAGATAATGACTATGCCCCTTTGTATACATGGACTTTGATCCAGGAAGCAACTTTGTTTATCGGAAGGACTTTGGTTTATTGAACATTCATCCTGTAAGTTTCTCTGTTTATCAAACACTCAGGTATATGCAATAAAATATTCTCAAAAATGCAATGCTTAAGTCTGTCTTGAAGTTTTGAAAAAGAGTTATTTTAGAAAAACAGTTTTTGTGAAAATTGTGATATTAACTCAAGTTTTATAATAATCCCTAAAGGAGTCAGGATACCTTTTTGTAGCAGTACGCTTTCGAACTAACCATGCTTCAGTTAGGACTTTTAAAGGGTTGTAACGTGGCCTGGTTCACGGTTTAAGAAAAAAATGATAAAGGCTCAAATTTTATTTGTACCCAACCCAATCTCCATGATGTTCTTCAGTCCTATGCTCAGTTAACTTATGCATTGAGGCTCAAAGGAGTTTGGAATTGTAACACTGACATTTGTGATGGTTCAGAAACCAAAAATTTATTTGAACATTCAGTCATCTTTCTTTGTTGAGGATTCATACTGACCTCTTTTTTCTTTTGACTTTGTTATATCTTCTTTTTGCCTGAACCGTTTGTTTCAAAATTACAGTCAGCGAAATTTCTCAATTTTTTTTTACTAAGTCTCCTTCATAGGTTTTGACTTAGTGGGTTTTTCTTTTGCTGGATATTGACTGTCAGGTTTAATGATTACAGAGAACCATCATTAGTTGTGTACAACACAGATAATTGGCATATTTGAGTTAACCGAGTAACTACCCTGCCCCGGGTTATGAATAAGGGTTTTAATTTGTGCGAGAATAAAAACTCCTACTTCATAGGCTCAAAAGGGTTGACTAGGGATTAACTTCCTTATATCTCCACTGTTTAGGAATTGAAACAATGCCTGTACATCGTCAACATAGTCTGTTCAAAAGCATACTGCCTAATATTATGGTATTGTTTTCGTCATCCTCCCTCTACAGGCTTATAGCTTTATCAGGAGTTAAATATCACAAAATAGAAATATGAAGCATAGTTCAAAATATAGTGAAACGAATGGATTAATTCAAGACAATCATATGCAATGCATTAATGAAAACAAAAGTTTAACATAATAGTAAGTGTTTAGGCGAACAAAAGAAATTACAAACGAAAATTCAAATGTTCTCAAAGCCTCTTCCTATAAACTCGTCACTTTAGTTATCTGGAAACTTTGATGCTTGATGGACGATAGAAGAACTCAACCTGGCCTTCTGGAGTAACCTCGAGTATTCCTTCGTCAATTAGGTCTTGAATCTTATTCTTCAATGCCCAACAGTTATTAGTGTCATGTCCAGGAGAGTCGGAGTGATACATACACCTTTCCTTGGGATTATAGCGGGGAGAAGAGGTGTTAGGATTTTTAGGAGAATTTTCCAAGGAAATCAACTTCATCTCCAACAGGCATTGCAAAACTTGTGACATTGGTGTGCTGAACCGGATGAACTGTCTTCTACATTCCTTGTATAGAAGTGGATTAACCTTACAAGGCCTTGTTTCTTCCATTGAAGGATGGTCAGTAGTAGCCTGTCTCTTTCCTTCTCTTATCCTTACTTTCCTTTCAGCCAAGTCAGCTTGTTTCAACGGAGGTTGACTGATGATTAGATTCCCAACTCCGTTATGTCGAAGCTTATTGACAAAGCTTCTCAACTCTTCTTGCCCCTGGGCCAAACTCTGGATAAGAGCCATTTGGCCATTCATCTGGGTCCTCATTTTTGTCATCTCAGCTTGCAGTTGTTTCAACTGATTATCCTTGTTATCTTCAGGATTTTCAGAGAGGAGTGCTTTCAACTCTTCTTGCCCCTTGGACAAATTCAGGATCACTTCTTGGAACTGAGCATTTTGAGCCTGGAGATCCTTGACAGTTTGTTCAAGAGCCATTTCTGCTTCAAATAAACAGCGAGAAGATAAGATACCTATACATAAGAAACCTGTGATGCAATGATGTGGTGTATAAATGTATATGCAATGTTTTCAAGGACCGCAGGATTTAAATTTGTTTAAACAACCAAAAAGTAAACTTTTATTAGTAATAAATTTGTTTGCCCTTTGGGCTTACAATAAAAATGAAATGAATACAAAAAGTGGGGTTTTAAGTCTCCCATGGACGTTTCCTCTTTGTGTTGAGGTATGAGTTGAGATTCCGTTCCTCGTGAAGTTGTTTTGTTAGCTCCAGGATTCTTTCTTGACTTGCTTTGTAATGAGTCTCAAAAGTATCCCTTTGCTCCTTCAACTGGATCCAGGACCTCTGTAAGTCTTCCATGTCAGTGGGCATGTCTGGGTGAAGGATGGTATAAGAACTATCCCCTTCAGCAACAGGCTCCATAGTAACTGGCAGGATGGCAGGATATGGCATCATAAGGGTCTGAGCATGAGATCGCACCCATCTGAGATAAGCTTCCATAGGAATAGTGTACTTGGGCTCCAGAGTCTTGCTGTCAACCTTGTTCACTTCCCCCCATGCTCGTATGAACCTTTGACGGTAACCTTGAAGATCGTTGTCGTAATCAAACACAATACCCTGAATCAACATGTCATGGGGACCATCACTCCGAGCGTAACCAAACTGACGTAAAGCTAAGGAAGGGTTGTAAGTAATGCCCCCTCTTATGCCTAGAAGTTGCACATTAGGGAACTCTCCGCAACGGTAAATGATAGTAACATTCTCCATAGATCTAGAGCACCAATGAATATCTGAATGAGAAAGTGACATAATCCTCTTGGACCACCTGAACCCTTGTTCATTCTTCATCACTGATCGAGGAAGGTGAGAAATAAACCACCTAGACAATAAAGGTATGCAGCACATCAGAGTTACTTTTGCCTTCGTAGTACGAGTATGAAGAGAATGTAGGATGTCTCCAAGCAATGTAGGCACTGGGTTATGAGTCAGGAATATGTTGTTGGCGTGAACGTCTATGAACTGATCTGGATTGGGGAACAACACTAAGCCATAAACCTATGAGGCTAAGATCTCCTCAAAAGCATCATAGCTCATAGCCTTCAAAAACACTTGAGCCTTCTCTATCAATACCTTAGCAAGAATACCTTTAACTCCACTCCTTGTTTCTAGGACAATGTCTGATTTCTTCAGATGTAGGGCTGCAACAATGACTTCAGGTTTAGGCTCTTTTTCCAAGCCTGTGAAGGGTTTCTGATCAAGAACAGGTATACCCAAAAGCTTGGAGAACTCTTCCATTGTAGGAACCAGCTGATAGTCGGGGAATGTGAAGCAATGATGTTTAGGATCAATGAACTGGAATAGGACACTCATCATGTCTTCATTGAACCCTGAAGAGACTAGATCCAGTAGGTGACCATGCTTCTTGATGAACTAAGAGTTTTCAGAAACTTGGGAGACCAATTCTTTAAGCTTAGGAGGTATTCCTACAAAGTTGATCCAGATAGTGTTCCTACGAGCAGAAGCCATGACCTGCAACAAAGAACAAAGATAAATCCTTTGGTCCTTGAAATGGTTAGTGAAAATGCTATGCTTATGATGCATGATGATGCCATGATGTTATGCTCAATCACAAACATGTGGCACACACAAACAAGTCACACAATAGCCCTAGGTTTAAAGGCTTGCATGAGGTTTAAAGGTAAGTACCCTCCCTGAAGTTTAGATGGTTCATCCTGTCCTATAAAGTAACCAGGTTCTAAGGGATCTCAATATCATTGATCATTCACAAGGGTGGTTGTTCAGTAGGCAACTTACTTGCCAACCAAAGCCCTCCAAGTTTAAGATCTCAATGAGTGTAGCATCGAGTATCAACCAACTTCAGTCTTCACCAAAGCCGGCTATCTCACTACTTTCTAAAGGCCAAGATGGGATGACTAGGGTTCTAAAAGTCAGTTAGTGTATTGACAACATATGGCAGCCTCATATTATCCTCAACTTGCTTAAGGAACATAAGCACCAACCAAGAAGTCACACTAACTATGGCCACCAGATCAACCATATCGGTATACGCCGTACAGTTTTCTTGGTCTATTGCCATTTACCTAAGGTACACTAGACCCGGGTTAGGATCTTTCACACATAAGAGCACCCAACAAGTAAAGTAAAGCAAACAAAGCAAATAAGTTTAAAGTGATCTAATTCCTAAGGGTACCCCTCTATACAAATCCCCAGCAGAGTCGCCAGTTCTGTGACACGGTGGGAGAACTGACTTTAGTTAAATGTTGCGGATAGCAAGAGTCGCCACCGATTTTTATTTTATCCAAAGGAAATGGCATAAAAGAACAGGAAAGACCTTAAAAGATTTTTGGGTTCGGGGGGTAGGTTATGTAAAGGGAAGGTGTTATCACCCTTTACATCCATGGTTATCCATGGGCTCTTAGTTACTTAGCTCACTTTAAAATGTTTTTGAAAAGTGTAGTGTGTGATTAGAAATTTTCTTAAGTACTTTATAATGATCCATGTACGGATATATATAAAGCCTTTGTTTTGAAAATTGTTTGAAAATGTGAAGTGTTTTTGAAATGTTTTGAAAAGGTGAGCAAGTACATAAGAGAAACCTACCCTAAGTTATATCTTTTCTGTTCTTAAATATCCTTTAAATGGTAAGACTATCCCTATTATTAAGGAATAGGTAGTCATTACCTTGGATATTATGAGGGACAGGTGAAGGGACATCTATGATTAGGCAATTGTAAGGTGTACTTAGCAATTCGAAGGGACTTATCATCTTTTATTCGAAAGGGACAAGATCATTCGTGAAGGCAACATCGAAGGGACTTGATCTTATAATCATAAAGGGACAAGATGATGTTAATGAGAGAAGGGACTTTGCTTTATACACCTTACTTGACCTTTTATTTAGGCAACATGAGAGGTAATCCTTAAGAAGTGAGATGGCGATCCAAGATCGACTTACGTGTGTGCGTGTACAAATTCATATATTTATCTTAAAATTAATGATCTAAATTCAATTTTAAATACAAACATGTTTACACTCCCTATTTTACTAACCATGGCAATTTAAATAAATAATAAAAGTTCTACAACTATTACATAATTTGCACAATTACATTATAATAATAATAAAACAACTTAAATAAATAAGCATACAATAAATAAATAAATAAATAAATAAATAGGTTAGTAATGGTAAATAAAATAAATATAAAAGAGGTTAGTATAATAATAAAATATAGGAAACAAATTAAAAGTTCAAATTTAAATAAATAATCATTTTTAAGAATTTTAAGAAAAGAAATAAATAATAATTATTATATACTATTAAATATGATTAATTATATATATACTTATTAGAAATATTTAATAATTATAATTACAAAAGTAAGAAATTAAAATCATAAAAGAAAATTAGGGTTTTAAAATAAATTAGGGTTTATAAAGAAAAAATTAGATTTTACATATAAAAATATTAGGGTTAATTATTTAATCTAAACTTAATTAAATTATTTATAAAAAAAACATACAATATTAATAATATAAACATATAATGAAATAACTATAAATAATTTTATTAATAAAGTTTGAATTTTTTAAAAATATAAGTTTCTGAATTATATATAAGAAAATAATATAAGTATTTTATTTTAGACATTTATTATTAATTAAATTAATTAAATACAATATAAACAAAACAAAATAAATGAAAAAAAATGAGAAAAAAGAACTTACCTGGGGCTGGGATTCGAACCCAGGCCCTAGGCTTCACATCTCCAGGACCAACCTCCCTTCCATTGGGCTGCGCATGCGCTAGTGATATTGAATGAGCCTCAATGCGTTTTGTTCTCTAACCTGTAAAAATCATAAAAAAGCAAAACAACACAAAATGGTCTGGGGGGATTCGAACCCAGGACCATCAACCTCATGCGCACACACACAAACCAACTGAACCAACGCTGCTTTCAGGAAATATTACACAAATAATACATAATAAAATAAGCTCAAATTTCAAATCAGGTTTTCGCGCCAAGGCTGCTTCATCTTCAACCTATTACCTGCGAAATTTCCTGCGTTTTCCTCTGCGAATTTTCCTGCAAATTTTCAAAACCAGAATCCTATGTTTTTTTAAACATCAAGCAAATCGTAACATCAATTCAAATTAAAAGCCCAGATCAATTATACAAGTCTCATAGATCACAGCCATGTTCTTAGATTTCGTTTAAAGGCCCTAAATGCTTGGTTCCCGATTTGAAGCTTCAAACCCTAGCAATGGTGAATTTCAACACAGTCCATAATAATTGAATTAAATCATCCAGAAAGTTTCTAAACATCACAACAAACACAAATCCACAGTTAGTTTTCATTAACAATGTGTAAATCATTCAAATCGAAAAATTTTAAAACATGAAGAAGATTCATTCGGTTTTCACGATTCAAGGCATAAATGAATGATGTTATGATCCAAAATCAATCCATGAACTCCAAGGAACAAGTTGCAACCTTTGGTTTGTCTTGAAAGAGGCTCTAAGTATCAAACCGAATTGGTGTTTTTAGTGTGAAAATTGAAACTTTTTCCTTACCCTTGGAGGCTGCAATTTCGTCCTCTCTCATTGGCAATGTGTTTGTGTATATATATGGATTGAATTAGGTCAGAAAAATGTTATGATTCTTTGGATTTTTTGGATGTTTGGAGATTGAAAAAGATATGTCATAAAACTTGATTTTCCTTTGATCCATCATTGCTATTTTGAGACAATCTTCATAATTTTCATATCAATTAAATCCAATTAACTTTTATGACTTTCTAGAAGCAAAATATTTTTAAATCTTCATCATTTTATATTTTATTTGAATTTAAAATGATTTTTAATATAAAAAATCATAATAAATAAAAATAAAATGAATAAAATTATGATAATATTAAATAAATTTCGTGCATGATGTCATGGAACACACTGGGTCACAAAAAAGTCAGCCCATTTGAAGAATTATGGTTTTAAGACCCCATTTACTTCATAAACCACTCAAAAATTTCCCAACTTTGCAAGGGCACAAATCCTTCAATTTTAATGCTATGAGGGTGTTCTTGGACATTTTGGAAAGCTTAAAGAGTCCTCTAACCAACCTCTTTGGTCTCATGTCCATACCTTTTACCATTCTCAAGTTATGCTCTTTTGAAGTTGTTGACTTTTTGTTGAATTTTAAAAGGACCTATAATGTTTTAGCTCATATCTTCCAAATGAAGCATTTTTGGACTTGGCTTGTGAGACACAAAGTTGTAGAGAATTCAATTTTCTTCAAAATGAGCTTTGGATGGAAAATTCTTGATGAAGCATGTGAAAGTTATGGCTGGTCAAAGTTCAGTTGACTTTTCCTATGAAAACCCTAATTTAGAAACTCCTGATTCTTGATGATTTGAAATCTCCTTGATGAATCATGATCAACCCTTGATCAAATAATGAATTTTACTTCATATACTTGATGTTGGCAAAAAATCATGAAGTTTGACTTTGGTTTGACCACAGTTGACCTCAGTTTGACTTTTTAACTGCTTTGACTGATTTTAACCTACCTGATCATCTGACTGAGCAAACCTTTGGGAAAAGTCTTGAAACTTGTCATGGGGATTCTTGAACACATATAAGATGTTATGAAGCTCACTTGAAGTCTTGGAAGTCCATTTATCCTGATTAAAGTCAAAACCCTAGTTTAGGATGCATTGCTTAGGAGGATGCATTGTCTGAGGGAATTGTCACTTCGAGACAGAGCGAGAGCCTGACTTCAATCTCTACCCTCGAATTCAGTAACTACGTGGGAGGAACTAAAGAGAGTCTTCTTGACAAGATATTTTCCACCTAGCAAGACAGCTATGCTAAGAGCTCAAATCAACGGATTTAAGCAAAAGGAAAACGAGTCACTTTTCGAAGCTTGGGAACGCTATAAAGATATGCTGAGACTTTGTCCACATCATGGATTAGTAGAATGGATAGTCATCCATACCTTCAACAATGGACTCTTGTACAATACAAGAATGACAATTGATGCTGCCGCAGGCGGTGCACTAATGGACAAAGAATATAATGATGCTTATACACTTATCGAGAGTATGACTCAGAACCATTACCAATGGGGAAGCGAGAGAGTCGCAACTGAGAAACCAACAAAAGGAGGTATGTACGAAGTGAGTAGTATGGACCAAGTCAATGCAAAGTTTGACCAACTAAACCAAAAGATCGACAACTTGGCCATAACACCAACAGCCACCGTGGCTGCGGTAACACCTAACTGTGAGTTATGTGGAGTTCCAGGACATGCTGTCCTTGAATGTCAACTATTAGCAGGAATTCCCACAGATCAAGTGAATTATGCTCAAGGAAACCCGTACTCAAACACATACAACCCAGGTTGGAAGAATTATCCGAACTTCTCCTATAAGAACAACAATGCTTTATACGCACCAGGTCAAGCACCAGCTACACCACCAGGATATCAAAAGACTGCTCCTAATGTTCCTAGAAAATCAAACCTCGAGTTGATGATGGAGAACTTCATAGCTACCCAATCTCAAACGAACAAGGATTTCTTAAACCAAAACATACACACTAGTGAGCAGATTAAACAATTAGTGAGCAAGGTAGATGCGTTAGCCACACATAACAAAATGCTTGAAACTCAGATTTCACAAGTAGCTCAACAACAAGCACCTACCGCTGCACCGGCTGGAGTATTTCCTGGACAACCTCAACCTAATCCGAAAGGATAGGCCAATGCTGTGATATTAAGAAGTGGCAAGGAACTTGACGGACCTACCGATCCAAGACTTGACAATCCAGCCATGTACCAAAAACCGGATAAACCGACTGAAATTGTGAATGAACCAGAAGAAAAGGAAGATAATAATCAAGAGGCAGTGGAGAAAGAAAAGCCTTATGTGCCTCCACCACCTTATAAACCACCAATTCCGTACCCTCAGAGATTAACCAATTCTAAGACGATGGGCCAGTTTAAGAAATTTGTTGAACTTCTGAAACAGCTGAATATTACTATCCCGTTTACATAAGCTATCACTCAAATACCATCGTATGCTAAGTTTCTAAAAGAAATCTTATCCAATAAGAAAAAGATAGAGGATAACAGAACCGTTACACTTACTGCTGAGTGTAGCGCAATAATTCAAAATAATATGCCTCCTAAGTTAAAAGATCCAGGAAGTTTCTCTATACCCTGTGTAATAGGAAAATTCGTCATTGACAAAGCTCTATGCGATTTAGGAGCCAGTATCAGTGTTATGCCCTTAACAATTTGCAAAAGGCTAGACATGGGAGACCTAAGACCAACTAAAATGTTTGTTCAACTAGCCGATCGCTCTATTAAATATCCTGTAGGCATACTAGAAAACGTCCCAGTACGTATAGGACAATTCTATATTCCTACTGATTTTATAATCATGGATATCTCTGAAGACTCCACTACACCTATCATACTAGGAAGACCATTCTTAGCTACCGCCGGAGCTATTATAGACGTAAAGAAAGGAAAGCTAACCTTTGAAGTAGGTGAAGAGAAAGTTGAATTTATTTTAACACAATTCTTACAATCACCAGCTATAGAGGATACATGCTATTTATTAGATGTAATTGACGAATGTGTAAGAGAAATGGAAATGAAAGAGACTACCTATTCTGAAATTATGAAAATTCAAATTCCTCCGATTTTCGAAGATGACAATTGGCGTGAACCATATTAGGATGATAGTCTAAGCGAAAGTTTAGCACTTACACCGGATCCCATGCCAAGTAAGAATAAACCTACATTAGAGTTAAAAACTTTACCTAAGAACCTAAGATACGAATTCTTAGACACTGAATGTACAAGACCAGTTATAATCAATTCCAGTTTAGGAACAATTGAAACAAAGAAACTTTTAGATGTCTTAAAGAAATATCCAACTGCATTAGGATATAACATATCTGATCTCAAAGGAATATGCCCTTCAATCTGTATGCATCGTATTCTGCTAGAAGAAGATTGCAAAACCTCCAGAGAATCTCAAAGAAGAATTAACCCAATCCTTAGCATTGTAGTAAAGGAAGAAGTTAAGAAACTACTAAACGCTGGAATAATATATCCAATCTCTGATAGTAAATGGGTTAGTCCAGTACATGTAGTACCAAAGAAAGGAGGTATCACTATTGTGAAAAACGCTAAAGGCGGGTCGATATCACAAAGAGTAGTGACCGGACATAGAGTGTGCATCGATTATCGTAAACTAAACAAAGCCACTCGAAAAGATCATTTCCCACTACCTTTTATAGATCAAATGTTAGAACGATTAGCCAAGCACTCATATTTCTGTTATCTAGATGGTTACTCAGGATTTTTCCAAATCCCTATCCACCCAGATGATCAAGAGAAGACTACATTCACATGCCCTTATGGAACGTTCGCTTATAGACGAATGCCATGGAAGTGTTCATGGACGACTTCTCTGTATGCGGGCAAAGTTTTGAAGGATGTCTATCAAATTTAGAAATGGTGTTAGAAAGATGTGTAAAAGTAAACCTCGTACTTAACTGGGAGAAATGTCATTTCATGGTCAGAGAAGGAATCGTACTAGGACACGTTATATCTGATAAGGGAATTGAAGTTGATAACGCTAAGATAGTAGTCATAAAAGATCTTCAACCCCCTAAGACGGTTCGAGAAATACGAAGTTTTTTAGGACACGCCAGTTTCTACCGACGATTCATCAAAGATTTCTCGAAAATCACTAAACCTCTTACCGGTTTATTAATGAAAGACGCTGAGTTCATATTCAATGAAGATTGTCTTAAATCATTCGAAACTTTAAAAACAGCCCTTATCACCGCACCAATCATGCAACCCCCTGACTGGAGATTACCTTTCGAAATCATGTGCGATGCGAGTGACTATGTTGTAGGCGCAGTTCTAGGACAAAGGAAGGACAAGAAACTTCACGCTATTTACTACGCCAGTAGAACTTTCGATTCTGCTCAGATGAACTACGCCACCACTGAAAAAGAATTATTAGCAGTTGTCTTTGCACTTGACAAATTCCGTTCCTACCTAGTGGGAGCGAACATAATCGTCTACACAGACCACGCTGCTATCAGATATCTATTAACCAAGAAAGATGCTAAACCAAGACTCTTGAGATGGATTTTACTCTTACAAGAGTTTGATCTCGAAATAAAAGATAAGAAAGGTACTGAAAACGTCGTAGCGGACCATTTATCTAGAATAGAAGGTATTAAACCCGAACAAGTGCCGATCAACGACGATTTTCCGTATGAACAGCTGATAACACAAATAGGAAGCGACCCAGTTCAGTTAAATATAGATGAACCAGAACCCGTGGAAACAATCCAAACAACTGTAGGACTGCCATGGTACGCTGACATTGTCAACTACTTAGCTGCAGGAGCTCTTCCACCTGACTTAACCTATCAGCAGAAAAAGAAATTCTTTCACAATCTCAAACATTACTATTGGGATGAACCATTATTGTTCAAAAGAGGACCAGACGGAATCTTTCGTCGATGTATTCCCGAAGAAGAAATAGAAGATGTCATTACTCATTGTCATTCATCTCTTTATGGTGGACATGCAAGCAATTCCAAGACTTGTGCAAAAATCTTACAAGCCGGCCTATTCTGGCCTAATTTATGGAAAGATGTCCACATCGCTGTTATAAATTGCGATCGGTGTCAACGCATCGGTAATATTTCAAGAAGAGATGAAATGCCTCAAAGAGGAATATTAGAAGTAGAAGTCTTTGACGTCTGGGGAATAGATTTCATGGGACCATTCCCATCATCTTTCGGTAATAATTACATACTTGTAGCTGTCGATTATGTTTCACAATGGATTGAGGCTATAGCTTCTTCTACAAATGACACACGAGTAGTAATTAAGCTTTTCAAGAATATAATCTTTCCAAGATTTGGTGTGCCTAGACTCGTCATAAGTGACGGTGGCTCGCATTTCATTTCGAAAATATTTGACAAATTACTATCTAAGTATGGAGTCAGACATCGTGTAGCAACACCATATCATCCACAAACAAGTGGACAGGTCAAAGTCTCAAACAGAGAAATTAAGCAAATCTTAGAAAAGACTGTCGCCATATCTAGGAAAGATTGGTCTTCTAAACTTAATGAAGCTTTATGGGCTTATAGGACAGCCTACAAGACACCCATAGGAACTACACCTTTCAAATTAGTATATGGAAAGTCTTGTCATCTCCCGGTAGAACTAGAACACAAAGCATATTGAGCGATTAAAACACTCAATATAAACTATAATGCCGCAGGAGAAAAGCGAATCCTCGACATTAACGAATTAGAAGAGTTAAGGTTAGATGCTTATGAGAATACTAAGATATATAAAGAAAGAACTAAGCGATGGCACGATAAACGCCTATCTAGGAAAGAATTTAGTGTGGGAGACGTTGTACTCCTCTTTAATTCAAGACTTAGGCTCTTTCCTGGAAAACTGAAATCTAGATGGTCAGGACCCTTTGAAATAACTAAAGTGTTCCCGAGCGGAGCAATAGAAATTAAGGGTAGAAATAGTGAACCGTTCACAGTAAACGGACAACGATTAAAACATTACCATAAAGTTGAAAATAGAGATTATGAAAATAGTCTAAGGCTTTTAGAGTTGTCCACTAATTTCCCTGATTAATCTACCCCTAAGCATTACGTCAGGCTTATGACGATAAAAACAACGCTTAGTGGGAGGCAACCCATTTTATCATTTTAATCAATTTATCGTTTTATCATTTTATTGTTTTATTTCATTATTATCAATATTGCTTTTATGCATTTATTTTCTTATTTTCTTTATTTTAATTTTTATTTTCTAAATCACTTTTACAGATTTTCTAAAGTCTTTTCCACTTTCCTTTTCCCCCTGATTTGTTTCCTCCACATTTACACTAACTATGGCTAACCAACCGAGAAACATTATGGAAACCAAATTTAGAGGTAGGAACCAAAGAATGAAATTTGAAGAGTTATCACAGAGACCAATGGATTTGACTCTGTACCCGGATGAACTGACTATGGAAACTTTAGGTATACATGATAGCATCTTATACCTGTTTAACCAACTTGGATGGGAGAATGCTCTCATAAAACAAAAGTTTGTGACTTACCGCGAGCTCACCCTTGAGTTCTTAAGCTCCCTAGTTTACTTACTCGAGCGCGGTTTTGGATTCAGGAAAGGATTTATCAGTTTCTGACTATTTGGAATAGAATATGACTTTAACCATAAAGAACTAGCTGACTTATTAGGATTCCCTAGTGGACCCTTTGCTTTTACTACCACACATGTAGAATTAATGGATATTGAGCTAGACTTCTTTTGGGGAACCTTAACCGAAAATTACCATCCTGAGCCGGATAACATGAACAATGATGAGATACATAACCCTGCTATCCGTTATTTCCATAAGATCCTTGCCCACACCTTCTTTGAAAGGAAGAAAACTTCACTGGAGTATCTTAAGACGAGATATTCATTATGTCATGTCTGACCAATGGACAACCAGTTAATGGTGTACCATTCATGATGCAAACCTTCACCCGAATCCAAGAAGAACCTGATCTACCCATATTGGTAGGAGGCCTGGTCACCATGATTGCTGATGCCTTAGGACTTAGATACCAATTACACAAGTGTAACCGTTTAGGTATCATCCGTCCTATGAATCTGAACTTTTGCTTTAACCGCCAAATCATAAGAAACTTAGGACAACCACCTTACGAGTACCTGATCAGAAATGAAGAAGTAACCCTGTTCACATTACCAAACCATGCTAGAGTCAGTGTCCACAATAAAGATAATTGGCTTTATGAGCCTACCCCTCCTGACTATCCATCTACACCCGAAACACCACAATCTTACAAAATAAGGGATGACATAATGACTGATGTAGAAAGTGACCCTGAGACACCTCCTGGTTACCATGACATTGACCACACTGATGAAGTGATTGAAACCCCTGAAGTAAATCAAGTAGGATATGCTGACAACTTAAAGAAAATTATGAATACTCTTGAAGTTTACCAAGCCGATATTAATGTTGTTAAGGATGAAGTTAAAAGCATGCGATTGGACGTTATAGGTTTAACCGACATAACATGTGAACAATTCTACCATTTAAACTCCGCACTTGAAGATTTGAAGAAGCAACTTTGAAAATGCTGTAGTGATTTAATTTATTTTACTTTTCGTTTTTGTTTCTAGTTAGTTTTAACATTTTGCAAACATTTCGTACCTTATTTTCATCAATGTAATTTTCCTTCCATTATATCATAAGCAAAGTACTTCTAGTTTTGCCACTTTCCAATTTAATCAATTTCTATGCTTTCCATTACTTACTGTTATATTTAAATTGCTTGATATTTTATGAATTCTCGTGTGATGAATTTACTGCTTATATATGTTGATCCAAATATTATATATATTGTTTGTGTTGGAAATAAATGAAAATAATAAAAAAATTGCATTGAGCTGAAGTGAGATAATGCATTCTGTGAAAATTACAAGTTTTAAAGCCATCACGGTCGTCACTCATCACTCACGATCGTGACGAGCTATTTAGCGCGTCACGACCGTAAGACCTCCCTCACGACCGTGACCACCCTGTTATACGAATTCTGAGAAACAGAACCGTTCACCTTCGCAGAACCCACTCTCCATTTTCACAAAATAAGAAACCTCCCATTATCTCCTCATTCTCCCGTAACCTCCCATAAACCTCAATCAATTTCATTAACCCTCTCCATTTATTCCAAACCTCTCACGTTCACTCATTTCATTATAATCCGAACAAAATTCTTCACATTTTTCATTTTCTCACAAAAACTCAAAAACTCTCATCTCTCATTTCCGTACTTGCATGCAATGGAGAATATCCAATTCAGAGATGGTGACCAAGGAGAAACTCAAAGACAAAAGTTTATCAGGTTTCAGAACCGTGGCGTCCAACCCACTCGGTATGTCGACCTTGACTGCTTGAGGGAGTTAGGACTGCTAGACGGCGTGAAGCTCCTGCTTAAGCATGTTGGTTTGTGGCACTTGTGCAGTCAACCACAGCCGACATTCGAAATCCTCACCTTGGAATTTCTGAGTTCGCTTCAGTATGTTACACCTCCCGGTTCAACAAGTCAACTCACCGGCGTTGCAAAGTTCAGAATGCTCGGACGAGAGTTCGAAATCACGCAAACAAGGATCGCCGAACTGTTAGGTTTCGATCACGGCGACGATGCTCATCTCCGCGTGCCGGACAACTTCAGCGAAACTGCTTTCACCTTGTGGTACGACATCACCAACACCCGTGCTACTGCCTTTCAGAGTCTAAATGCCACCCACATCCATAACCCGGCGATTCGGTATTTCCATCGCATCATCTGCAATACTATTATCACAAGAGAGAGCAATCACAAGCTTAACTCCAAGGAGCTCTTGTTCTTGCGTTGTGCCTTAAATGAGGAGCGCATCAATGCTGCCCCATTCCTTTTATCCCATATCCAGTCTGTAGCGCATCGAGGCGCAACCCCCTTCTACATTGGCGGGATTGTTACCACCCTTGCCATTCAGCTGGAGCTTGGTGACCAGATTATTCATTTGCCTCGCAGAGCCGCAGAGTTGCTTACAAAGAACTATTGCAGGTCCGCCCATTTGATATCTCAGAGAGAGGATGGCAGGTTCAACCCTGTTATCCAAGGCACCATTTATCATCACATCACCTTGCCTTGCCATGACCGCATCGATCCGTCCAACCGAGCCAATTGGCTATTTGCTTTACCGGATGTTGCAGGCCACATCCCCATTATTGATGAGCAGACAGATGCACCAATGGACGAGATGCAGGATACCATGGATGCTGCTGAGCCAGTACAGGACATCCCTGAGTCCTCCACCAGACAACCACATGTACCATACATCACACTTGAAGACGTCCTCCGTGCCATTCATCAGCAGAATCAGATGAATGCCGCACTTGAGCGAAGGCAAAAAGAGCAATATGATGCCCTACTTTCAGCTGTTGCCAATAACCAGAGGACGACAGATGAGAAGCTTGGAGAGATTTTTAGTGAGCTAGAGGCCTTGCGTATTGATATCACTGCTTTCACCACCACCGGTTCTGATCCAGAAGCGACTCCGACCAGACATTCCCGCACCAGAAGCCGAGGCCGTGGTCGTCAGCAGCCTTAGTTTATGTCTATGTTTTAGTTTTTCGCATTTCTGTTTTTGTATTGTATTTTACCCACTATTATATCACAACATTGAGGACAATGTCTGATATAGTGTGGGAGAGATACCTTTCCTTTTTCCGCATTTCCCTTTCCGCATTTTCCATTTCGTTGTATTTCCCTTTCCGTATTTCAATTAAACAAAGTAATATTTGTTCTATTTCTTCAGTTTCGAATTTTCCCCATTTAATTAGCCATACTGAAAATTTTTGTTTTATCCTCGCATTACTCGACTTACCTATGAAATCGTAGTTAGGAAGCTGAGAAAGATCCAACAAGATCAATACAGTCTTGACACCTTAGACTTCCTACTTAAGCATTCCGTTCCGATAATTATTACGACTACACCTTAAGTTTCAGTTCTAAAAGTAACCCCTAGTAGTTTATACTAGCAGTCAGCACCGTATGAACACAAACCACGTGGGGAGCCGATGAACATAAGTGTTTGATGCCTAATCTATAATGATCCTTCATATCTCGATGCCAATAAAAAGAAATTGCACCAAAGTACACGGTCGCATATAAGAAACGAGAAATATGAGAAGGAGTCCATTGCGGGTTGGTTCAGAGGTACCTGGTAGGGCGTGCTACGGCTCGATCCCCCACAACCTCCAATTCGGATAATATATATATAGGGTTGCCACATTCGTGTACCAGACCCCGTGCTTACAAAGGATCAAAGTCACTAACCGGCTACTCCACTACGTGCGTGCTAAGGCAAAGGGCTTAATGTGATTGCGCTAGAATGAAACCGGGTGAAATAAGATCGAAAGACTCTAGGTAGAATCGTAACGCAATTACCGAATGTGTCGTTTAACGGGAAGTCGACGACTTAGCTTGTTGCTTGTGTCATTAGTGTATCGTTAGTGTTTTATTCTAGTACCAATTTATCTAGCAAAACGATTCCTCGTATGGTTTGTTATGTGTATGCGTCGATGGAAATTGTCCGATCATTTTTCAACCGACTATTTGCTTGAGGACAAGCAAAGGTTTAAGTTTGGGGAAGTTTGATAACGAGAAATCGTATCGTTTTATTACTATGTTTCAATGCCGTTTTATCGCACATTTATCGTATTAACACCCGATTCTTCGAGTTTTCTATGTCATATTGCAGATATAACAATTATAGAGCTAAATCATGAGCCAAAGGTCAAAGGAACAAAAACAAGCATGAAAAGAAGAAGAAGAAAGGAATTCTGCAAATGCTGCATAATTTGTAACAACCACGGTCGTTATCAAGCTGTCACGACCGTGACGCGCTAACTGGACCACTCACGATCGTTACCAAGCTGTCACGACCGTGACGCGCTTTAAATGAAGATAATGACCGTGACACCTTTGTCACGAACGTGACAAAGGGAAAATAGGTTACTTGGAATGAATTGGTCATGAAACGTGCAACGTGAAGTCAAAAGTGTTCCTATTATTCCGCAGACTCAGTAACACACTTTCTCCTGGATTCTCTCTTCAACAACGAAGCCCACGCAATGGATTCCAACTGCCAAGCCCAATATTGTTTTCTATAAATAGCCTTGATACGAATTACAAACTACAGAGTATTATTTTAGATTTTTCGCGGAAGTTCTGTCGTATTTTTGTTGCACCCCTTTTATTATTTTTCCAGCAAATTGTTCTTGTTTAATTTCTATATCCCAACCAAATTAAATAACAATTTCCAACATTAGGAAATTGTTATTATTTATTTTCTTTCAAGCCTTCAGAAATTCGTTTATTTTATTTTCGATTCCGGTTCCGCACTCCGAGCTTACCAGACTGTGGAAGAAGGAGTTTTACAATTTTATTATTCAGGTTTTTTTTATAATTTCGCATTTACATTAATTTATTTATTTATGTTAAGAATTTATTTCTATTATTTTATAATGCATATTTTAATTAATATCTGTCTGTTTCTGCATCTGTCTGGTACAACAAATATGCGTAGCTAAATCAAATTAGGCGGTATGTAATTAAAATAAACTAAATCGATAAAATCGAATCTAAGCTAAAACAATTAAGAACTTAAAATTCTGGCTGTAACTTTTTATTATTAAAAATTAATCTTTTTGTTACGAGAGTAAGAAAAGTGTAATATGTTAGGTCGAGACCACGAGAGTGTGAGATTTTAACCGGATAGCTAAAGTTAGGCATTTGATTTAAATACAGCGAGAGCGCTTTAAAATGAATTAGGTTTATTAAGTTTTCAAAAATTATTTTCTAAACACTTATGGGCTAGCGAGAGCAGGCATAGGGCTTTAGGAGTAAGATCTGAGATAAGACCACGAGAGTGTGAGTTAAGGGTATTTAAACTGATAATCTCTACAGAATAAATTAAGTGAATCATCCTTATAAGCTTAGGTTAGATTGACCCGCCTAGGTTAACGTAATTACATACCGACCGCCTTCTTATTATTTTATAAAACTAAAATTTAATTCTCGTTCTAAATCCTTAAAACCAAATTATGACAAACATACACCTTAGCTAAACTAGTAAACCCTCTAGCACTAAGTGATCATAAAGTCCCTGTGGGATCGACAATCTTTTATATTACTTCGATAGGATGTGCGCTTGCAGTTAAGATACCGCTAGACACATATTGCTTCTTCGCCCCATCATAAAGCTCATAACTTGCAAAGCCTAAGCCTAAAAAATAGTTAAAATGTCATAATCACTTCATTTTCATGACAATTGGATCAACAGTTTCCTTATGCCCACGGATTCCACACCTTTAGCCGTCATCACATCATTGTCGAATCCTTGAGGCTTGTATGTTGAAGTCTTCTAAGCTTGAGATCACCTTTGTGCCTGCCAATACTTCATGATCAAGATCTTCACCGACTCAAATTTCAAGATCCAACTATGGTGAACTTGGAAAATTGAGGTAATGATTAGAGAATCCATACAGCGGATACCCGCAACCGTCAAGGTTGCAAGAAACTCAGTTGCAGTAAGCCAATACAACAGAAAATAGATGAAGAGAACTCAGAAGAAAAAGAAATGAAAACTGATAACAAAATCAGTTATGAAAAATTCGAAAGTGGAAGGGCTCACTGAAAATGCTTCAAGCTTGGCTTAGTCATCAATCATACGTAGTTTCAATATCCAAATTCGTTCACCCTCAACCATCTTCCAAAAAAAACCACAAAAATCATCAAGAATAGCTTCAACAAACTTCACAAAAGATCCTGCAAGGTTCAATAAGCAAAGTCAGTTACAATGGCTCTAACCGAAATCACAACTGATAACAGAATCGAAATTAACTCAAAAAAGTTTAATAACTGAAAAAATAACAAAATTACAACTAAATTTCTTCTGGAAACTTCATCCAACATCCTTTATAAATCAATCCTTCACAATTTTCGATTCTTCTTCACTTCAATTCATTCATCTTTCTCACAACTTTCTTCTTCCGGATTCTCTCTTTTTTATTTTCTTCACCATTCTTCAACATATCGAATCTCTTCTTCACTACCTTCACCATTTTCCTTCATCATTTTTCTTCAATTCTTCAATCCAACAACCTTCGATCCTTCTTCACCAATATTCATTCAATCAACATCTTCACTCCTCTCTGTGCTATTCATCAAGTTTGAACCGACATCTTGAACGACTTTCATCAGATTTTCCATAACCTCAATTTTCAGTACTCTTCACCACCTTCGGTTAGTCGTTAGAGTCTGAGACGAGTTCAACATATCAACAAGAACTCTGATATGATTGACCATTTTCAACGCAATAAACCGAAGCTTGGATTTCACCTGTAGGATCAACATCACGTAACGATTCAAATCGGATTAGATTCACGCACCAGAAGCGGAGGAAGAAGGGGAAGTGAAATTGAAGCGTACCTGGTTGTGTCTCACTCTTCATCAAATAATTTGATCCGTGCTTTCATTGTTGGCAAAATTTCCAGGTGCGTCTTGTGTTATCTTTATGTTGTTCTTGCGTTAGAGCTTTTCATTCGGTTATTCTCGCGATTGCATTTCGCGTGTCATCCTTCGTATCGATCTGAGAGGCAAAGATCGGATTGTAGATTGAGTAGGGAAACACGAGTTAAGCTAGGATTAGATACAAATCGCAGAGAGTGAGCTCCACCGTGACCTTCGTCTTCTCCGACGGTTTGCTTTTCTTTTTCTTTTTTTTCTCACGGCGGTGATAGTGTGGGAGAGTTTAGGTTGTGTTTCTTAGGCGAAGAAGATGGTAGAAGGAGGAATGAGGTTTTGTTGCGGTGGTGTTGGTGTTCTCCGTCGGATTAGGGGAAGGAAGAAGCGAACGGCGCCGCGGGAAGAGGAAGGAGATGCTTAGGGTTTAGCTCTCCCCCCTTTTGGCTGTGCGTTGTTTTGTGTTAATTTTATGAAAGATTTTATAAAAAAGAAATTAAAAGCAGGTAAAGACTCATAATGGATATTGAAAACAAATTAATTCACTGTTTGCGATTCCCAGAGGATAAGATTTGATCTTTTGTAATTCCCAGACACACCGGCGTTGACACGTGTCACCGTCCGGTTGGCTCTTGGTGCGGTTGTTCTTGTGTGCATCGTACACCTTAAGTTCTCACGTGTCTGCGTTTATAAGCCACATGATATGAGTACTTTTAGAAGACCCTTGATTGTGCGGCCCATGATGAAGTCAAAATAATTGACTGAGTGTCCATAGTATGCATCCCAAATTCCTATGTGTTTTGGGCCTTGTCTTCTGCTTTTTACACCCCCTGCAATAAGCCCACATTCCTTAATAACTGAAAAAAAATCACTTTTCGCACTCCTTCTCTTTTTTTCTTTCTTTATTTTTTTTTAGTTTTAGCATCGTTAGAATAAATCCCTAAAAAATAGTAGAATTCATAATAAAAATCCATAAAAATTCAAGTAAGTTTATAATTCATTTTAGAAATTTGTGACATTTTTACTTTCTGAATTTTGGCTATTTTTGTTTTTATTTCGATTTTCCATGTAATTAACATTTTATTGAATTCTTTTAGTTAAACATAATTTTGTTCATTTTATTTCTCCCACTTCCTCTAGAATTTTTATCTCATTCTTTTTGCTATGATTAGAGGACTAATAAGAGAACTTAGAATATTTTTTGGTAGATTTTTAGGCCATTTTATCCACTGTTTTGGTAGCTTAATTCATGTAAAATTGTGGTTAATTCTTAGGTAGATTTAAGTGACTTTTAGGCATAGTTAGGTTCTGAATTTTTGGGATATTTTTAGCACAATATTATAGTCAGGTTTAGGACCCTAGAAAATTAATTTCATATTTTTTCCAGGACTTTTACTATTTTTAGTGCATTAATGTTTAGTTCATTTTACATGATAAATCAACCTAGTTTAACTTAGGATATTATGCTTCATTAAGGATTAGCTTAATTAGGTTTAATCTTAGGATTTTAAAATGATTTAGTATAGTTTAGCTACTGATTTTAGGATGATGATATTAGATAAATTCCCTTAGTTTTAGGACTTAGGCTAAGAATTTCCAATAAATATGTTTAGGTGAAGTTTAGGTTTACTTTTAGTTTTATGCCTTAATATGCATTTTTAGAATTTATTTCTTATTTCATTTTAATGCTTTTGCCTTAATATTTGAATTTTCCACTTGTATAGGATCCCTTATGTTCCTAAGAATCAACTTAGCTTCCTTAGGAAGTAAGTTGAATTCTAGTAGTTTCTAGTTCCCTTTTATTCATTAGGATTAGAAAACCCCACAAACCATTAGGACCACTTTTGATAAATAACTAAAATTAAGATTGAGTCTTAGTCCCTTAGATTTTACCTTTTGCAATTTGAGTCCTTCTTTCTCACCTCACAAAGAAGATAATAAAAATACTTAATAAAAATCGAACATTCTTGTACGACACGAGACTTTGTTGCGGAGTACTTATACGCGTCCTGTTTCGGGGCGAAGTGTAAGTATTTACCACGATGGATAGGTCTTAGTATGAGAATGTTCACAAACAAATTCAAAACACTTCTCATAAAAGACAAAAACAAACAATAAGCGACTATCCTGCGGGAACTTCTTTTCTCATCTCAATCATTTTGAACACGAACTTGCGACGACTTGTCTCGCATGCAAGACGATAAACGCACTCGTACCAGACGAGCCTGCAACACCTGAGCATAGACATAAGCAGTTCCAGCTATAAAAAAACACAAACAAATAGTTTCCGCCTTAGTTAGGCAAACTACGTTGACTCTGATCCTCATTATCCCGATGAAGTACGTAGGCAGCGGGGTAGGGCCCGTTCGAGCACATTCTTTATTTTCCATACATTTCCCCATTTTCTTCCCATTCTCTTTTCCAATTCCTTTTCCCTTCTTCATTTCCAGTTCCAGTTAGCAGTTCATTTATTCAGCAACAGCTTTATTTCTCACCCTTTGAAACAAACAAGCAAGCGTGGATCTCGTCGGGTACGGCGGACGGTTTGGTGTGCTAATACCTTCCCAGGTCGTAACCGACTCCCGAACCCAGATCTTTGGTTCGCAGGACCTTGTCATTTCCTTCTTCCTCAGGTTTGTGCAGCATTACCTTTCGCATTCCTTAGGGATAAAAATGCATGGCTGGCGACTCTACCTTTTCCGCGCCACTTTCGCGTTTGTACTAGGATGAAAATCCCGGGAGCGACACAGTTCAAAGGTATTTTTGTAAAATGATATGTAATATTATATACAATGCTTGTATAACTATAAACCTAATTCATCATAAAAATTTAACTAAAAAATGAATTACATTTGATATATAGTTACAAAGGTATGCACGTTTAGAAAAATTATATTAACGAATAACAATCGTGTTCGTTGTATTTTACTTTCGTTTCTCTTTAATCTTATATATTGGTTACTTGTTAGGTAATCTAGGGAGTGTCATGAGTATCAATGGTTTAAACATTCAGGATCCAAGAGGGGACTCATAGTCCCACTGTCTTAAGCACCAAAACCTTAAGACAGTGGGACTATGAGTCCATTCTCTTATAAATCTTAACATTTTCACAATTTATAGTCGATGTGGGACTTAATCGCTCACACTTGAATTCAAAAATCTTCCCCACAAGTGTGAGTCTTCTATATCACTAGCCTTGATATGTACTAAGATCTTACTTATTGTCCCTACCGAGCCTAACCATGAATATGATACCACTTGTCTAGGAGTATAGAAAGTCGAGAGTACCAACGAACACCAATGTTCCAAGACAACATTCCTTCGGGATAAAAATGCATGGCTTCCTCAGGTTTGTGCAGCATTACCTTTCACATTCCTTCGGGATAAAAATGCATGGCTAGCGACTCTACCTTTTCTGCGCCACTTTCGCGTTTGTACTAGGATGAAAATCCCGGGAGCGACAGCTGGCGACTCTGCTGGGGATCGAACCCAGAATCTCCAGTTTCCCTCGTAGAGTCAATCCTAGCGCCAGTTTGGTTTTGTTTCTTTGGGTGTTTATTTGTTTATTGTTGTGTGCTTTAGTTTAGCTTTACTATTTTTATTTACAGTTTTACTTTACAACTTTACTTTACAACATTTATTTATTGCTTTCAGTATTTATTTTCCATGCATCATATTATACTGGACTGTCTGGTTGTGCTGGTTTTCATTTTTTCTATGGGATGGGAGTTACTGTGAGATAAGCCAAATACCCGGCATGAGTGCACTATAGGATTATCGTGGACAGACATTGTACTTACATGGTATCTCACCATGATGAGTGGCGATGTGCTCCACACCCAAATTGCGACCGTCTTGGAACTATTCTGTGTGGGGATTACCCCACTTCAGGGTACGACCTTGATAGTTATGTGCATCTGGTGACCGATCTTCGAGGACCTTGATGGGAACACCTCTCTCTAGTGATGACAGTGTCAGACCACATTTGTTGGCAAACCCACTCGCATCTGAGGGTCCATTGGGAACTCGCATAGGATGGCCTGGTTCTCTCATAGGAATCCAGTTAAAGCAAATTGTTCATATAACGGTAGTATTGTACCCTTCAGGATGAATGTACTATTGTTTCTCGATTCAGTGCTTGAAGCTAGGGACTTGTGAGGGATGCTTGTTTTTTCGGACTCAGCTGAGGCCTCCCTTAGTAGTACATAATGCCAAACTAATTCCCTGATTTGGTCATGAACCATTTCTCGGAAATGGTGAACGTATTATTGCTATTCGGATTTGAGAGTCCGTGATGTTGACCCGAGTAGCATACCCGTGAGATTGGGAGGGGTTTACGGGTTTGCAGGAACCCTAAGACCTTCAACATACCCGCTTTGCCATTGGTTCAGTTTTGTGATTTGGTTCTCTTGTACATTCGTTCTAAGATATGGATCCCGAATCAGAGGGATTGTTATTGTGATATGTTGATATTGTGACCTTGCACCGACACCTGATTATATGATTGGCACATCACAGACATTTCACTGATCACATGCCTCGCCTTGCATAAGCATCATAACATCATTAATCATTTGTGTTCTTTTTATTCTCAGGGTTCGCACTACTGCCAGTTCCTGGTCGTATAATTGCATCAAAGATAGAAGATATCATAAAGAAGAATGTTTTCTACAATTTTTTTGATACCAAGGTGGATTTTCTCAAACAGATGGTGTCTCTTATTACCCCGGGTCATTTGGGATTTTTCAAAGAGCAATATGGTGATATTCTGGACATGGTGTTCAATTTGGATAGTTCACAAAGGAGTGCCATCCATACCTTGCTACAGTATTATGACCCTAGACTCCGATGTTTCACATTTCCTGATTTCCGAGTAGATCCATTGCTAGAGGAGTATGTTGAGATTTTGGGAGTGCCTATCAAAGATCAAATCCCTTTCAATTCAGAGATGACTAGACCGAGCCATGCTGACATTGCTAAAGCTCTTTATTTGAGCTCATCATAGATATCTGCTAATCTGGTTGCCACCAAGGAAGGAGTACTTGGTTTTCCTTTAGATTTTCTGGTCAGAAGAGCTGAAGAAAGTGCCGTGGAAAAACAGTGGGATTTAGTTTGTGCCATCCCGTCATTATCTGTATATGGGACAGTTTTGTTTGCTGACATGGAGAAGTTCGTGGATATGAATGCCAATCATTTGTTTGTGATGAAAAATCCTGTACCTACTCTCTTGGGAGATCTGTATTATTCAGTACACTATAAGAATGAGAAGAGACTAGGTGGCCTGGTTAGGTGTTGTGCCCCGTTATTCTACACATGGTTTATGAGACACATCCCCATTATTGGAGTATTCACTGATCCCGAAGTAATCTGGTCGCAAAAGCTAAGCACGTTGACTGCCAAAGACATTAGATGGTTCACCTTAAGGCTAAAAGGGAAAGAGCTCATCTCCAGCTGTGGAGGATATCCTAATGTTTCCCTCTTAGGAGTAGTCGGGGGCATTAATTACAACCTCATACTCTTAAGAAGACAATTAGGATATGCTCTAAAGAATGTGCCCAAAGATTCGGAGCTGACTAAGACTTTCTATTTCCCCGTGAAGGACAATCTCCCATTGGTTCGAGAAGCTGCAGGTGCTTGGAAATTGATTAATAGAAAGGGTATAGAACGCTTGGGCAGGAGTAATAATCAAATGTTCCCCGAATTTGAAACTTGAGTAAGGGAGAAAGCTCAAGTAACTCTAATCACTTTCTCTGCACCGTTACCACCACCTACCACAGTGCCTTTGGAAGATTACCAAAAATTGGAAGCTTTGATCAAGCATCTTAGAGTTTAGAATCAGGAGGCTTACAATTCTTGTCAGAAATTGATGATTCAGAACCAGCAGTTAGAAGATAGAGCTCTCCGAGCTGAAGAGACAGTTCGGCTTAAACATAAGGACTTTGAGGAAAGAGAATTATACTTTAGGAAGAGAGGATTGGCTGAGATCCACAATGCGAGTCAGCGCTGAAAGGATAAGAAAGAACTGAATGAGGCTAATGAAGCCATCACACTTTGGCAAGATAAGTGGAGCGATAATCAGAAAAAGCAAAAGGAGGTAGAGGTTGAATTCGAGTTGAAGATCAAAAACCTTCAGGATGCCCTGGTTGAGCAAGGGAAGTTAGTTCAGAAGGCCCAAGAGAAACAGAGAGAATACCTTCATCAGATGACAAAGAGTCAACAAATAGCTGAAGATGTCCGGAAAGAAGTTGAAGAGCTGAAGCTTCGAGCTGATGTGAAGAAGTCAAAGGCCCAGCCAGGTCCAAGCAAAGAGAATGAGAAGGTTTTCCTGCAGCAGATTGAAGAGTTACATGCTTCCTTTGATCTAAGGGACCTCCTTATCCAGAGGCTCATCCAGGAGCCCGATCACCCGGATATAGCTCAGTTGTTTAAGAATGTCAAGCGTCTTAGCTGGAGGTTGAAGGACTTAGAGCTCCCTAGAGTTTAGTTTCATGCTATTGTACTTGGATTGCCCAAATGCTTGTTGTCAGATTCCTTTTATTGATATACTTTGTTGTTCTTTTGATTGGCACCCGTCGGGGGCTTTATTGTTTCCAAAATTCAGTTTATGTGATTGACTTGCTTTGAATCTCTTGTTTGTTATCTGTTGCACCGACACGGGGTAATAAACACCAATTCTCCACGGCCGTCACGTTATTTGAACATCATATGGGTCTTCTTCCCAATTATTATTCTCCTAATATCAGGACGAGAAAAGGGAAAAACCTTGAGGATAAAAGGAACACATTGCATTGCATACACATCATTTACATGTTCTTCTTTGTTTTTGCAGGTTTTCTACATGATGCTTAACTTATCTGTGTTTCAGGCAAAGATTGCGAGAGCTGCCAAGACCCGACATCTCCGACAAGATATCCCACATCGCTACGCAACTCGCAGCAACCAGAGGACAATCATTGACGCTAAGCAAACCGAGCTTAATGAGTTTCGCACCAGAATGGGAGAATTCATGGTCATGATGTAAGGGATGGCTCAGGGACAGCAAGAGTTAAGGAATACAATTCAAGGGCTCAACCTTCCTCAGACTAATCCTCCTGTAACCACTCCTGACGTGCAAGTGACTCCTCCCAACACCAACAATGGCCCAGGTGGACCTCAAGTTCCAGAACAGGGCACAACAACTTTCATTTCGGTACAAGACAGGCAGGAGGATCAGTTCTCTCCTTTTAACAACGACATGGGGTTCGGCGAAGAAGGAAATCTTCAAGACTTTTTTATGCTTGCTGAGAAAGTCAAAGCCCTCGAGTGTAGAGACACTTTGGGGATAGATGTGTCTGACATGGGCCTAGTCCCCGGGGTGGTTATTCCTCACAAGTTCAGGTCGCCTACTTTTGACAAGTATAACGGTAGTTCCTGCCCTAAAACTCACTTGCAGGCATTCTACCGGAAGATTGCTGCCCATACTAGGGATGAAAAGCTCTGGATGTACTACTTCCAGGATAGTCTCTCCGGAGGGTCTTTGGAATGGTATATGAAGCTAGAGAGAAGTTATGTAAGAAACTGGAAGGAATTGGGAGAAGCATTCCTCAAGCAGTATCAGTATAATATCGACATGGCGCCCAGTCGCACTCAACTTCAGAGTTTGGCTCAGAAAAGCTCTGAGAGCTTCAAAGATTACGCACAAAGGTGGCGTGAAATGGCCGCTAGAGTGCAACCACCTTTGCTGAAGAGAGAAATGGTAGACCTGTTCCTGGATACCCTCCCTGGGCATTTCATGGAGAGGCTAGCTGGATGTTCCTCAAGTGGATTTTCAGATATCATCTTGACTGGCGAGAGGATATAAAGTTGGATCAAGCAAGGGAGGATTCAGAACGGGGGCGCTTCAAATTCTGGTATTAAGAAACCCTTCGTGAAGAGGAGAGAAGGAGAGACTGGGGCAGTGTACGTGCATAAGGGAGGAAGTAACAAAGGGTTTTATCAGCAAGTGGCCCCTGTCACTATCTCAGTTCAACCTGTTCAACAACAAGTCCAACCACCGCAGCCGCAATGCTCACAAGGGTATCAACAAAGAGCTCCCCGTCCATACTATTCTCAGAGGACCAGAGTAAGGCAGTTTGAAACTCCGCCTATGTCCTATTCACAACTTCTGAAGAATCTTCTCCAACTCCAGCTGGTTCAGCTCAGAACTTTGCAACCCCGGAAGCCGGGGCAACTTCCTGAAGGTTACGATACGAACGCTAGATGTGAATTTCATTCCGGATCCCCCGGACATACCACGGAAAACTGCAAAGCCTTGAAGTATGTAGTCCAAGACCTAGTAGATTCCAAAGCAATCAACTTTTCTCCTACTCCTAACGTAATTCAGAATCCCATGCCTCCTCACGGAGGTACAGTTTGGGCAGTTGATGAAGGAGAGAATCTAAACTTGGTACATGACGTCAACGACCTGCAGACTCCGTTGAGTGTTGTTAAAGTTTGCTTGTCACAAAAGGTTGTTTTTCCTGGGTGTGAAGTTGATTGTCCAGGATGTGCTGAAGCTACAAATGGTTGTGAGCAGTTGAAAGCAGGGATCCAGAGCATGATTAATGAAGGAATGTTACAGTTTGACAAAGTTGTAAAAGAGAGCGAAGTCTCTACGGTAACCATCTTCTACGATCCATCTCAAGTTCCTCCACGGGCCAGAGTGGCACCGATAACCATCACCACTACAGGACCAGTAATGTATCAGAGCGATAAAGCCATTCCCTGGAACTATGGTGGCGAAGTATACTGTAACGGCCAGAAGCAAGAGTTGGCCACGTCTAGTACGACCCCAGCTCAAGTAGAAAACATTGGAGTAGGGGGATTTACTAGAAGTGGAAGGTTATTTGCGCTGAAAACATTAAGAAATAGTGTAATACCACCCAGAGACACCGCAGAAGCCCAGGCTAAAGCAAGAGGGAAGCAGCCAATGGTTGTCAATAAGCCCGCACCAGTAACTGATCCAGACATTACCTTTGATAAAGAAGCTGAAGAATTTTTTAGAATTATCAAAAAGAGCGATTACAAGATTGTGGACCATCTGTAGTAGACCCTGTCAAAGATTTCCATCTTGTCCTTGTTAATGTGTTCTGACTCCCAAAAGAAGGATCTCTTGAATATTCTGAACAAGGCATATGTGCCTCAGGATATTTCGGTAAATCAATTAGAAGCGGTGGTATCTAGTGTCAATGCCAGTCACGGATTGGGCTTTACAGACATGGATCTAACATCTGAAGGGCGTGCTCATAATCGGGCACTGCATATCTCTTTAGAATGTAAAGGTGTAGTACTTTATCACGTGTTGGTAGATATCGGATCGTCGTTGAATGTTCTTCCCAAGAAAGCATTGATGAAGTTGGATTATGATGGAGTAGTTCTAAAGCCTAGCGACCTGGTAGTTAGATCATTTGATGGGTCGAGGAGATCGGTGTTCGGGGAGGTGGAGTTACCAATTAAAGTAGGTCCACAAATATTCAATACCATATTCTACGTAATGGATATACAGCCTGCATATAGCTGTTTGCTGGGAAGGCCTTGGATACATTCAGCAGGAGCAATATCATCCACACTTCATCAAAAGCTAAAGTTCTTCTGGGAAGGCCAAATTGTAGTTGTTAGTGGGGAAGAAGACATTTTTGTTAGTCATCTGGCTTCATTCAAGTATGTGGAGATGGATGGCGAAATAGTTGAAACTCCATGTCAGGATTTTGAGTCCCTGAAGACTGAACAAGCATCTTAATTGGCAGTTTCTCCTGAAGAACCAAAGAAGGGGGTTTCCGTGGCCTCTTATAAGCAAGCTTTTTAGTTGGTAGAGTCGGGGGTGCGAGAAGGCTGGGGCAGTCCGGTAGAAGTGCCAGAAAAGAAAGATATGTTTGGGATTGGTTACCATCATGGGCCGTCATCATCTGAACCGAGTACTAGAGGTCATCAAAGTCTGGTTACTTTCACGAGCGCAGGGGTGGTGGATTATGGAAGCATCAGTGTTGTGCAGGATGACACAGTTAATAGTGACTGTGACTTAGATGAGTGGATCAGGCCTGCTATTCCAGGGACTCAACTTAGCAATTGTACGTCTGGAAGGCTTATCTCAGTCACCTCCTTTGAAGAGTAATAATCTTTGTTTTTGTCTTTCTTGTACTCAAGCAATATGTCTTGCCCGGGGCATAGTAGCTTTTTGTAAGGGTTCTTTTGTTCCTAACATAATTCATAATCATAAATAAAGCTGACGTTTCACATTCATCCATGTTTTTCTTTGTCTTTCATTTTTTTCTTTTGTTTTTCAAAAAGAAAGAAAAGTTTTAAAATGGCAATGTTTCTCATTTTCTCAAGTTTTTGCTAAAGCCTTGCATGAATCACCATTCATGCAGGTGCTCGTCACTGGATCTTATCAATGACAACCCTGTTATGGCTGAGTATGACTTTGACAATCCAATTTATCAGACCGATGAGGAAGGTGAGGAAGATTGCGAACTACCTGAAGAATTGGCCAAACTTCTTAAACAGGAGGAGAAGATGATTTAGCCGCATGAAGAGGTCGTCGAAGTGATAAACTTGGGTACTGAAGAAGACAAGAAAGAAGTCAAGATCGGGGACATCTTAGAAGAATCTATCAAGACTCGCCTAATTGCTATGCTTCGAGAGTATGTTGATGTCTTCGCATGGTCTTACCAAGATATGTCTGGTTTAGACACTGACATTGTGGTGCACAAGTTACCTCTGAGAGAAGACTGCCCTCCAGTGAAGCAGAAGTTGAGGTGCACACGCCCTGATATGGCAATCAAAATAAAAGAGGAAGTACAAAAGAAATTTGATGTTGGTTTCTTGGCCGTGACCAGTTACCCTCCGTGGGTTACCAATATTGTGTCGGTACCTAAGAAAGACGGTAAGGTCAGGAAGTGTGTAGACTACATGGATTTGAACAGGGCCAGCCCCAAGGATGATTTCCCTCTGCCTCGCATAGATGTGCTTGTTGATAATACCGGTCAGTTTTCTGTGTTCTCTTTCATGGACGGGTTTTCCGGTTATAACCAGATTAAGATGTCTCCCGATGATATGGAAAAGACAACTTTCATCACACCTTGGGGCACCTTCTGTTACAAGGTTATGTCGTTTGGTCTGAAGAATGCTGGGGCCACCTACCAATGGGCGATGGTGATGCTATTTCATGACATGATTCATCATGAAATTGAGGTTTATGTTGATGATATGATAGCAAAGTCCCAAACAGAAGAAGAGCATTTGGTCAATCTAGCAAAGTTTTTTGACAGACTCCGGAAGTTAAAATTGAGGTTGAATCAGAATAAGTACACCTTCGGGGTCCGTTCCGGCAAGCTACTTGGTTTCATTGTTAGTGAGCGGGGAATTGAGGTTGATCCAGCCAAAGTGAAAGTCATCCAAGAGATGCCTGAGCCAAATACTGAAAAGCAAGTGCGTGGTTTCTTAGGGAGACTAAACTACATTGCACGGTTTATCTCTCACCTAACGGCCACGTGTGAGCCCATCTTTAAGCTTCTGAGGAAGAATCGGGCCATTAAATGGAATGAAGACTTCCAGCAAGCCTTTGACCGAATCAAAGAATACCTGCTAGAACCTCCAATTCGCATGCCTTCGGTACTAGGGAGACCTTTGATCATGTATCTTACTGTGCTCGGAGGATCAATGGGATGTGTGATGGGTCAGCAGGACGAGTCTGGTCGAAAAGAGCACGTCATTTATTACCTTAGCAAAAAGTTTACCGATTGTGAGACACGCTACTCACTACTCAAGAAAACTTATTGCGTTTTGGCATGGGCTGCTCACCGACTAAGACAGTACATGCTGACTCACACCACTCTCTTAATTTCCAAGATGGATCCTGTGAAATACATTTTCGAGAAGCCGGCTCTGACAGGAAGGGTAGCCCGATGGCAGATGATACTAACAGAGTATGATATACATTACACTTTGCAAAAAGTAATCAAAGGAAGTATATTGTCAGAATACTTGGCTCAGGAGCCAATCAATGATTATCAACCCATGAAGTTCGAGTTTCCGGACGAGGACATCATGTTTCTCAAGTTGAAAGACTGTGAAGAACCACTTCCGGAGGAGGGGCTAGACCCTGAATCCAAATGGAAGTTGATGTTTGACGGAGTTGTGAACGTGAATGGAAGTAGAGTAGGTGTTGTTATCATCTTGCCAAAAGGGATCTGTTGCACCCCAAAATTTGCCCTCACAATACAAGACTTTGTGTGCTAAGAAGGTTCACAAGGTTCACAAGGTTCACAACACTTACAAGACCTTTCATGAGGTTCATGAAGTCTGCAAGTTACTTTATGAGGTTCACAAGGTTCACAAGATTCACAATGCTTACAAGATCTTTCATGAGGTTCATGAAGTCTACAAGATACTTTATGAGGTTCACAAGGTTCATAAGGCTCACAATACCTCCCATGAGGTTTACAATACATTTTATGATGGTTCACAAGGTTCACAAAGTTCACAAATAGTCAGAAGATTTGACAACTCCCTCAAACAATGCACCTCCTAAGCAGTGCATCCAAAACTAGGGTTTTGACTTTAATCAGACTAAATGGACTTCCAAGACTTCAAATTAGCTTCATAACATCTTATATGTATGTAAGAACCCCCATGACAAGTTTCAAGACTTTTCTCAAAAGTTTGCTCAGTCAGATGATCAGATAAGTCAAAATCAGTCAAAGCAGTTAAAAAGTCAAACTGAGGTCAACTGTGGTCAAACCAAAGTCAAACTTCATGATTTTTTGCCAACATCAAGTATATGAAGTAAAATTCATCATTTGATCAAGGGTTGATCATGATTCATCAAGGAGATTTCAGATCATCAAGAATCAGGAGTTTCTAAATTAGGGTTTCCTTAGTAAAAGTCAACTAAACTTTGACCAGCCATAACTTTCACATGCTTCATCACCAAGTCTCCATCCAAAGCTCATTTTTAAGTAAATTTAATTCTCTACAACTTTGTGTCTCACAAGCCAAGCCCAAAAATGCTTCATTTGGAAGGTATGAGCTAAGACATTATAGGTCCTTTTGAAAGTCAACAAAAAGTCAACAACTTCAAAAGAGCATAACTTGAGAATGGTAAATGATATGGACATGAAACCAGTGGGGTTGGTTAGAGGACTCTTCAAGATTTCCAAAATGTCCAAGAACACCCTCATAGCATTAAAATTGAAGGATGTGTGCCCTTGCAAAGTTGGGAAATTTTTGGTTGGTTTATGAAGAAAATGGAGGTCTAAAACCAATTTCTTCTAAATGGGCTTGACATATGATGACCCAATCCACACTATAACATCATGCACGAAATTAAATTGATTTATTCATAATTTTATTCATTTTGTTTTTATTTATTATGATTTTTTATATTAAAAATCATTTTAAATTCAAATAAAATATAAAATAATGAAACTTGAAATTGATTTGGTTTCTAGAAGGTCTTAAATTATATTTAGACTTGATTGATACAAGAATTATGAGGATCATCTTAAAATAGCAAGGCTAGATCAAGATATTTCAAGTTTTAAATTCAAATCTTTTTCAATCTTAAAAAGTCCATAAGTCCATGAATTTGAACAAAGTCTTGACCTAATTTTATCAAGTGGTATATATGCAACATTTAGCAGCCAAGAAATCACGAATTTTCTGCCTCAAAAGTGTAAGTTCCAAATTTCAAAAAACCATACCAAACTTCAAATTCGGATTTTCAGATACAAGGCATTAGAAGGTAATTTGAGAACACAACCATGATCACTAGACATCATTGAGTGGAAACCAATGCTTGGTTGCATCCAAAACCATTCACATAGCATAACCCGAAGCATTCTTGATCATGAATCATTTTTTTTCGATTTCAATATTTCAATGCGTTTTAATGAATTTCGTTTGTCTAATCATGTTTGTGATGTTGTATAGAACGTTTCTGGGCAAAGAAATCAAAGAAATCATGAACAACCCGTGAGATGCCATGTTAGGGTTTTGAGCTTGAAATTGGGGTTCTTCGATTTAGCCTATATAAATACCTTCTAAGGACATAAATAACATGAATGAACTGTATTGATCATGTTGGCATGATCAATTTGGCAAAATTGTATGTGTATCAAATATTATGAATTTCGTAGGTTTTTAAATGCAGGAAAAATCGCAGGTAAATTCGTAGCAATTTTCGCAGTAAATTCAAATATCCAGAGGTTGAAGATGACTCCCTGCGCGCCAAGTTCTGTTTTTGAAAATGGTTATAATATTTTATTCTGTGTTGGTTGTGTTTTAGCAACGTTGCATGATAGCTCAGTTGGTTAAGGGGACGCGCGTATGAAGCCAAGGTCCAGGGATCGAATCCTGGGTTCAACATTTTTTCTTGTTTTTTTCCATTTAATTAGCAGGTTTAATATATAATTCATTATAGCCATTACATTGCCAGATGCGCTCACCCAGCAGGAATGGTAACGTGTTTGTGTATTGCTTGAAAGGTCCTGGGTTCGATTCCCCCAGGCCTTTTGTTTTCTTTCTATTTTCTTTGATTTTTCAGGATATGGAATAAAACCAATTCAACCCCCCTTTGTATTGCCTGCGCGCATGATGGCCTGGTGGTGTGTGTTGTTGGTCTGGGTATTGGCAAGCAAGGTGTCCTGGGTTCAAACCCCAGCCAGGTAAGTTCTAGTTTTTTTTTATTTTTATTTCATTGTTTTGCTAATTATTTTGTTCTTGATTAAAAAATAATCATGTTTAATATATAAAAAAATAATATGTAAATATTCTCTAATTTGTTTTTCTAAATTCTAAACCTAGTTTTTTTTATTTATTATTATATATTTAAAATTAAAATATGTATATATTATAATAATTAGATTAATATTTAACCTTTTTGTATATAAAACTTAATTTATTTTTTATAAACCCTAAAAATATATTTTTCTACAAACCCTAATTTAATCATAATAATTTCTAAAAAACCTAATTTCTTTTTCTTCTATTCTTGTTTAATATTATTAAGTACATAAATTGTTTATAATTTAAAATTTTGTATATAAATTAAAATGCTCAATTTATTTTTTATGAAAATAGTCATTAATTGTTTATAATTAATTATACATGTAAATAATTTCTAAAAATTACAAATTTAATAATTATAATTTATTTCTCATAATATGTTCATAATTGATTTAATTTTTTTATAATTTATATAATTTCAAATTTTATAATAATATGATTGTTTGTATATTCTTATTAATTTTTAAACTTTGTTTATTTTAATATTTTTTGCTTATTATTATTATTACTAATCATGTTTATTACTAACCCCCTTTATTTTTAAATTACTATTATTATTATTATTTTCTACTAACCCTCTTATAATTACTTATTTATTTATTTTGCTTATTTATTTATTTTGCTCATTTATTTAAATTGCTTATTTATTATTATTGTAATTGCTCCTGGATGTAATATTTTTGTAATATTTAAATTATTTATTTTTATGTCATGGTTAGTAAAAATAGGGAGTGTAAACATGTATGTTATTTAAAATTAATTTAGATCACTTAATTCAAAAGATAAATATTAAATTGAACACTCACACACGTAAGTCGATCTTTGATCGCCATCTCACTTTCTAGGGTTACCTCTCATTGTTGCCTAATCAAAAGGTCAAGTAGGGTGTATAAAGCAAAAGTCCCTTAATAGTAAAGTCATCTAGTCCCTTAAACAATAAAAGATCAAGTCCTTTAATGGTTGCCTTTATAATGATCTTGTCCCTTTCGAATAATGATGACAGTCCCTCCAAAATTGCTTAATACACCCCACAGTTGCCTAAATAACAGATGTCCCTTACTTGTCCCTTACATCCAAGGTAATGACTACCTATTCCTTAATAATAGGGATAGTCTTACCACTTAAAGGATTCAAGAACAGAAAGACTTAAACTTTAGGGTAGGTTCCTCATAGTTACTTGCTCACTATTCAAAAACTTTTCAAAACACTTCACAATTTCAAACAATTTTCAAACACAAGTTTTTTACGCATCCGTACATGGATCATTATCAAACTCATATGAAAATTTCTATTCACACACTTCACATTTCAAAAACAATTCAAAGTGAGCTAAGTAACTAAGAGCCCATGGATAACCATGGATGTAAAGGGTGCTAACACCTTCCCTTTACATAACCTACCCCCCGGACCCAAAAATCTTTTAAAAGGTCTTTCCTGTTCTTTTATGCCTTTCCTTTGGATAAAATAAAAGTCGGTGGCGACTCTTGCTATCCGCAACATAACTAAAGTCAGTTCTCCCACCGTGTTACAGGATCCATACACCTTTAGCTGCTCGATTGACTTTCGAATGCACTAAAAATGAGGCAGAGTATGAAGCTTGCATCATGGGGGGTTGAAGAGGCAATCAACTTGTGAGTCAAGAACCTCGAGATCTTCGGAGATTCTGCTTTGATGGTGAACCAAGTCAATGGCAAATGGTTAGTTCATCAACCTCATTTGGTTCCTTACAGGGATTATGTCAGGAGGTTGTTAACTTTTTTCACTAAGGTCAAGCTGGACTATATTCCTCGAGATGAAAACCAGTTCGCTGATACTCTAGCTACTTTGTCGTCTATGATTAAAGTTTGTCAAGAGAATTTCATGCCTCGAATCATGGTTTCCCGTCTTGAAAGACCTGCTTATGTCTTTGCAGTTGACAGTGGTGAAGATAACAAACCTTGGTATCATGATATCAAGCAATTCTTGAAGGCTCGAGAATACCCGGCTGGGGCATCCAGTAAAGACTAGAAGACCCTCAGAAGAATAGCAGGTGGTTTCTTCTTGAATCAAGATGGTGTGTTATACAAGCGAAACTTCGACATGGTTTTGCTCAGATGCGTGGATAGACACGAAGCAAACCTGTTGATGCAAGAGGTTCATGAAGGCTCCTTTGGTACCCATGCTGGAGGACATACTATGGCCAAGAAGTTGTTGAGATCCGGATATTATTGGATCACCATGGAATCCGATTGCTGTAAATACTCCCGTAAATGTCACAAGTGTCAGATTTATGCCGATAAGGTCCAAGTGCCTCTGAATCCATTGAGTGTCATGTATTCACCATGGTCGTTCTCCATGCGGGGCATTGATATGATTGGCAAGATCGAAATGACAGCTTCCAATGGTCATCGTTTCATGCTGGTTGCTATAGACTACTTCACGAAGTGGGTCAAAGCGACATCTTATGCCAATGTTACTAAACAAGTGGTGGCCCGGTTTATTAAAAGAGACATCATTTGCCGGTACGGAATTCCCGAAAGAATCATTACTGATAATGGATCTAATCTCAACAACAAGATGAATGGCGCCGTTGAGGCGGCCAACAAGAACATCAAGAAGATCGTGCAGAAGATGGTTGTAACATACAAAGACTAGCATGAGATGCTACCATTTGCATTGCATGGGTACAGAACGTCAGTGCGTACTTCAACAGGGGCAACCCCGTTCTCACTGGTGTATGGTATGGAGGCAGTCCTACCAATTGAAGTGGAAATCCCCTCGTTGAGGTTGATGATGGACATTAGTCTAGATGAAGTTGAGTGGCTCCGATCCAGATATAATCAATTGAGCCTCATTGAAGAAAAACGTCTAGCAGCTGTATGCTATGGACAGTTGTATTAGTGGCGGATGAAGCAGGCTTTTGACAAGAAGGTACGACCACAAAGGTACATACCAGGTGACTTGGTGTTGAAAAGGATTCTTCCTCCTCTTAACGATCACAGGGGCAAATGGACACCTAACTATGAAGGACCGTTCGTGGTTAAAAAGGTTTTCTCAGGTGGAGCCTTGATGCTGACAACCATGGACGAAGAAGACTTCCAATCCCCTGTCAACGCAGACGCAGTAAGAAAATACTTCGTGTAAAAAGGACCCGCTGGTTAAAAACAGAATAAATATCCAGGCAAGAAATAGGCATCCCGGCGAGCCAAAAACAAAATAAAAGGCTCGGGCAAAAATTAGGGAAATATTGAAAAAAATGTACACCCGCTGAGTTGAAAAGCCACATTGGACAGCTCAGGCAAAAAAAGGTATCCCGGTGGATTAAAAACCTGAAAGGGCGATCCACGCAAAAGAGGGATTAACACGAACGACTGCGATCTGCGAAATCTGTAACCTATTTGCAATTGAGGTTATTCTAAGGGTTGAAGACCAGTTCAACTACCTTTCTCAAGGGGCAGAGCGAGCGGATCGTCTCGAAGATATACGAGTCATAACCGGGTTGGAACTTGATGTGATCCACTTGTTACATTGCCAATAGGATAGTTTGTTTTCCTTTTTGGTTGTTTCCTCTTTCCAGGGAACTACTTCCTTTGTAATGCCTATTCATGGCCATTTTTCCGAATCAATAAAAATTCAATTTCAGTCAACTTGTGACTATCTGCTTTTCGTTTTTGTGTTTCATCTAGCATTGATTGATTGCGAAAACGTCCAGCAAATTGTGATTTATATTGTGTTGTGAACATTTGAATGCTTTCTAACTCATGCAGGAGGACATAAACATTTAATACAACTCTGAAAGGGTGTCAAGATGCCCAGATAATGATTCATACTATGAGCCTGGGGCATACAGGTCATAAACTAACTCTCCATGTTACAGGCACTATCGATTGTGTTTATGCAGGTGTAGGTACAAGTGTTGCTAACAGAGCTAAAAGCAGATTCCCAGGAGGAACATTTCTTTATGCTTGAACAAGAACAGGTGTCTTCCAGGGTGTCTCCAGTCATCCCTAGTAGAGTTGGAAGTTGAAATCTCTCCCAACAAGGCACCAGAATGTGGGTGTCCTCCCCAAGCAAAAGTTTTCCTTCAATCACAGGGGCAATTCCCAGCAGTACAAGGAGTGTCTTTCCTCCCCAGCAAGTTGCTTCCTCAGCAATATCATGCCTTTGGTTCCCAGCCAAGTCAGGAGGTCCCCACTTCCCCACAAGAGTGCAAGAAGGGTTCATCTCCAGCAGGGTCTTGGCTCTCCCATCTCAAAGTCCAATTTATTTTTAGCAGTGACGACTGTTCAGAGCCGGTGCATCATTGACAGCTTTCCCCGCAGAGTTGTCTCCTCCTCATCAGAATGGATCAGATCAGTGCAATGATCATTAGTTCCTCCCCAGCCAAGGCATATGGGATTTTTGTAGTCTCCTTCCGGGAGATCCTCTGCATTTGCATACGCATAATCATCATTACATTTGCATCCTCCAAGGGTAGCATTTCCATCCTCATGGAGCATTACGCCATAAATCCAAGCACATGCATGCCATCATGGGCCAATTTGAGGTGTTACATACAACCTATAGCATCTTTTCAACCTGAAGTATTCCCCGCAGAAGATACTTATACCATTTTCCAGACATCTTAGTCTTTCCAAGTCGATGTTGTTTTCTTTGTGACTTGGTCCTGCCCAGCAGTCATATTGTTGAGTTCCATTCCGCTAATGGTCTCGTTAAGCCCTGTTTCGCCAACAGGCACCTTTCGTGGCTTGGTCCTGCCCAGCAGTCGCGTATTTTCTTTGTGACTTGGTCCTGCCCAGCAGTCATATTGTTGAGTTCCATTCCGCTAATGGTCTCGTTAAGCCCTGTTTCGCCCACGGGTACCTTCCGTGGCTTGGTCCTGCCCAGCAGTTGCGTGTTTTCTTTGTGACTTGATCCTGCCCAGCAGTCATATTGTTGAGTTCCATTCCGCTAATGGTCTTGTTAAGCCTTGTTTCGCCAATAGGGACCTTCCGTGGCTTGGTCCTGCCTAGCAGTCGCGTGTTTTCTTTGTGACTTGGTCCTGCCCAGCAGTCATATTGTTGAGTTCCATTCCTCTAATGGTCTCGTTAAGCCCTGTTTCGCCAACAGGCACCTTCCGTGGTTTGGTCCTGCCCATCAGTCGTGTGTTTTCTTTGTGACTTGGTCTTGCCCAGCAGTCACATTATTGAGTTCAATTTTGCTAATTGTCTCGTTAAGTCCTGTTGCACCAACAGGCACCCTCGTTGTGGCTTGTTTCGCTCAACATTCATAGTGCTGATTTATTGCATTGATTCTATTCCACCTTTTTCTTCTCCCGCTACCTGTTCAGAGGTCAAAAAAATATAAATAAAAAGCAGATGGCATTTCTACTATCCACTGAGTTCAAATTTTCCGGTTTATTCGATTATTCAATCCCTCCATACCTTGAACGTCTGAAAGTCGTCGCTATCATCCATTCAGGTCTGTAGATGATTGAATAGGGGCAGCTGTAATACCTCAAAAATTTCCCTCATTTTTATTATCCTAACGGGCTTACGTTTCATATTCATCTGCATTTCTCACTAGGTCATTAACAATCATAATCACACATGTGCATGGAGCTCTTAAGGCATGGGATCAGTACTATGAAGAACCAGTTTATTCCTTTGGTTTGTGATTATTACTTCACGGGAATTCGTTTCATGGATTATGGTATTAGGGTTTCATATTTTATGAATGGTCATCAGAGAAATTCTGGGCTTTGATTAATAGACCATCAATATCATCCTCTTGTTGTTTGATTAGGGTTTACCTTCCTAATTAAGCGATCTTCAAGGAATTCACTTAGGGAAATTCACGGGCGCACCTAATCCATCATTAAGGTGTTTTACTATATCTGTTTTGGATTAGGGTTTTGGGTTCTTCTTGACAACTCAAGTTGTATTCCTTTTCATGGAAAGTCTCAAAGAGAATTTGGAATTCTTGTTCATGCTTTGGTTTGAGGGCACGTCACCAATTGAGGTCTTGTATGGGAAACAATGGTCAAAAATCGATGGAGTTTGATGTGATTTAGGTCAAACAAGAAGGGTGTTTCATTCTCAAGCTGTAGGGCTATGTAAAATCAAGTGTTTTATGGTTGAAATTTTCCAAGTGACCACAATTACTTCTAGGCTATATACCCAATTATGTGATTGATCCACTCTAAAACGTGATATAATTTACTACAAGTGGGTCAATTGGCTTCGAGATAATTCCGAGTTTTTCCTTGTTTCCATTCATTTTCAAGCCATAATTTAGGCGGATCTTATACTCTTAATTTCTCAAGAATTGACTTAGTTCATTTCAAGACTGATTTCCAAGTCATTAGTCACTCTGCATCAAGAAGACTTTAGGTTATTTTCAATATAATCCAACGACGGGATTAGAATTCCCACCATGAATGAGTTAATTCAAAATTGGCCATCATCTATTTGATTATTCATATAAGGACATGTTTAATAGGTTTTATGTGAATTTCAAAGTTCTATTGCTTTTATAACAGAAATAATGGAAAGATTTCAAGAGGTGTATTAAGACTTCCAAACATTGTCTCAAGTCTTCCAAGTTTTATAAACCAAAAGAATTCTTTTCAAGTGATGTTTCCAAACCTTATCACCAATCTTTCATGATAATAAACCAAGGGCAGTTTACGAAAATTCAAGTTCACAAGTACAACATCATGGCAAATTCAAGCAAATTCAAGATTAACATATAAAGATTACAAAGGAGTGGAAAGACCGTTATACAAAGTCTAAAGTTCATAAGTTACAAAGGATGGCAAGCGTAAAGCTCATAACTTGCAAAGCCTAAGCCTAAAAAATAGTTGAAATGCCATAATCACTTCATTTTCATGATAGTTAGATCAACAGTTTCCTTATGCCCACGGATTCCACACCTTTAGCCGTCATCACATCATTGTCGAATCCTTGAGGCTTGTGTGTTGATGTCTTCTAAGCTTGTAACCACCTTTGTCCCTGCCAATACTTCATGCTCAAGATCTTCACCGACTCAAATTTCAAGATCCAACTGTGGTGAACATGGAAAATTGAGGTAATGATTAGAGAATCCATACAGCGGATACCCGTAACCGTCAAGGTTGCAAGAAACTTAATTGCAGCAAGCCAATACAACAGAAAATAGATGAAGAGAACTCAGAAGAAAAAGAAAACAAAACTGATAACAAAATCAGTTATGAAAAATTCGAAAGTGGAAGGGCTCACTGAAAATGCTTCAAGCTTGGCTTAGTCATCAATCATACGTAGTTTCAATATCCAAATTCGTTCACCCTCAACCATCTTCCAAAAAAAACCACAAAAAGCATCAAGAATAGCTTCAACAAACTTCACAAAAGATCCTGCAAGGTTCAATAAGCAAAGTCAGTTACAATGGCTCTAACCGAAATCACAACTGATAACAGAATCGAAATTAACTCAAAAAAGTTTAATAAGTGAAAAAATAACAAACTTACAACAAAATTTCTTCTGGAAACTTCATCCAACATCCTTTATAAATCAATCCTTCACAATTTTCGATTCTTCTTCACTTTAATTCATTCATCTTTCTCACAACTTTCTTCTCCCGGATTCTCTCTTTTTCATTTTCTTCACCATTCTTCAACATATCAAATCTCCTCTTCACTACCTTCACCATTTTTCCTTCATCATTTTTCTTCAATTCTTCAATCCAACAACCTTCAATCCTTCTTCACCAATATTCATTCAATCAACATCTTCACTCCTCTCTGCGCTATTCATCAAGTTTGAACTGACATCTTGAACGACTTTCATCAGATTTGCCATAACCTCAATTTTCAGTACTCTTCACCACCTTCGGTTAGTCGTTAGAGTATGAGGCGAGTGTTGCACCCCAAAATTTGTCCTCCACAAGACAAGACATTGTGTACTAAGAGGTTCACAAGGTTCACAAGACATCTCATAAGGTTCACAAGACCTCTCATAAGGTTCACAAGGTTCACAAGACATCTCATAAGGTTCACAAGGTTCACAAAGTTCACAATTAGTCAGGAAGTTTGACAATTCCCTCAGACAATGCATCCTCTTAAGCAATGCATCCTAAACTAGGGTTTTGACTTTTATCAGGTTAAATGGACTTACAAGACTTCAAGTGAGCTTCATAGCATCCTATATGTGTTCAAGAATCCCCATGTCAAGTTTCAAGACCTTCCCAAAAGATTTGCTCAGTCAGATTATCAGATAGGTTAAAATCAGTCAAAGTAGTTAAAAAGTCAGACTGAGGTCAACTGTGGTCAAACCAAAGTCAAACTTCATGATTTTTTGCCAACATCAAGTATATGAAGTAAAATTCATCATTTGATCAATGTTTGATCATGATTCATCAAGGAGATTTCAGATCATCAAGAATCAGGAGTTTCTAAATTAGGGTTTTCATAGGAAAAGTCAATTGAACTTTGACCAGCCATAACTTTCACATGCTTCATCAAATTTTTTCCATCCAAAGCTCATTTTGAAGGAAATTGAATTCTCTACAACTTTGTGTCTCACAAGCCAAGTCCAAAAATTCTTCATTTGGAAGGTATGAGCTAAGACATTATAGGTCCTTTTAAAATTCAACAAAAAGTCAACAACTTCAAAAGAGCATAACTTGAGAATGGTAAAAGATATGGACATGAGACCAAAGAGGTTGGTTAGAGGACTCTTTAAGCTTTACAAAATGTCCAAGAACACCCTCATAGCATTAAAAGTGAAGGATTTGTGCCCTTGCAAAGTTGGGAAATTTTTGGGAAGTTTATGAAGCAAATAAGGCCTTTAAACTAATTTTTGCTAAATGAGCCCACCAAATTGCCATCCAAACTTTACAATATCATCAAGCACGACCCAATCCACCTATTTTCTGATTTTTTATTTTTTATTTCATATTTATTTGAATTTTATTCATTAAAATACAATTTAAATTGAAATAAAATATAAAAATCATATATTTGAAAAGGATTTGGTTTCTAGAATGTCTTAAAAAGCATTTAAGCTTGATTGGTACCATTCAAAATCAGATCATCCAAACATAGCAATGTTAGATCAAAATAAATCAAGTTTTAAGAACAAATCTTTTTCAATCTCATGAGGTCCAAATATCCAAAGGAATTATCAAGCTCTTGACCTAATTTTATTGTATCCTATATAAACAACATGAAGCAATACACTATGCACAATTTTGCAGCCTCTAATATCACTTTCAAACTTCACAAAAACTCATCCAAATCCAATTTTCGGGTTTCTCATTACAAGGAGTTCTAAGGTATTTTAAAGACACAAGAAGGTTCCTTGGATATCCCTGAGTCGAAGCCAATCTTCCATTCCATCAAAATCATGACATATCATGCTAACCGAATGAATTTTTCTTCATTTTTTTTTTATTTATCATTTTCATATGTTTGCTTGTTAAAACTTGAAACTAATCATCAATTCTTGTTTGTTTTGAAGCATAGAAGAAATCTGTACGGTTTGTTTTAAGTTTCATGGCCGCAACTGTATTTCACCATAGCTAGGGTTTCAAGATCCGTTTTAGGGATTTACGGTTTAGGCTATATAAATGATGTTAATTGACAAAATCGAATCGTATAAGACCTGGGTAAGCTATTGAAACAATCAATTTGGACAAATTTTACATGTTTTGCAGGTTAGCAAGGACATAGGATTTCCTGCGAATAAATTCGCAGCAAAACGCCCATGAAATTTCGCAGGAAATTTCACAGGGCTAGAGGTAGAAGACGATGGCTTTTGGCGCCATCTGGAATTTCAAAAATCCGTTTTAATATTTTTAGAATTTCGTTTCGTTATAATTTCAATTAATGACGTTTGGCTTGGTGGTTGTGATGCGCGTTGGTAATGTTTGAAACCTGGGTTCGATTCCCAGGTTTTTCCTTTTGATCAATTGTTTTTTTTCTTCATATTTTGTAGATTCTTTACATATAGCATTGGGCTCATTCCTTCACCCAGAAGCCATGCGCAGCCCAGTGGTGGGTCTTATTACTGGTAACAGGGAGGTCCTGGGTTCAATCCAGGCCTCCCCATTTTTTTAACCTAGTTATTTTCTTTCTATTTTCTTTTTCTTTTCTTATTCTTTAAATTTTAATTAATTATTAATAATAATAAGATAATATTGTTTTCATAAGATAAATGATATATATATTAGATTGATATTTTATTTTATAATTTATTTATATGTCCATATTATTATTATATATAACTTATTTTTATAATTGAATTAATATTGAATATTAAATTAAAAAACCCTAATATTTTTTGTATGTAAAACTTAATTATTTTTTATATAAACCCTAATTTATTTTCAAAACCCTAACTTTCTTTTATAATTGTAATTTCTTATTTTATTATGTTTGTTTAATTATAATTAATAAATATTTCTAATATGTATATATAATTAAATTATTAAACTATTTAGCATGTTTATTAGTATATATAATTATTATTACTTATTTCTCTTCTTAAAATTCTTAAAAAAATATTATTTTATTTAAATTTAAAATTTCAATTTGATTTTTATAGTGTATATTATTGTGCTAATTTCTTTTATATTTATTTTTTTATTATTACTAGCCTTTTATTTATTTATTATATGCTTATTATTTAAATTATTTTATTATAATGTAATTGTGCAAATTATGTAATAGTGGTAGAATTTTTATTATTTATTTAAATTGTTATGGTTAGTAAATTAGGGAGTGAAAACATATTTGCTTTTAAAATTAATTTAGATCACTAATTATAAGATAAATATTTGAATTTGTACACGCACACACGTAAGTCGATCTCTGATCGCCATCTCACTTCTTAAGGATTACCTCTCATGTTGCCTACATAAAAGGTCAAGTAAGGTGTATAAAGCAAAGTCCCTTCTCTTATCAATGTCATCTTGTCCCTTTAAAGAATTATAAGATCAAGTCCCTTCATGGTTGCCTTCGTAAATGATCTTGTCCCTTTCGAATAAAAGATGATAAGTCCCTTCGAATTGCTAATACACCTTACAGTTGCCTAATCACAGAAGTCCCTTCACTTGTCCCTCATAACATCCAAGGTAATGACTACCTATTCCTTAATAATAGGGATAGTCTTACCATTGAAAGAACATTCAAGAACAGTAAAGATTTAATCATTAGGGTAGGTTCCTCTTATGTACTTGCTCACCTTTTCAAAACATTTCAAAAAACACTTCACATTTTCAAACAATTTTCAAAACAAAGGCTTTATATATATCCGTACATGGATCATTATAAAGTACTTAAGAAAATTTCTAATCACACACTACACTTCTCAAAACATTTTAAAGTGAGCTAAGTAACTAAGAGCCCATGGATAACCATGGATGTAAAGGGTGCTAACACCTTCCCTTTACATAACCTACCCCCCGAACCCAAAAATCTTTTAAGGTCTTTCCTGTTCTTTTATGCCCTTTCCTTTTGGATAAAATAAAAGTCGGTGGCGACTCTTGCTATCCGCAACATTTAACTAAAGTCAGTTCTCCCACCGTGTTACAGAACTGGCGACTCTGCTGGGGATTTAATAAAAGAGGGGTACCCTTAGGAATTAGATCACTTTAAAATTGTTTGCCTTGTTTGCTTTACTTTACTTGTTGGGTGCTCTTATGTGTGAAAGATCATAACCCGGATCTAGTGTACCTTAGGTAAATGGCAATAGACCAAGGAAACTGTACGGCGTATACCGATATGGTTGATCTGGTGGCCATAGTTAGTGTGACTTCTTGGTTGGTGCTTATGTTCCTTAAGTCAAGTTGAGGATAATATGAGGCTGCCATATGTTGTCAATGCACTAACTAACTTTTAGAACCCTAGTTATCCCATCTTGGCCTTTAGAAAAGTAGTGAGATAACCGGCTTTGGTGAAGACTGAAGTTGGTTGATACTCGATACTACGCTCATTGAGATCCTAAACTTGGAGGGTTTTGGTTGGCAAGTAAGTTGCCTACTGAACAACCACCCTTGTGAAGGATCAATGATATTGAGATCCCTTAGAATCTGGTTACTTTATAGGACAGGATGAACCAACTAAACTTCAGGGGAGGGTACTTACCTTTAAACCTCATGCAAGCCTTCAAACCTAAGGGCTATTGTGTGACTTGTTTGTGTGTGCCACATGTTTGTGATTTAGCATAACATCATAGCATCACCATGCATCATAAGCATAGCATTTTCACTAACCATTTCAAGGACCAAATGATTTATCTTTATTCTTTGTTGCAGGTCATGACTTCTGCTTGTAGGAACACTATCCGGATCAACTTTGTAGGAATACCTCCTAAGCTTAAAGAATTGGTTTCCCAAGTTTCTGAAAACTCTCAGTTCATCAAGAGACATGGTCACCTACTGGATCTAGTCACTTCAGGGTTCAAGGAAGACATGATGAGTGTTCTATTTCAGTTCTTTGATCCTAAGCACCATTGCTTCACATTCCCCGACTACCAGTTGGTTCCTACCATGGAGAAGTTCTCCAAACTTCTGGGTATACCTATTCTTGATCAGAAACCCTTCACAGGCTTAGAAAAAGAGCCTAAACCTGAAGTCATTGCTGCAACCCTACATTTGAAGAAATCAGACATTGTTCTAGAAACGAGAAGTGGAGTTAAGGGTATTCTTGCCAAGGGGTTGATAGAGAAGGCTCAAGTATTCCTGAAGGCTATGAGTTATGATGCTTTCGAGGAGATCTTAGCCTTATTGATTTATGGCTTAGTGTTGTTCCCCAATCCAGATCAGTTCATAGACGTACACGCCATCAACATATTCCTGACTCATAATCCAGTGCCTACATTACTTGGGGACATCCTACATTCTCTTCATACCCGTACTACAAAGGCACGAGGAACCCTGATGTGCTGCATTCCTTTGCTATCTAGGTGGTTTATTTCTCACCTTCCTCGATCAGTGATGAAGAATGAACAAGGGTTCAGGTGATCCAAGAGGATTATGTCACACTTTCATTCAGATATTCATTGGTGTTCTAGATCTATGGAGAATGTTACTATCATTGACCATTGTGGGGAGTTCCCTAATGTGCCACTCCTTGGCATAAGAGGGGGCATTACCTACAATCCTTCCTTAGCTCTATGTCAGTTTGGTTATGCTCGGAGTGATGGTCCTCATGACATGCTTATTCAGGGTATTGTGTTCGACTACGACAACGATTTACAAGGTTACCATCAAAGGTTTATACGAGCATGGGGTAAAGTGAACAAGGTTGACAGCAAGACTTTGGAACCAAAGTACTCCATTCCTATGGAAGCTTATCTCAGATGGGTACGATCTCGTGCTCAGACTCTTATGATGCCATATCCTGCCATCCTGCCAGTTACTATGGAGCCTGTTGCTGAAGGATATACTTCTTATATAATCCTTCACCCAGACATGCCCATTGACATGGAAGATTTACAGAGGTCCTGGATCCAGTTGAAGGAGCAAAGGGATACTTTTGAGGCTCATTACAAAGCAAGTCAAGAAAGAATTCTGGAATTAACAAAGCAACTTCACGAGGAACGGAATCTTAACTCATACCTCAACACAAAGAGGAAACGTCCATGGGAGACTTAAAACCCCATTCTTTGTACTTATTTCATTTTTTATTGTAAGCCCAAAGGGAAAACAAATTTATTACTAATAAAAGTTTACTTTCTTGGTTGTTTAAACAAATTTAAATCATGCGGTCCTTAAAAACATTGCATACGCATTTGCATACCATATCACTGCATCACAGGTTTCTTGTGCACAGGTATCTTATCTTCTCGCTGTTTATTTCAGCAGAAATGGCTCTTGAACAAACAGTCAAAGATCTCCAGGCACAGAATGCACAGTTCCAAGAGCTGATCCTGAACTTGTCCAAGGGACAGGATGAATTGAAAACACTGCTGGCCAAGAAGACTAAGAAGACTAGAATGTCAGGAGGCCTTATCAACATGGGAAGAAGGTTCAGGGGTCCTGTCAAGACCAAGGAACAGGTTGAAGAATATGAGTATGAAGAGTCTGAGAAAGAGGGAGGCAGTCTCCATAATACCATGGGGGACTCTGATTCTGAAGCTAACTACTATCATGATCCTAATGAGGATAAATTCAAGATGCTGGTGGATAGAATGGATGCTATGGAATTGCAAAAGTCTTCTGGGCTGGATTTTGAAGACCTGAGTTTGATATCTGGAGTGGTTATACCCATTGGTTTCAAGGTTCCTGCTTTTGTAGTGTATGATGGTGTCTCTTGTCCCAAGCTGCATCTGAGGTCTTATGTCCGGAGAATCCAACCCCATACTGCTGATAAGAAGTTGTGGATCCATTTCTTCCAAGAGAGCTTGTCTGGAGCTCAATTGGAATGGTACTATCAATTGGAGAGTGTCAACATCCATGATTGGAATGATCTTGCTGAGGCCTTCTATAAGCAATATCAATATAATGCTGATCTAGCACCAACTCGCATGCAACTACAGAGCATGTCTATGGGTGCTAAAGAAAGTTTCAAGGAGTATGCCCAGAAGTGGAGAGATTTGGCTGGTAGAGTACAACCTCCTCTAACTGACAGAGAGTTAGTGGATATGTTCATGTGTACGTTGAATGGTCCTTTTTATAGTCATCTTATTGGAAGCTCATCATCTGACTTTACTGAGTTGATAATGACAGGAGAGCGCGTAGAAAGTGGTATAAGGAGTGGCAAGATACAAGTGGGTGCTTCTTCATCAGGTACTACAAAGAAGCCCCCTAGTGGGAAAAAAGAGTCAAATGCTGTTTATGGTCAACCTGATCGTAATAGGAGGCACCAATCTGTGAGTGCAGTTCATATCTCCAATCCTCCTCCAGCAACACCAGAACAACCACAGAGCAATCAGCAGAGGCCTAGAAGACAGTTCACCAAGTTCAACATGTCACTGGCCCAAGCCTTGCAACACTTGTTGAAGGGTGAACTCATCACTTTGAAGGACCCTCCTCAGAACCCCAATGTTACCTCTCCCAGGTACAATCCTAATGCACGATGTGCATATCATTCTAATTGCCCGGGACATGATACCAATAATTGCTGGATATTGAAGAATAAGATTCAGGATATGATTGATGCTGGAGAGATTGAGTTTGACCCTCCGGGTACTCCAAATGTGATTACTGCTCCCATGCCAAATCATGAAAAGACTGTTAATGCCATTGATGAAGTTTCACATATTTCCTTAGTTGCAGATGTAACCACACCATTATCTGTTATCAAGAAGAAGTTGGTACAAGCTGGGTTCTTTCCAGGTTGTAATGAAGATTGTTTCGATTGTGCTTATAAACCGGATAGTTGCTGGAAGTTGAAGGACAGTATTCAACGCCTCATGGACAATTACACCATATTGTTTGAGAGGACACCTTCTATAGAGAGCATGGTTGAACACATAACTAAAGGTGCGAAGGTTGAAGAGGTGGATATGGTTGATAAAGTGCCGATAAGGATCACTTCCAAGGGCCCTGTCAAAATCACTCATAAGGGTCCAATTCAGATTACTACTGAAGGCCCTGTGAAGATTGTTGATGAAGCTAGAGTGGCTCCTATGATCATTACCACTCCTGGTCCTATTCCGTATACTTCTGATAAAGCAGTGCCTTGGCATTATGGTTCCGATGTTTATATTCATGGTGTTAAGCAGGAATCCTTAGCTGATACACCTGTTGTTGATGAAAATCTTGATGTTGATAATATTGCTGGATCTAGTAAGATCACGAGAAGTGGAAGAGTTTTCTCTCCTCCGGATACCTCTAAGAATACTACTACCTCCACTGCTGCAACAAATACTGATGCCTGGGGCAAAGGTCCTGTTATTGAACCTATACAAACTGATGTACCAGCTGCTGATGATCTTTCTAAGTAGATGGAAGAAGTATTGAAGATCATTTGCAAGAGTGATTATGACATTGTTGATCAATTGGGGCATACTCCCTCCAAGATTTCCATGTTGTCTTTATTGTTGTGTTCTGAGGCTCATGCTAAAGTCTTGATTAAGTTTTTGAAGACTGCTCACGTACCAAATGAGATTTCTGTAGATCAGTTTGAAAATTGTGTTGCACACTTGACCTATGATAATGGGTTAGGTTTCTCCGATGCTGATTTGACTCCTGCCAAGAGGGATTAAAATAGGGCTCTACATATCTCTATTGAATGTAGAGGCACTACCTTGTCACATGTGTTAATAGACAATGGTTCCTCGCTGAATGTGTTGCCCAAAGAAGTTCTGAATAAGCTTAGTCCTGAAGACGCTGTGTTGAGGCCCAGTAATATAGTGGTGAAGGATTTTGATGGTTCAAGAAGAGTGGTGCACGGAGAAATAGATCTCCCAATCAAAGTAGGTTCTCAGGTCTTCAATGCTACCTTTTATGTAATGGATATTCGTCCTTCGTATTCTTGTTTGCTTGGGCGCCCCTGGATCCATGGGACAGGTGTTGTGACTTCTACTTTACATCAGAAGCTGAGATATCCAGTAGAGGGAAAGGTTGTCACTGTTTACAAAGAGGAAGGATATATGATTAGCCATGTGAACACATTTAAATATCTTGAAGTGGAAGGTGAATATGTTGAAACTCCTTGCCAGACGTTTGAAGTAGTTCCTTGGGTAGTTCATAATTTTGAAGCTCCTCCTGTTGTCAAGAAAGTTCCTGTGGTCACCAGAGTGCCTCCTACAATGGCCTCCCTCAAGGATGCCAGAGCTGTGGTGGATGAAGGTGGTTGTACTATTTGGGGTCAGCTTCCTGACATTCCTTACAAGTCTGACAAGTTTGGTTTGGGTTTCACTGCAGGGTCCCAGAAAGCTGCTCGTCGTGCTCGTGCTGTTCGTATCACCAATCAAGGGGTTATGAAAGATCAGATCAATGTTGTGGATGACTATGATGAAGACTACAACTTGGATGCTTGGATTTTTCCTACTATGGGTGATGGGCTCAATAACTGGAAAGCTGAAGATGTTATTCCTATCTCCTTTAGTCAGGAGTAAATACTATTACTGTATTGTTACTTTTAAGTTTGTAATTTTTGAACAATTAAACTCTTAAGCCTTGTGCCTTACCCGGGGCACAATGGTATGCTTGTTTCGGGATGTCATTTCATTTGCATACTTCATTCAATAAAAATCAGTGGACGTTTCGTTTTTGTAAATATTGTGTTCCTTGTCTTTCTTTTATTTTATGTTTGTTTTATCAACTATGTGTTCTTACACACACCCACGTCACTAAAATGCAGATCCACATCCACTTTGGATCCTGTTGATTATAGTTCTACTATTGCCAATTATAATTTCGAGAATCCGATCTATCAAGATGAAGAAGGAAAGGAGGACGATTATGAAGTACCTGTAGAGCTTGCTAGGTTGTTACAACAAGAAGAGAAAGATATACAGCCACATGAAGAGCCAGTCGAAGTTGTGAATTTGGGAACTAAAGATAACAGGAAAGAAGTCAAGATAGGGGCTGAATTAGAGGATGGTGTCAAGAGCAGATTGATTCAGATGTTACATGATTATGTGGAGATCTTTGTTTGGTCCTATTAAGATATGACAGGGTTGGATACAGACATTGTGGTTCACCGTTTACCGGTAAAAGAAGATTGTCGGCCAAAGAAACAGAAGGTTCGTCGCATGCGTCCTGAGATGTCAGAGAAGATTAAGGCAGAGGTGATGAAACAGTTTGATGCAGGGTTTTTAGCTGTGACTTCTTATCCTCAGTGGGTTGCAAATGTGGTACCGGTACCTAAGAAAGATGGTAAGGTACGTATGTGTGTGGATTACAGGGATTTGAACAAAGCCAGCCCCAAAGATGACTTTCCACTTCCTTATATTGATGTTCTGGTAGACAACACTGCTCAGCATAAAGTATTCTCTTTCATGGATGGTTTCTCTGGTTACAATCAAATCAAGATGACACCTGAAGATATGGAGAAGACAACATTTGTTACACAGTGGGGCACCTTTTGTTATAAAGCAATGCCATTTGGTTTGAAGAATGTCGAGGCAACATATCAGCGTGCTATGGTGGCTTTGTTTCATGATATGATTCATCATGAGATAGAGGTATATGTGGATGATATGATAGCCAGGTCCCAGAATGAAGAGCAACATCTTGATCAGCTGCATAAGTTGTTTGAGAGGTTGAAGAAATACAAGTTGAGATTGAACCCAAACAAGTGTACATTTGGAGTTAGGTCTGGTAAACTCCTGGGTTTCATTGTCAGTGGAAAAGGTATTGAAGTGGATCCTGCAAAAGTGAAAGCTATACAAGAGATGCTAGCTCCCCGTACTGAGAAGGAGGTTAGAGGTTTCTTGGGACGATTGAATTACATTGCAAGATTTATTTCCCAATTAACTGCTACCTGTGAGCCAATCTTCAAATTGTTGAAGAAAGATCAAGTAATGGAATGGAATGATGAGTGTCAGACAGCATTTGATGAAATCAAGAGATATCTGCTAGAACCTCCAATTTTGATGCCACCAGTTGATAGAAGACCCTTGATCATGTACTTGACAGTGTTAGACAACTCAATAGGGTGTGTGTTGGGGCAACATGACAAGTTTGGTCGAAAAGAGCAGGCAATATACTACCTTAGCAAAAAGTTTACCGACTGTGAAACAAGATACTCACTGCTCGAAAAAAATTGTTGCGCTTTGGCATGGGCTGCTCGCCGACTAAGATAGTATATGTTGACTCATACTACCTTATTGATTTCGAAGATGGATCCAATCAAGTACATATTCGAGAAACCTGCTCTCTCCGGAAGAATAGCAAGATGGCAAATGATCTTAACAGAATATGATATACAGTACACTACTCAGAAGGCTATTAAAGGAAGTGTTGTGGCTGATCATTTGGCTCATCAAGCAGTGGATGATTATCAGTCAATGAGTTTTGAGTTCCCTGATGAAGATATTATGATTATTACCAAAGAACCTGGACAATATGACGGACCTGAACAAGGATCCCGATGGACTATGGTTTTTGATGGAGCTTCTATTGCACTTGGTAATGGTGTTGGTGTTGTGATCAGTTCCCCTGAAGGTTGTCATAACCCGATTACTGCAAGACTTTGGTTCTATTGTACCAATAACATGGTTGAGTATGAGGCATGTATCCTGGGTATCAAAGCTGCCATTGATATGAAGATTCAGTTTCTAGATGTATATGGAGATTCAGCCCTGGTAGTAAGTCAGATCAAAGGAGATTGGGATACCAAGCATGATAATCTCATTCCTTACAGAGAGTATGTGTTGTCTTTGATCCCACATTTCAAAGAGATTACCTTTGGACACATTCCACGAAGAGAAAATCAGTTGGCAGATGCATTAGCCACCATGGCATCCATGTTTGAGATCAACTGGGATGATGAAGCTCCCAAGATTACTATTGATAGATTTGAGAAGCCCGCATACTGCAATGAGATTTATACTAAAGAAGCAGAGGAGAAGCCTTGGTTCTATGAAGTGAAAAGATATCTTGAAGCTCAGGAGTTCCCTGAAGGGGCATCTGTCAAAGATAAGAAGTTTTTGAGGAGGTTTTCTGCCAAGTTCTTTTTGAGTAATGGAATTTTGTACAAGCGCAATTATGATTCAACTTTGCTTCGTTGTGTGGATAAGAAGGAAGCAACAGAGATTATGGAAGATATGCATGATGGGATCTTTGGCACTCATTCTAGTGGTCATACTATGGCAAAGAAGATATTGAGAGCAGGTTACTATTGGTCCACCATGGAAGCTGACTGCTATCAACATTCCAGAACATGTCACAAGTGTCAAATTTATGCTGATAAAGTATATATACCTCCATCACCATTGAATGTGTTGACTGCTCCTTGGCCTTTTGCCATGTGGGGCATTGATATGATTGGTGAGATCAAGCCTACTGCTTCTAATGGGCATCGTTTCATCCTGGTTGCTATTGATTACTTTACGAAGTGGGTAGAGGCAGCTTCATTTGCATTTAGGACCAAGAATGTTGTGGCTCGATTCATTAAGAATAATCTTATATGTAGGTATGGCATCCCTGAAAGGATTATTACTGACAATGGCTCTAATCTGAACAACACTATGATTACTGATCTCTGCACGCAGTTCAAGATTAAGCATCACAACTCTTCTCCGTATCGTCCAAAGATGAATGGGGCAGTGGAAGCTGCTAATAAGAACATTAAGAAGATTCTACAGAAGATGACTGTCACATACAAGGATTGGCACGAGATGTTACCATTTGCTCTTCATGGTTATCGTACTACAATACGTACTTCAACAGGGGCAACCCCATTCTCCTTAGTCTATGGTATGGAAGCAGTTCTGCCCATTGAAGTTCAGATACCCTCCTTAAGAATCATGAAGGATGCAGGATTGGATGAAGATGAGTGAATTCAGACTCGACTTGACCAGATAAATTTGATTGATGAGAAGAGGTTAGCAGCAGTTTGTCATGGCCAGATGTACCAGAAACGGATGATCAAAGCTTTTAATAAGAAGGTTAAGCCAAAGGTATATCAGGCTGGTGATTTGGTAATCAAGCGTATCATATTACCACAGGGTGATCCTAGGGGCAAGTGGACTCCTACATATGAAGGACCATTCGTGGTTAAAACAATATTCTCAGGAGGTGCCATGATGCTTACTACTATGGATGGTGAAGACTTCCCACAGCCTGTAAATGCAGACATAGTTAAAAAATACTACGCATAAAAAGAGACCCGCTAGGTTGACTAGCCTAGGCAAAAATAAGGGCATCCCGGCGAACCAAAAGGGTTCGGGCAAAAATTAGGGATATATATAAAAAAATGTACACCCGGCAAGTCGAAAACCTGAAAAGGCGGCTTGGGCAAAAAAGGGTATCCTGGTGGATTGAAAACCTGAAAGGGCAATCCAGGCAAAAGTTAGGGATTAAAGCGTATGACTATGTCTCGTTTGGATCACCCATGTAACTCCAACCAGTTGTGCTACTTAGTTCAGACTCTAACAGATAAAGCTTAATCCAATTGTTTTCGTCTCAACAGCAGAAGATGAGATACTTGAAAATAATGGCAATAGTAGAATTGAAACTCAAAAGGATTATTTCCCACATAGCTGATTTCCTTTGTTTTATAAAAATTTTATGACGAATTCCTCTTACTAGGATTTCTGTCTCCTTGTACAAACTTGCCTATGTATAGGTCACTTTGTGATATAAATAAAATTTCATCTTTGAATCCAGATTTACTTTTACCCTATTTACATAAGCGAAACGTCCATTGGTTGTGTTTGAATGTATGTATGCTTATTGAATATGATTGATGTTTACCAGAAATGCATAAAATGCTTAATATGATTGATGTTTACCAAAAATGCATGAAAATGCAGTAATAGTATTTACTAAGGACGAGCGAGGGAAGGAATTCAACGAAGCTACGCCGGTTCATCCCCACAAGACAGCTACAAATCCCCAGTATGACAAATCTATCATCATAGATACTTCGAGTTACATCTCCCCTTGAATTTATGTCCATCTCTTTTATCCTCAGTCGGGATACTCAGGAACTTATTCCTTCAATAGAAGTACGACGAACGAAGACGGGAGGTTATAAATACTTTACTATCAAACAAAACGGGAATGAGTTCCTCATATTCTTCAGCAACGAATCAGGATTTATTTTCCCTAGCCAGCAGTTGTTATACGAAGATATACAGACGCTTCAGGCTGCATGATTCATACATACATCATTTATATCATATCATAACATACATATCCATAAATACATAATACATTTACTTAGGTGCATCATACTACGCATGCATACATATTACATAAATTAATATTCTCCTTGCAGGATAGTTATATGCAGGTAAAATAATATCAACAACTTACAACAGGTCAGAAATAATCCATACATTTGCTCAAGATGTCCTTGAATAGCAGGCAAACGGTCTGTAAAAAGATTCATTCCCTGGTTCAAGACATTATTCAGAAGAACAAATCCTGACGTTCTTTTGGCCCTTGAATAGCAGGCAAACGGTCTGTAAAAAGATCCATTCCCTGGTTCAAGACATTATTCAGAAGAACAAATCCTGACGTTCTTTTGGCCCTTGAATAGCAGGCAAACGGTCTGTAAAAAGATCCATTCCCTGGTTCAAGACATTATTCAGAAGAACAAATCCTGACGTTCTTTTGGCCCTTGAATAGCAGGAAAACGGTTTGTAAAAAGATCCATTCCCTGGTTCAAGACATTATTCAGAAGAACAAATCTTGACGTTCTTTTGGCCCTTGAATAGCAGGCAAACGGTCTGTAAAAAGATCCATTCCCTGGTTCAAGACATTATTCAGAAGAACAAATCCTGACGTTCCTTTGGCCCTTGAATAGCAGGCAAACGGTCTGTAAAAAGATCCATTCCCTGGTTCAAGACATTATTCAGAAGAACAAATCCTGACGTTCCTTTGGCCCTTGAATAGCAGGAAAACGGTCTGTAAAAAGATCCATTCCCTGGTTCAAGACATTATTCAGAAGAACAAATCCTGACGTTCTTTTGGCCCTTGAATAGCAGGCAAACGGTCTGTAAAAAGATCCATTCCCTGGTTCAAGACATTATTCAGAAGAACAAATCCTGACGTTCTTTTGGCCCTTGAATAGCAGGCAAACGGTCTGTAAAAAGATCCATTCCCTGGTTCAAGACATTATTCAGAAGAACAAATCCTGACGTTCTTTTGGCCCTTGAATAGCAGGCAAACGGTCTGTAAAAAGATCCATTCCCTGGTTCAAGACATTATTCAGAAGAACAAATCCTGACGTTCTTTTGGCCCTTGAATAACAGGCAAACGGTCTGTAAAAAGATCCATTCCCTGGTTCAAGACATTATTCAGAAGAACAAATCCTGACGTTCTTTTGGCCCTTGAATAGCAGGCAAACGGTCTGTAAAAAGATCCATTCCCTGGTTCAAGATATTATTCAGAAGAACAAATCCTGACGTTCTTTTGACCTTGGAGAGTAGTCAAACGGTCTGTACAAAGATCCATTCCCTAATCCAAGATACTTCCATAAGAGATAATCATCACAAAGATTTATTTATACTGGTCCATTCAACAATTCAAACTATGTTGCATAAATGATTCAAAGACGGCCTATACGAAGACCTAGTACTGATATCCAGTATCAACATAAAGACATCATCACATCCTGATACTTTAGATGGCATCTCCAAGCCCATCTCCAGATGGCATCTCTAAGCCCATCTCCAATTCTTCCAAGTGGCATCTTCAAGCCCACTCAAGCATATACAACTAATCATCAGTGTTATTTTACGCACCGGTGAGTGAAAATTTTTGGGCTTTTTTGTTCAATCCCCTTCAACCTTTCAGGTCACGACTGGCACATATACCAATCTAACCCCTCAGGTTTCATAAAATTGAACAGGGGCAGCTGTTGCACCCCAAAATTTGCCCTCCACAAGACAAGACATTGTGTACTAAGAGGTTCACAAGAAATCTCATAAGGTTCACAAGACATCTCATAAGGTTCACAAGGTTCACAAGACATCTCATAAGGTTCACATGGTTCACAAAGTTCACAATTAGGCAGGAAGTTTGACAATTCCCTCAGACAATGCATCCTCCTAAGCAATGCATCCTAAACTAGGGTTTTGACTTTTATCAGGTTAAATGGACTTCCAAGACTTCAAGTGAGCTTCATAGCATCCTATATGTGTTCAAGAATCCCCATGTCAAGTTTCAAGACCTTCCCAAAAGATTTGCTGAGTCAGATGATCAGATAGGTTAAAATTAGTCAAAGCAGTTAAAAAGTCAAACTGAGGTCAACTGTGGTCAAACCAAAGTCAAACTTCATGATTTTTTGCCAACATCAAGTATATGAAGTAAAATTCATCATTTGATCAATTTTTGATCATGATTCATCAAGGAGATTTCAGATCATCAAGAATCAGGAGTTTCTAAATTAGGGTTTTCATAGGAAAAGTCAACTGAACTTTGACCAGCCATAACTTTCACATGCTTCATCAAATTTTTTCCATCCAAAGCTCATTTTGAAGGAAATTGAATTTTCTACAACTTTGTGTCTCACAAGCCAAGCCCAAAAATGCTTCATTTGGAAGGTATGAGCTAAGACATTATAGGTCCTTTTAAAAGTCAACAAAAAGTCAACAACTTCAAAAGAGCATAACTTGAGAATGGTAAAAGATATGGACATGAGACCAAAGAGGTTGGTTAGAGGACTCTTTAAGCTTTCCAAAATGTCCAAGAACACCCTCATATCATTAAAAGTGAAGGATTTGTGCCCTTGCAAAGTTGGGAAATTTTTGGGAAGTTTATGAAGCAAATAAGGCCTTAAAACCAATTTTTGCTAAATGAGCCCACCAAATTGCCATTCAAACTTTACAATATCATCAAGCACGACCCAACCCACCTATTTTCTGATTTTTTATTTTTTATTTCATATTTATTTGAATTTTATTCATTAAAATACAATTTAAATTGAAATAAAATATAAAAATCATATATTTGAAAAGGATTTGGTTTCTAGAATGTCTTAAAAAGCATTTAAGCTTGATTGGTACCATTCAAAATCAGATCATCCAAACATAGCAATGTTAGATCAAAATAAATCAAGTTTTAAGAACAAATCTTTTTCAATCTCATGAGGTCCAAATATCCAAAGGAATTATCAAGCTTTTGACCTAATTTTATTGTATCCTATATAAACAACATGAAGCAATACACTATGCACGATTTTGCAGCCTCTAATATCACTTTCAAACTTCACAAAAACTCATCCAAATCCAATTTTCGGGTTTTTCATTACAAGGAGTTCTAAGGTATTTTAAAGACACAAGAAGGTTCCTTGGATATCCCTGAGTCGAAGCCAATCTTCCATTCCATCAAAATCATGACATATCATGCTAACCGAATGAATTTTTCTTCATTTTTTTTTATTTATCGTTTTCATATGTTTGCTTGTTAAAACTTGAAACTAATCATCAATTTTGTTTGTTTTGAAGCATATAAGAAATCTGGATGGTTTGTTTTAAGTTTCATGGTCGCAACTGTATTTCACCATAGCTAGGGTTTCAAGATCCGTTTTAGGGATTTACGGTTTAGGCTATATAAATGATGTTAATTGACAAAATTGAATCGTATAAGACCTGGGTAAGCTATTGAAACAATCAATTTGGACAAATTTTACATGTTTTGTAGGTTAGCAAGGACATAGGATTTCCTGCGAATAAATTCGCAGCAAAACGCCCATGAAATTTCGCAGGAAATTTCACAGGGCTAGAGGTAGAAGACGATGGCTTTTGGCGCCATCTGGAATTTCAAAAATCCGTTTTAATATTTTTAGAATTTGGTTTCGTTATAATTTCAATTAATGACGTTTGGCTTGGTGGTTGTGATGCGTGCTGGTAATGTTTGAAACCTGGGTTCGATTCCCAGGTTTTTCCTTTTGATCAATTGTTTTTTTTCCATATTTTGTAGATTCTTTACATATAGCATTGGGCTCATTCCTTCACCCAGAAGCCATGCGCAGCCCAGTGGTGGGTCTTATTACTGGTAACAGGGAGGTCCTGGGTTCAATCCAGGCCTCCCCATTTTTTTTAACCTAGATATTTTCTTTCTATTTTCTTTTTCTTTTCTTATTCTTTAAATTTTAATTAATTATTAATAATAATAAGATAATATTGTTTTCATAAGATAAATGATATATAAATTAGATTGATATTTTATTTTAAAATTTATTTATATGTCCATATTATTATTATATATAACTTATTTTTATAATTGAATTAATATTGAATATTAAATTAAAAAACCCTAATATTTTTTGTATGTAAAACTTAATTATTTTTTTATATAAACCCTAATTTATTTTCAAAACCCTAACTTTCTTTTATAATTGTAATTTCTTATTTTATTATGTTTGTTTAATTATAATTAATAAATATTTCTAATATGTATATATAATTAAATTATTAAATTATTTAGCATTTTTATTAGTATATATAATTATTATTACTTATTTCTCTTCTTAAAATTCTTAAAAAAAGATTATTTTATTTAAATTTAAAATTTCAATTTGATTTTATAGTGTATATTATTGTGCTAATTTCTTTTATATTTATTTTTTTATTATTACTAGCCTTTTATTTATTTATTATATGCTTATTATTTAAATTATTTTATTATAATGTAATTGTGCAAATTATGTAATAGTGGTAGAATTTTTATTATTTATTTAAATTGTTATGGTTAGTAAATTAGGGAGTGAAAACATATTTGCTTTTAAAATTAATTTAGATCACTAATTATAAGATAAATATTTGAATTTGTACACGCACACACGTAAGTCGATCTCTGATCGCCATCTCACTTCTTAAGGATTACCTCTCATGTTGCCTAAATAAAAGGTCAAGTAAGGTGTATAAAGCAAAGTCCCTTCTCTTATCAATATCATCTTGTCCCTTTAAAGAATTATAAGATCAAGTCCCTTCATGGTTGCCTTCGTAAATGATCTTGTCCCTTTCGAATAAAAGATGATAAGTCCCTTCGAATTGCTAATACACCTTACAGTTGCCTAATCACAGAAGTCTCTTCACTTGTCCCTCATAACATCCAAGGTAATGACTACCTATTCCTTAATAATAGGGATAGTCTTACCATTGAAAGAACATTCAAGAACAGTAAAGATTTAATCATTAGGGTAGGTTCCTCTTATGTACTTGCTCACCTTTTCAAAACATTTCAAAAAACACTTCACATTTTCAAACAATTTTCAAAACAAAGGCTTTATATATATATATCCGTACATGGATCATTATAAAGTACTTAAGAAAATTTCTAATCACACACTACACTTCTCAAAACATTTTAAAGTGAGCTAAGTAACTAAGAGCCCATGGATAACCATGGATGTAAAGGGTGCTAACACCTTCCCTTTACATAACCTACCCCCCGAACCCAAAAATCTTTTAAGGTCTTTCCCGTTCTTTTATGCCCTTTCCTTTTGGATAAAATAAAAGCCGGTGGCGACTCTTGCTATCCGCAACATTTTACTAAAGGTAGTTCTCCCACCGTGTTACAGCGAGTTCAACATATCAACAAGAACTCTGATATGATTGAACATTTTCAACACAATAAACCGAAGGTTGGATTTCACCTGTAGAATCAACATCACGTAACGATTCAAATCAGATTAGATTCACGCACCAGAAGCGGAGGAAGAAGGGGAAGTGAAATTGAAGCGTACCTGGTTGTGTCTCACTCTTCGTCAAAGAATTTGATCTGTGCTTTCGTTGTTGGCAAAATTTCCAGGTGCATCTCGTGTTATCTTTATGTTGTTCTTGTGTTAGAGCTTTTCATTCGGTTATTTCGTGATTGCAATTCGCGTGTCGTCCTGCGTATCGATCTGAGAGGCAAGGATCATATTGTAGATTGAGTAGGGAAACACGAGTTAGGCTAGGATTAGATGGAAATCGCAAAGGGTGAGCTCCACCGTGACCTTCGTCTTCTCCGACAGTTTGCTTTTCTTTTTCTTTTTTTTTCTCACGACAGTGATAGCGTGGGAGAGTTTAGGCTGTGTTTCTTAGGCGAAGAGGATGGTAGAAGGAGGAAGAGGTTTCGTTGCGGTGGTGTTGGTGTTCTCCGTCGGGTTAGGGGAAGGAAGAAGCGGACGGCGCCGCGGGAAGAGGAAGGAGATGCTTAGGGTTTAGCTTTTCCCCCTTTTGGTTGTGCGTTGTTTTGTGTTAATTTTATGAAAGATTTTATAAAAAAGAAATTAAAAGCAGGTAAAGACTCATAAAGGATATTGAAAACAAATTAATTCACCGTTTGTAATTCCCAGCCACACTGGCGGTGACACGTGTCACCGTCCGGTTGGCTCTTGGTGCGGTTGTTCTTGTGTGCGTCGTACACCTTAAGTTCTCACGTGTCTGCGTTTATAAGCCACATGATATGAGTACTTTTAGAAGACCCTTGATCGTGCGGCCCATAATGAAGTCAAAATAATTGACTGAGTGTCCATAGTATTCATCCCAAATTCCTATGCATTTTGGGCCTTGTCTAATGCTTTTTACACCCCATGCAATAAGCCCACATTCCTTAATAACTGAAAAAAAATCACTTTTCGCACCCCTTCTCTTATTTTTTTTCTTTAATTGTTTTTAGTTTTAGCATAGTTAGAAATAAATCCCTGAAAAATAGTAGAATTCATAATAAAAATTCCAGTAGGTTTATAATTCATTTTAGAAATTTGTGACATTTTTACTTTCTGAATTTTGGCTATTTTTGTTTTAATTTCGATTTTCCATGTAATTAGCATTTTATTTAATTCTTTTAGTTACACATAATTTTGTTCATTTTATTTCTCCCACTTCCTCTAGGATTTTTATCTCATTCTTTTATCTATGATTAGAGGACTAATAATAGGACTTAGAATATTTTTTGGTAGATTTTTAGGCCATTTTATCCACTGTTTTGGTAGCTTAATTCATGTAAAATTGTGGTTAATTCTTAGGTAGATTTAAGTGACTTTTAGGCATAGTTAGGTTCTGAATTTTTGGGATATTTTTTAGCACAATATTATAGTCAGGTTTAAGACCCTAGAGAATTAATTTCATATTTTTTCCAGGACTTTTACTATTTTTAGTGCATTAATATTCAGTCCATTTTACATGATAAATCAACCTAGTTTAACTTAGGATATTATGTTTCATTAAGGATTAACTTAATTAGGTTTAATCTTAGGATTTTAAAATGATTTAGTATAGTTTAGCTAATGATTTTAGGATGATGATATTAGATAAATTCCCTTAGTTTTAGGACTTAGGCTTAGAATTTCCAATAAATATGTTTAGGTGAAGTTTATGTTTACTTTTAGTTTTATGCCTTAATATGCATTTTTAGAATTTATTTCTAATTTCATTTTAATGCTTTTGCCTTAATATTTGAATTTTTCACTTGTATAGGATCCCCCATGTTCCTTAGAATCAACTTAGCTTCCTTAGGAAGTAAGTTGAATTCTAGTAGTCTCTAGTTCCCTTTTATTCATTAGGATTAGAAAACCCCGCAAACCATTAGGACCACTTTTGATAAATAACTAAAATTAAGATTGAGTCTTAGTCCCTTGGATTTTACCTTTTTCAATTTGAGTCTTTCTTTCTCACCTCACAAAGAAGATAATAAAAATACTTAATAAAAATCGAACATTCTTGTACGACACGAGACTTTGTTGCGGAGTACTTATACGTGTCCTGTTTCGGGGCGAAGTGTAAGTATTTACCACGATGGATAGGTCTTAGTATGATAATGTTCACAAACAAATTCAAAACACTTCTCATAAAAGACAAAAACAAACAATAAGCGACTATCTTGCGGGAACTTCTTTTCTCATCTCATTCATTCTGAATGCGAACTTGCGACGACTTGTCTCGCATGCAAGACGGTAAACGCACTCGTACCAGACGAGCCTGCAACACCTGAGCATAGACATAAGCAGTTCCAGCTATAAAAAACACAAACAAATAGTTTCCGCCTTAGTTAGGCGAACTACGTCGACTCTGATCCTCATTATCCCGATGAGGTACGTAGGCAGTGGGGTAGGGCCCGTTCGAGCACATTCTTTATTTTCCATACATTTCCCCATTTTCTTCCCATTCTCTTTTCCAATTCCTTTTCCCTTCTTCATTTCCAGTTCCAGTTAGCAGTTCATTTATTCAGCAGCAACTTTATTTCTCACCATTTGAAACAAACAAGCAAGCGTGGATCCCGTCGGGTACGGCGGACGGTCTGGGGTGCTAATACCTTCCCAGGTCGTAACCGACTCCCGAACTCAGATCTTTGGTTCGCAGGACCTTGTCATTTCCTTTTTCATTAGGTTTGTGCAGCATTACCTTTCGCATTCCTTCGGGATAAAAATGAATGACTGACGACTCTATCTTTTCTGCGCCACTTTCGCGTTTGTACTAGGATGAAAATCCCGGGAGCGACGGATGGCGACTCTGCTGGGGATCGAACCCAAAATCTCCAGTTTCCCTCGTAGAGTCAATCCTAGGGCCTGATTGGTTTTGTTTCTTTGGATGTTTATCTGTTTGTTGTTGTGTGCTTTAGTTTAGCTTTACTGTTTTTATTTACAGTTTTACTTTACAATATTTATTTATTGCTTTCAGTATTTATTTTTCATGCATCATATTATACTGGACTGTCTGGTTTAAGGTGACGTGTATATATATATATATATATATATATATATATATATATATATATATATATATATATATATATATATATATATATATATATATATATATATATATATATATTAATTATCTCATCATTCTATCAACCTGTCTCATCGGTTAAGGTTGAAGAAACAAACGAAAAATGCCAAAATAGTAAGATGAAGCAGAGTGAAAGAGTGGCATCATGTTTGAGTAAAATAAGCTAAAATAGGTAAGCATCATGTTTGAGTAAAATAAGCTAAAATAGGTAAGCATCATGTTTGAGTAAAATAAGCTAAAATAGGTAGTGAGTTGTATACATTTTAGATGCAGAATCGTTTCGATAGGTAGAGAGCTATATCAAATTTTGGTAGGAGATTTTCTCAGCCTCGTATTTGTTGGTTGCACCGCATAAGCATAAGGACACAACTGCATAAAAAACAAACACTAGCAATAATTTGTGAATGGGGCCAACTTTCTAACCCTTCCATAAAAGTTGGCTAATATTACCCCTTTGAATTCTCATAATTTAATTGGTTCAAAATATACCATCTGTCATAAAATTAAAAAGATTATAGTTTATATTTGTGACACTAAATTTTTATATAATTATAAATTAACTCTTTGTTTTATTAAATTCGGAATAAGAAGTGTATATTTCCAAAGCTAGCTATGACCATTCATTTTTTTTCTGTGTTAAAAACAATTATTAGCATACGAATTTATGTGAAAGAATACAAATTGATACACTTGAATGTCACAATGATTTTTAATAATTTTATTTATTTCGGTTGTTTTTTAATTTGTACCATACTATTTAATTTTTCTATTTTCATTTTAAATAATATATAAATTTTAATAAAATTAAGAAAAATAAAAAATAAATATAACATATACAAGTGATAATATATTAATTTGAAGAGTAACTCTAAAATAGTTTCTTTTATTTAATAATTCATTATTTTAAATATTTTTTATTAATATTATTATTAATTATTATTGTAATATATTAATAAATCAATTCAAGTGTAAGATTGCCAAGACAACAATAATCGTCTTATGACTCAAATTAATTATAAAAGTTTTACTGGTAAAAAATCTATTTTACTATTTAAAAATTAAAACTAATAAAATTTTATTTTAAATTAACATTGTCTAAACAAAAGTTAAACTACAATTTTATCATTATGTTAAAAAAAACCGTTATATTTGAAAAAACAAAAAAAAATTGAAATTTGAAAAAATTTATAATAGACTTTAAAAGGTTTTGTCTTCAATTCGATTTAAGTAGTGTATTTGAAAAAAAAAAGAATTTGAAAGAACACTTGTTTTAAGAAAAATTCTTATTTGATAAAAAAAATTCTTATAAATTTTAAAAGAATGTCCACAATTTTAATAACTTTAAAATATTATGAAGATTTGTGGATTATACTTCTAAAAACACATATTTTTAATTGAATATTAAAATATAGCTTTATAACTTTGGACATATAGGGTGGTTTCGACGTATATCATTTCTTATAATTCGGTATTTATGGCTGCTATTACTTTGTTTTTAGTCACATAGGTTGAAAGGCGAGCCATGAAACTTGATTCAGACATCTTCATCGTCGGATCAAAATCATCTATTATGTCCACCGATGGTTTCATACTCCCAAGTAAAGTCGTGTACATGATGTAGCTTCACTGAGAAATATACGTCGACCCCTTTAAAGTCGAATTTAGTTCTATTGTTGTCTAGACTAGACTGGAAGCTGATCCACCGTCGGACAAGGCCCAGTCCAGTATAGCGATTGGAAAGACCTAAATCCAGTCTAGCGTTTGGCACGATCCAAGACTTATGTTCAATCAATCCATTTGATTAAGACTTTCAATGCTCTAGCACATAACAAAACACTTATATGGCTCAAACAACTTGGCGAGAGACTTGCTTCACTCAATCAATCCACTTGATTAAAATTTTCAATGCTCTAGCACATAACATGAGACTTACATGGCTCAAGCATATTGATGAAAGACTTAATCTAAACTGTTAAACAAGTCTAACACATAGTTGATAGTGTTGATAATTGTTGATCTTGTTATACCTCCATCAGGTTGGTCCTTGTTAAAGATTCACCAGACGCTCTCCTTTCATTGCCGGAAACCCAATGTCGTCGTCATTTCAATCACACCGCCAATTCACCAGCAAACATGTCAGGTAAGCTCCTTCTGGTGATTAGTTTTAATTTGTCTTTCCTATGGTGGTTTCTTCCACCAGAGTAGCCGGGGAGACTCCTCCTCGGGCCTCGTTCAAGGGAATTCTGATGAATGTCTCGGGCATTCCTTGACTTTACCATGAATACCCTGGACAATCTTACGAATTTTCGTTGAATATCTCGAGCATCCTTTGAATGTGTCGGACGTGTTTTTAGGATGAATGTCCTGGGCATTCTTCGGGTTAGTGATGAATGTGTCGGGCGTGTTTTCCCCCGGTCCTTCCCCTCACCCTTACACTTGAACTGTGGTGGAATGGTGGATTTGATGCGACGTTAAATTCATTAATTTCCTCTGCTTTCCAGGTAACGAGGACCAACGGAGAGTCGAGGATGTCCCCGCAGAGGATATCGACATCAAGGTGGACGAAGAAGAGTTGGACGAGCAGGAACATGGCGCTAGTGGGAGCACCGTTGTCCTCTGGGTCACGGGACGGAGAGGCTGGTCGTCCTTCTCGCGGGTCAGACTCGTGGGTGACGTGGTGGTCATCATCGCCACCAGTGTTGTAGTCGACGAGGCCATGCACGTAGTTGTTACCGTGTTTGTTGGTGTTGGTCATGTTGGATGGTTGAGAGAAACGGGATGAAGTTTTGGTCTTTCGATTTAAAAGACGGGGATAACTTGTTTTCCCACAGACGGCGCCACTGATCTTACCTGGTTAGGAGGAACCTTCCAGTGATAAGTAAATTCTGCGGTGGTGAACTGAGGGGGGTGTACCTGCAAGGTACTTTGATGCCAAAGTGAGAAAGAGCTCAGAGTGCAAGTACAGAAAACGATAGAATATAATAGAATACCTGACTCTCTGGTGAAATAGGATATTTATAGTGTGCCCCCTGTTGGGCCAAGATTCTCCTCACGGTCTAGATTAGCTAGGCCAAAGGAAGAACCGCCAAGGATTGCGTATGAGCAAGTAAAATCTAGCACGTGGTTTTGTCCTTGGTCCAACTGCTCATAAATCTCAGGAAATAATGATGGATAGTTGCGTGACGTGGTACACGTGGGACATATATTGTCCCCACGTTCCCTGGTATTGGACAGTGGGTCGTGCCCGACGATTGGGTCTCTGCTCGATGCACACTGCGTTGGCACAGTCCAGAACACAACTATTAACTATTTCATCTCTTAATGATGAATTTGTTTGATTATATAAATTATCAAATTATTTAATATTTCTATAATTTTTTTTCAAAGTCGTCTATTTAAAAAATATGTTTTTTTTTAAATTCAAAGGATTTTATATTTTGAATATTTTTTAAGAATGACATAGAAAAAAAAATAGTATTAAAATTTAAAATTTATATATTTTTAAATAAAAAAATTTTAACATTTGAAACTCACAATATTAACTGATATTAATAAATATAATATATATAGTATAATATTAAAAAAAATAAAGATCTTCGTTAATGATTCTAGAATAAAATCCAAATTTAAAAGTACTACTATGATATAAATCAGGTAGTCAATTAATTTTGTAAGTTTTAATAAAAGTGACAATGAAAAGCTAAGGATAGAAAAATAATGTTCTGGTGAGAGAAAAAAGTTTCGTTGAAAAGATGTTTTTATTTTGGAACTAGAGACCATTAATAAGAATGAGTTGAATTGCAATTATATGAAAATGAATCACTAATTTTAAAAATGAATATCAATAAATTAAATACACATGGACCATTAAACATTTGACATGTTAGTTGGGTAACTTTACCCAACTCTTTTTAGTGGGTAAATAAGAATTTACCTTTGTGAATTATTTTCTCTTTCGATCCAGTTACATGAAGTCATAACATAAACGATAAACCAATGTTATGGACACTCTTTTTAAGACTCTATTCTATATTGAGTATGTTAAAAAAATGTGAACTAAAAATGAAAACTGGTTACTCTGAACCTCCATGAAACCAATTGAATTATCCTCCCCTAGATTCAACTATAATGTATTCCATAAATTTACTATATTTGTTTTGGAGTTTGGGGAAGTTAGAAACACCAATAGAATCAATATTCGAATAATACAAAAAAAATACTTCATATTTTTACCTAAAATTTTAAAATATTAAGTATACGAGTCACCTCTATTATAAATTTAACATTTTACTCTATCATAGTTGATGTGAGACTCAACTATTCACATTTGCATGTTTGATTTAAACCATTAATCAAACAATTAATATGAACATAATTGAATTTCAACCAGTTCATACCAAGGATAACATCGATTTGGTGCAAAGGTAGGCACACCAAATCCATCACAAAATTCTTCTCAAAAATTGTCAAAGGACACTTCAAACAGACAAGCATGGTAGTCACAGAACCATTAGCAGGAGTCTCTATTATCATACTACCATTCATATCGGACAACTTTAAACCCAATCTATTAGCACACTCAAGAGAGATAAATGAATGTGTATCTCCAGTGTCAATAATAGCAATCAACTCAATAATATTAATAAAACAAATACCTCTAATCAAGTTTTCTTTCTTCGAAGCCTCTGAACCAGCTAAAGCAAATACACTCTCAGCATTCTGTGTAGTAGCAGCAGTCTTCTTTGGTTTCTGGCATTGAGCACTGATATGCCCCTGTTCGCCACAATTGTAACAGGTTGGACCCTTATTCGGACAATCACTAATCCTATGCCCAGCCTTACCACAACGATAACATTTCAGAACTCTGACGGTACACACATCGGCCTTGTGACCCGTCTTTCCACACTTGTAGCACTTGATAGGTACATTAGCAACTCTCCTACTTTGCTTTTTTCTCATATGATACCTTTTGTTTCCCTTTATCATCAGTGGTCACATAAGGTTTCCCTTTAAACTAACATTTATCTTTCTTCTTGCTCAAATGTCCTCATCATAAATACGACTCTTATCTACCAACTCCGCATATCTGCGAATCTTTTGGCATCCAATTCCTTGCTTAATTTCTGGTCTCAGTCCATTCTCGAACTTAAGGCACTTGGAAAGTTCAGCATCTGCCCTGTTGTAGTGAGGACAAAACTTCACCAGCCTCTCAAATTTGGCAGCATACTCTGCCACCGTCATGTTACCTTGCTCCGGTTCAAGGAACTCTACTTCCAACTTACCACGAGCATCTTCAGGAAAGTACTTCTTAAGGAACTTTGTCTTAAACACAGTCCAAGTCACCACAACACCCTCATCCTCCAAACGCTGACGAGTATTATCCCACCAATCTTCAACTTCCTTAGACAACATATGAGTCCCAAATTGCAACTTCTGCGCATCAACACATGCCATCACCCTGAAAATCTTCTCAATTTCCTTGAGCCACTTCTGTGTGCTCACCAGATCACGAGTTCCTTCAAACACAGGTGGTTTATTCCTCTGAAACTTCTCCAAGGCAAGAAACTCATCATGCGCATTGTTGCGAGCAGTAGTCTGAGCAAGAGTTGTAATAACGTCAGCGAGAGCACATGTGTTGTTTCCAGCCATTCTGCACAACATTCACCACATCAGAAAAGAATAATCATTAGTAAATAACGACTGACAACGGATTGACAACAACAAGACTTGGTCGGACAGACCGACCTGCTCTGATACCACTAATGTCACACCCTTCTACCCAAAATACAATTTATGTAAATTATTATCAGAGTACACAACAAGAAGGGCATCACACTTTATTAAGACATCATTTATTCATTGTCATGTCCTGTAACACGGGTTACATCATCGTCATAAGCAAAATATATATTTTTCTCGTAGCGGAATCATATTTAATAATTCAAAATGATACTTCACTTCTTGAAATAAATTTTATCCAACAAAAAGATAACATCATAGATTAAGTTAGAATATTCTCCAATAAATCATGAAAATGAAAACAAGTTCAATATCTAATCCCCAACCCGGTGTTACATGACACAGAGCAAGACAAAAACTCCAAAACCACTCCTAAAGAAATAAAGACACGCTCCAAGACTCTGAATCCTCTAGCAATGCGAAGCTACTCTTTATCATCTACAAGTTACCCACATAGAGACAACATTTCCAAGCAGGCAGGGTGAGAAATCATAATTCATTATAAATATATCAGAATATGGAATATAAATAAATTAAGCACACCCATATCATAACATCGTTAACAACAAAATTCAGCAACAATACTATCACAAACACATTCCTTAAAATACAATGTCAACTATCATGATATGCATAATATGCATGTGGTACCATTTTTTCTCTGTGAGATGGACACATGGCCATCAATCCTCCACAAGGGAGCACACCAAAATCACTGAATCACTTCAATCCGTATAATGGGATTGAAGCTGCCAAATAGGCCGAAGCCCCCACCAAAATATGCCATGAAATACAACGATGCGTTACTCTATAAAAATCACCGAAATTCAACAGTGCATCATTCATTTCATGTTCAGCAATCAAATCGTCAAATAATCAGGTTGTTTATTACAACAATACATCTATAATCCCAATTCATCAACAACTCCAATTTATCAAGTTATAGACCAATTACGGTAAAAACTATAAGGCAATTTTAATCGTTTTTTGAAAATCCAGCTCTGAAAAATATCTCACATCACTCATTTTCCTTCATCAAAATAAAGTTCATTTTATTATCTTTCCGACGCTTCAAACGAAACTCAAATCAGGTTTACGGATTAAAAGTTATGCATTTTTCAGAAATCAAAATTTACCACTGATACAGTGTTAACTGGTTAACCCATAGTGTTAATCGGTTAATGCCTCTGTTTCTCCAAAAATATGTGAATTTTACACTTGTTAACCAGTTAACACCAGGGGTTAACCGGTTAACAAACGCGTATCAGCAAATTCCTGTTGTTTAAGAAATCAGCACCAAAAATCCCCAATTCTTCATACGGGTTTCATCTTATAGTACCCCAGAACTCCTTCAATTCAGTCATCAAACACATAAATCAACAATGCAACAATCCACACATCAAAAATACAATTCTAACTCATCTTATCCATCATAATTTATCAATTTATACTCTAACACTTAATCTAAGTCAACAATCCTAAAACTCACCAAAATTCATACAAACCTAATCTACTCATAGACCAATTCCTATACAATTATAATAGATTATGAAAACTCCTCATACCTTAGAGAGTTTCGCCGATTGATACTCTTCTCCAAGGTTCTTCGCAACTTCCTGACTCTAAGCTTCCTCTTCTTCTTTCTTCAGAGCTCTTTACCAAAAACACGATAAACATAAGAGTTTTGATCGTATTCTCTTTTTGATAAAACTATTCCAGTTAATGTTTTTCTCAACTTAACCTTACTTTTTTCTCATAAAGACCACCTTGCCCTTTTCTTTAAAATATTTTTAGTAATAATAACAATAATAGTATAATAATACACTATTTATTTTTATTATATAAAAGTACTATTTTTCTCCCAAAATTCACCACATTTACCCAAAACCTCCAATTCTTTCTAAATCAATTAAATAAATAAATAAATAATTAAATTTAGATTTTCGGGGTGTTACATACACCGTTCTTGGGTGAGGGTACCCTTGCTTCGGAATTCATTGACAACGAAGTCATTATACAAAAAATGAGGGACACAAGAGCCCTATTCATGGATAAAGATAATTCAATCATCTTGAACAACTTAATTTAAGCGGATTTGCTCTCTAAAAATAGTTAGTGGGTGATGAAAATGCTCCACTTGTTGCAACACGTTTTCAAAAGACTCCACAACCACTCCAAGGTTCATAAAGAAAAATTCTTTCAACTGACGAGCCACATAAGCATTTTGTCCACGCAATATCTCTAACTATCCCTGAGAAGATTCAAGAGCTTGATTCCTTCCTTCTAACGTCCTCGACAAATGGGCCGCCTAACTACCAATAGTACCAAAAAGGTTGAACAAAACCAAAGCTTTATGTGCTTCCCATAGAGAAGCATGAGCTTTCCGTAATTCCCTTAAATAAGTATCTTGTTAGGATGCCAAACTGGTCACACTCCTCTCTAGTCGGACCTTTTCCTCACGCGCTTCCAAAGAGCCTCCCAACAACCAGATCCATCCAGGGACAAATCAACAGAAGTCCACATAGCAAAATGGGTCAAAGTGTACAACTCTTCCTGTAAGGACTGCTCGAAGAGCCCAATGAAAAATGCCCAATCGTCATCAACTGGCGAATCACATCGATCATGAGAATGACCAGGGCGAGGGTTGGGATTAGCCTACAAACCCGAAAGAGGAAGAAGATTTGCAGCATGGCTAGGTGGTTGCCTCCCTCGCTTTAGTAGTCAGACCCTTACTTCACCCTCCATTATATATGCACAAAAGTACAATCACAATGAAGTGAAGTCGATAGCGAAGAGTAAAGAGAACCCCAAACTTACTAAATGCTGATCAGAGACCTTCACGAGAATTGGACTCCATCAACAAGAAATCATCAATCAGACGTTCACGACGCCTCTTCTCAGCCTCGTAGAAGGGGACAACACCCCCGACATAACCTAAATGATTGACAAACTCTAATAAAAAAAATGTATAAAGAAGGTATTTCTATAATCTGACATGCAGTGGTTTGATCTATTTCTATGATCTGACATGCAGTGGTTTGGTCTTTATGATATATCATATTTATAAACTATTGTATGCATGTATGATCTAGTGAAACATAGATATTTAAAGTGTTAATTTAGTTATAATTAAAATAAATAATTGATCTATTATGAAATAGTGTATTTTGACCATAAAAGATTTGAGATCTGCATAAGTTTAGACTAGTGATGACGCTTGACGGAAAGAATTAGATTGTGTAGTCCTAAGTTGTGGAACATCGAGACGAAGGGGCGCACGCTTATCCAATAGCGAGGGAATAGGAGCATCTGTGAAACACAAAAGTAAAACGCTGCCACCAATGCCGAGACTCGACCGTTACTCTTCCTAATTCCCAGAAAAAGCCTATTCTATTGCTAACTAGTTTTCTCCTTGGACAAATACAATTCACTTTCCACCAACTATGGCCCACGCTTTCTACAAAAATAACAAAATTCATTTGTAGCATACCAACTCATTTTACTACCATGTGTATTTTTTAACAATAAATATTCATTTTTATTTTTCATGGTAGAATTAATAATTAATCTTCTAATGGTGTCTTTTATTAGTACTGAGTTTAATTATAGTTTTGTTTCATATTTTAAAATCAAACAATTTTTATTAATGATTAATTATTTTAGTGATGATTGACTCTAAATTTGATAGCGAGACTGAAAATTATAGTTCGATCTCCCGTAATTCATAATTATAATTGAGAAGGAGGAAGATGCTGAAATCACTTAATATCATAACTGATCCCTTAATCAAGTTGGTCAAGTGAACCGAACATTAATGGTGAAAACAATTTTTTTTTTATCTTATTTCATATTTTTATATTTAAAATTAACGATTTTTTCAATTTTAAATATACTTATGAAATTTGACAAATGATTATATAAAATCTTTTAAATGGAGGAATTTAAAAATTAAACTTTATCAATTTTAAATGTGAAAAAATAATATAAAAATTAAAGAATTTAATTGGAATGCACTGACAGTGTGTAAAACAATTTTATACTATCAGTGAATGGTAACCATCAAATTCAAAATTATATTTAACTTTTATTTTTATTATATTTAAAGTAATTATAATAAATGATTGTAATGGATTGATGATATGAAATTTTTTATACCGGTAGTCCATAGCAATAAATCCCAAAATCAAAACAGATTGATTTAAAAATAGATAAATTATTTCCTAATCAAATAAAATATAGAGTAAACTTATAAATTAGCTTTATTATTATACACATTACTTTTAAGTATTAGAAAAGTTAATTTAATAAAAATGTCGTGTTATTTTATAAATAAAATGTACGGAGTATTTTTTAACATTTGATGAAAAAAAATTATTTTATAAATATCGTTTGAATAACTAATATATCAAAACTATGTAGATTATATACCTCGTTTCTTTAATGACTTAAAAAAAACTTTATTTTATAATAAAAAATCAAAAGAAGTTATTATTTTTATCACAAACAAAAATGAGATTTCATGAAGCACCTTGTCATTTAAAATGGTGAACACAGTTACACAGTCGTACTTTTTTTCTTTCTCAATTTATAGATTGTATTGAAAAAGTGGTTAAAATTTATTTTTTAAATTGATAAATACAAAATTTATATTAATATTAATTGAGAACATTTTTAAATTAATATTTAGAATCAATCATTGATCCAACACTTTTGATTTTTTTTCTATAATAAAAAAAATTCTTAACAGTATTTATTTTATTTCTAAATGTGAAATCAAATAGATATTCAAAAAATTATAATGCATGATGACCAGAGAAAGATCTTAAAAGGCCACAAAATTAGTGTGAAGAGTTACTCTCCATCACATGAGAATTTGACACAGCAATATACTGCTCCTTGCAAAGCAAATATTATGGTGTCACAAATCATCGTCTTTCTTAATCCTAAAGTCAGTGAGTAGAGATTGGTCCGGCGTATTGCGATCCTTAGTGTATTTTAGATCGTTTTTTAGTTGTTTTCTTTTTAACTTAAAACTTTGTGATTATCAACTATTTATTGAGAAGTATGATGAATATTTAGAAGGTCAAAAACGACATCAAATATGTTTAGAAGGTTATTGTGGCAATTCCCACCCTTTGAAGCAATAATGTGTATTCTTAATAATTTATCGTGAATGTGTTATTCGAGAAATTAGTAATGTCTTTAGTTACCATGGTTGGACTCGAGGTAATTGTTCATTTAAGAACTATAAGTGAAAGATGGGGAGGTGGAGTTGTGTCTCACTTTGGTGGTGTGATGCTTTTGATGCGAAGGAGCAGGGGGAATGCAAGGTTAACACTCCAACCCCCTAAGTCAGTGAGAAAAATCATAAGAGATATGTGAGTGAGAATAAATTGAAAATCCTAAAATGGCACATTTTCCAATTATATATCAATAGTGGTTGAAATCTTTTGTGCATGGTACGACATGTTGTATAGATAATTATCTGATCGAAATGGATATTATTGATACATTGGAAGGCGAAGTTTTCTACTTTAGGTCAGAGTGGAGGTCTACATGTTTTGTGCGCCTTTCCCCTTGAAATTCGGTCGTGGTCCTTTTTCCACGGGCCTTGCGGACTGCCAAATTTTTTTTACCCAAGCCTTGCTCCTATTTTATAGAATGAGGGCTTTACCATTCACATCTTTAGGTCGGTTGTTAACTGAAGTAAGTGAAAATTCGTAATGGTGTGTCACTAACATTGGAAACAAATACATTAAATGTTCTTCTCTTGATCGACGATATTTTGAAGGAAAGTCTTGATGCATTTCCCTATGTTTAATGATAATAACATCCTCTTTGTTCTAGGATAATCAAGTACTCTGAACAATTCAGATTGGTATCTTGATCGTTGGTGGTGTGATTCCCACTTCCTAATGTAATGGATCACCCAGTTCATCCTTGTTGATATATATATATATATATATATATATATATATATATATATATATATATATATATATATATATATATATATATATATATATATATATATATGAAGTTATGGAACTACTAATTTCTTGTTCTTTGTCATGTGATATTTTCTAGGGTTTTCTCCTCTTTCACCTATTATTTCTGGGCTTTTTTGGAACTTTTTTTTTATCTAGGGTGTTTGTACTCGGTGTAACTACAATAAATATGTAAACTTCATGGTTCTTGCTTGTCAATGTAAATTTTAATCTATCATTTTTTTAAAATCTATTATGACATTGTTTTAAGTCCCGAGTTCATTTCTATGAGATAGCTCGTTCTCCAAGGTCGTGCTTGAGGTTTCATTGGATGTTTTTAGGGATAATGCCCCGCCAAGGGTTGATTCCCCTTCCCTAACCCCAAGTGAAAATTTGGTTCGAGGTCGATATGACAAAGCCTTTCCTCTCCCTCTATAATGCCTAGCTACCTAGAGGGGTGAGTCCTAATTGCTACTTTGTGGTATGTTGTCTTTATTTGTGCGCTTGCACTATGGAGATTTGATTTCTTCCAGCACCCCTAAGTTGTTTGTAGTGGGAATTTTATTATTATAGTCGTGTGAATGAGGCATCATTATCACTTTGGCCTCATGGATATCCTTTATGATCATAATGAAACTAGTTTAGTAAACTTTATTTATTTTAACTAAAAAAAGGAATTAGGTACAACAAACTGACATGTGCATTTTATATGTAATAGAAATAAGTTTAACTAAGTTATTGTAACCACTGCTTATTAGCCACTAGGGTCATATGTAGGGCACATGGCAACCGACTTCAACTCTCGTCTAAAACCTTCTCCAGGAGCTGTTAGGCTAGAACTATTCATTTTACATATTGAGGGATTAACCATCATATCTCTTAACTACATGATAATGGATACTATGTTGGTCTTCATCGTCTTTCCTTTTTCATTCTTTCGATAACACCATAGACCCTTGTGTATCCTTTTTTCCCCAAACATGTTGGCGCATATTGTCACCAGTTCGTCGTGGATATTGATATACTTAATCTTGATATAGAATGGGAAAGTCATTGATTCTAGGGTTGTTGCAAAATACCTACCCAAAATATAGTTATAAATGCTTCTGCATGGAACCACCAGAAGTTGCAGGTCAATTGTCCTGATGTCTCTCCATTCTCCTGAGGTGAGCATCATCTTGATATATCCCCATGGGCGAGTTACAATTCTTTTGAAAACTTGCAGGTTGGATCCCTTATTGGGCCAAAACTTCTCATTTTTAACTATGGCTTCTAAACAAATCTACGTACATGATGTCACAAGAGCTTCTTCCATTAATGAGGATCCTTGAGACATCAAGATTGGTTATAGTGGTGTTATGACCAATTGAAATATCTCATTCGATATTCCACCTACCTTTTCGATCACAAAATTTAAGGAAATATCTTTCTGGATCCTTGACATAATTTGTTCTCTTTTTTTTTTGCTTACAACCACCAACTCAGTAATTCTCCTCTTCAAGGTTGCTTTGGAAAAGTTATTTTATCTTTGGAAACCACCAGTAATGGATGCAATGTACTGGTGCTTTTCTTTTTGGCATTCTTCTTCTTCTTCTTCTTTGTTGCTACTATTTTTTTTTGCTCCCATCACGACCTGAATGGCTTTCTTGGGGGATGATTTTTCCCGACGAGGGGAGTGTTTCATCCTTGGAGATTCTTCTCACCCTATATGTTCTTTCTTATGGCCATGATCACCTTTCTAGTCACCTTACCATATATAATTGGCAAGTGTACCTTTTTAATAAACTTTTTTATTGCATCCTTCATATTGATGTACTCATCGGTGTCGTGACTATGACTTTTATGGAATAAAAAATATTTGGAATTATTTGTGACAAATAAGTAGAGGAATAAAGGAATTCCCTCTTTTGGGTGAGACAATATTAGGGGGTTAGCTAAGAAGGCATTTAAATTTACAAATTCATTTTCACATTCTTTCGTCACTTCAAATTGTTCATTATTTTTCAATGTGGAAAAGAAATGGAATGGTTGGTCACCTGAACATGATAAGAATCTGGTTGTTAACCGTAAAACCTCTTTGACTGAGTTTGGTCAGTTATGGCCTAACATTTATCGGGGTTGACCTCAATTCTTTTTCATGTGAGCATGAAACCTATAAATTTTCTAACCTGAACCCCAAAACAACATTTGGTTTGATTCACTCACATGTTTGATCTTCTTACTGACAACAATATGTCGTTAAGATCCTCATACTGAATATTTTCTTCAATATTCTTGAATACCATATTGTCTCTATACATATCATTATTATGCTTGATCTAATAGACAAACTTGATATCCATTAATCTTTGGTAGGTAACCTGTAATACCCCATTTCTACCCGATAATTATTAATAAAATTAGAGTATAAAAGTTTCGACAATTCAAATGAGATGATACATTTCAACTTTGAAAACAACATTCAACATCAAATTTGTCTTTAAAACAAAATACTTTCAATGCTACGCAGCAGATTCATAAAAATCAATTAATTAACTCACAGCTTGTGTTCAACGTCAAAATAACTTATTAAGCAACAATCTTTCATGAAAACAACTTAAAATTAAGCAACTATAATAAAAATTCAACATCAATAGAAAACAAGCATTATCCCCCAAGTGTTATGTATCAGAGCGACAACACCGACTTGAATCTACTAAGGTACTCAGCTCTACCCTGGATTACCTGCACGTTACCAATAGAGGGAAACATTCAAATAGAAGGGGTAAGATATCTAATAATATAATCAAGAATATGATAAATAACATATTAAATCAGATCATATAAACCCCCACTTCACAACTCACAAACAACCTAAACAACACAAGATACAACAAAACAACATACTATGCAACTTGGACATATAACTTAGACAAATGAACATGCATGTGGTACCATTGGAGCAGAACTTCCAACTTAATAAACTGCCAGTTAATAGAGGCGTCAACAAGGCATAATCCTTCAACTTAAATATTTCAAATCCATGCCAATTTACTGAGCAACAACTCCAACTTGATATGCTCTGCAATGTGAGTAAACTCAAACATCAAAATAGCAACAATAATGGTTATATAACCACGCAACATCAACATATTATCATAGTTTAGCAACAACAACATACTACGATAACTTAACAACAACTTCCTACTACAACGACTTAACAACACAACTTACTCTCGTAAATTTAACGACAACAACAAATCAACTTTGGCTCAAGGCCTACAACTTAACAACAACAACAATCAACTTTGGCTCAAGGGCATGCAACTTATATTCTTGCCATTCATAAGGCACTACAATATAAAACAACAACCAACAACTATACAACTTATAACAGAGCAATACAACACAAGAGCAACCAATTTTACCACATTCCTATTCACACAAGTCCCGACTAAAACTGACTAATTAAATTATCTGCTAAGAGTCTACAATTCTACTTCTTACTAAAGCTTATTATGCTTCTGGTAATTTCCTGCAACACTTTCACATACTTATTCTTCTGCTAAATCATCACAATACTACTACTTAAATTACTTACAATGGTTTTAATCCAATTAATAATTAAGTCTCTGTTAATTAGTTACTTAATTTAGTTAATTGTCAAGAAAATACTTACTAATTTCGGTTAATTAAATTTCTGCAAGATAATTATAATTTCATTAAGCAAAACAGTAGACAGAAACACAGAAAACACAACACAAAACCAACTCTGATACATAACTCATGTGACCATCTTCACATTGTAACCGTGACGATCGTCGGGTTAAGGGGAAGATCGTCCCACATACCAAATATGTGTTCTATCTGTTTCTCTCAATCTTCATCCCCCTCTGTAATTCCTTCTTAGTTTCCTCTTCGACCACTCAACCAATCAACCAACACACAATTCAACAACAACACAACAATTTATAATTTTCTTAATCATCTAAAAATAACTTATTTCACCAAAACAACTTATTCGACAAAACAACTTATTCACCCACACAAAACAACAATTGACAACAACAAGACAACAAATTCATACACAAACCACACTACCTAATTAATTTATGATTAATTCAACAACTTAATCTAATTCCCTTATTCAACCAAACAAATTATTCGACCAAAATGACTTATTCAACCAAACAATTCATACAATCAAACAACTGGCAATAACAATTCAAATACCCAATCCCTCGTGTATTCATCACATAATCCCGATTATAAAGTTAGAACCCCACACTTACCTTGGATTGAAGGTGACTCTAACACTTTGATCTAAAACCTATCTTCTCCTCTCCTAAGCACTTCATGTAACTTCCTTTTATCAACTTCTTGTTTTCTCCTTATTTTTACTGATAACCTTTATTTCCAATAAATCTAATTACTTATGGTTTTACTTTAAATCTTAATAATTCTATTGGGCCTAAACCACACCCCAACAATTACTACTTCTAATCATTAAACAAACTCACTTATCAAGAATAACACAATTCTACTATTTTATTTCCTCAACTTAATCAACTTAACTCCAGTGCAACTAACCACAACACAACTTAAATCCATTTAATCAACTTAATTTAATCCAACTAACAACGACACATCTTAAATCAACTTAATCAACTTAATCAACTTAATTTAATCAATTCAACTAAAACCAACTTAGCAACTCAATACAAAAACAACACCAAATATACGATAATATTTAGTTAAATAACTAATTAAATAAACGGGGCGTTACATAACCCATGTGTTTTTCAAACCAAATGACATGAATTCATAATAACAACCATATTTATTGATCATTAACACAATCTTATAACATCATATGATCTCATTTTAATTTGTTTGCAACCTAATTACCCATCCATAAAGTTGGGGAATTTGTAACCTGAAGCCCCATCAATCAACTTATGAATGTTAGGTAATAGATATCAATCTTTTGATTAAGGTCGGTAAAATCCATTCACATTATCTATTTTCATTTTTTTTTCTAAACTAAAACCAAGTTTGGTAACCTGGAAAGATATTTGATTTTATTAATAAACTTGACTTCTTTTAATTTCCTAACCTCTTCCATGACAACAAATTTTTTTCTTCTCTTACCTTCCATTTGCTTTGAATTACATGTTTGGATCATGCTTGAGGGCGAGGTGATGACATGCCATGACCTTACCTATTACGGGCATATCTAAAGGCGCCCAATCAAATATATCTAATTTCCCCCTTAATATCTCTATAAATTATTCTTCCACTTTCTTTGACAAAGATGTTGTAATCTTAGAAGTTTGGAAGCTTTGAGAACAAATTTGTATTACTTATCTGAGTCGATCATCCATAAATTCATCTTTTTGATCTAAATCCACAAAGTTGATACTGTGGCGATTGGACTTTGGAGAGACCACTCATGCTCTCTTCTTAACATATTAATATAATGTGTTAACAATTCACTAAGTGTATGCAGGTCTTAACTCAAGTTGGATGCCATTTTTGAATTCAAATCCATGTTCTCAAAGTTCTGGTGTGACTTTCTAGTAGTTATTACTTACTACTACTTCTTTTTTTTACTACAAGTCAAATTTAAAATCCTAAATGTAAGAAATAAATTAAATTTGATACATCATACATAATATTTTAAACTCATCAATTATTTTTATGGTCAAAATAATGATTTAAAATCTCATTCTCACACACACTCTAAATTATTCCCATTTCTTATAGAGACTATATTTTTATTTTTTTCAATGATTAAATCGACATATGATATTTTGGATAAATTATAGTTTTGCCCCCTGTTATATCCTACTCACAAAATTAGTCTCTCTATTTTGTTTTTAAACAATTTTGGTCCTTATTCTCTATTTCGGGTATAAATAAGCACTGATGTTTTATAAATGTGGAGAACATAAACATATCTTCATCTTCAACAAACTTTGAGAACATCAGTTTTTTTGGCATAATTGTTGGTATGCACACAGTTGAATTCCAACCAGTTCATCCCTAAAATAACATCAATTTGCACTAATGAAAGACAAACAAGGCCTATTCAAAAATCCCTACCAAAAATACTCATCGAACAATTCAAACAAACCAAAGTCGTAGTTATTGAACCATAATCTTACTGGGTTCAAGAATTAACATAACTTCATCCACAAACTTGCACTCTTGCAAACAACGACACGCTAGACCAACTCTTCACACCTTAAACCTCTCAAAGAAGTAAAAACTGCTCCCCACTTGTTTCAATCCCTCTCCTACAGGAAAATAGTTAGAGAAAAAACAAATGAGCACCGACAGTGTTTCACACACATGTCGTGCACCAGGGGACATACAACATTATAACAACCTGGTCGGATGGACCGACCAACTATAATACCACTGATGTAATGCCTTATTTCCCTCGTGCATAAATATACATTAAAATCATACTGGTCACACAAAAAAATAGGATGTCACACATTCTCTTTTCAAAACATACATGCCTTGTAACACTTAATCAAATAAAAACAACAATCAACACCTTCACTTAGGGTGTCATCGCATGCTCATCTTCACTTAGGGTATCATTGTAGCTGAATTTCCAAAATAAAGCATGGATTAACTAAATCATTTAAACTTCAAATGTACTTAATGGCATAACCAAACTCATAAATGAATTCTCCTCAAAACAAAACAAAAAATCAAACATGAGAGTGCTCACTAACTCTAACGAAATATTAGACAAAACTTGTAAACATTTCTCAGTCTTACATATTTGGGCACTTAAACTAAAACTCATAAAGAAAAAGGAAGAAACAACCTCTCGCCATCCTCTTACTCTAAGCAGTTACTTAGTTACATGTTTATCTATACTCCAAAGAGGAACACATTCCATATTAACAACAAAGGGGTGAGAAATCACAAACAGTGATAACATGCATATACTACAAGTTAGGATATCAAACACCACATGTTCTATAAAATCTCATTTACATTATATCACAATACATTCTTACACCTATACTCATCAACCAATTACAACTCAACAAATACGCATATAAATCATTATATAATGCAACTCAAAATAATGAAACTCTATGCATGCGCATTTATTACCAACTTAACATTTGGTTCTCTTTAGAACTAGGTTCCCTATTCTGAATCCACGAGCTCCCTCTCTAAGCTCCAAGCCCCCTCTCTAAGCTTTGGACAAGCCATTCGTCCCCTCTCTGAACTAGTAGACATGCATATTGACACAACTCGATGATGCACGTTCATACACATCAAATAAATGTGTTAAAACCCCTTTTTGATATTAGCATAATACACTGATAACTCATTTGATCCCCTATTTGGATTACCACACTACAATAATTCACATATTCATAACATCATATAATTCAGTGCAACTTAAGTATACAATCAATCTCCTCAATTAGATTATTACTCATACATGCAACAACATAATAGTCATAAATATCATCTCAAAAAATTTCCAATGCTCATAAAAGACATTTGTCAAGTAATTCATGAGGTAGCTCTGCACGTTAGCTTACCAACGCTTCAAATGACGTCTCATTTGGACTTATGGAACGAAAGTTACAACCAAAATCATTGAACAATGCAACAAAAGACAAAACATATATTCTGGTAGTTTGAGGTCTACTCCAAGCAGATATAGGTCGACCCATGCTATGTAATCTTTAAAATTAACATTTCATGTTGGTTTGAGGTCGACTCCGAACATATACGAGTCAATCCATACCGTTGTTTTTGCTAAGAACCAATTTTTAATGTATTTCGAACATCATTTAGAGATAATAAATCACCCAAACACTTCTTAGGACAAAAGCAACTTATTTCAAACATCTATTTTCTCATAATCAAACCCTATTATTATTAAGCCCTAATTCTATTAATCAACACACCATTTGACCACAAATCCACCTATTACGCATGTCTCTAAAACCTTCCACAATTCAACAATGGTGGAATCGCACACATATATACACGATACATAATTTCAAACATCAATTCACACAAAACTCACATCAATATAATCAGGAGAATATCACTCATCAAGAACAGACATAAAAATTATCACAATCATCACCCCTATTGGAGGTTAAGGACTCATCTATCCCTCATGCATATGCCTTTATTGAAGGTTATTCTCCTCCTTATCTTAGATTTGTCCAACAAAATTCTTCAAAGCCATTAGCCTTTGTCTCTTCCTCTTTCCACCAAATTCTGATTTTTCACGTATGAAAATTCTCACAACTCCTTACTAACCTTTTTATTAGCAATTTAATCCTTCAATTAGAGACTTCCAACATTACCCTCACTTATCCCCATATTCACTAAATGCCCTTATCATCTCTAATTTTATTTTAATAAAAAGTATATTGATACCCCTTATTTTTTATTTTTTTATTTACTCATTTTAATTAAATAATTCACTTAAAATACTATTATTTAATTATTAAAAATAGACTCTAAAAATTCTAGCTCACCTCTACCAATCTTTAATCACTCTCCACACTACAACCTCAAGGTCACACACCCGCTCATATTAATTCAATTATCACACATAATAATTAAATCATAATAATTTAAATAATTTGATAAATCAAGAATTAGAGTGTTATATTGTCTCCATGAGTCATAATGAAAGGAAAACATTCGCATTGGGTCAAATAGTCACCTAAAGATCAAAGATTAACTCAAACAAGTGAGAAAGACACTACATATTCACCCAAAACCTTAAGGTGAAAGATGTATGAGTTCTCAACCTCCATTTTTATAAGAAATTTGAGACTTAGAACTCACATTTATTTCTCAATGTAACTCACACTTATTTTTCCAACAGACACCACTATATATAAGAAAGTATTCCAACTTGATTTATCTATCTATGATTTAAAAAGGTGAAAAATATTCATCAAAATTAATGTCTTAAATTTTTTATTCATAACGTTGCTTAAATACACATTTAACAAATTTTAATTTGTGTGAGATTTGTCCAAATTATATATAAAAGTGTGTTGAAGTAAAGAAAAAATATTTTTGTTTGATACACTTGTTTGAAATGTCTGACATATCTGTTATGAGTGTTATATATGTGTAAACCATCGATTTAAAGAGTGTTGAAACAAAGAGAAAAAAATCATATTTTAGTGGACATTTGTCTGATTTTTCTGACACTTTGATATTTTCGACACCTGTTGTACAAGTGTCATACAAATGTCAAATACTAACGCGTGTTAGACATCGTGATACACCTACTCCTAAAAGTGTTTGTGTTTGGTAGCATATTATTGCTGTGGTGGAAACACATCATAAAGAAATCTCCAATCTAGTTTTAAAATTTAATAATTAACTTTTATTTAAGTTTTTTAGTAAATTGTTTTTGCTTGATAAAAATGATAAGGAAAATTCATAAACTCAACTAAAACTTTAAACATCAATATTTTATTGCCACATATTAAAAAAATATTACACATCAATATTTTTTTAATCAAAATTAGGGAAAACGACCAATACTGTTTAAAAACAAAATAAATGACTAATTTTACGAACAAATAATAATAAAAGGATCAAAACTGTAATTTAACCTAATATTTTTTTAACATCTCAACCAAATAAAATATGTGAAATAAAGGATAATCAATTTTTTTTTATCATATGGATAATTGAATAATTTCACAAGACTTAGTGTTTCATCTAAATTTTCTTACTCCAATTAAAATAAGATCGAGGAAAAAAACATATGTGAAACTTCACTAATTCAAATGTAAGATAAAATGCTTATTCTATCATAAAGAGCATTTTAGGTTTTTTTTTTTATAAATATTATAAGATATTTCAATTTAAGTTAGACAAATAGAAGTTTAAGTAAGAATTTTTTTTTATGAATTATGAGCATTTTCGTGAATTCACTTGAGATGTATAAAAAAATTCATATGAAAAATCAAAATTATTTTGTAATGTAAAATTTGACACAAGAGAGTAAGTCATATTTTCGAACTTATAACTTACAGTTTATAATTTATAAGTTTATATGATAATTTATACTTGTTTGATAATGGTCTTTTTATCATGATCATATAACTTATTTTTCAAACGTTATTTCAAATAACATTTTAACTTATATCTTATAGCTTATCATCCTTTCTTCCATTTTTTTTTTGGAAAATAAGAAAAAGAAAAAGAAAATATATATATATATATATATATATATATATATATATATCACAAAAACATAATTTTGTACAAAGTGACCTCTCTCTCTCTCTCTCTATATATATATATATATATATATATATATATATATATATATATATATATATATATATATATATATATATATATATATATATATATCACAAAAACATAATTTTGTACAAAGTGACCTCTAGGGTCTAGCTAACTACACAAACAAAGACTAATCACCAAAGCTACTACATAAGCAAGTGAGCAACATGCTTTCGAAGCTTTGATTTCAACAACAATCTATAAACATTGTTTTCTATAATTTTGTCCTCTATATTTGTATGTTTATCACCTTTCTTGAAAACTATATCGTTCCTATACTTCCAACACTCGTACAGTCGTACACCGTTTCCGCAAACGAGGTCTTCAAAATTGTAGCTCTCCAATTTTTGTTTTTGCCCATTTCAACTCATCATTACAGCCAGCAGGATCATGATGCAATTGCTGCCAATTCAGGATACTCTTCCAGATTTTCTGCATAATTTGGAATTCAAAAAATAAATGTTGTAAAGATTCATTTTCATTGCAGAATTCACATTTTGATTCGACTAACATGTTATGCTTCACAAGTCTTGATTTTGTTGGCAGTCTATCAAGACACACCAACCACAAGGTAAAAATAGCACGAGGTTTTGCATTGGTGTAACACGGTGGGAGAACTGACTTTTAGTCATGTTGCGGATAACAAGAGTCACCACCGACTTTTATTTTATCCAAGTGGAAAGGACATAAAATAACAGGAAAGACCTATTTTAAAAGACTTGAGTTCGGGGGGTAGGTTATACAAAGGGAAGGTGTTAGCACCCTTTATATCCATGATTATCCATGGGCTCTTAGTCACTTAGCTCACTTTAAATTGTTTTTGAAAAGTGTAATGTGTGACTAGAAATTTTTCTAAGTACTTTGTAATGATCCTCGTATAGATGTATACAAAGCCTTGTTTTGAAAAATGTTTAAGAAAGTATTGTGAGGTGTGAAAAGTATTTTTGAAGAGTGAGCAAGCAACTAAGAGATATCTACCATAAATTAAGTCTTTCATGTTCTCATATGTTCTTTCAAGGGTAAGACTATCCCTATTATTAAGGAATAGGTAGTCATTACCTTGGATGTGTTTAAGGGACAAGCGTAGGGTCATCGTATGGTCATAGAAGGCAACTTAAGGGATGTCTTTAGCAATTTGTAGGGACTATCATCATTTATTCGAAGGGACAAAATCTTTATCGTAGGCAACCTCGAAGGGACTTGATCTTTTAAGTTGTAGGGACTATGATGATTTATATTTGAAGGGACTTTGCTTAAGACATCCCTATATTCGAGGGACTTGACCATATTTAAAGGCAACCAAGAGGAATATCCTAGGAAGTGCAAGATGGCGATCAAAGATCGACTTACGTGTGTGAGTATTTGTTTTCAAATATTTATCTTTTTAAAGTTAATTATCTAAATTAATTTTAATTACAAGTAGTTTCGCATTCCCTATTTATTAACCAAGCAATTATTTACAAAAATTTAAAAGCAGATATAAAGATCTTACGCTATTACATTAGGGGAGGGTACATTTGTCTTTTAGGGGATTGCGGAAAATAAAGTGCAAAAAAAAAACCTAGTTAACTTTTACAACCAGGAGCAATTACATAATCGAAAAAAAACGAGAAAAATAAAGTTACACAAGATCATACATCTTATACAATTTTTAAGAAATAATAAAGGAGTAATTAAAGGATTTGATTAAAATTTAGGTTTAAGAAAAATTAATTATTATTTTTTAGTATTATGAAAATACATTAGGTTTATAAAAATTAAGGTTAGAAAAATTAGGATTAGAAAAATTAAAGATTAAAGTTAAGATCAATTAAACCATAATTACTAAATTAATTATAAATTTAGTTACAAAAATTAATAAAAATAACCTAAGAAAACTAAATTATTTTTCATAAAAAAAATTAAGAAGATGATGAAAGGATTTATGAAATTATTAAGTTGATTAATTAGTTTTAAATTAATAGTGGTTAGTTATTTAATTAAATAAAACAATAATAGTTAATAATAAATAAAAAATAGAAAAGAAAGGAAATATAGGCAAAAAATAAAAGTGGGGAGGCTTGGTTTTGATCTCAGGACCTCCCCCTTACCAGAACCAGAGGCGTCCACTGGGCTAGGCACGTGCTTGTGCTTTTCTTATGACCAATAATCAATAAATAAAATGTTTAGAAATAAGATGAAATTAACACAAAAAAAAGGTTACAGCCGGTTTTGATCCTTAGTCCCTTGGGTCACAAAACCAGCGCGTCCTCCACTAGGCCAACTGCGTTCAATTGATATTAGACAATAAGAATCAATTATATAATAAAATCAAAATTTAAAAACAAAATTGGCGCCCAGACTTCATCTTCTTTGTCTGCCCATCTAGTTAGCCTTTAGCTACAGTTTTTCCGTCACTAAAGGTTTTAGTGACAGATTTTTGTTGTCACTACAAAACCTGGAAATCAAAAACCACATTAGACGAAAAATAAATTTATTCTAACACCAGAAATCAATCAAATGAAGTGCCTAGGGTTCAATTATCCCATTAATTTGAGAAGAAATCACGTTTAAGCCGCCATCCCCAATTGGAAGCTCGCAAACCCTAATCATGGCATGCGATTATTCTGGCATCAAACTTCAAAAAAAAAGTATCCAGAATCGATCTAAGAACTATCATAAACAACAATCAATGATCAAAAACATGTTAGAATGCATAGATATGATAAATCGAAACTTTGAACTTCAAGAACATATAACGATTCAGTTAGATTTTTATGTGGTGTTTTGGATGCTAGGAACGATGCAAACTTATCCAATGATGGTCCATAAGTGGTTTGCAACCTTTGAAACACTTGGAAATTGCCTATAAATCAAAACCCGATTTTGACTTTTCTTCACTTTTTTGAAGTTGGAATGATGTTCTTGAACTGAAAAAATTCCTCCTCCTTGTGTTGGTTGACTTACATATTTATAAAAGAGTGAAATTAGGTCAAGAAATTGATGTCTTGTTTGGACTTTTGGATACCTTCATCATGAAGAAATCTCATCATTTCAAATATTCAAAAATCCAATGATTTCCTTCTAAATTGGACATTGCACGAATTTGGAACATTTCAATCAGTCTTAAATGATATTAGATTCATTCCCAAACCAATATTGGATCTAAATATTCACTTTTTATATTTTATTTTGATTTAAAATGAATTTTAAAGAATAAAATTCAAATAAATAGTAAATAAATTATAAAAATCATAAAATGCTTGAATTGGGTCGTGCTTGAGGTCATCATAAAGATTGGATTGCAAAATGATAGACCCATTTGGAAAATTTTGGTTTTAAGGCCTTATTTTCTTCATACACCCCTCAAAAATCTCCCAACTTTGACAAGGTACAAATCCTTAAATTTTAAGGCTATGAAGGTGTTCTTGGACATTTTGAAAAGCTTAAAGAGTACTCTAACAAAACTTTTTGGTACCATGTCCATATCTTTCACCATTTTCAAATTATGCCCTTTGGAAGATGTTGACTTTTTGTTGACTTTTGAAATGACCTGTAATGTTTTAGCTCATACCTTCCAAATGAAGCATTTTTAGGCTTGGCTTGTGAGACACAAAGTTGTAGAGAATTCAATTTCCTTCAAAATGAGCTTTGGATCGGAATTTTTTGATGAAGAATGTGAAAGTTATGGCTGGTCAAAGTTCATTTGACTTTCCTTAAGAAAACCCTAATTTAGAAACTCTTGATTCTTGATGATCTGAAACTTCCTTGATGAATCATGATAAACCCTTGATAAAATAATGAATTTTAATTCATAAAATTGATGTTGGCAAAAAATCTTGAAGTTTGACTTTATTTTGACCACAGTTGACCTCAGTTTGACTTTTTAACTACTTTGACTGATTTTTGCATATCTGATCATCTGACTGGGCAAGCTTATTGGGAAAGCTTTGAAACTTGACATGGGGATTCTTGAACACATGGGGGGATGTTATGGAGCTCAGTTGAGGCCTTTAAAGTCATTTTAACATGAGGAAATCCAAAACCCTAGTTTTGAACACTTTGTTTAGGAGGAGGCATTGTCTGGGGAAATTTCCACACTTCTTGATCAATTGGGAGTCTTGAGAATCTTATGATCATTTAGAAGTCTTGAGAGAGATTGTATTGATTGTAGGAGGGAAAATTTTGGGGTGCAACAATTGGTTTCAAACATTAGGCTCTTCCAAGTGACTATTTAATCCTGCTTCAGCGATGCAAGATAACAGGATCTCAGATTCAACTTTTTTTTTCATCATATCTCTATCAGTCTGATTGGAACTAGCTTCTTGTAACACCCCAAAATTTTTCCTCTCATTTCATGGCATTTAATATATCATATTTCAGACACATCATTGCATCTTTGCATAGAAAAATGAGGCATATCATTCATAGATTGAAGCAAAGCGCATGTGATCAATGATTTGCTAAGTTGTGGTCCTTCAATGTCAAAGACAATAGCCAAATGTCCTTTAACAAGTCACAAGGACTCCTCACATATCATACCATTTCAATTGATACCTCAAGTCCCTGGAAGAAGGAAGGTCATCAGGAACTTCATCAGGATTCATTCTCCTACACAATGCACCCAAATTAGGGTTTTGCACAAAGGCAGGAAATCTTCAAAGCATTGACCAAATCTTGTTGTCAAGGGTCTCTATTTGTTATACAAGGCCTAGGTTTGAATTTTGGTTCAAAGATTCATTGTGGAAGTTATTAAGTTTCTCAGTTACTTGTACAACAAGAAAATGAATAATTCAAAAGAAAAGTCAACCATTGGATTTCAAAGGTTCCAATTTTGTTTCTCAAGTCCATGGACCTTCATTTGTCTAAAGAATAACATGGATATCATCATTCATCAAGAATCAAAAGTTTGTGGAAAGTTACTAAAAATGTCAAGGACCAATAATATGGAACTTTCTATTTTTTGAAGTTTTTACATCACATTCAATTCAATTTTCCATCATCAAAGAAGCTTCAATTGATATTTCTTCAAACATGAAAGTTGTAGAACATGGTTTTCCCTTTTGAGAAAGTACAAGACGATTCTCATAGCATTTATGGATCAAAAGATATGGTCAATGGAAGTTAGGGTTTGATTTATGGAATTTCATGCATACCAAGTTTCCACCTTTTGCAAATTGGTTCAAATTGAATTATGATGACCTCTAATTTTTTAATTCAGGTTACCACATCGACATACACACCATAAGGATCATTTTTGGCTTTTGGATCAAACAAACTCATGCCAAATACATCAAATATAATCCATTATGCCAAATTGCAAAACCATCTCAAACTCAAAATTCAATGCTTTTCCCTCCAAGCAATCACTTCACACACACTCAGCAAGTAAAATGTGAGTGAAGCATGTTGATTTCATGAACTTTGCACATGGGATGAGGTGTGTGCACAAAAACTTTCCAATTTATAAAACACCTTCAAATTCTTCAACCAAGGATTTAGATAAACCCTAACCATGACCAAAAGCCTAAACAAAGACACATAAAGAGATTTAGACGTTCATTTCACACTCATGCACTCTCATTCTTCAGATTTCAAATTTTTTGCTCTCAAGCATTTTCCTTTGATTCTCTCAATTCACCAAGGATCTTCTTCATCTTTTTGTTGATCTAAGATCCTTGAAGCATAAGGAAGCAATTGCAACCACTCATTGAAGCTCATACTGAGTTTTTATCCATAACTGAATTTGGATTGCACGTCATCAAAACTCTAGATCTAGCCTGATTCAAGCTTAATTGATTATTGATATGTGAATTTTTTTGTGGATTTGAGATCCTGAGGTTCCTCTGAGTTGATTGGTATAAGATTTGTAAGATTCTGGAAATTTTGTTGGACCTCCAAGTTACAAGTAACCGGAGCTAGGGCTTCTACTACATGAGCTTCTCCTTTGTTTTTGCAGGCTAAACGGAGAAGATGATGTTTTAGCCGTTGATGTTTTTTATCTGAAGGTTCACAGCTTGCCACCACATTAATGAGGCACACACAACTTACGTGTCTTGTTATTTGTTTATTTTATAACACAACCATTGGATGTGTTTACTGAATGCTTGACTTGATGAGATGCGTTGTTTTGCCATAATTTTGCTTGACTTCCTTTGGTGCGTTGGATCTAATTACCTGAAGGTTTGACTTATTGGTGTGCGTTGATTTCACATACTTTTCATTTGTTAACTGCATGCGGTTCACTAGATTAATCCAATGGCAATAATGAAGTCAAATTTGTTGACTCTGAGTCTTTTGTAAAAGCGCTTTGGGATTTTCTTGCTATACACACCCCTTTGTTTTTTCCTGGTCATTATTTGAATTTATTTGGATTACTGATCGCACCCATGGCCCATGTCATTTCATTTTATTTTTTATTTTGCATATCATTTCCATTTTTAATTTTTAAAAATAGTTTAATGCATCCAAAAATTATAAAACAAATCGTGAATCATCCTTAGGCTTTTATAAAATTTTTGCAAATTTTATTTTCTATTTTTATTTTATTTTTGGCATCTGAATTAATTGTTATTTGAATTTCTTTTTGAAATATTTCATTTGTTGACACTTTGCATTGTTGATTTTATTTTTCATCATCCATACATAGTTTGATCCCCGTTATTTTTGAATATTTCAAAGGACACTTTGAAGCATATAAATTTTTTTCTCTTCATAATTTTAATTTCCTCTTTGAGCCATTTCTTTGTGCATGATCATGTGAAACCCTAATTGCTTTTCCTTACTTGTTTGAGTGAGTTACCTTGTGAATTTTTACAAGCTCTTTTGGAACTTTGTTTGCCCCTGGCTGAGGTCTCTAGAGACCTAATTTAGTAATTTTTTAATCATTTTTGGTATTTGTTTGATGCTTTGACTTTGAGTGCTCTTTTTGTGAACTTCTTTGATCATACTTTGTTTGCTTGCTTGAGAAGGAACTTGTGTCATTGTATGAGATCACTTTTTTGACTTCTTGAACCATATTTAGATCATCATAAGTCTTATTGTTTGCTTTTATAGGTCATTGGTTTGAAGGTGATGCATGATTTGTGTACATGTTCAATACTTGTTTCACATGCCACTTTTTGACCTAATTCTCCATCTCTTTTCATCTATGCTTCTAATTGATGTGTAATTGGTTTGTTTATGCTATGACATATCATCTATTTGCATTTCAAATGATGTATTCCTTTGACTGTAAAGCATCTAATTCATTTCACATGTCATTCATGTTTTACTTTGCATACTTGAACATGTTTCATCCAAATGCATGCTTCTTCTTCTCTTAACTTCAAAATGACTTGTAATTGTTCAAATGTGATTAACTTGTGCACCTCATTTTCATCTTAACATGTTATATTGCTTCTGACTTTGATGTATGTTCATCCAGATTTTATCTTTCATTTTGGCTTGTGTTCCAAGTTACCTTCTGTAGCGGTAAAATCATGAGTGTAAGCTATTGGTTAACTTAACTCAAGGTAAACAGAGTCGCCACCGCGCTTTTATTTTATTCCAAATTGAAAAGGAAAAACGAGCAAATAAAACCTAATGAATCTAAAAGCTAAAAGCTAAAAGAATCGAACAGAGAACGAATAAGGGGATAAGTTACAAATTGGGAAGGTTTTACGCACCCAAAATGTATGTGGTACTCCACGGGAGCCCTTTGAAATATTTATTGCTTTTTTGGTTTGCAAAAAGGTTTATTTAAAAGAGATTGAAGAGATGGAAAAATAAATGTTTTTTAAGATTTTTGTGTTTGAAGTTTGAAAACAAAGAAGGTTTTGAAAATAGGAAGAACATTTGAAAATTTAAGAAGTGGGAGAAGATGAAGGGACTATCCTAAGACTTGAAAGTAAAAGTTAAGGGAAGAACGATCAAATCGTATGGTGAATATTCTTCGAAACAATAGGATTTCATCTTCATAACAAGTGAACCGAATCGAGGCCAAGGTTTTTAATCCACAATAACTTAAGCAAAGGGATGGATCCTAAAATCTAAGTCCGAAACTCCAAATCCAATGCTAAGGATAGTAGCTATAGTCCAAAACTAAATTCACAAGTCTTTTAGAAGTTTAATCCTTTATTAATGTTTTTGTGTCCAAATTGACAAAAGGAAACTCAACATAACAAAAAAAAAGAGCAAATAATAAACATGATAACGGATGAATAAAGCATAGTAAAGCAAAATAAAATAAAAGTAAATAAAAGTGCAAGATTTTAAATATTAATAGCAAAAAAAAACTAAAGTGCAAGAATCTAAAATATTAATAGTTGTAATAGTATAATAATATTTACATAATAATGATATGGTGAGCTTAATCAACCACAACCAAAAGAGTAACCAAAATCGAAAGGCAACCGGATCCGCTTAGCATCTTACACTATAGCGATTAATCAAGGAAAACCGAGCCGAATTCAATGAAATTTGAAAGGCGATTGGGAGACCCAAAGCACCTACGCATCAAACATTCATAAGTCTCGATTCTTAATGCAATATGATTAACCACATTAGGATTACACGATCAACAAGAGATCCGGTCCACGAAAGTGCAAGTACCAAATTAGATTTTTATTCCAAAGTCGGGCACATTTAGGTCTATGTTAAGCAATCGCCGAGTAATTTACGAAGTAATTACCCTACAAATGAGGCCGGCCACCACCAATTAAGGTTTATAATGTTAGTGCTAATGCATGCGAGATAAATGATATGTGAATCGCTATCCGGATGCAATACCGCACGAAAATAAAGGTGAATACCAAATTGAGCCGCACTCATGGTATTCTTCCATCATTAAGTTCAATCACTCATCTCGGTGGATTCAAGCACGAAAATGTATCACTAACGCAAATTACCTTAAATGAATTGAATAATCCACTTAAAGGTAGTTTTGATTTAATGGACATTAACTACTCTAATCTACACCAAAAGTTCATTGAAATTAAAGAGAAATCACTCCCAAAAGTGCTTCCTGTAACACGGTGGGAGAACTGACTTTCTATAAATGTTGCGGATAGCAAGAGTCGCCACGAACTTTTATTTTATCCATAAGGAAAGGACATAAAAGAACAGGAAAGACCTATTTTAAAATACTTGAGTTCGGGGGATAGGTTATACAAAGGGAAGGTGTTAGCACCCTTTATATCCATGGTTATCCATGGGCTCTTAGTTACTTAACTCACTTTGTTTGTTTGCAAGAGTGTAGTGTGTGATTAGAAATTTTTTTATTTAAGTACTTGGTAATGACCCTCGTATGGGTGTATACAAAACCTAGTTTAGAAATTGTGAGGTGTAAAAGTAAGTTTGAAAAGTGCGAGCAAGTAACTATGAGGTACCTACCCTATATTAAGTCTTTCATGTTCTCGTATGTTCTTTCAATGGTAAGACTATCCCTATTATTAAGGAATAGGTAGTCATTACCTTGGATGTGTTAAGGGACAAGCGTATGGTCATCGTATGGTCATAGAAAGCAACAAGTAAGGGTGTCTTTAGCAATTTGTAGGGACTTATCATCTTTTATTCGAAGGGACAAGATCATTATCGTAGACAATCTCGAAGGGACTTGATCTTTAAAACTGTAGGGACTTGATGATATTTATGAAGGGACTTTGCTTAAGACACCCCTATATTCGAGGGACTTGACCATATTTAAGGCAACCAAGAGGGGTAACTTAGGAAGTGCAAGATAGCGATCAAATATCGACTTACGTGTGTGAGTGTTCATGTTCAAGTATTTATCTTATTTAAGTTAATTTTCTAAATTATTTAATTACAAATAGGTTATGTCATCCTAATATTACTAACCATACAGTAAAAATAATTACATACATAAAGCAAAAATAAACCTATTACATGGCTTTAGCAATTACATAATAATAAAAATAATAATGATAAATATAATAACAATAATAAATAAGCAATAATCAAATATTAGTAATAATAAAATAAAAATAAGGGTTAGAATAATAAATAGAGGAAATAAGACTTTAGCAAGAAAAAAAATTAATATTAGAAAAGTTTTAGAAATTGATTAAGTAAATAAGTTTAATAATAATAAATAAATTACAAATTAGTTATATATTAATAAAAATAAAGATTAGGGTTTAGAAAAATTAGGTTAATTTTTAGGGTTAGGATAAAAATTAGGGTTGACAAAAAATTAGGGTTCATATTTAAGAAAATTAGAATTTTTTAATTATAATTATACATTATTAATTTATTTACAAAAAATACATAATCATTATATATATAAACATATTATAAAATAAATACAAATAATTTATATTTATATTTAAGAAAATAAAATATGAATTTTAGAAAATATAAAGTTTTAAGAAAATATTATTGATTATTGTTTAGAAATTATTTTTTATAAGAATTTAAATGAATTAAATAATATATAAACAAATAAATACAAAAAAATTGAAAACAATGCAAAATACTTGGGGCTGAGATTCGAACCCACGCCCTAGGCTTTCACACCCTTGGTCCAGCATCACCACCACTAGGCCAGTTGCGCTTGGTGAACATATAATGGGTGTTGATATTTATATTTTAAACCTACAAAATAAATAAAATTCAAAACAAAATGGCCTGCGGCCAGATTCGAACCCAAGACCATTACAACAACAACCAAACACTCCAACCAACCGAGCCACATGGGGCGCGTACAACAAACAACCGTCACTAATTTATAAAAGAAAACAAATTTCCCAGTTGGATTTCCGCGCCAAACTTCATCTTCTTCATTTGAATTACCTGCGAAAATTTATACAATACTTCCTGCGGAATTTCCTGCGGGCAAATTAAACCAGAAGAACCTATATTTTTGAAACATCATTCAAACCATAACAATAATGGAAATTCATAACCCAGATCAATTACCCAGTGTTCATACGTCATAACCATGTTTTTAGAATTCATTTATATCAGGTATTTCGTAAAACCCCAAATGAGAAGCATAAACCCTAACCATGTCAGTTTTCGATTCAGGTCATGAATCTTCAATCTAATTATCCAGAAAGTATCCTAAGGTCACTACAAACACAAACCAATCATTAGAATCAATTTATAATGCATCAAAATATGAAATCGAAAAAGACATTATTCTTGAATAAAAACGATTCGGTTAGGGCATATGATGATGTTTTAGATGATGATAATGATGCAAATAGCTTCAATGAACATCCAGGAGTGTATTGCAACCTTCAAAACCTCTTGATATGGCCTCTAGGTCAAAAACCGAATATGACTTCTTGTGTGAAAATTTGAAGTTCAATAGTGTTCTTGGAGGTTCTGAAAATCGTCCCTTTGCTATGCTTTATGCTTATGGATATATAGTGAACAAAATTAGGTTAAAACTTTGTGGATTTGTGGGCTTTTGATGGTTGCTTGATCATGAAGTTTCACCACTTTTAAATATCCTAAAAAATCTTATAAAACCTTTCTAATTTGGTTGAGCACGAATTTTAATGATACCAATCGGCTTTGAATATCCTTTAAGAGCTTCTAGAATGAGAATCATATCAAATATTGAGTTTTTCATATTTTATTTTGATTTAAAATGATTTTTAATGTATAAAATCAAAATAAATAGAAAATAAACTAATAAAAATATGAATAAATGATATTTGATTCATGCATGATGTCATGGTAGAGATTGGGTCATAAAAATGCAAGCCCATGTGGAAAGAATTGGTTCTAAGACCCCATTTGCTTAATAAACCTCTCAAAAATTTCCCAACTTTGCAAAGGCATAACTCCCTCAATTTTAAAGCTATGAAGGTGTTCTTGGAAATTTTGGAAAGCTTAGAGAGTCCTCTAACCCACCTCTTTGGTCTCATGTCCATATACTTTACCATTTTCAAATTATGCCCTTTGGAAGATGTTGACTTTTAAAATGACCTATAATGTTTTGGCTCATACCTTCCAAATGAAGCATTTTTGGGCTTGGCTTGTGAGACACAAAGTTGTAGAGAATTAAATTTCCTTCAAAATGAGCTTTGGATGGGAAATTTTTGATGAAGCATGTGAAAGTTATGGCTGGTCAAAGTTCAGTTGACTTTTCCTATGAAAACCCTAATTTAGAAACTCCTGATTCTTGATGTTCTGAAATCTCTTTGATGAATCATGATAAACCCTTGATCAAATGATGAATTTTACTTCATAAAATTGATGTTAGAAAAAAATCATGAAGTTTGACTTTGGTTTGACCACAGTTGACCTCAGTTTGACTTTTTAACCACTTTGACTGATTTTTGCATATCTGATCATCTGACTGAGCAAACCTTTTGGGAAAGCATTGAAACTTGACATAGGGATTCTTGAAGATATGTGGGATGTTATTAAGTTCATTTGAGGCCTTGGAAGTCCATTTAGCCTGATGAAATCCAAAACCCTAGTTTAGGATGCATTGCTTAGGAGGATGCTTTGTCTGAGGGGATTGTCAAACTTTCTGACCAATTGTGAATCTTGTGAACCTTGTGAACCTCTTGAGATACCTTGTGAACTTTGTGAACCTTTTGAACCTCTTGGGACACCTTAGTACACAATTTCTGGTCTAGGGGAGGGCAAAATTTGGGGTGCAACACTTCCCAAGGTAAAAATAAAAAGGAGGAAGAATAAGAAGAAAGAGGAACCAAAAAGGGGCTTAAAACAAGCCAAAAAGACCATTATCACTTTCTTCTCATTTCTTTTTCATCTCACTTCTAATACTTGAGTGGTTGATTACATACTTGATATTCCCATTCATTTGCTTCATCATACATCCATAATTAGCATATGATACTTACTTTGAGCTTTCATGAAGCATTTATACATGCTCAACTTCCACATTCATCCTTTCTTATTCGATTCCTTCTTTAGTGCACTTCTTTAAAGTTTGTGAGCTAGTTTCTATTTTGTTTGGTTTGTGTTTGCTTAGGGAATATTATAGGTCACTTCTAGAATTTAAATTCTAACTTGTTTGGCTTTGTTTGGTTTATAATCCTTTCTCTTTGAGTTTTGACTTGCTTTAGCATTATTTGCCTTACATTTGCTTATGCTTGTTTTTGCTAACCATGTAGGGGCTAATGGTAAGTGAATGGGATGTGAATGAGCATCCACATTCCAACTTCTCCTCTTCTATTTTGTGCATTCAATATGTGTTTTCCTAAGCATCTAATGTGCTTTGTTTGCATAACTTCTCCATCTCCCTCTTAGAAGCAACTTAACTTATTTTGAGAAGTAAGTTGTATTCTAACCTCTTCTTCTTTTTCTCTTTTTCTTTTCTCTCCTTCTTCATCATTAGGATTAGAGTTATTTCAAACCTCACTAACATAGGTTTATCCAATCATGAAAACTTACTTAGGATTGTTAGTTCCTATTAGACTTTTACCTTTGGTTCTTCTCTTTTACTCATCTCAAAACAAAAGCTAAAAAACACCTAATAAAGGATAATCTTTCTCATGTGCCAATGGACTTTGCCATGGGATACTTGCACACATTCCATATGGGGATGAGGTGTAGGGTATCTATCACGATGAATAGGTCTTAGCATGAGGATGCTTCACAAACATAAACTAAAAAAAACACTTCTTTAATAAAAAAAATAACAAAAACACTTAATAAGAACAATAGGTTAGTGTGTTTGAGCCTTAGTCTTTGGAACTAGGTTTAGAGGTCTTATCCTTACCTAGGTGTACTTCTTATCCATTCCATTTCGGGACGATGTAAGAAGTACATACGCATTAGAATGAGACTTGTATACACTCTCCTATGCAAATCCAAATAAAAGCTTCTAAGAGCATTCAAACCAACAATAAACGTCTTTCCTTCGGGAATTCTCTTCTCATCTCCTTCACTCATAATGAAGGAACTTACTTCTACTTGTCTCTTTGCGAGACGGTAAACGTAATCGTGCCAGACGAGCCTGCAACACCTGAGCATAGACATAAGAAGTTCAAGCCATAAAAAACACAAACAAGAAGTTTCCTCCCTAGTTAGGGGAACTAAGTCGACTCTGATTCTCATTTCCCGATGAGATACGTAGGCAGTGGGGTAAGGCCCATTCGAGCACACTCTTTATTTTCCCTACATTATCACATACCTTTTCTTTCTCTTTTTCAGTTCTAGTAGCCGTTCTTTTTCAACAACAGTTTTCTTCACCCTTTGAAACAAATTAGAAAGCGTAGTTAAACTACTTTATAAATCCCAGTTAATGAACAATATTGGTATTCCCACCTTAGTTAAACTACTTTATAAATCCCCTAGTTAACAGAATCATATGCTTTTTGAATATCTAGATTCACCGTACACCTAGGAATCCTTCGCTTTCTATTGTATCCTTTGATGAGTTCATAGAACAATAAAACATGCACAAGAATTTTTTTCCTGGAACAAAAGCAACCCGGCTCCTCCTAATGATACTACTGAGCACCTTGCTTAATCTAGTGGCCATAATCTTGGAGATTACCTTGTATACAACGGTACAACAAGATATGAGTTTGTACTCCCTTATATACTTTGCATCCTTATGCTTAGGAATCAAAGTAACAAGTGTACCATTAAACCTCTAATCCAATTCACCATTGTTAAAATCCATCACAACCTTAGTAACATCCTCTTTTAAAATCCTCCAAGCATGTTTGTAAAACTTAGAGCCATATTTATCTACCCCTAATGCTTTATCCTCTCCAATACTCTTTAAAGCTTCTTAAATTTCCCATTTGCTGACAGTTTTGACTAGCACAACCCTCTGATCCACAGTCAATTGAGACCCTCTTCACATAGCAACAAAGTCAATGCCATCAATATCTTTCTGAGCAGTCCCCATCAAATTGCTGTAAATTTTGAGAACTTCATTTTCAATCTCTAATTGAGTGATGACAGGAGTCCCATCCTCCTCCCTGCACAAATTATTAATCTTGTTTCTCTTCTGGTTATTTCTTAGATTTGCATATAAATATTTGTTATCTCCATCACCCATCTTTATCCAATCCACCTTTTCCCCCAACCTTAAAATTTTCTCCTCAGTCTCCCTCAAATTCATCAGTTTCTCTTTACACACTTTGGCTTTGGTGATCACCTGATTATTCATTTTAGCTGCAGCCAGCAAAATCTGAGCCTCACCCAACTCTTTGCTAGCCTCATCTACCTGCTTCCGTATTCCTATAATTGGCATACTCATGTTCCTCACAACATGTTTGAATCTCATGAGTTTGTCCTATAAAGTTCTCTTAGGACTCCCTCTAGTTTTTATTTTCCAGTTATTGCTAACTGCGTCCTTGTATCCTGCCACCTCAGTTACACTTTTTTCTGAACTTGAATCTCCTTTTATACTTTTCCCACTCTCCTCACCTTTTAAGCAAATCAATGCATGATCTGAAATGCCCGGTCCATCACATAAACAATCATGCCTACATTTTGCTGCATCCACTCAGTGTCACCAAGAACTCTACCATTCTTAAAGTATATGGCGTCACTTATGTGTTTGTTAAACCACATGTAATTGTCTCCAACACTATAAGCCTCATATAGACCAATTACCTCCATCATATCTTTAAGGTCTCTAAATTCCATCTCAGTGATAGGCTTTCCACCAATTCTATCCTCAACGGATAAAACATTATTGAAATCTCCCATGATGCTCCAAGGACCTTGTTGTCTACCACCAATTTCTTCAATATTCTTCCACAACTTTCTTCTTTTAGCAAGTTTATTAGAGGCATAAATTGCAGTGTGCCAATTTATGAACTTGCCTTCCAAGTTGTACACACCACAGTGAATGAGTTGGTTTGTACTATTAATCTATTTCACCTTAATTCTTGTATCATCCAAAAGTATCCATATTCTTCCATTGCCCTGTTTGCTATATTATCAATAACAATCCATTTATTACCCATAATTTTCCTGTTTTTCTCAGCATGTTAGCATGTTGATGTTTCACTCTAGTTTCAAGTATAATAGCTATCTCAGGGTTAAGCTTTGAGAGATATGAGCTAATCTCTCTACCTTTTGCAACCTTGTTCACCCCTCACATTCCAAGATATAATCATTTATCCACCAATGGATTCCCTTCAGGGTCATTCCAAACACCTAAAGTAGCAAATCCATTTTGGCTCACATAAGATTTTCGATGTGTTTCATTCATGGCTCTTTTCCTTTTGTCTCTTGTGCCTCTCACCTCAGTCCATATAACTTCATCTGTATTTTCCTCATGATTATTAGGGGTGACATTTGGATCCATTATGACAAAATCCATCCAATATAAAATTCATCCAATACATCCATCATATAAAAAGTAAGTTAATGGATTGAACTAAATTCATCAATTTAAATGTATGGATTAATCCTATCCATTCAACATATTTTGATGATCCAATAGATTATTTTTATATCCATTATATCTATTTAAAAATAATAATAATAATGAATTATTCAAAAAAATTATTTCTTTTAAATACTAAAAATTGATTTTTTTTTAAACTAAAAAAATTGGAAAAAAAATTCATTTTTTTCAAAAATACAAAAAATTGATTTTTTTCCCAAAAATAAAAAAAAAATGATTTTTTTCCAGAGTGTACAAAAAACAATTTTTTTTCCAGAGTGTACAAAAAACGATTTTTTTTTCAAAAATATCAAAAAATCATTTTTTTTCAAAAATATCAAAAAACCAATTTTGTTTTCGAGAATATCAAAAAATCAATTTTTTTTCCGAAAATATAAATAAATAAATAAATTTCAAAAATATAAAAAAAAAACGATTTTTTTTTTGAAAATATAAAAAAAAAAATTTTTTTTTGAAAAATATCAAAAAACCAATTTTTTTATTCGAAAATATCAAAAAAATGATTTTTTTTAAATATCAAAAAACAATTTTTTTCTTTCTAAAATGTCAAAAAATTGTTTTTTTTTTCTCGAAAATATCAACAATCCTATTTTGTTTTCGAAAATATCAAAAAACCTATTTTTTTTTTCAAAAAAAAAAAGTCAGAAACTAATTTCAAAAAGACTATTGCTACATTGTTTTTTTATTTTATGGATTTTTTTATATAATATTATATTTAAAAAATAAATATCATGATTAGTATGTATATTTGAAGGATATAGATTGTCTCCAAGAGTTATACGATGATGAGGGTCCAATGAAAATTAACACCATTCAATTATGTTTTAATTAATTTTTGTAAATGTATTTGAAAAAAAATCAAGTGATGATATTTCATTGAACTTTGTTTTAAAGGGAGACAATCTGACAATCTATTCTCATATTTGAACCTAGTCATCTTTTAAATTAGTAAATTATCAAGATATATTTAAAAATGATAAACAAATTTAATAATTTAAAGGTTTATGGACAATTTTTTTAAGGTAAATGTTTACTTATATATAAGGTGTAAAGAACAAAATACATAACTATTATATTTATAAATTTATTTTTTAAATTATAGAAGAATCAATAAAAGTTTAATTTTAAAATTTATTAAAAAATCGATGTATCTAAATTATATGTTATTCAACTATATTAACTTTTAAATAAATTTAAATATTAAAACATTTTTTATATTAAAGATTCGAGTATTTTAATAACACTTATTATCAATACATTTTTTTAAAGAAGTACAAAATGTTTGTTTTCGAAAATATAAAAAAATCTGTTTTTTTCAAAAATATCAAAAAATCAATATTTTTCCGAAAATATCAAAAAAATGACTTTTTTTTCTTTTCGAAAATATCAAAAAATTGATTTTTTTTTCGAAAATAAAAAAATTGATTATTTTCAAAAATTAAAAAATCGATTTTTTTAAAATATAAAATTTTTCAAAAAAAAATATTTAGATTTTTTTTTGGACGGATGGATATTCATCAACTAAAAATATGTTAACGGGTGAATTTGATGAATTTTATTCTTAATGGATGAATTTGATTGAATATTTTTGAGAAATTTTTAGTGGATTATTAATGGACTAATAGATTATTTTAATCCATCCATTAAGGATCCAATTCATATCCATCCGATTCATCCATTTTGCCACCCCTATTGATTATTCTCCAAAGTAGGTTCCTCATGAGTACTTCCCACATTAGCTTCTTTAACCTCTTCATCTTACTTCTGGTTTTGTTACTTCATTGTTTTGCTAGTACCTTCTATCACGCCTTCACTTATAGTTTTTTTGCCATTTCTTCATTGCCACTTTTCTCTCTTTGTTACAACAACGACCAATCTTTTGGAACCTTTCACAAAATTAGGGCCTCCACTCATATTCCACTTTTTATTGTCTTCAAATTCCCTCACGGTTTTTGATGGTTACCTCTTCACAGAGCTTTTGCGTCACATCTACTTCCACCAAGATTCGAGCATAAGTGATTCAAAGTTTCTTTGCCGTGCATTCATCAGTAAACATAGGTTTCCATATTGCACTTCCAATCTTTCCTAAAGTCTTCGCCCCCCATAAATGCAGGGGAAGTTGAGGTCACTTAATCCAGATTGGGAGGAAGTTGAGGTCACTTAATCCAGATTGGGAGCGCCCTCAACATGTCCCTTTCCAGATTGTGTATCGTATACGACCCTTTCATAATAACTTCATCATGTTCCTTGTCAGATTTCAATTTCAAGACGAAGAAACCCTCATCATTGTAGTACATCTCCGGTAATCTGACAAAGTTCCATGCCCTAATCATGTAATTCTTGATCGCATTCATGCTCAAATTAGCACCAATTACGTCCATGATTACCGTCATTCCCCAATATCGAACCTCCGCTTCCACATCCTCTTCCTCAATCTCAATTTCCACCTTCTCATCTACAATTTTTGGTGCAACAAACGAAATTTGCATTCCATTTATGGTGTTTTTGTTGCCCCAGATCACATAAATCTAAAGCTTTGCCCCTTCCCCATCTGCGTCCTTCTTCCAGCTTTCATCATCTTTCTGCACACTTTTAGGGTTTTCAGCAAACCTAAACCTGTTCATTTTCCTCTTCCTCCGCCATTCCATTCGGTTCAGTTCCGGTGATGTCGTAGAATTTCCGACCTCATGGTTCGTTTTCGGCGACATAGTGACTTCCTTTTTTTGTCGTCCCCTTCCCTGTGTTCTCCCCATCCGACTTATCTAATTATATATTTTCTTCCATTTTTATTGTTATTATTTTAACAAAAACTCTATTTATCTTTTATAATTTATTTTAAATTAAAATAAAATAAATATATATTAAATGTCTTTTATGTCGTTTTATATTTATAAATTAATTGAATCGTTAATTTTACCAAACACTTCGATTAACTTATCAACTATTAATCATAAATTATCATCTATAAACTATCAATCATCCACAAATTAGCTTATTAATCGACCACTATTTTTATTAAATAAAACAATAAATTTCAATCCTTCCAATTCTATAACACAAACTTTATAGTTTATTTATAAATATATTTAATTTTGTATCAATATTTTAGGAAAACTAGAATTTATAACTACAAAACTGCTATAGTAACTAAAGATTATTATTTGTATCTACAAACAATTGTAGTAACTAAATATATTTGATTAAAAACAATATTTATTATCAATTAATTTGAGCAAAACTAAAATTGAATCAAAACTCCTATACTAACAAGTAAATATTTTTTTAATACAACTATAGCAACTAAATAATTTATTAAAGACAAGTTATCAGTATTAATTAATACTAAATAATAATCCAGTCAAGTCAAATAAAAGAAAAAGACAATATAATAAATATAATTCCAAATAAATAATAAAATATTTCCACGCCTTTTCGCCCCTCCCATAAAGCAGCAAATACCATTCTCTTTCTCTCTCTCTCTCTCTCTCTCTCTCTCTCTCTCTCTCTCTCTCTCTCTCTCCGCGTTTCTCCTTTTTCTCTCTCTAAACCGTTTCCCCACAAACGCACACTCCACACACTATACTCACTCCCTTTTTTCCTTCTACACCCCACTCTCACTCTCTCCATAACCGTCTCTCTCTCTCTCTCTCTCTCTCTCTCTCTCTCTCTCTCGTTTTATTCTATGTATCTATGAAACTTCACTTCATTTCACTATTTGCTTCTTAACACACACTCTCTCTCTCTCTCTCTCTCTCTCTCTCTCTCTCTCTCTCTCTCTCTCGTTTTTATTCTCTCCCTGTAATGGAAAAGAAACAAGGTTTCTTCTCTGCGCTCAAAGAAGAGGTGGTTCGCGGCCTTTCACCTTCTCGTTCTCGTTCCAGGTCAACCAGTCCCGCACGAACCGGTTCACCCATGTCCGGTCTATTCAACCGTAAGAAACACCACCCGAACCATAACTCGGACGCAAGATCCGGCGGTTTACGGCCGTTAGGGGAGACCCTAACGCCGTTAATTGAAGGACCCGATTCAGAAAACGGGGATCTAAAGAGAATCGGGTCGGGTCTCGGTAACTGGATGAAGGATCAACTCTCTCGCGCTCCTTCCGTTTCGTATAAGAGGTCTGATCTGAGACTTTTGCTCGGTGTAATGGGTGCTCCATTGGCTCCGTTTCATGTTTGCTCCACTGACCCGCTTCCTCATCTCAGCATCAAGGATACTCCAATCGTGAGTTTCGCTAATTTTTTCTTCTGATTTTTCTGTTTGAAAATGTTCTAGTTTCTAGTTTAAGCTTTTTTTGTATGCATGTGAGGTATTTGATGAAAATGTGTTTCAGTGTTTCGATATTCGATGCTGTTATATTTAGTTTTTGAGAGAGAAAACAAGGAAGCTGTTTAATAGATAGGTGCTGGAATATAAGATTTTATTAAATTTCTGATGTTTTTGTTCATGGGTACTTTTGCAGGAAACATCGTCTGCCCAGTACATATTGCAACAGTACATAGCAGCATCTGGGGGACAGAAATTGCAGAGTTCGATACGGAATGCATATGCTATGGGGAAGGTTAAAATGGTAGCTTCTGAATTTGAAACTGCGACTAGGGTAGTGAAGAATCGGAATGCTTCTAGGTGTGCGGAGTCTGGTGGATTTGTGCTATGGCAGATGAATCCTGACATGTGGTATGTAGAGCTTTCTGTTGGGGGAAGCAAGGTTCATGCTGGCTGCAACGGGAAGCTTGTTTGGAGGCACACTCCTTGGCTTGGTGCTCATACGGCAAAGGGACCCGTGAGGCCATTGCGCCGTGCACTTCAGGTTAAAATTTGTTTTGGGTTCTTTCTGTGCATGTACCTTTTATTTCAATTTTTAGCTTGTTTCCTTTGTCTCTCTAGTTTTGAATGTGTTTATATTTGTTAATTTAGGGCCTTGACCCAAGAACCACTGCCAGCATGTTTGCCGATGCCAGATGCATTGGAGAGAAGAATATCAATGGAGAGGATTGCTTCATCCTTAAGCTCTGTACTGATCCTGAAACATTGAAGGCTCGGAGCGAGGGTCCTGCGGAGATTATAAGACATGTCTTATTTGGCTACTTTAGCCAGAAAACTGGACTTCTGGTTCACATTGAGGATTCTCATCTGACCCGCATCCAATCTAACGGGGGTGATGCAGTTTATTGGGAAACCACTATCAATTCATTCCTCGATGATTACAGGCCTGTGGAGGGGATCATGATTGCTCACTCAGGGCATTCTGTGGTGACTCTTTTCAGGTTTGGGGAGATGGCCATGAGCCATACCAAAACAAGAATGGAAGAAGCCTGGACAATTGAAGAGGTTGCATTCAATGTTCCAGGTCTCTCTTTAGATTGCTTCATTCCCCCAGCCGATTTGAAAACAGGTTCTGTCAGTGAAGCTTGTGAGCTTCCTCAGGATGAAAGAGGAAAGAACTCGCTTGGAGGAGTACACCGGACCAAAGTTGTTGCACTGGAGAAATCCCACGAGTGCAGCATTGAAAAGATGATGTGGAAGATGGAAATCTAATGATTGGAGTAGGATCAATTCAAGGCAATTGTTCATAGCAGCAGTCACTAGATTTTGACTACTAACGTTTAGATTTTAGAGTAGGGGTTTCATATCGGTTCTTTGTGGAAGTTTGTTTATGCCTCTATATAATCTGTAAATAGAGCATAAAAATTCACAGGTATTATGCAGACCTGAGTGAATATTTATACTCGATGCAGAATCCAACAATGGAGTTGGAGCTCGTTTTTCCATTTCGGAATAGAGCAAAATGGAGGTTAAATTTTTAGTTTACCTTCCATAAATGAGGGAAGGTGAATGAAGCTTTGGTATAGTAGAGACCCATTAAACTTTTGTTACTTAGCAACTTATCTAAGTTCAGTGTCGGTGGTGGTAATATTAAAGAGTCTACCACTGACGAAAGCCAGTTTGACTATAACAGCTTCTATGTGGTGTAGAAGTTCTTTCTGTGTTTGAAAATTTAATGTAACGAGGGTGTTTTTGATACTGAGACAATACTCAGTTTTCATTGATGTACTGGCCCAACATCTCTAATATAAGTAATATCTTTCCGTTTGTGTTATGATTCTTTTTTTGTCAATTCTCCTGAGAATGAAGCTGTCGGGTAATGAATGCTCTTGATAGTATTATCTTTGATTTGATCTTTATCTATTTTTTTCCCAAGGAGTTAGAGAAATGTCCATAAATAGTTAACAAGTCAAGTATTTACCATTTTAACCCTATTAAAACTTTAAGAAAGTTGAGAAATGGAGTATTTATGGAAATTGTGGTCTCAATATATGCATCAATTGAATAATCGAATTGTATGCGTTGTTGGTTTATAAGAGTTGTTATTGTGCTTACAACGATGTAGGAGGATGCTTCTTTGCTTTCTTTAAAATAGCCTGTCTCCTGAAATGCATGTGTATAACTTTCCTTTTTTTACCAGTCTTGGTCAAATGAGTATATATAAGAGTAAAGTATGAGGGTAATTGGGAATATAACTTTATTATAAAAATAGACTAATGAAGTGAATGGAAGCCAGAAGGAATTGAGAAAGAATGAATGAATAAAAAAAGTAAAATTGGTTTGATATGTGATGAAAGCACATGTCTGTGAAAGCGTGATTATGGAATGGCCACGAGGTTCGATGCCTCAAAACTCCCAAGTGATGTAACCACACACACACACACACCTTCGTTTACCTTTCTTGCTCATTCATCGCAAATACCTTTATATTTTTCTCACTAAATTGAAATTAATCTATTTTCAGAGTTTTAATCCTTTATGGGGTTAGTTGGATCATGTTGGATATGTGCATTTATAATATAGTTGGGCCCATTTTGGATACCATGTGAATTAAGTTGTCTATAGTAATTTGATAGTTATTTGCAAACCTACCCTCGGGATACAAATCATCCAATATTTGCAACGTGTTATTTCAAAGTGACATTGTCCATAAGATTTGAAAAAAATAAAATGATAGCTACATGACCTTTGCCTTACTTAAATTTTGACTCTATCCATCCCAATCATGCTTGATTCAATTCAAGTCCAGGTAGCTTTCTTTTCATCTATTTTACTATTTCAAGATGCTATTCTAAATAATTCATTGATGTAGACAATGCAACCAATTTTGCTCCAAGATTTTTTAAGTAACTTTTAACTTCATCATCTTTATTTCCTAGATAGGAAAAATGTACATTCTAAAACGGTAAATTTGAAAAAGAAATGGTCAATGGTCTACACCTATAAATCATTATTCATCAAATAATATAAAATTACATATGTTTTAGGGTCGCATATATATGCACATTTGATTGAAAATACATAAATAAAGATTATGTTTATTGTCTAGCGATTTACGTCTCTTTTTTTCTTCTTCTCTTCTATTACTACTTATTGTTCTAACAGTAATACAATTGTAAATTTCTAGAGAGAAAGATGTTCTTAATGAAACATATTTCTTTATTGATGTCTTAAAAACTTAAAAAATATATGTTACAAATTCAAAAATCGACCTCTATGTTTAGAATTATCTATCAAAACTCAAGAGGATTAGAAGCATTGACCAAAGTGATTATGTTAGTACACTAGGTTTAGGTAGGGATGATAATTTGTATTTGTTATTATGGATACCTACGGAGATGTCTTGTTTGGGTCCAAAAGATGAGGAATTACCCCTACAATTTATCCTCCCATCCCTACAATTTGCACGAGTTGACAAAAATAATAATTCATTTCCCCCTCATTTTTCTTTCAAGTGTTTCGATCCACACATGAGGGTTGAGGGAATTTTACTCATCAGCGCCTACCAAAACACTTATAAGGAAGTGATTCGGTCCACAAAAATTCCCAAAACCCATCCAAGTAAGTAATTCGATCCATATTATTTTTTATTGTCTTCACCAAATTGATTGCTTAAGATTAAGTAATCCAGTAACTATTATTTTTTATTAATATCATATTACTTAATGTTGTTTGATCTGAAAATTATTTTTTCTTCATTGGATTAGTTAAGAGTATGTAATCCAAGAAAACGTCACCATTTGATTTATTATCTATATTTTTTTCTTTAAATTTGTCTCTAGTTGTGCTTAATTTTTTATTTATTAATTGTGCGTAGTTAAGGACGTGACTATAGGATCATTCAACATGGATGTATAGGAAAAGAAGATTTTTGAGCTCAATAGGTGATGGATGTACAACAAAATGAAAAAGGTGCAACTGAGGAGAAATATCATCATTTTTCATTAGGGTCGTACGACATGTCTCTTCTCTTTTTGTATGAATATTATTTCGCTCGTTGATTATGGTATGGAAAAGTAAGTAATTAGTTTTTATCTATTTAAATAATATTTAATTTACCTGATTATTTATATTGTATAATATATACTTTAAATTGTTTTAAAAAAATCTAAAACCTTCAAAGCATGACAACAAAGTATCTAAAAAGTCTCAAAATATTTAAATAATCATGATATGAAGAATCATATAGGATGAAATAATACTTTCCACTCTCCTTCCTCGCCAACCATAGAAGAATATATTCAATTGGATGTTGGGATAAATTTCGTTATTGTATGCAAACATCTAAAAATAATGCCAACTTATCATAGCACATGTAAAAAATTGTATGAGTGTATACCTCTACAAGTTACATTATAATTGATGAATGCTCATGTCTTATCCTTGGTAGTTTATGTCTACATTCCTACACACATATTGACTCGTTATATCAATTCTCCTCAACAATTTTCTCAAAGTGTTTTAAGAATTGAATGATATTAATGTCTGATTTGATGCAAACTTTAAAATTTAAATGTAAACTCTCACTGAGTTGAGTACTTCACATTTCAAGGGTGAACACTTCCTTCATGTAGCATGCTTTCTGTAGGGTCGAGTTAGGTCCCACCATATTTCTTAACATGGTATCAGAGCCTGATTTAATATTCGGTAGGCCACCTAACATGTCAAGAATGTGTGGTTGGACCTAACTCAACCCTACAAAATCAATTTTGTAGGGTTGAATTAGGCTCAACCACATTTATTAACATGGTATCAAGAGCCTTGATTTAAGATCCAGTGGGCCACCTACAATGAGGTTTTCGCTATCGGGCCACCCACAATTTATTTCCATACTTCAGTTGCCTAGTCCTCGGCATGAGGGGTGTGTGTTAAGAGTCTCACGGTGGATAATATATGAAATATATATGTGTTTATAAGTGGAGACAATCCTCACCTTACAAACCAATTTTGTAGGATTGAGTTAGGTCCAATCACTTTTCTTAACATGATATCAAGAGTCTCATTTATGATCCAGTGGACCACCTACTATGGTTTTCGCTATCGGGCCACCCATAATTTATTTCCACGCTTCAGTTGTCTAGTTCTGAGCGTGAGGGGGGGGGGGTGTTAAGAGTCTCACATCGAACAATATATGGCCTATACATGTCTTTATAAGTGGGGGTAATTCACACCCTACCAACTGATTTTATTGGATTGAGTTAGGTCCAACCATATTTCTTAACATGGTATCAAAAGCTTTGATTTAAGAACTGGTGGGGCACCTACAATGAGGTTTCCGCTATCAGGCCACCCACCATTTATTTCCACGCTACAATTGTATAGTCCTGAGCGTGAGAGAGTGTGTTAAGTGTCTTACATCAGATAATATATGTCTTGAACATGTATTTATAAGTGGGGGCAGTCCTTACTCGACCAACCGATTTTGTAGGGTTGAGTTAGACTCAACTAAATTTCTCAACACTTTCCATTTTCCATTGATAGCATACATTGATATCATCCACTTAGTTTCATGAATATTAAATTGGACGATAAATTTTCTCCAAACTCTCTTAACACGATTGGTGCAGTAGGTTGTATCCGTGGAAACTACCTCACCAAAATATCCATAGTCTAAGATCATTTTTGCATCAAAATAAAACACTTTTGTAACTTTTTCATCATAATCCCTTTGATATACATGGTAAAATGATGGATTCACCCAAGAGTCCCGAAGGATGTTCGGGAGGAGCGGTGGTTAAAGACACCAACTTTTTAGGGGCATCAATTATTTTTACTATATTAATGTTACTGACATGTTCGGATTGATAAATACATTATAACTATTTTTGTCATAATTTTATTGTAGTTTTGATTTGGTGTAAATTTTTTCAATATTAATGTAATTTTTTTTTTTACTTTTCTTACAATTATATATTTATAATTATATGACTTATAAATTTGATAAAAAATTATGAATTAAGAAAAAAGATACCAAATTCATAATTTCAATAGGACACTCAAAATTTCAGAGACGTTCTTGAATTCAAATTTGAAAATACTCCATAATACAATCAATTTCTCCATTCAACATGATTCATTGTCTTCTTTCTATGAGGTAATTTCTGGCATCCAATAGTATATATCTAAGATTAATTCTTCTTCTAACACGTGTACTCATAAATTGAAATGAAGTGTTTCCAATAATACAGAGTTCTTTGCCATTTAAATCTTATGTGTTTGAACTTCAAATATTTTATAACTTGATGCAAGTATGTGTTGTTTCATAAAATTGTAAAGGGTAGTTATGATCCCCATGAACTCTTGGATTACAAATTTCTTATTCTTTGCACTAAATATAACTTTTGCTTAGTACCCATATCTAATGTGTAGTTAATTTAATTGAATGAGTATAATTTATTTAACAGTTTGACATCATTCTCAGAGAATTGAACGTTTGATTTAGTTATGTGGACAATGGCAATTAATTAGTTTGTATAGATCATGCAACCTTGGACCAAACAAGTTTGTCTTGCATGAATAACTACGTTCACCTACTCTGCATGTTATTAGGAGTAGGACCTCCAAACATGAGTATTTTTTATAAACTATACAGTAATAAAAAAATGTGACTCTATAGTCTATATTGACTTCCTTCAAGTGTTCACACTAATGCAATCAATTCTCTGACACACTTAGCATAATCCTGAAAAACAGGAGTTTTTTTAAAGAATTTTGCATTCTTAATTGATTGACTATGAGTGAACACTTCAAAAAGAGTCATCACAACATGAGAAGACATAAATGTTGAACTTAAAATAGTACTACTAAGATCATTGTAGATGAAAATGTCAAATATAAAATGAGTGTCGGTAGAGGGAAGGTTCCTCTTCTTGGTATGCACAGTGATGGAGACAAATTGATTATAGTGTCACAGTGGACCTGCAATGGATATGTATATTTATGAGGTACCCTTCTGGAAAAAGAGAGTATCTTACTCTATCTTCAATTGTACTGCATGCTATTTTACTCTCAGAAGTGTGTCAATGCTTAAATGCGAATGGTTTGGTTTACATGAAATTCTAAATGAGTAGATGTAGAGTGGTTTATATTGGTATTTGAGCCTTCACATTTTATACGTGTAACACAATTATGGTTTAGATGATTTTTGGATGGTTTTGCATGTATGTAGACTTCAAATGAGAATGCATTTTGGGAAATTGATTTTATGCATTAAAGCCATTGCAGATTTTCACATTATGTTATTAGACTTTTTTTCCTAGTAATCAATTAACAATAATTTTATACTTTAAATTCGGTTATTACAAACTGGTTAATTATTAGTATGATTTTAAAATTAAATTTATATTCAAAATAAAAATCATTCAAATTTAAATATTTTTTTCAGTAAATAAAAAAATACTGAAAAATTAAAGAACAAAATTCAAAAAATGATTTTTTTAAAAGGTTATTTTCTGAATATATTTTTTCTCTCTCAAAAATCAAAATAAAACGATTTTTTATTTTTGAAGATAAATATTTTTCTTAATATATATATATATATATATATATATATATATATATATATATATATATATATATATATATATATATAAATGATTTTAAAATAAAATAAAATCAAAATTAATTATAAAATTGGCAATAGATATAACCGGTTAATAATTATTTTATAATCATTTTACAAAAATGAAAACCGGTTATAATAATTGATTTTAATAATCGGTTATAATATGAATTATTTATGGTTATGAAAATTAACCGTCCATGAGCACCCTATGTGCATAACTGTCAAAATGCACTACCCTATCCTAAACGGGCCGACCCTGATGGGCTGGGGCAAAAAACTCATTTTTAATGAGATCGAAAAAGAAATTATACTTTGTACCCCTACAATCATCCTGATACCCCTACGCAATTTTTTTGGACGATATTACCCTCATATAAATAATTAATATTTCAAAAAATTTAACTTTTTCACCTCATTTCCCCTCAGACACGTTTTTGGAGAGTTTTACTGCTTCTATCATTTTCACACCGGATAACTCATCAGTCTGACTTCTGGTTCATTCTTTTTCAAACCCGAAAACCCAAGTAAGTCATTTCCGGTTTGTGTTTTTTTATTTATTTTACATACCAGAAGTAGGTTGATGGCTACTTCCGGTTAATCAATTTATACACCGGAAGTAGCTCATCAGCTATATCCAGTTCATGCAATCAGTGAAATACACACCGGATGTAGCCTCCTAGCTACATTCGGTTGTGTTACGTAAATATTTTTTTTTGTAATTTTTTTTATTCTTATTTTTTTGTTTTTTTTATTTGTATAATTTTTTTTCCTTTACAGTGTCTCGAATCAGAGGGCGCGACAGATATATTCATCGGCGATTGCCCGATGGAAGGACTGTTCCTACGCATCTATACCAGCAGGAACTTGAGGAACTACAGGCTGTTAATCCTGTTGCGCCTCATGTTCCACCACATCCAGCATTCCCCGGAGGACCTTCTGATACCTCACTTTTGGTGAGGTACCAGAATCACGTTGCTCGGTATTTTTGGGATGATGAGGTAAGGCAACCTATAACCTTTCAATAGTGAATAAATGTTATTTTAATTTTTAGTTGTTAATAACATATAATATGTATCATTTTCAGGAGAGACGACCGAAGAAGGAGCTTAAGGTTGTTGCACATGGCAATAAACTTATAGGATGTGTTCCATTGATGCTCCCACCCTAGATAGAGGAATGGATATCTCAGTCAGGTCTATCGTGTCTTCAGAGGACCAACTTGTCCAGGATCAATACGAACCTCCTATTTGCATTTGTCGAGAGATGACATCCCAAGACTTCTTCTTTTCATATGTCGTTTGGCGAGATGACCATCACGATGGACGATGTATCCTGCATCCTTCACACACCTATTAGAGGGGAGTTATTTATCCATGCAGAAGGCATTACTGACTCAGATTCCATCATTCTTGCTATTCGTCTGATGGGTATTCCGCTGGAAGATGCAGTCGAGGAGGTCCGTGTATGTAGAGGTCCATATTATAGACTTGAGTGGTTGAAGACTCAGTTTGTTCGTCTGAGATCTGAGGAGAGATTTGATTGTGCGGCCAGGGTGTATATGTTGTTGATACTTGGCTGCACTATTCTTACAGATAAGACCTTTACTCTTGTAGAGGAAAATTATTTACCCCTATTTGACGACCTAGACAGATGTGGCAGATACTGCTGGGGAGCTGTTGCGCTTGTCACACTTTACAAATACCTCGAAGATGCTTTATTTTATTCGTACAAGCAGCTTGGTGGATATGTCACTATTCTACAGGTACAAATATTTTATTTTAAGTTACTTTATAATTTTCATATTATGTAGGTACAAATATTTTATTATAATACGTTTAACTGATAAATTTCATATTTTGATGACAGTGTTGGATTCACGAGTATTTGCCAACTATTGGGAAGAGAGGCTGCTCGAAGATTTCTGGTGGTGCTGGTTCTCGACTTCGGAGGGCGATGAAGTGGTGCTACAAGCAATCGTCGACGAAGGTTGACGAGATCAGAGCTAAGTTTGATGGACTGACACCCAGTGATTTGATATGACGCCCATTCGAGGATCATATGCAACACATACCCTTTGATGATATCACACTGTACATGGGTTCTGCGATGGTACGATATATTTGTTCTTTATTTACTTGACAGATGCTTACGACAGTTTGGATACCAGTAGTACGCACCATCACATCCCCCTGATATTGATTCACTGGACATAGTCATTGACTGGGTCAATTACCACCAGAGTGTTTGAAGGGTGATTCAGCATGCACGTTTTTCAGATGTTCCATATGATACAGTGGCAGAGTACTTGGCTTAGTACTACACAATATCTCATCCTCGTTTGACTTCACCATCTCGGGGAGAGGACATACATGTTCCAGTTCCTGAGTTTGATGATGGACCGTCAGATCCGAGGTTATGTCATATTTCACATGAGCTAAGTTGCTATCTGAAGCGTCACCAGGATGAGGATGATGATGATGAGTTTGTTGAGATCTTCCGAGCATTACGTCTAGCGCAGGGTGGACCGATTCCTCAGGGTGGACCGGTTCCTCAGGATGATGTGTGATCTTTTGTTGTAGTTATTTTTGTTGTAGTAATCTTTTGTTTTGTATATTCAGATAACTTGTATGGTTCATAATTATTCAGACGAAATGAAACTTATATTATTTATAAAGATCTGTATCGACCAAACTTATATTATTCATAATTGTTCACCCATCATAAAAAAAGAAATAACATATTAAGAATAGTGCTTTAGAGATATAAAAAAAATGAAAACATATCATAATTTAATATGGTTTGGGAGAATCGGGGTAAGCTTGTGCCAATGTTGTAACCGTCCAGAGAATCCTATTATCCAAGATGTTGTATCTGATGTGCGATTATTCAGCCAATCCACTGTGACAGGTGGTAAGGGAAATCCTTCGTTCATGTTGACCTGTTACAAAAATGAATAGATATAATGTTAACGTGTAACAAAAATGAATAGATATAATATTAACCTGTAACAAAAATGAATATATATAATGACCTGAACCCAATGATTTGAGTTTACAAAACCAATGCAGTAAATGGAGACATTAGGATTATGTTTAGTCGTCATAGGGAAGAACTTCAAACTAAGAGCACTTAATGAGACAAGGACGATGTTAAAACGATTTGCTATCACATAACCCATTTATGGTAGTGTCATCCATTTATCATATGGTTGAGAACCTAAAGATGATATCAACAAGGATTCTCTTACTTTTCCTAAGCGATCACCAAATAACTTCACATAAAGACTATTTCTAGGTCCTTTGATTTCATTATCCAAATCACGACGAACCATTGACCAACCATCTTCACCATACCCATGCATTGATGCAATGTCTCTAAACCCACAATTTCCATCATCCTTAACATCAACAATATCGTCAATAAAAGGTCTGATATGTGTAGAAAATTGTGCAATGTACCTGTGAGATGGTTTTTTCTTTGACGTTTGTGATAAATGTGAACACGGCCTCTTCGAAGATTTTTGAGAATTGTTTTGTGATTGTTCAACATACTCATGATACGAAGGATCACGATAAACATCATACCATACAGGTTTTTTTTCCCTTTTCTCTTCACTCCTCATTTGGTCTTTATCTTCTCAGGTGGTGGTATCATCTTTGTTGTATTGGGGTAAGATATTTCACACACCCTACTTTTTAATACTCTCTTACTTGCAACATCTAATGAATGAAACCGTTTCCATAGTGCCTCAATTGCATTTTCCATATCCAACTCCGCTCCTTCCTTTGTGTCCATTTCTTGTTCACCTTCCATACTTAGTTTCCTCCAATGGATATGAATAACATCTATTGGTATTGGTTCATCTCTCAATGTGTATTTTCCTAACTCACAAGCACAAGGTAAACCATAAAATGTTCTATGAAAGCACCTGCACATCTGGGTGTTTGTACCCACCATGTCAACCATGTGCCATTCTTCATTAATGTGATGCAAAGCTGCTCTAGATACTGAATTAACCAGATTCACATAAAATGGACCTTTATGGACATGCTCAACCTCGTAAAAACTCTTCTGAAATGAAGATCTAATATTGCCCACTTGAATCTTGATGTTGCCATTCATATCCTCCCAGCATTTGACCAGATCACCTAAGATGTTCTCCAACATCTGCTTCAACTTCCAATGCGCGGATTCAACTATAAAAAGAAAAAAATCTAATATCATTACTATTACTATAAAATAACTATGTCTGAACCCATAAAAACAAACACATTACATGTTAGTCATGACATTGCATAAATGCATTACTTTATTGATCCAAGCTTCAACAAATCTATGTCTATTAGGTGTCAACCATGTGTCTTTCACATAATCAATAAAAGGTCTATAATCCAAACAAGCATTCTCAAATAATTTCAATCATTGATGATACTCAACCTCATCACTAGCCACAATAAGTTCGTAGAAAAGCTTCTCTATCGGTTCTCGCATATCGTCCACAACATACTCCTTGTACATCGCTTTCACATTCTTGATTATGTGAAATCGACAAAGCATATTAAATGTCGTTGAAAATACAGTTTCAATTGCTTTCATCAAAGCAAAATCTTTTTCGGTTAAAATTACTTGGGGTCATAACCCTTGTTTCCTGAATAACTATTTCAGTTTATCTAGTACCCAACACAAAGTCTTTGTTTGCTCAGATTCCATAAAGGCAAATGCAACAACAAATGTTAATTCGGTTGATGTGACACCAACTATTTCAAACAAAGGTTTCCTATACTTATTGATTTTATACGTACTATCCATAATCAACACAATCGGGAACATATTCAACAATTTCACAGAGTCTAGATGAGCCCAGAAGATATCTTTCACAACTTCTGATTCATCTTTTTTCCTACTATAATAAACATAATTCAATTCATCAATCAACTTAAGCAAATGTTGTATTTCTGTTCTACTTCCCTTGATTTTTTCCTCAATCTTACTCTTATGTTTATATATTTGGGTGATTCGAGTCACATTGTTTGGATCTCGCTCTTGCAAAGACAACAATATATGTCTTGGAGGAACACAACGTTTTGACAAATCTAAAATATGTTGTTGGTCATCTTTAGTGAGCCGGCTAACAAATGCATGACCTTCAAATCTATTAGGTAAACCATGGTTGTGAACTCCACATTTTACATCGATTTTCCAACCAGAACCATCCTTTGAAGGTGTTGATCTAACTTTGAAAGGACACTCACATCTTTTGGAAGCACTTTGTGTTTCGCTTTCTCGTTCTTTGTCATTTCCATCTCTATCGCAGCCAAATATAACTTTGTCGTTTCTTCCTCTCTTGCATGTCTTTATGTCCGAACGAGTGATTACAATAGTAACCCTATTTCTGAGTCCAACCTCCCTTATCCATCGAGTCGCCTTTTCTCTTGTAGGAAATTTTTGTGTAGTAGAGAATATATCTGTAGTATCTACTTTTGAGTCATCCTTCACGCATATCATCAAAGACAACTTCTTGTCTCCTAAAAAATTGGAAATATTATAAATATAAAAAAAAAATATGAACCGGATAACCCAGACTTGCTACTTCCGGTTAAAAAACTTCCACAACCGGATAACACATGCGTGCTACTTCTGGTTTGGAAATTTTCTGATCCGAAAAATGTAACAATGCTACTTCCGATTTGTAAATTTCTGAACCGGATAACTTACCCATTGTACATCCGGTTTGTCTCATCCAATTTTAAACAATATTATTTTTTTACTCTGACTTCTCGGTAAAAAATTTAAATTATTAATTAAATATTGAAAGGGCAAAAATGGAATTTAGAAATTATGTAGGGGTATCGGGACGATTGTAGGGGTACAAGGTATAATTTTCGCTCGAAAATTACTACACGAGCCTGACCCTAGATGGACTTCGAGTTACCCGGTCCTAAACTAGATTTTTTTAAATAAAAAATTAAATTAAAAATGCCATAATATTTATTTTAAATAAAATAAAAAATTATATTTTTTAAAAATAATATATTTTTAAGTATTATATTATAATTTCTAAATACTATAATATGTTTTTAAATACAATATATGTTTAAATTGTATAAAATAATACTTGAAACAAATAGAGTACGAGAAAAGAATATTGACTATATTAATGTATAATATTTAAAAGAGAAAAATTGAATATAATAGACATAAAATTTAGTGAGGTGAGAGAAATCAATGTGTTATTTTGGAGTAAGACAATATAAGTATTAATATTATATTTTAAAATTTATAGCGATGTGGGCCTAAAGAGCTACCCACAGCCTATATGGGCTAACCCTAATGGGTAGCGGGCCTTTTAGGAATTGGTTAAAAAACCTTACAAATATGGGCTCTAGCTAATTTAAAGGCCTAAGTGTAGCGGTAAAATCATGAGTGTAAGCTATTGATTAACTTAACTCAAAGTAAACAGAGTCACCACCGCGATTTATTTTTATTCCAAGAGGAAAAAGGAAAAAGAGCGAATAAAACCTAATGAATCTAAAAGCAAAAAGCTAAAAGAAACAAGCAGAGAACGGGTAAGGGGATAAGTTACAAATTTGGAAGGTTTTACGCACCCAAAATGCCCATGGTACTCCACGAGAGCCCTTTGAAATATTTACTGCTTTTTGGTTTTAAAATGGTTTGTTTAAAAGAGATTGAAGAGAAATGTTTTTTAAGATTTTTGTGTTTGAATAGACGATCGTCTCATGCCTACGTACCCACAAAGTGCAATGCGAGATCAAAACCTCGTAGTTCGTGGTACAAAATGTGAAAAGAAACAATGAGTTGAATTGATTTTAAAATGTAAAGATAAGTCGTCATTCTTTAGCGAATACTTCCGCTAGAAAGAATGAATCATATCTAATCATAAAAGAAAGGGATGAAAAGAAAAGTGCACGAGGGCACAAAAACAATTGAATGAGTTTCACATTTTTAAAAGTATTTTGAGAAGAAATTTTCGATATGCTTATGTGGTTTAACATTTATTAAGAAATGAGATGAAAAGGTAAAACCGCATGACCTAAGTCAAGGTTTGATTGTGAAAACGTTTTGAAGTTTGAAAATAAAGAAAGTTTTGAACATAGGGAGAAGATTTGAAAATTTAAGAAATGAGAGGAGATGAAGGGACTATCCTAAGACTTGAAAGAAAAAGTTAAGGGAAAAACAACCAAATCGTATGGTGAACATTCTTCGAGAACAATGGGATTTCCATCTTCATAAACAAGTGAACTAAATCGGCTAAAGTCTCCAATCCATAATAGCTCAAGCAAAGGAATGATCCTAGAACCTAAGTCCAAAACTCCAAGTCCAATGCTAAGGATAGTGGCCATAGTCCAAAGTTAAAGTCACAAGTCTTTTAGAAGTTTAATCCTTTATTAATGTTTGTGTCCAAATGGACAAAAGGAAAATCAACATAACAAAAAAATAAGAGCAAATAATAAACATGATATGGATGAATAAAGCAAAATAGAATAAAGGCAATAAAAGTGCAAGAAATTAAATGTTAGTAACAAAAGAAATTAAAGTGCAAGAATATAAAATATTGATACTAATAGTATAATAATATTCACATAATAATGGTATGGTGAACTTAATCAACCACAACCAAAAGAGTAACCAAAATCGAAAGGCAACTGGATCCGCTTAGCATCTTACACTATAACGATTAATCAAGGCAAATCGAACCAAATTCAATGACATTTGAAAGGCGATTGGGAGGCCCAAAGCACCTACACATCAAACATTCATAAGTCTCGATTCTTATTGCAATATGATTAACCACTTTGGGATTACGCGATCAACAAGAGATCCGGTCCACGAATGTGCAAGTACCCAATTAGATTTTTATTCCGAAGTCGGGACACAGTTAGGTCTATGTTAAGCAACACCGAGTAATTTACGAAGTAATTACCCTACAAATGAGGTCGACCATCCCCAATTAAGGTGCATAATGTTAGTGTTAATGCATGCGAGATAAACGATATGTTAATCGCTATCCGGATGCAATACCGCACGAAAATAAAGGTGAATGCCAAATTGAGCCGCACTTGTGGTATTCTTCCATCCTTAAGTTCAATCACTCATCTCGGTGGATTCAAGCATGAAAATGTATCACTAATGCAAAGTATCTTAACTGAATTGAATAATCCACTTAAAGGTAGTTTTGAATTAATGAACATTAACTACTCTAATCTACACCCAAAGTTCATTGAAATTAAGGAGAAATCGCTCTCAAAAGTGCTTCCCAAGGTAAAAATAAAAAGAAGGAAGAAGAAGAAGAAATGGGAACCAAAAAGGGCTTGAAACATGCCAAGAATTCAATTCTAACTTGCGTTAACCGGTTAACGCATATGGTTAACCGGTTAACGCTGAAGCAACAGTAGAAAATATGCAGAAATTCAGCATTGATCCATTTCAAAAACTTTTTCAAAACATTTAATGATCATGATCTGAATTTGCATGAATTTTAAAACCAAAATACAGTGGAATCCCTGCAATCAAAAAATATAAAAATATCCAAAGGATCTAGGAGCAAAGGAATCAAAGATCTACATCTTGAATGGTTGATGGTGAGTATGGGTTTGTGGAAGGAGAGGAATTACCAAAGTCACATCTTCAAATTGAACCAAGTCAAGCTAAATCTGCTGCAATTGATGATCAAAAGAAGAAAATGATGAAGGTTTAGCTCAAGTTAGTCAAGAATTCAATGTGAATTCTTGATAACTTCAAAAGAAAGAAAGTGAGCTTTGGAGAATTTTGGTGTTGGGGGGAGTATTTTGCAAGAGGTTTTGTGGCTATCAAAAGCTTATTGAAATTTTTGCAAGGTGAATTTGGCTCTCTAAAGCTTGGTGAATGAATGAAATTATGGTCCTATTTAAAGGCCTTAGGTATAGGAATTTGGTGGAATGGAGCTTGCTTTGGTAATTTGAATTTAGGTTTGGTAATTGGAATTTTGGTGGAAAATGGAAAATAGTGGTGATTAATGAGGGTTTATGGTAGGAAATGATCAAAGTGATATAGAGAAATCAGAAACCAATGAATCTAGAATATTCCAATTAAATCCATGATCTAAGGGTGCTGAATTTGAATATAGAATTCAAATTTCGCACTGGTTAACCGGTTAACGCATTTGGTTAACCGATTAACCAAACTGAAATTTGAATTTTTTATTCAAACATGGTTGCTTGGTGATTTCGACCTGATTCTTTTTGTACGTCGAAGAAGTAAACACATGATCCTTGGAAATCCTTGATCAGATAAATTTGAAATATTTGCGGATCATCTTCGACTTTTATCTGTGGAATTTCATTCGAGCTGCAGGACTGCTATTTTTGGCATTTTCACATGGTTCCTCTTCCTGAAAAAGGTTAGTAAAAGGAAACAAAAATATATTTTTTTTTTGGTTAGTAAATATAATAATAAAAATGGTGATCCCCTGTGAGGCATAAACCTGCACCTGAGGAGGATAAATGAACCAATGCGCGATCTTGTTTGTATGCAAGATGTAGATGAGATGCGAAAACATCTTAGGGTCAAAAATTAGGGTATGCCATTAAGCCTTATGATTTTTTGGATCTGGCGGACCGATCCATATGGGTTATCCCATTTTGACAGCTCTACCTATGTGGGTTTTAAAAGTTTAACGTAAAAAATGATAGGAAACTGTTGTAGAATTGAAAGGTTCAACAACACACAAAAATTTAATATATGGAAACAAAGAACAATGACAACTAAAATAAACGATCTTTAACAAAATTGATTGTCTTTACAACACGACATCAACTTAACTTGGTAGAAAAAAATAAAAAAACAAGAAACACAATAATTTGGTTACCTAGTTTGATAAAACAATATACTCTAAAGGAAATAGAAACTTTCTGTTTCATTATAATTTCAAAAGTTACAAAAGATTACAAACAAGTTACAAGAAAATAGTCGCTCGAGTTCCCAAGAACAAACTCTATTTTTTACCAAGTGTTTCTCAATGTCTCTAACTCTCTATATATGAATCACATAAGAGTGTTTTTTAACACACCCCATAAGTTTCATAGGAACCTTGTGTGCTTACAAAAATACCCGTATGTTCTGGACGTGCATATTAGGACGCACATTTTTTTGAATTTTTCAATTTTTTTCGGATGTGCACATCCGGTATAAGTTTGCATTTGCAAATACGAATGAAAACCAGATGCAGAATACCAAAAATCCAACATTATTTCTCACATTCATAACATAAAATCGGGATTACATTCAATTCGGTATTACATCGACATAAATTTAAATATTACAAAGATCAATAGCTTGGTGGATGCTTGCGCATCTCTAAGATGTCATCGACCGTTCTTCGGACGGTCGCCTCGAATTCGAGTGGGAATCATTCTTCGTAACCGAAAAAAGTTTGCCACATCGCTCTAACATCCTTTTTATTCTTCAGCTCAACAATGTTGTAAGCGATATTCCCTTCATTGTCAACCGAAGGTGGACGATACTTAAGAATCACAACCTTCCATTTGTCTCGGTAAGTTAGGAGGCGTTCAATCTCGTCAATGATGTCGTTGATGGTCGTGTGCTCAATTAACTAAAACGTGTGACCGCGTGTTTTACCATTGGTGTAGGAGACACTTGCGATACACCAATGAAATATGTCTTATCTGTCACTATGCCAAACAAGACCTTAGACAACACTTTTTTTGCCCTTATATAACGCTTTAAAGCGCTGTCTAAACCTGCGCTGCTAAAGGTTTAGACAACGCTTTGGTTAATGTCAAAAGCATTGTCTAAAGGGGATTTATACATCGCTTTTATTGTCAAAAGCGCTTTCTAAACCCCACTTTAGACATCGCGTTTTGCCTTTTTTTAATATACCTTAGACAACGCCTTTTTTATTTTAATGGTATACCTTATATAACCCTTTCACTAAAAGCATTTTCTAAACACCACCTTAGATAGCTCTTTTAGTGAAACCGCTTTCTAAACCCCACCTTAGACAACGCTTTTTGTTGAAAGCGATGTCTAAGGTATACAAAAATTTTAAACTATTTTCCTTTATAAAGCACTGTCTAAAGTTGCCAAATTATAGGCACCTGTTTTGTATCCACTTTTTCACCTGGTTCTTAAACCATAATTTGTACCTGTTTTCCAATCCAGAATTTGCACCAAATTATCCTATTTAAACCTACTAATTTAGGCACTGATTTATAGATATAAAATAATCGTATTTTCAAACTAATATCTACAAAATAATCATACAATCGTACTAAATTTATGAACCAATTTAAATATACAACATAGTTTTTACAAATCATTTCATCCAACTATACATTTTCTTTCAAATGAAATCTACATAAACAAAAATATGATAACACTCCGAGCTATACATTTTCATCCAATTACAACTATACTATAACCTGAAACAACACAAAAATATTGTAATTGATCAATTAAAACAAGTCATAATCAATATGTCTATAGTTACATACACAAACTCAAAATTTTCATCAATTAAAGTAAGAGTTTAATATACCTTATAACACTCTGAGCTCCATAATCAATTGACATCATTCCTCTTTAATTTCTTCCAAATGATCTTTTGAATAATATGCACACTAGAATTCATCAAAGTACTACATAATAATATAACATAATTTGATTTAGTTTCAACTATTTAATTATATGAGAAATATGTGTTAAATATTAAAATAACTCATAAGTTAGAAATACATACATCGGATGAAATTTCTAATCGACCCAAAGAAAGAGTTTCTGTGAAAAACCTTAACATGAAATATCCACAATCTATACCATTACGTTGCATAGGGCACTACACATGAAAAGAAAATATGGATAAATCCTAAGTTTTATAGAGTATCATCACTAATATAATAAAAAAATGTGATAATTAATAATATACCGCCACTTTTATCCATGTAATATTGTTGACTCTCCTCTTTGATACTTGGATATCTCGTTGGGCTTGAAAAGATTGTATAATGCTAATAAAATATAAATGAATATTTAAAACAATTCACATAAAGTTAAATATTACAAAGATCAATAGCTTGGTGGACGCTTGCGCATCTCTAAGATGACATCGACCCATCTTCGGACGGTCTCCTCGAACTCGAGTGGGAATCTTTCTTCGTAATCGAAAAAAGTTTGCCACATCGCTCTAACATCCTTTTTATTCTTCAGCTTAACAATGTTGTAAGCGATATTCCCTTCATTGTCAACCGAAGGTGGACGATACTCAAGAATTGCAACCTTCCATTTGTCTCGGTAAGTTAGGAGACGTTCAATCTCGTCAATGATGTCGCTGACGGCGGTGTGCTCAATTAACTAAAACGTGTGACCGCGTGTTTTACCATTGGTGTAGGAGACACTTGCGATAAACCAATGAAATATGTCTTATCTGTCACTATGCCAAACAAGACCTTAGACAACGCCTTTTTTGCCCTTATACAGCGCTGTCTAAACCTGCGCTGCTAAAAGTTTAGACAACGCTTTGGTTAATGTCAAAAGCATTGTCTAAAGGGGATTTATACATCGCTTTTATTGTCAAAAGCGCTTTCTAAACCCCACTTTAGACAACGCGTTTTAACTTTTTTTAATATACCTTAGACAACACCTTTTTTATTTTAATGGTATACCTTAGATAACCCTTTCACTAAAAGCATTTCCTAAACCCCACCTTAGATAGCTCTTTTAGTGAAAGCGCTTTCTAAACCCCACCTTAGACAACGCTTTTTGTTGAAAGCGTTGTCTAAGGTATACAAAAATTTTAAAATATTTTCCTTTATAAAGCACTGTCTAAAGTTGACAAATTATAGGCACCTGTTTTGTATCCACTTTTTCACCTAGTTCTTAAACCAGAATTTGTACCTGTTTTCCAATCCAGAATTTGCACCAAATTATCCTATTTAAACCTACTAATTTAGGCATTGATTTATAGATACAAAACAATTGGATTTTCAAACTAATATCTTTGAAATAATCATACAATCGTACCAAATTTATGAACCAATTTAAATATACAACATAGTTTTTACAAATCATTTCATCCAACTATACATTTTCTTTCAAATGAAATCTACATAAACAAAAATGTGATAACACTCCGAGCTATACATTTTCATCCAATTACAACTATACTATAACCTGAAACAACACAAAAATATTGTAATTGATCAATTAAAACAAGTCATAATCAATATGTTTATAGTTACATACACAAACTCAAAATTTTCATCAATTAAAGTAAGAGTTTAATATACCTTATAACACTCCGAGCTCCATAATGAATTGACATCATTCCTCTTTAATTTCTTCCAAATGATCTTTTGAATAATATGCACACTAGAATTCATCAAAGTACTACATAATAATATAACATCATTTGATTTAGTTTCAACTATTTAATTATATGAGAAATATGTGTTAAATATTAAAATAACTCATAAGTTAGAAATACATACATCAGATGGAATCTCTAATCGACCCAAAGAAAGAGTTTCTCTCATAAACCTCAACATGAAATATCCGCAATCTATACCATTACGTTGCATAGGGAACTACACATGAAAAGAAATTATGGATAAATCCTAAGTTTTATCAAGTATCATCACTAATATAATAAAAAAATGAGATAATTAATAATATACCGCCATTTTTATCCATGTAATGTTGTTGACTCTCCTCTTTGATACTTGAATATCTCGTTGGGCTCGAAAAGCTTGTATAATGCTAATAAAATTTAAATGAATATTTAGAACATTCAAATAAATTTAAATATTACAAAGATCAATAGCTTGATGGACGCTTGTGCATCTCTATGATGTTATCGACCGTTCTTCGGACGGTCGCCTCGAACTCGAGTGGGAATCATTCTTCGTAACCGAAAAAAGTTTGTCACATCGCTCTAACATCCTTTTTATTCTTCAGCTCAACAATGTTGTAAGCGATATTCCCTTCATTGTCAACCGAAGGTGGATGATACTCAAGAATTGCAACCTTCCATTTGTCTCGGTAAGTTAGGATACGTTCAATCTCGTCAATGATGTCGCTGATGGCGGTGTGCTCAATTAACTAAAACGTGTGACCGCGTGTTTTACCATTGGTGTAGGAGACACTTGCGATACACCAATGAAATATGTCTTATCTGTCACTATGCCAAAAAAGACCTTAGACAACGCTTTTTTCCCTTATACAGCGTTTTAAAGCGCTGTTTAAACCTGCGCTGCTAAAGATTTAGACAACGCTTTGGTTAATGTCATAACCGCTGTCTAAAGGGGATTTATACTTCACTTTTATTGTCAAAAGCGCTTTCTAAACCCCACTTTAGACAACGCGTTTTGCCTTTTTTTAATATACCTTAGACAACGCCTTTTTTATTTTAATGGTATACCTTAGATAACCCTTTCACTAAGTGCATTTTCTAAACCCCACCTTAGATAACTCTTTTAGTGAAAGCGCTTTCTAAACCCCACCTTAGACAACGCTTTATGTTGAAAGCGCTGTCTAAGGTATACAAAAAATTTAAAATATTTTCCTTTATAAAACACTGTCTAAAGTTGCCAAATTATAGACACCTGTTTTGTATCCACTTTTTCACCTGGTTCTTAAACCAGAATCTGTACCTGTTTTCCAATCCAGAATTTGCACCAAATTATCATATTTAAACCTACTAATTTTGGCACTGATTTATAGATACAAAACAATCGGATTTTCAAACTAATATCTACGAAATAATCATACAATTGTACCAAATTTATGAACCAATTTAAATATACAACATAGTTTTTACAAATCATTTCATCCAACTATACATTTTCTTTCAAATTAAATCTACATAAACAAAAATGTGATAACACTCCGAGCTATACATTTTCATCCAATTACAACTATACTATAACCTGAAACAACACAAAAATATTGTAATTGATCAATTAAAATAAGTCATAATTAATATCTCTATAGTTACATACACAAACTCAAAATTTTCATCAATTAAAGTAAGAGTTTAATATACCTTATAACACTCCGAGCTCCATAATTAATTGACATCATTCCTCTTTAATTTCTTCCAAATGATCTTTTGAATAATATGCACACTAGAATTCATCAAAGTACTACATAATAATATAACATAATTTGATTTAGTTTCAACTATTTAATTATATGAGAAATATGTGTTAAATATTAAAATAACTCATAAGTTAGAAATAAATACATCGGATGGAATCTCTAATCGACCCAAAGAAAGAGTTTCTCTCATAAACCTCAGCATGAAATATCCCAATCTATACCATTACGTTGCATAGTGCACTACACATGAAAAGAAAATATGGATAAATCCTAAGTTTTATCAAGTATCATCACTAATATAATAAAAAAATGAGATAATTAATAATATACTGCCAGTTTTATCCATGTAATTTTGTTGACTCTCGTCTTTGATACTTGGATATCTCGTTGGGCTCGAAAAGCTTGTATAATGCTAATAAAATATAAATGAATATTTAGAACAATTCACATAAATTTAAATATTACAAAGATCAATAGCTTGGTGGACGCTTGCGCATCTCTAAGATGTCATCGACCGTTCTTCGGACGGTCGCCTCGAACTCGAGTAGGAATCATTCTTCGTAACCGAAAAAAGTTTGCCACATCGCTCTAACATCCTTTTTATTCTTCAGCTCAATAATGTTGTAAGCGATATTCCCTTCATTGTCAACCGAAGGTGGACGATACTTAAGAATCGCAACCTTCCATTTGTCTCGGTAAGTTAGGAGGCGTTCAATCTCGTCAATGATGTCGTTGATGGCCGTGTGCTCAATTAACTAAAACGTGTGACCGCGTGTTTTACCATTGGTGTAGGAGACACTTGCGATACACCAATGAAATATGTCTTATCTATCACTATGCAAAACAAGACCTTAGACAACGCTTTTTTTGCCCTTATACAACGCTTTAAAGCGATGTCTAAACTTGCGCTACTAAAGGTTTAGACAATGCTTTGGTTAATGTCAAAAGCGCTGTCTAAAGGGGATTTATACATCGTTTTTATTGTCAAAAGCGCTTTCTAAACCTCACTTTAGACAGCGCGTTTTGTCTTTTTTTAATATACCTTAGACAACGCCTTTTTTATTTTAATGGTATGCCTTAGATAACCCTTTCACTAAAAGCATTTTCTAAACCTCGCCTTAAATAGCTCTTTTAGTGAAAGCGCTTTCTAAACCCCACCTTAGACAACGCTTTTTGTTGAAAGCGTTGTCTAAGGTATACAAAAATTTTAAAATATTTTCCTTTATAAAGCACTGTCTAAAGTTGTCAAATTATAGGCACCTGTTTTGTATCCACTTTTTCACCTGGTTCTTAAATCATAATTTGTACCTATTTTCCAATCCAGAATTTGCACAAAATTATCCTATTTAAACCTACTAATTTAGGCACTGATTTATATATACAAAACAATCAGATTTTCAAACTAATATCTACGAAATAATCATAAAATAGTACCAAATTTATGAACCAATTTAAATATACAACATAGTTTTTACAAATCATTTCATCCAACTATACATTTTATTTCAAATGAAATCTACATAAACAAAATGTGATAACACTCCGAGCTATACATTTTCATCCAATTACAACTATACTATAACCTGAAACAACACAAAAATATTGTAATTGATCAATTAAAACAAGTCATAATCAATATGTCTATAGTTACATACACAAACTCAAAATTTTCATCAATTAAAGTAAGAGTTTAATATACCTTATAACACTCTGAGCTCCATAATGAATTGACATCATTCCTCTTTAATTTCTTCCAAATGATCTTTTGAATAATATGCACACTAGAATTTATCAAAGTACTACATAATAATATAACATAATTTGATTTAGTTTCAACTATTTATTTATATGAGAAATATGTGTTAAATATTAAAATAACTCATAAGTTAGAAATACATACATCGGATGGAATCTCTAATCGACCAAAAGATAGAGTTTCTCTCATAAACCTCAACATGAAATATCCGCAATTTATACCATTACGTTGCATATGGCACTACACATGAAAAGAAAATATGGATAAATCCTAAGTTTTATCAAGTATCATCACTAATATAATAAAAAATGTGATAATTAATAATATACCGCAACTTTTATCCATGTAATGTTGTTGACTCTCCTCTTTGATACTTGGATATCTCGTTGAGCTCGAAAAGCTTGTATAATGCTAATAAAATATAAATGAATATTTAGAACAATTCACATAAATTTAAATATTACAAAGATCAATAGCTTGGTGGAAGCTTGCGCATCTCTAAGATGTCATCGACCGTTCTTCGGATGGTCGCCTCAAACTCGAATGGGAATCATTCTTCGTAACCGAAAAAAGTTTGCCACATCGCTCTAACATCCTTTTTATTCTTCAGCTCAACAATGTTGTAAGCGATATTCCCTTCATTGTCAACCGAAGGTGGACGATACTCAAGAATCGCAACCTTCCATTTGTCTCGGTAAGTTAGGAGACGTTCAATCTCGTCAATGATTTCGCTGATGGCGGTGTGCTCAATTAACTAAAATGTGCGACCGCGTGTTTTACCATTGGTGTAGGTGACACTTGCGATACACCAATGAAATATGTCTTATCTGTCACTATGCCAAACAAGACCTTAGACAACGTTTTTTTTGGCCTTATACAATGCTTTAAAGCTCTGTCTAAACCTGCGCTGCTAAAGGTTTAGACAACGCTTTGGTTAATGTCAAAAGCGCTGTTTAAAGGGGATATATACATCGGTTTTATTGTCAAAAGCGTTTTCTAAACCCCACTTTAGACAGCGCGTTTTGCCTTTTTTTAATATACCTTAGACAACGCCTTTTTTATTTTAATGGTATACCTTAGATAACCCTTTCACTAAAAGCATTTTCTAAACCCCACCTTAGACAGCTCTTTTAGTGAAAGCCCTTTCTAAACCCCACCTTAGACAACGCTTTTTGTTGAAAGCGTTGTCTAAGGTATACAAAAATTTTAAAATATTTTCCTTTATAAAGCACTGTCTAAAGTTGCCAAATTATAGGCACCTGTTTTGTATCCACTTTTTCACCTGGTTCTTAAACCATAATTTGTACCTGCTTTCCAATCCAGAATTTGCACCAAATTATCCTATTTAAACCTACTAATTTTGGCACTGATTTTTAGATACAAAACAATCGGATTTTCAAACTAATATCTACGAATAATCATACAATCGTACCAAATTTATGAACCAATTTAAATATACAACATAGTTTTTACAAATCATTTCATCCAACTATACATTTTCGTTCAAATGAAATCTACATAAACAAAAATATGATAACACTCCGAGCTATACATTTTCATCTAATTACAACTATACTATAACCTGAAACAACACAAAAATATTGTAATTGATCAATTAAAACAAGTCATAATCAATATGTCTATAGTTACATACACAAACTCAAAATTTTCATCAATTAAAGTAAGAGTTTAATATCTTATAACACTCCGAGCTCCATAATGAATTGACATCATTCCTCTTTAATTTCTTCCAAATGATCTTTTGAATAATATGCACACTAGAATTCATCAAAGTACTACATAATAATATAACATAATTTGATTTAGTTTCAACTATTTAATTATATGAGAAATATGTGTTAAATATTAAAATAACTCATAAGTTAGAAATACATACATCGGATGGAATCTCTAATCGACCCAAAGAAAGAGTTTCTCTCATAAACCTCAACATGAAATATCTGTAATCTATACCATTACGTTGCATAGGGCACTACACATGAAAAGAAAATATGGATAAATCCTAAGTTTTATCAAGTATCATCACTAATATAATAAAAAAAATGTGATAATTAATAATATACCGCCACTTTTATCCATGTAATGTTGTTGACTCTCCTCTTTGATACTTGAATATCTCGTTGGGCTCGAAAAGCTTGTATAATGCTAATAAAATATAAATGAATATTTAGAACAATTCACATAAATAAATAAATACGCACAATAATATTTAGAACCATCTCACTTACGTATCAATCATGCTCTTCATATCCGGGTATGTTGTCCAATCATTTCCTAACGAGTCAAGATAATAAACAATTTATCTGATAGGATTAATTGCGACCAACAACCAATGTCCACTATAAGATTAAACAAATGTTAGATGGAAATTTTCTACACGACGTCAAAATACAAAATAATTATAATAGTTGAATTTAGGATGAAAATCTAACCCGATATTAAACGGTAAAAATAACAACTTTTCCGTTTCTTTGTTGGCCATGAAGAGGTTGCGTACGTACTCCATGACCTCATATGGTTTACTTATGATTAAAGCTAAGTTGACGGACGCAGGGGTTAAGAATCCAAATCTTTCGTCCAATCCACTTGGACGCATCACTTTGTCATACAAAAACCTTAAATAAAAACATCATTAACATTAGACTATTCATTTGAAACATAAAGTTAATAAGTTGTTCAATTAATATAACAAAGTAGACCGAATATACCTCACGTATGTATTGACAACACTGACGCCTATTTCTTCATGACGAAAAACTTGCACAAATTCTTCATTACCAACAAATTGTTCATATTCAAAGCCAAAAATACCTTCCACCATATGTATAAGACGAATACCTTCAGTCGGAATGTCTGTCAATTCTAGAAACGTCTGAAGGAAAAACCTATACTTGGAGGTAGTTTTTTTTCTAGTCGCGATCTTCTTAGCACCAACCTTTTTTGTGTGTGGAGACGTTGCTAACCTCCTTATCATGAAGCTACATATCATATAAATAGTTAGACGAAGTATAAAATCAAGAATTTAACATTTTCCATGCATAAATATCATATAATTGTAATGTACCTGTTTTTTTGAAACAACAGACTCGGTATGCCGCGGAATAGCCATATATTTTGATTTGGATCTTGTTGGAGTCTAATTAACATAACCATGTAAAAAATGTATGTAAAATGCACGTAAAAAATTTGAATCTACACATTAAGGTTAACAAAGGTTCATAATTGTTTTAAGCATACCTCATATCCTACGCTAATGAGGCTTGTCGGTCATGCAACAAACAAACCTATTGCTTGTTCCACCGTTGTTGCATCCGAAACATCGTCAGGATATGGTAATAATGCATTCGACTCTACTGCAATATCAACCGCGACTTTCAAACATCCTGTAGGGAGCGGTCTAGTGTGAAGTAATTCTCCGCTAGTGTTATGCACTTTTCCCTTGCCAACCATCCTATAATATAGTGACGATAAGTAGAGGTGACAATGGGAAATGTCATAAAACCCATAATAAATATGAAATTGTTAATGTGTATATATGTCAATTACATAATTTAACCTAATAGTTCAATTTCATAAATATATATATATATATATATATATATATATATATATATATATATATATATATAATTTCCTCTGGAATGTTTGGTTGAAAGTTACAGTCGATACCCTTTTTTTCTTTCCTTAATGCACGAACTTCAGCTTCCAGTGCTTCCGATTTTGCATTAAGTTATTTATTACTAGGAGCCTTTCCTTTTTTAATATTCAAGGAGGTCGGAGTGATCCCAAATCCCTTACCCTTACCCTACCCGAATACTTACGGACATCTAATGCCCGACTAAGTATGCTCCTAGTATCATCTGGAGATAAAGAATGAGATAGCACCTCCTGAAAATCAGATGAATATTGAATACTTGTCAAATATTTGTTAATAAAGTTTTGATTTAATTAAATAAATAATGTTCTACTTACACATTTCTCATATACTTGTATAACATCTTCTTTAGCAACTCTAGATTTGCCCACACGGGCTTCCTTCCACAAAACATGTGCAGGAAGAGATGTTTCAGAACTTTTCTCCTTCTGCAACTACACATTAAGTCATATAATATGATAAAATAAAACTCATGATGAACAAATATATTATTCCAATTTATAGATACTTACCATAGATTGTTATAAGCGTTCATATCCGACACGTCCTTTTCTGTATGGATACGCGGGACTTGATGCTCTTTCCCGATTTGTGTCATTTATTATTTTAAATTCTGGGGTTTTTTCGTTTGGATTTAAACGCTTCCCATTCTTCTGGTGAAATCAAACTTTCATATTTCTTTGGAAGCTCCGCATCAACATGATTATCATCTTCATCCCTAAGATACTTGGATGATAAAATTGTTCTAAACCCCCTTAGTAGCTTTCCGGACAATTTAAGACAAAAATCTCTTCTATCATCTTCCATGTTGAAACATCTCTAAGAAAAACATACACATTGTGCGTTAGTACAAGTAATTTAAAAGAAATAATTAGTTCGCATAATAAAAGACATAATTATTCTACCTTTATCTCAGTCCAAATTTTGTTTTTGGATTCTTTCAACTCTTTTTTTCTCCAATCATCACAAGTAATTGGAATCTCATTCCTTACTAGTGCACCAATGAAACTAGTCAAGGTATGATCGTTAGGTTCTATAAGCTTCTCATGTAGGCTCCAATGCACATCTAAAATTATGCCTCGGTGTCTACCATGGATCACTTTCCTCATCACTATTATGCCTCTTCTAATCTCATCTTTCATAGATATCTTTTTATTACCTCCTTTATGCGTAGAATCATTGTCTTGTGGGTGATCATCGTTAGTGGCCATATCTAACCTGTAATAAATAAACCAATGATATCAAATATAAATTATAATTTAAGCAATTGAAAATGAAAAATAAAGAAACCAATGATATCAAATATAAATTATAATGAAAGCAATTGAAAATGAAAAATAAGGAAACCAAGGATATCAAATATAAATTATAATGAAAGCAATTGAAAATGAAAAATAAAGAAACCAAGGATATCAAATATAAATTATAATGAAAGCAATTGAAAATGAAAAGGACATAATATATAACATTTTATTATATTACCTCTTTCACTAACATCTTTTTTTTTCTTTGTTGCAATATTAATTACTTGTTTCTTAGCAATGCAAATGGATGAATTGATCCAAATTCCCTCGTTATGATAATTTCTGATATATAACTCATCCGCTATAAGATCCTCATCTTGCTCATTTCTATTCAACTCATTCCGTCTAATGCGTGACTTATTCTCAACATCAATATCACATTGATCGACACCACTATCATCAACCACTTTGTTAGAGAAAAGCACTATAGACCATTTTGTACTCGTCGGGCCATTCACATAGAAGACTTGTTTAGCTTGAGATGCTAGAATAAAAGGCTCATCTTTGTACCCCACCCTAGTAAGACCAACTTACAAAAATCCAGACTTAGCCATTCATATGTCACTACTATTACCCAGTTGCATTCAAATATAGGAATCTAAAACTTCTCGTAATCAAACACCCAAATATGCTCAATAACTCCAAAATATGATTTTTTTTCACATTTGGGGCTTAAGTCCTTCATACTTGATATATGCATTGCTTCAGCTAGCACAACGACACCACTATTTTGCATAGTACTCTTATCATCTTGTTCTTTGGTATAAAATGTGCATCCATTAATTGCGTATGTTCTATGAGAAAACACATGCAAACTTGGACCATATGCCAAACATCTCAACCTTTCTGTTATCGAAGCAGGATCTGAAGAGCGCTTCGAATAAATATAATCCTTTAACCATTGTATGAAACTTTGATTGTGCTCTCGTACTATCCAATTTTCATTTCTGTTCGGATTTAACCTTCAGAGTATATCCTTGTGCATTTCAACATATGGCTCATCCTCATTATCATTGTGCAGAACATACAAATGCACTTCATCCCGTTCATCCCTTGATACTGTCACAATTTTATTTCCAATTAATTTTCTGCCTTCCTTTTTTTAGAAAATCTGAGCTTTGGGGAGTCCAATCGATTGAACGTTGGACAAATATTCAGTACAAAACACAACAGCTTCTTCAAAAATGTATCGTTCAACAATACAACCCTCTAGTCGACTTCGGGTTTTCACGTACCCTTTTAATATTTTCATATATCGTTCAACAGGGTACATCCATCTCATATAAGCTGGTCCACACAACTGTGTCTCTTTCACAAGATGAACAACTATATGAACCATTATGTCAAAAAAAAGGGAGGAAAATACATTTCAAGCTCACACAAGGTAATTACAATCTCTTTTTATAGTGTTGGTAAGATCCCGGGATTGATCACCTTACTACAAATTGACCTAAAGAAAAAACACAATTTAGTTATGGAACTTCTTACTTTTTCTGGCAAAATAGAACGTATACCTATTGGTAGAAAATGTTCCATTATAACATGTCAATCATGTATCTTCAAACTCTTCAACTTGAGGTCTTTCATAGACACAAGTCTTCTAATATCTGAAGAGTATCCTTCTGGAACCTTAACTTCACTCAGAAACTTACACAATTTTTTTTTCTCCTTTCTAGATAAAGTAAAAGCAGCAGGTGGTAGATATGTTCGTCTTCCTTTCTTCACGGGTGCTAATTCAATTCTTATTCCCATTTTAAACATGTCCTCCCTTGCTTTAAGGCCATCCTTATACTTTCCTTTTATATTGAGTAACGTACCGATAACACTTTCAAATACATTTTTTTCAATATGCATAACATCGAGAAAATGTTTCACGTACAAAGACTTCCAATATGGAAATTCAAAAAATATCGACCTCTTCTTCCACCCGCCTTTGACAACCTTATGTGCAAAAGGCTTGCCAACTCAGTACACACATCTTTCACTTTTTCAAAAACTTGGTCACCTGACAATGCGGGTGGAGCTTTACGTTGTTCAGTGTCTCCATTGAATTCTTTTCTCCACCCACGGAAGTGTTGTTTAGAATGTAAGAATCAACGATGACCGAGAAACACATTCTTCTGACAAAGTTCCAATCGAATTGTATCGGTTCCATCTTCACAAACAGGAGATGCTCATTGACCTTTAATGTTATACCCAAATAGATCCTCGTATGCTGGAAAATCATTAATTGTGCCATACAACATCGCCCTCAAATTGAAACTTTCTTTTCTATATCCATCATAAATCTCCACATCATTCTCCCACAAAATCTTTAAATCTTCGATCAAAGGTTTCAAGTATACATCTATGTCATTCCCTGGTTGTTTAGGCCCAGAGATTAACATAGATAACATCATGTACTTACGCTTCATACATAGCCATGGAGGTAGGTTATAAATAATAAGAATCACAGGCCATGGGGTATGTGAGATACTTTGAAGACCGTGCGGGTTCATTCCATCAGTAGATAATGCCAAGCGAAGGTTTCTTGCTTCTTCTTTAAAGTCAGGATAATCATTATCAATTTTCGACCACTGTGGTGAATCAGCCGGATATAGATACTTTCCCTCAATAATTCTTTCATCTGCATGCCAAGTCAAGTGGCTTGCATCAGTTTCACTATGAAACATGCGCCTAAATCTCGGAATTATAGGAAAATACCATAAGACTTTTGTTGGAGACAATCTTTTCTTATATCGAGACAAACCGCATTTAGGGCACTCAGTTAACGATGCATATTCGTTACGAAACAAAACACAATCGTTTGGACAAGCATGTATCTTATCATAGCTCATGCCAATATAGCACACCAGTTTTTTTGCCTCATATGTTCGATTAGGAAGAACATTATCCTCCGGTAGCATTTCTCTCATAAGGGCCAACAACTTTGTGAAACTTTTATCCGACCATCCATTGCCCACCTTTAAGTTGTACAACTTTAATGTCGCAGACAGTCTTGAGAATTTAGTGCAACCTTTATACAACGGTTTCTCTGCATCATTTACCAACCTCTCAAACATTTCAAGACAATCATGAAGATTTTCTTCAAGTGCTTCTACAATCTCTTCAACTCGATCACAATCGTATGTTTTTGTGTCTTTGTCTTCTGAAGCATAGGTCGTATTACTTTTCCCACTCTATTCAACATTCTCGTTAATTTTCTCACCATGAAATTTCCAACACTGATAACTTCGATCAATTCCATGCCTCAGTAAATGCGATTTCAATCCATCTGCGTCAACCTTACCAATATAACAACAACCCAAGCAAGGACATTTCATTCGACTGGGGTTTTTAACGTGTTGAACAACAAACTTAACGAATTCCACAACCCCATTCTCGTACTCTTTGGACAATCGATCGGCAAACATCCATTTTTTATCCATGGTTTTCCTACTTATTAAGGTAAGCAATCAATATCAACTTCAATAACCTATACATAACCAATGTAAATCCAAACGACAATAACCTATGCATAACCAATGTAAATCCAAACGACAATAACCTATACATAACCAATGTAAATCCAAATGCCAATAACCTATACATAACCAAGGTAAATCCAGACGAAAATAACCTATACATTACCAAGGTAAATCCATACGAAAATAACCTATACATAATAAATGTAAATCCAAACGAAAATAACCTATACATAACCAAAGATAATAAGAGATACATAACTATACATAACCTATACATATTTTCACTACATAACCTATACATAACTTATACATATTTTCACTACATAACCTATACATAACCTGAATAAATCCAAACGAAAATATAGATACATAATCTGATTTTTCACTATTCTTCACATAATCATAACAACCACATTGCCTATTTTCACTATTCTTCACAAAATCATATTTATCAAAGAAATACATAACAATGACATTGCCTTATTCTTCACAAAATCCTATTTTAACTATTCTTCACAAAATCAACATCACAACAACAATGTGATTTTTCACTATTCTTCACAGAATCATAACAACAACATTGCCTATTTTCACTATTTTTCACAAAATCAAATTTATCAAAGAAATACATAACAATGACATTGCCATATTCTTCACAAAATCCTATTTTCACCATTCTTCACAAAATCAACATAACAACAACAATGTACCTTATGAGAACTCAGTAGAGGACGAACTCGGGTAACTTCACGAACTCAGTCAATAAGAAATGGACGAACACAGTCAAGAAGAAATGGACAAACTCGGTAACTTCACGAACTCAGTCAACAAGAACGAAGTAACAACAAAAGAGGTTTTTCGTTCGCAGTAATGGAGGTTTCAACAAGAACGAAGAACTTAGTCAACGTTTATGGAGTTTTAGTGTGTTAGGTTTCGCATATTGTTCGCGATCGAATGGGAGAAGAAAGCGGAGAAGAATGAAAATAGAAACTGACTATTGAAATATTTTAATTTAATTAGACCTTCGACAGCGCTTTTGAGAAAAGCGCTGTCTAAGGGCGACCTTTAAAAGCGCTTTTGGAAAGCGCTGTCTAAGGTTGACCTTAGACAACGCTTTTGATTATTTTTTTTAAATTATAAGACCTTAGACAACGCTTTTGAGAAAGTGATGTCTAATATATACCTTTAAAAGCGCTTTGAGAAAGTGATGTCTAAAGAGCACCTTAGACAACACTTTTTAATATTTTTTGTGAACAGTTTCCGTGTTTTATTTTTTTTTAACTTATAGCAGCGCTTTTTTAATTAAGTGTTGTCTAAGGTGCGCTGTTAAATATCATTTTTGGCATTTTGTGTAGACGTAACACCAACCATCTCAAATAATAGAAGTCGATACTTGTTCGTCTAGTAGGTACAATTAATAATAAGCGTTGTCATTTTAATTCCAAGCAATTTTAATACTTTTCTTATGCTTTGTTTTCTTTCCATTTTATTCCTTTTCCTCTGTTGTTTCCGTTTATTCCAAACTAACGAAGCATCCCGCGAGCATTTGCACAAACACCAACCAATCTCAAAATATCCTTACCATCTGACACTATAAAAGTCCACCATATACTCAACTGGACAGAGCAGACCTGGGACTCGTTTGGCCGGTCTCGTAGGTAAACCTTTTCAAAAGGAGGCCATCGACTGTTCGCGCAGAATTCATGTGCGGACAAATTGACACACCTGGTGGGACCCGTTGGGTTAAGTATATGACCTTATGTAGTGGCAAGATGGTAACGCAACGTCCAAACGAAGAACTGTCTTCGGAAAGAATTCTAGTTGTTACGAACAGAACTGAAACTGTCATGACAACAATACTGACTGCTACGAGTGGATCATCCACAACTCCATTTTGACCTGAACCAATCAGGACGACTGCAGGTGGAACCACGAGTCCTCAACTGCCCAGTTTCACCATACCCTTTTCCAGAACGTTGGGCATGCCGCCCGAATTCATGCCAAGATTCCATAACTCTAGCTCAACACTTGGAGACAGTTCGTCTGGAGCATTTTCCTCAGACCAGGGGTTGGGATCTTTGACGAACTAGTATGGTTGACCAACCAGATAAAATTTTTGTCTCAGTCCATACCCACATTTACTCCAAACTCTATGGCCGTTATAAGGCATCAGATGGATGAGAGCAACCATGAAATGGTCCACATGTTGACACAACAGATGTGGTACATTCTAAGACATTTGATACAAGATTCAACACAGAGTTACCAACAGTTGGCAACTTAAATGACTAGAATAAGGGACTTTTGGGGGCACCAACGATCCCATGTCGTCGAACCCCACCTCCTCAACCAGAGACACCAGTTCGACCAGTGGAAGAGTATAAAGAGATACTCGAAAAACCTTATCAAGAAGATGAACATATACCCATGGTGGCTCAAAGACCTCCCATTGTGATGTTACATCAACATCAAAACCCTGAAGAAGTAATAGGCTGGTCCATCAAGATGCCATAACTGGAGAATCAAACCTTGAAGCCATGGTCGAAAGGATTATGGTTTTAAATGGAGCCAACCCAGACCTCCGACGACCTACCTATACATCCCCGTAACCCATTTTTGTACTACAAACAGAATTCCCCAGGGGATGAAAAGTTCCAAAGTTCACAAAATTTGCTGGGGAGACGGAAGAATCCACAGTCAAACATGTGGCACGATACCAGACGGAGGCTAGGGACATAACGAATATTGAGGACTTGAAAATGAAGTATTTTCCTAGTTCCCTCACAAATAATGTGTCTACTTGGTTCATGACGCTACCACCTCAGTCCATTCACACTTGGACTCAATTGGAAAGATTGTTCCACAAGCAAATTTACATTAGGCAGTCCAAGATTAGTCTAAAGGAAATAGCTAGTGTGAAGTGATAAACGGGTGAATCAATCGAATAGTATCTCAACAAGTTCATACTTTTGAAAACTAAATGCTTTACTCAAGTCTTTGAACATGAGCTAGTCGAAATATCCGCGTGCAATTTTGACTATTTGATCAGAAAGAAGTTGGATATACAATATCTCAGAGATATGGTTAAGACTAGTCAATATCATAAGAAATTGGTGTACTTAGCAACTGATTAGTTCTCATCCGACGATGGGGAACTCATCGACAAAAGTTTGGTTCACGTGGCTATACTCAGACCAGGTCCTCCTTACAAATGTAAAGTAATGAAACCATCAAACAAAAAAGACCCCGTCAAAATAGGGAAGTCTGACAAATATGTCACCAAGACATATACGTTTGATATATCTAAATGGATGAAATATTTGATTTACCAGTGAAAGATGTTCAAATTGTTGTTCCACCTAGTTTGAAAGATCCCCCTTTAAAACAAAAGAAAAAGTGGGCATTTTGCAAATTTCATAATTTCCTTGGTCATAAAACGTCTCAATGTATTCTTTTCAGAGATCTGGTGCAGAAAGCTCTGAATGATGGCAGACTTCAATTTGGATAGAAGCCGAAGCTGTAGGTCGACACATACCCCATGAAGGTAAAAGAAGCATTGTATTCTGAGATGAACGAATACATGGTGGTGGAAGCTACTAAGGGTTTTCCCACTATGCCCAATGTTGAAAACATGGAATGTATGATAGTCGAGGCCACTGAGGGTGACGGCGGAAATGCTGAGGAAGAACTAGAGGCAGTATACCCCAAGGTTAATGGATGTTTGAATGAGTTTCAAGAAAAATGCCAAGTGGGCGGATCAATGGCAATATTATGCCCAAGATGTAATGTTGTTTTCGATGAGAAGTAGGCCAAGAGGTATGAAGCAAGCCAAAAGGAAGCCTTAACGGCTGAAGGGTCTCATGTTCCAAGGTTCAATTTTAATAAGAAGGGTAAACCTCTTCGGAACGAATAATTCCAGAGACAGGTCCATCCAGTCAGACCCATAAATTTTGTGCCACCTTCCGACACGCCACGTGAGAAATTGTAGAACTAGTTACTCAAAAGGGCAACAAAAGTCCAAAATGGAGATTGTTGGATTTGGATAAATGTGTCGAGAAGAAAGATGAACCTAGGGTTACGTGGTGTCTCCTAGATAAAAAGGGAAGAATGCCATGACAAAGACTTAATAAAGGCGTTATAATAAAAACAAGAAGGCTGGGAAGATGGCCTCGACCTCTCAACTAAGACAGGTGGAAGCCTCTGGACAAAAGAGGCAACACCCAAAAGCAAAATGGGTCGAAAAAGGGAAGATTGTGACAAATCAAACCTGACCGTCAGAACCTTTAGAGGGAAAGAGGTAGTATCAAAACAAAGTGAAAAATGCACACCCGCAGTTGAAAAGGGAAAAGAGCCTGAGTACACTCCCCAATATGATGAAGAAGAGCCTACTTACTCACCTCAGTCTGACGAGGAGTACAGTTCATCACTAGAGGACGATTTACGAAGACATGTATGATGACACAAACGATGACACCCATGGATAAAACTTCTTTGTAAATTGTGGCATTGTGTCTATGTTGCCAGTCGAGTATGATATTGTGTCATAAGTGTTAGAGACGGAGGAGGACTTTATGGAGAATGAGACTCCAGAGGATAAACCTTTGCATTACTACGTCATGAACAGTGGGGTGGTAAAAAAGTAGAGGGTTGTGTTTGAGAGGCCTTGGGATGATGTATCATTTGAAACTCCTCTTCATAAAAGCCAAGGTCGACAATGTGGTTGTTAACAAGTTGTTTGTAGATGGTAGGGCTGTTGTGAACTTGATGCCCTATGTTCTGTTTAAGAAAACCGGGAAGACCGATGAAGATCTTCGACAACATAATATGGTATTATCCAAATATAAAGGAAAAACCATCAACATTCTAGGGGTGGTCCAATTTAATTTTGCTATAGGAACAACCACTAGGTCGACACTATTTATGGTGAAAATTTTCAAAGCTAACTTTAAACTATTGCTAGGTAGGGTGTGGATTCATGGTATAGGGGAAATATTATCTACCCTTCCCCAAAGGATAAGAATTGGAAGAAAAAAAAGATGGTATCGTCGAGAACATACAAGCACGCCAAAGTTATTACAAGGTCGGCGAAACCAAAGGATCAAAAAGGTCATTCGATCAGTGTTGCACCCCAAAATTTTCCCTCACCATGACAAGACATTGTGAACCTTGTGAACCTCTTGAGATACCTTGTGAATCTTGTGAACATTGTGAACCTCTACGGATATCTTAGTGCACAATGTCTTGTCTTGGTGAGGGCAAATTTTGGGGTGCAACAGCTTCCCCTGTTCAATTTTCTGAAACCTGAGGGGTTAGATTGGTATATGTGCCATTCGTGACCTGGAAGGTTGAAGGGGATTGAACATAAAAGCCCAAAAATTTGCACTCGCCGGTGCGTAAAGTAACACTGATGATTAGTTGTATATGCTTAAGTGGGCTTGAAGATGCCACTTGGAAAAACTGGAGATGGGCTTATAGATGCCATCCATACTATCAGGAGGTGATAATATCTTGATGTTGATACTGGATATCAGTACTAGGTCTTCGTATAGGCCGTCTCTGAATCGTTTATGCAACATGGTTTTTTACCTAAGGTACACTAGATCCGGGTTAGGATCTTTCACACATAAGAGCCCAACAAGTAAAGTAAAGCAAACAAGGCAAACAATTTAAGTGATCTAATTCCTAAGGGTACCCCTCTTTTATTAAATCCCCAGCAGAGTCGCCAGTTCTGTAACACGGTGGGAGAACTGACTTTTCTATAAATGTTGCGGATAGCAAGAGTCGCCACCGACTTTTATTTTATCCAAAAAGGAAAGGACATAAAAGAACAGGAAAGACCTTAAAAAGATTTTGAGTTCGGGGGGTAGGTTATACAAAGGGAAGGTGTTAGCACCCTTTATATCCATGGTTATCCATGGGCTCTTAGTTACTTAGCTCACTTTAAATTGTTTTGAGAAAAGTGTAGTGTGTGATTAAAAATTTTCTAAGTACTTTATAATGATCCTTGTATGGATGTATATAAAGACTTTGTTTTGAAAATTTGTTTGAAATGTGATGTGTAATGAAGTATTTTGAAAAGGTGAGCAAGTAATTAAGAGGAACCTACCCTATATTAAGTCTTTACTGTTCTTATATGTTCTTTCAATGGTAAGACTATCCCTATTATTAAGGAATAGGTAGTCATTACCTTGGATGTTAGAAGGGACATGTGAAGGGACAATTGTGTTTAGGCAACTGTAAGGTGTCTTTAGCAATTCGTAGGGACTTATCATCTTTTATTCGAAGGGACAAGATCATTTATCATAGGCAACCTCGAAGGGACTTGATCTTATAAACTTAAAGGGACTTGATGATATTTTATGAAGGGACTTTGCTTAAGATACCTTACTTGACCTTAGATTTAGGCAACATGAGGAGTAACCCTAGAAAGTGTGAGATGGCGATCAAAGATCGACTTACGTGTGTGAGTGTTTGTATTCATGTATTTATCTTGTTTAAATTAGTTATTCTAAGTTATTTTAATTTCACATAGTTATTCACACCCTATAGTTACTAACCATGGCAATAAAAATATTTATAAAAGAATAAAATAGAGACAAAAATAAACCTACGACTATTACATGGCTTTCGCAATTACATAATAATAGAAACAATTAAATGATAAATATATAATAAATAAATAATAATTAAAAGGGTTAGCAATAATAATAGTCATAAGAAAAAGAGGTTAGCACAAATATAAAGAATACAAAATGTTAGAGAATATTTTTTTAAGTTAAATAAACAATTTTAAAGAATTTTTAAAAGAAAATAGAATAATTATAATAATAATAAACAATATAACAATTATTTACAAAAAAAAATGATTAATTATTAAATTATAGTTTATAACATAATTGAATTAAATATTAAAGTTAATAAGAATTAGGGTTAGGGTTAGAGAAAATTAGGGTTTTAGAAATTAGGGTTTTAATTATGAAAAAAATTAGGGTTAGTCTTTAAGTTTAGAAATTAAATAAGATTTAAATAAATTATTTACAAATTATAAAAAAAAATTTACATACAAAATTATTTATTAAATTAATTAAAGTGATTAATCAAGAAACATTATAAGATTAATAAAAATATAAGGGTTAATTAGTGTTTAAATAAAATTAATAATTATAAAACAAATTAATTAATATAAAATAAATAAAAAAGAAACAAATGGTAAAAAGAAAGGTGGGGAGACCTGGTTTTGATCCCAGGACCTCCCCCTTACCATAACTAAAACCCTGCCACTGGGCTAGCGCATGCTAGCAAACAAAGAATGAACAAAACTCATTAAATATAAGACCTGGTAAATATGATAAACAAAACAATAAAAATGCAAAACCTGGGAATCGAACCCAGGTACCGAAGCTATTCACACGCGCGTCCAACCAACTGAGCCAAACAACGTTAGTTGAAATAAAACAGAAACAAATTCTAAAAATATTAAGTCAAAATTTCAAATTTCCAGATGGCGCCAAGGAGGTCATCTTCTTCCTTGAGACCTGCAGAATTACCTGCGGAAATTGCTGGGAGTTTTCCTGCGAATTTTCCTACACTTGAAACCTGTCAATCTCATATCATCATGAATATGTAACAATTCATCAAATTGATCACATGGTTGTGATCCCCACACCTCATACAGTTCATTTATAGCTTTGAAATTAATTTATAAGGTCTAAATCGAAGAACCCTAATTTTTGTTCAAGAACCCTAACAATGGCCATTTACGGTCTAGGTCCTCATTCTTCAATCTCTTTGCCCAGAAACCATCTAAACATCATCAATAACACAAATATGTGATTAGAATTCATTATAATTGCATAAATAATCGTAATCGAAAAAAAGTAAGAATAAGAGCAATATGGATTCGGTTCATGCTATATATCATGATTTGAATGCTGTAAATGATTCAATTAGGTTCATTGATCATCAAGGAACACATTGCAACCTTCAAAACTCTTTGAAACCTCCTGCAAGTCAAAAACTGAATGTCTCCTTTTGCTTGAATTTTTGAAGTTTGAATGTGATGCTTGTGGCTGCCAAATCTGTCCCTCTTGTGTGCTTTATGTTGTACATATATAGTGTGAACTATTTAGGTCAAAAATTCAGATTAAACTTTGGACTTGTGGATCCTTTGAGATTGAAAAAGATTCACTTTCAAATATTGAAATTTTTTGATATATCCTTGCTATTTTTAAATGATCTGATTTTGTATAATCTCAATCACTTCTAAATGACCATTAAGACTTTCTAGAACAAAAATCTCATCAAATATTCACACTTTTATATTTTATTTTGATTTAAAATGATTTTTAATGTAAAAAATCATAATAAATAAAATAAAATGAATAAAAATTTGAATAAATAAATTTTAATTCGTGCATGATGTCATGGAAGTGTTTGGATCATAAAAATGCAAGCCCATTTGGAGAAATTTGGTTCTAAGATCCCATTTGCTTCATAAACCTCTCAAAACTTTCCCAACTTTGCAAGGGCACAAATCCCTCAATATTAATGCTATGAAGGTGTTCTTGGACATTTTGGAAAGCTTAGAGAGTCCTATAACCAACCTCTTTGGTCTCATGTCCATATCTTTTACCATTCTCAAATTATGCCCTTTGGAAGATGTTGACTTTTTGTTGCCTTTTAAAATGACCTATAATGTTTTAGCTCATACCTTCCAAATGAAGCATTTTTGGGCTTGGCTTGTGAGACACAAAGTTGTAGAGAATTCAATTTCCTTAAAAATGAGCTTTGGATGGAAAAATTTTGATGAAGCATGTGAAAGTTATGGCTGGTCAAAGTTCAGTTGACTTTTACTATGAAAACCATAATTTAGAAACTCCTGATTCTTGATGATCTGAAATATCCTTGATGAATCATGATTAACCCTTGATCAAATGATGAATTTTACTTCATATACTTGATGTAGGCAAAAAATCATGAAGTTTGACTTTGGTTTGACCACAGTTGACCTCAGTTTGACTTTTTGACTACTTTGACTGATTTTAGCCTATCTGATCATCTGACTGATCAAATCTTTTGGGAAAGTCTTGAAACTTGACATGGGGATTCTTGAAGACGTATAGGATGCTATGAAACTCACTTGAAGCCTTGGAAGTCCATTTAACCTGATGAAAGTCAAAACCCTAGTTTAGGATGCCTTGCTTAGGAGGATGTTTTGTCTGAGGGAATTGTCAAACTTCCTGACTAATTATGAACCTTGTGAACCTCTTGAGATACCTTGTGAACCTTGTGAACCTCTTGGTACACCTTATTACACAATTTCTTGTCTTGGTGAGGGCAAATTTTGAGGTGCAACAATCAGCACTTGGCAAACGTGGCCCCATGTGATGATGGATCGGGTTATTATACCTCCAACGAAGCTTGCCGCATGTTGAACTTGGATCCGTACAGGGTGGTCAGAGGTTGATGAAAATGAATTCTGAGTCAGAGAGTATGGCTCGAATTTCGGCCTACCTAACTGAAAACAAAAAAGAAATGGCTATGGAAACTAGGAAACATCAAATCCTAACTGACAAAAATAGAACATGTGGCCAACCAGGCCAGACAACAGCTTCAGAAAGCCGGAGGATAGATTGCTTTTATGACAATGGGCATTTGGGTTTTGAAAGGGACCCATCAAATGAGCCACAAAGAATGCAGGCTCAGGACCCACTAGAAGAGATCGACTTAGGAGATGGGACCACAAAGAGACCAAAAGACATAAGTACGAAGGTGGGGTCGAAAATGAAGGCTAGGTTAGTCGAAGTATTGAAATAATACAAGGATTGATTTGCTTGGGATTATGGAGAAATATCTGGTCTAAGTCGAAACATGGTGGAACACCATTTACCCATACAAACAGATAAAAAGCCAATAAAGCAGCAATCTCATCGATTCACCCTTGAGGTCACAAAAAAATCAAGCAGGAGATCGAAGACTGCTCAAAAGTCGGTTCATCAGAACTACAAGGTATGTCGAATGACTCGCCAATAAAGTCCCTGTAATTAAGAAAAACGAAACACTTCATGTTTGCAGGTTTTGAATATCTGAGTATGCTCGACGGATACTTTAGGTATAACCAAATCCTCATAGCTGAGGATGATGTTCCCAAAACGCTGTTTCGATGCCCAGGAGGCATAGGTACGTATGAATGGGGTAGTGACGCCCTTTGGCCTAAAAAGTGTCATGGCCACATATCAAAGATCCATGAGTGCAATATTATATGACTTCATTGAGAAGTTTATGCAAGTTTATATTGACGACATCGTAATAAAATCCTCTTCAGATAAGGATCATTTAGATCACCTTTGATGCTCCTTTGAGAGGATGAGGAAATGTGGATTAAAATTGAATCCACTAAAATGTGCTTTTGGTGTACGTGAAATAGCCTTTTTGGGCTTTGTAGTACACAAGAAAGGCATTAAGATTAACCAAAACAAGACGAAAGCCATTTTGGATCTCAATCATCCTTCGACAAAAAAGCAACTTCAGTCTTTGTCGGGGAAAATCAACTTCCTAAGAAGGTTCATATCCAACCTAAGTGGCAAGATGAAAGTGTTTTCGCCATTATTGAAGATCAAGAAGGGCAATGAATTTCACTCTGAATAAAAGCAATTAGCGGCATTCGACGCAATCTAAGAATATTTGATGAAGCCTCCTATTTTATTATTACCTAGTATGAACAAAAATATGAGATTGTATATTGTTGCGTCAAATACGACCATATGAAGTATGTTATTACAAGAGGACAAAGATAGTGTCGAAAGACCATTTATTACCTCAGTCGAATGTTGATAGATGTTAAAGCTAGGTATCCTATGATTGAGAAATTATGCTTGTGTTTATACTTTTCATGCATGAAATTAAAGTAGTATATAAAGCCTATGGATGTTTACGTTTCCTCTCATTTTGACGTCATTAAGCACATTTTGTCCAAACCTATTCTACATAGTCGAATAGGAAAATGGGCACTAGCAATGACCGGATTTTCATTAACTTCCAAACCTTTGAAAGCTATTAAGGGTCAGATAGTGTTAGACTTCATTGTAGACCACGTGGTGGTCGAACCTTAGGTGTTCATAGTCGACTCAAACCCTTGGAAAATATATTTCGATGGGTCGATTCATAAGCATGGGACATGCATATGGGTGTTGATAATTTCCCCACAAGGCCTCCTAACAAAACTCCAATGTAGGGTAAATGAGAAATATTCCAACAATGAGGCATAATATGAGGCCTTAATCACGAGGTTGAAGATAGTCAGGAAACTAGGGGCGCAAAGAGTTGAGATCATGGGTGATTAAGAGTTAGTGGTTAAACAACTCACAAGAGAGTATAAATGTATCAAGGAGAATTTATTGGTCTACTTTGTTATTGCAAAACAATTGTTAGAGAAGTTTGACATTGACAGCATCGTACACGTACCCAGAATGGAAAACAAGTAAGCGAATGATCTAGCGCAGATCGCTTTAGGATATAAGATGTCGAACGACAAATTAAAGGACTCCATTGTAGTCCGAAATAAAATTGTGTCAAATGTACCACCCTTACATACCTCAAACAATTTAGAAGCAGAAGGACTCGGCACGCGAAGTCCTCGTCATTGATGGATTGTCAACAACGGATTGGAGACGACCAGTTGAAGAATACTTAGAAAATCCTGTCGGAGGAACAGAAAGGAAGACCAAGTATAGAGCCCTTAGTTATGTTTTGGTGGGAAATGAACTCATGAAGAAAACCTCAGAGGGGGTTCTAATCAAATGTCTAGGAGACTCGGGAGTGTACCTAGCCCTCTCTAAAGTTCATAGTGGGGCTTGTGGAGCCCACTAAGCTGGCCATAAGATGAAGTGGTTGTTGTTTAGACATGAAGTCTACTGGCCAATCATGCTCAAAGATTGTATATACTTCGCCAAAGGATGTCAATATTGTCAAGAACATGTGAACATCCAACATGTCCCGACCAGTGAATTGCATGTCATGATAGAGCTTTGGCCGTTTCGAGGGTGGGCTTTGGATGTGATAGGAGAGATCCGACCAGCCTCGTCGAAACAACAAAGGTTCATCCTTGTAGGGGCCAACTATTTTACTAAATGGATAGAGGCAGCACCTTTGGTAAAGGTAGATCAGGAGGTTGTTATTGATTTTATCCAAGGCCGCATTATATATAGGTCAGGGATTCTCGAAACCATCACCACCGGCTAAGGCTTAGTGTTTATGGGTCAAAGGATGCAAGAGTTTGCAGATGAAGTTAGGTTTAAACTAATCACCTATACGCCATACTACGCACAAGCAAATTGTCAAGTTGAAGTAGCAAATTAAGTGGCGATTGGACTCATTTAGAAACACATTGCCAAAAAACCTATAAATTGGCATAAAACTTTAGACCAAATCATGTGGGTATGTCGAACATCCTCTAAAGATTCAACAAATTCGAATCCATTTCGCCTAACATTTGGCCACGACGCAATTTTACCCTCAGAAATTTGTTTCCAATCGGTAAGGGTCTAGCGTCAAAATTAGATCCCTTTGGAATAATTTTGTAGCATGATGTTCGACGAAGTCACATACCTGGATGAAGAGAGGTTAAGGGCGTTGGATGTCTTGTTGCGTCGGAAAGAAAGAGTAGTCATAACTTATAATAAGAAGGTCAAAGCGAAAACCTTCGAGGTTAATGATTATATGTGGAAATTATTTTGCCCATGGATAAGCGAGATCAAACATTAGGTAAATGGTCTCCCAAATGGGAAGGACCGTTCCAAGTAATTCAGGCCTTTGGCAACAACGCTTACTAGATAAAAGAGGTAGGCCTTGACAGGAGAATCCTAAGAGTAAATGGGAAATACCTGAAAAGGTATAAACCTACGCTACAAAAAATAAATATCCGCACAAAAAATTTCATTAATCAAATGGTCACAACAAACCAAGAGCCAAAATGGCATACAAGGGGGCTTGATGCGTTACAAATTACAAAGATAAAACCCCGCAAGCCAAAGAAATACAAAAAACAAAGATATGCAAACGGTCGGCAGGACGTCGGCGAAACTAGTCATGTAGCCCTTCCAGGAAGATCAATCCATTCCTCTCCATGCTCATGAGTTGAGGAAGTCCATCCATTCTTCATCAATATATGGATCGAGGTAATGACTTTGAGTCGACCTCCTTTTGAGGGGGTTTCTACTGGGTCACATACGTTTTCCCAACAACTTTAGTTTCAGTGTTTTATGCGGCAATTTTGGAAACAATTGATTTGGGTGGCTCCAGAGTTTTCTTGGCCACCTTCTGGTCTTCAAAAGGCCAGGTTTCTCAGTTGACCATATCTCTGTCGAAACTATCCTTTTGAGGGGAAATTTGTTAGTTTAAGATTTAAACTAATCTTGCGTTTTGGAGCAAATCCACACAACCGGTAAAAAGGAAACTTTCGACTTTTCCAAGAGGGAGATATGTGTCGACACGTCGAAAAAGAGAGGGCATGCGAAGAAAAGTCCAACCTTTGGTAGGAAGGCGTCAAAGCATTTCGACGTTATGCCGGAGAGCCAATATGTCGAAGGTTTTCGACGTGCCATTCAGAATGCCATGGAGATACTGCTCAAGGAAGTGGAGCAACGTAGTGGACAATTACCATAAGAGTGGGGTGACATATGTCAACGTCAGATTCGTTAGGAATGGTCAGATGATTACCTTTTTAGGTCTATTTAAGTAGATTTCTCATCTCTTTACATTGTAAAAGGGACACACTCAAAGTACCAAGCGATATGAGAAACGAGTTAAGCCTCTTTACAAAATGTATGATAGCATCCAAACATTTATCTTTCCAAGTCATTTAAATTCCAAACAATTTTAATACTTTTCTTCAGCTTTGTTTTCTTTCCATTTTATTCATTTTTCTATGTTGTTTCCGTTTATTCCAAACCAACGAAGCATTTCGCGAGCGTTTGCGCAAACACCAATCAATCTTAAAAGATCATTACCATCTGACACTATAAAAGCCCACCATATACTCAACCGAACAGAGCAATCCTGAGACTCGTTTGGCCGGTTCCGCAAGTAAACATTTTCGACAGGAGGCCAGCGACTGTTCGCGCGAAAGCCACGTGCGAACAATCACATATTTATATGACATCAAATGTTATGTGAGCTCCACCAGGAGATATTATCGGAGAAGCAGACTAAGGCAGATCATGTTTTTGAAATGTTGCCAACATGTCATCGTATTATGGATCTTGTGCGAGCCTGCATAGACAAAGGAGTATTTTCAGAAGGTTCTTCTAGGAGATACATTGTAGATGTCATTCTTAGTGAGACGCAGACGATACTGTAATACAAGAGTTAACAAATGTATAGGGGCTCCAACGTACGCAATAATATTTATTGGCTAAATTACAATTTTGATCCCCTTATTTTTGCAAACTCACGAAATTAGTCCCCATATTTATTTTTTAAACAGTTTTGGTCCCCATGTCCATTTTTTGTCCAAAAATCGTTATTGTTTACTATTTTTTAGATATGTGACATCCTTTTAATGACTTTGCATAAGAAATATTAATTATTCCTTGCATTTTCGATGATGTTTTATTCCTTCAGTCGTCTTCTCCGATTGTCTTCTTCATCTTCTTTCTCTCTCGACTTGTTCATTCGTCTTCTTCGTTCACAAAAAAAATGCTTTATATGTTCTCTTTCGTTCAGAAAGTATGTCACACATACAAAATCAATATTATTTAGACAGAAAATTGACATAGGGGACCAAAACTGTTTAAAAAATAAATAGGAGGATTGATTTTGTGAATTGACCAAAATAGGGGGACCAAAACTGTAATTTAACTTATATTATTTGTGTAAGGGATAATATTATCGTTCCTAATTTATTTTGATTGTATTATATATTCATGATTGATTCATTTATATGTTTATGTTTTAATTTATAAGAAAATATATTATGAATAGTATAATTATAATACTTGGTCTATTACATCAATGTATTTCTAAAAAATATAAAAACAAATTATTGTCTAGGGTGAGAATACAAAAGTGTATCCATATACAAATATGGATATTTGAATCAATTTATGTCAAAATGAGATAGTTTCAATTAGGAATACATGAGGTGCATATAGATGAATATGAAACTTTATCGTTCGACTATTTTCTGATAAATAGAGAGGTGTGATTCATATATATATATATATATATATATATATATATATATATATATATATATATATATATATATATATATATATATATATATATATATATATATATATATATATATATATATATATATATATATATATATATATATATATATATATATATATATATATATATATATATATATACTTTCAGTTTTTCTTTAAGAGATTTCTTATGGTGCTTCTCAACCACTGAGATGACTGGAGATGGGAGAAGCAATTCCCATGAAATAATTCATTAATGGGCAAAATGTATAGTTGGACAGACTCGGTTTAAAAAGCCCAAAAATCTATCCCACAACAGCCACATTCAAATGAATAATATCTACACCTTCTCTAGTTTTCACACACATTTTAATACATGTTATTTTTTTTTCTGATTAAAATGAGTATCATTTCACTAAATTTATAAAAGGCTTGTATAATTTAGTGGAATATATATAAATTTCAACAGATAAAAAAGAGCATGTTAAAATGTGTGTTAAGGGCATTATTTTCTTTTGAAATATATGATGAGATAACTCTCTTTCTTTAATCTTCTGTCAAAATAAACGAATATACTTATTTTCATTGATGAAATTAAATAACTTCTACTTAAATTTTATTGTCAAAAGAAACGTGGCATAAGCACGATTTGTCTGCCTGATTTTAATAATATTTAAAAAATAGATTAGTTTTGTATCTTTAAAAAATAGATTAGTTTTGTATCTTTTTTATTTTATTAAGGACAATGTTAATATTATTAGTTTTATGCTTTGTAAGTATTTTTGTTAATGACATATTTAAGTGTTAAGACATAGGATTAAAAATAGGTCTATAATTCATTACAGAAAAACTTACCTCATACTTCTTAAATTATACTAAATCTCTATAATAAAAAAATTAGACTAAAATACCCTCGTATAAATAATATAATTTTAAAAATTTATCACCTCATTTTATTAGTTCTAGAGAGAAACAGAAACATTTAACAAATCGGAACACATCTTCAAAGATTTCCGGTTTTCAAAAAACATACCGGAATAAAAATAGTAAATCTTGCGGTTAGTAAGTATATGTTTCTTCACCGGAAGAGATCCACTAAGTATTCCGGTTTTGACATTATAACATATTAGAAGACTTGTTGTGCGTCTTTCGATTTTATTTGGTTTTAGTTTACCGGAAGACTTTCCTTGTGTCTTCCGATTTTGTTTTTTTAATTATTTCTTTTATAGTTTTTTGGCTTAATTGCAATTTTGGTCCCCCTATTTTTATTTTTTTTGAGTTTTGGTCCCCCTATTTTAAAATCCGGAATTTTTTGTCCCTCTATTTTCATTGTTTTTAGTTTTGATCTCACTATTTTAAAATTCAAAATTTTGGTCCCTTTATTTTCATTTTGTTTGAGTTTTGGTCCCCTATTTTAAGTTTTGTTTTGGATTTTAGTCCCCTTTCATTTTTGGAACTAATTTAATAGGGGGACCAAAAAATTTAAAAAATAAAAATAAAGGGACCAAAACTCAATAAAAAAGAAAATAGAGGGACAAAAATTCAGGATTTTAAAATAGGGGGACCAAAACTAAAAAAAAATGAAAATATAGGGACCAAAATTTCCAGATTTTAAAATAGGGGGACCAAAAGTAAAAAATAATGAAAATAGGAGGACCAAAATTGCAATTAAGCCTAGTTTTTTTTAATTTTTTTATTGTTTTTTTTTTATTATTTTTATTTTGACAGTGGCGCACACACGAGGCGGTAGGATTCCCGATCGTGGTTTAGGACGGAGAGAATCATCGAGTTCGGCTGAGGATGAGCATATTGGTGAATCATCAGCACGACCTGTTGGATTTCTAGGAGGACCGTACGATACCTCGTTTTTGGTTAAGTACAAACATCGTGTTGCTAGACATTTATGGTATGGTGAGGCAAGTAAACAAAAATTATGTCATATTGAATAAATTATGAATTTTAATGTTATTTTATAATATGTTTACCTTTAATTGTTTTCAGGAGAGAGGTTCGAAGAAAGAGTTGAACGTCGTAGAACATGGGTTGAAGCTGAATTAGAGGGTTCCAACCCACCTTCCACGAGAGATGGAGGGTTGGATATCTAAGTCTGGTCTATATTCACTGCATAGAACCAATTTGTCGAAGATAGACACATGCAGAGAACCAGTTTGTCGAAGATAGACACAAACCTGGTTTTCACATTTGCTGAGAGATAACATGTAAAGACATCTCCATTTCACATGTCGTTCAGTGAGATGATCATTTCTCTGGATGATGTCACTTGTATGCTTCACTTGCCCATTAAGAGGGTCTTCTGGGGCCCTCGAGATATCAGTGAAGAGCTTGATGTTGAGTGGGTTGTTGATTACTTAGGAGTGACATAAAGAGTGGCACAACAACATGTTCATGACTGCATGGGTTCATACTACAGTTTGGTATGGTTACACGGTCTCTTTGTAGAGCATATAGCAGCTTCTAGATGAGCACATGCGACTAGAGCATATTTGCTGATGTTAGTGGGTTACACCATTTTTGCCGACAAGACCTTTACGCTTTTCGAGGCACGATATCTGTCATTGTTTATTGATTTTGATGGCTTATCACGATACAGTTGGGGAGCAGCTGCATTGGTTACCCTCTACAGATATCTCGGAGATGCTTCCATATTCAGTTGTAAGAAGCTTGGTGATTACCCGACTATCCTACAGGTCCTTATTTTAAATTAGTTTATTATGTTTTAATTATTTAGTTTATTTTATTATTTAGTATATTAGTTTTATTTACTATATTAATTTTATTTATTTAGTTTATTATTTTATAATTATTTATTTTGTGTTAATTCATTGTTGTAGTGTTACAGTGTTGGATTCATGAGTATTTTCCCACACTTGGGAAGAAATGAGATAATTGGATACCAACTAATAATTTTGTTCTCCCTCGAGCTATGAGATGGTCCTACAAGCAAAGTCTTTTTAAGGTGGATGAACTGCGACCTAAACTGGACAAGCTGACACCCACAAATATCATCTGGTCGAGGATCATAAAGTATGACGTCCGTTTGATGAGATATGTTTATATAGGGGCAGTCTGAAGTGGGGTGACATTATTGTTCCATACTTGCCTGACAAATGTATGCATCGGTTTGGATATAGGCGGTATGTTCCATAACCACCTCTTGATTATAGTATGGCTGATGATATCGATGTTGACTGAATTAGATACCATCAGAGCGTTGGGGATGTGATTCGTCTGACGGCACCGACCACCACCCCATCTGAGACAGATGATGATTAACTTGAGAGGTATTATCGTGTTTTGCATCCGCGATTGGTATCGCCTCATCCTTATGCGCCGAGAGAGGTTTCGGTTCCTGTTTACGAAGCATACCCATCTAATCGTAGTTAGGCACATGTTTCTACATTGATTCATCAATATCTTCAACAGGTTGATGCTGAAGAGGATGATCCACAATTTGTTGATTTGTTCGAAGCTTTGCGTATTGCTCGTTCACAATGACTTATATTTATGTTTATCTTTATGTGTTAATTTTTAGACTTATTGACTTATGTTTATGTTAATGTATTAACTTTTAGACTTAATTTATAATTCATAATGTGTTATTGAAATTAAAAATGAATAACATAATTTATAATTCATAATGTGTTGCAAATATATAATATAATTCATGATTAAAAATGAATAACATAATTTATAATTCATAATGTGTTGGTAATACAGACGTAAGTTGTTGTCAATGTTGTAGACGTCCTGCAAATCCTAATATCCAAGATGTTGTTGCTGGATTACGAAACTTCTTTCAACATGTTGTCACTAAGAAGATTTTACCCCGCACCCCCCCACCTATACCCGTACCCCCACATTTTAAAAAAAATGCCCATTTTAACCTTAGATTATTTTATTATATTATTATTTTATTTTTTATTTTTTTTACCATTTGTGTCAGACCGTACGGTTAAAGTAAAAATTTGTCCAAAAATATACGTTCCGGAAGACTTTGGTAATGAGTTCCGGTACGTAAATTAACATACCGGAAGACTTAATGTAAGTCTTCCGGTATTATGCTGTTTGTACACCGGAAGACTTAATAAAAGTGTTCCGGTACGGAAGACTTTTATTAACTCTTCCGGTAGTAATGAATATGTGTACCGGAAGACTTTATGTAAGTGTTCCGGTATTGTAAGAGCACAATACCGGAAGACTTTCATAAAGTCTTCCGGTTTGATTTTTTTTTTTATTATTTAAGTTTTTTTAATTCTTTTTTAAAAAAAATATTTTTATTTTGTAGGTGCAGTACCTTTACACGAAAAAGAACCGATATGTGTGAATACATCAGATGTATTTACAACGACATAGATATTTGGTACACGAGAAGAGGTGATAAGATGGGTCAAAGACACCGGATTACGAAATAAAGTGACGGTCGTCATCACTCGTTCAGATACACAAACAGGCAAGAGAGGAAGAAAGAACAAAATAATATTTGGTTGCGATAAAGGTGGGAAATACAAGGATATTCGTAGTGGAATAGAAAGTGCGACGAAAAAATGTGGATGTCCATTTAAGATCAGGTCGATTCCGACAAAAGATGGATCTGGATGGAAGATTGATGTAAAATGTGGCGTTCATAACCATGATTTACCCGATAGATTAGAAGGTCACTCATTTGTTGGTAGGTTGACAGCGGATCAGAAGCAACATGTTGCTGATTTAACAAAGAGAAAGGATGCACCCAGAAATATATTGCATTCCTTGTACGAGCTTGATCCAGATTGTGTCACTCGTATCACACAAATATACAAGCAAAAGAGTATGATGGAAAAAGAGATAAGAGGTCCTAGAAGTGAGATACAACATTTGTTTAAGCTTATCGAGGCTGCAGGTTATGTTTATTGGAGTAGAAAAAGAGATGACTCTGAAGTTATTAAAGATATATTTTGGGCACATCCAGATTCAGTTAAGTTGTTGAATATGTTTCCTATTGTGTTAGTTATGGATAGCACTTATAAGACAAACAAATACAGACAACCTTTGTTTGAAATTGTTGGAATGACATCTACCGAGTTGACTTTTGCTGTCGCATTTGCGTATATTGAGTCTGAGCAGACTGAGACTTTTTGTTGGGTGTTAGATAAGCTTAAAAAATTGTTTGTGAAAAAAGATTTATTTCCACAAGTTATGATGACAGATAGGATTTGTTGCGCGTCTACAACATTGGCAACAACTTACGCCTATATTACAAACTCATTATAAATTATAAACTATGTTATTCATTTTTATTCATGAATTATATTATATGTTTTAATTTCATTATGTTTTTCATTTTTATTTTCACTTAAATAACATATAACATAAAAACTATAAATTACATATAACATAAATATCAGTTCAAATGTCAATATATTAAGAAACAAAGTCTAAGAAATAATATGACATAAACATAATTATACATCACTGTGAACGAGCAATACGTAAAGTTGCAAACAGATCAGCAAAATGTGGATCATCCTCTTCAGCTGCATTCTGCTGAAGGTAGCGATGAATCAAGGTGGACACAGAACCCCATGCAGGATCAGATGGTCCCGCATCGTACTCAGGAATAGATGCAACTGGCGGCTCATCATAGGTAGGAGGTACCAATCGAGGATGCGAAACACGATAATACCACTCAAGGTATCCATCCTCTACCTCAAATGGGATAGTCGCCCGTGCAGCAGAACGAATCACCTGGCCAGCGCTCTGGGTGTAACTAATCCACTCAACATCAATGTCACCAGCCATCCTAGGATCAATGGGTGCAGGTGGAATGGACTGACGGTATCCAAACTGTCGAAGACACCTGTCAGGCATGTATGGAACAATAGTATCTCCCCACCTCAAACAACCCCTGAATAGAGAAATCTCATCAAAACGACGATGAACTCTATGATCCTCGAACGGCCTCCATATGACATCAGTCGGTGTCAGCTCATCCATAATGGGTCGCAACTCATCCACCTTTAACGCCCCCTGTTTGTACGTCCACCTCATCGCTCGCGGGAGTCCACAGTTCTGAGCAGGTATCCAATTCTCTCCTTTTTTCCCAAGTGTAGGAAAATACTCGTGAATCCAGCACTGTTAAAAAAACAATAACATAATAATTAAATAGAACATAATGAACATAATAAAATTAAAATTAGAATTAAAAGAAAATCAATAAACTAAATTTAATATATAACTTTAACATAATAAACTGAATTTAAATATATACCTGTAGGAGAGTCGGATAACCACCAAGCTGTTTGCAGCTAAACATAGACGCATCTCCAAGAAACCTATACAATGTCACCAATGCAGCTGTTGCCCAACTATAGGTGGACAACGCATCCAGGTCCCTAAATAATGCCAAGTATCGCGCCTCCACGAGTGTAAATGACTTATCCGCAAAGATGGTGCAGCCCACTAACACCATCAAATAACATCGGGTCGCAAATGCCCAACGTGAAGCTGCTCGATGCTCTACGAATCGATCATATAACCACTCTATCTTGAAGTACGATCCTCTGCACTCACGAACCTGGAAAAGTGCCACTCTCGATGTCACTCCAAGATAGTCAACAACCCACTCAATGGCTAACTCCTCACTGATGGGTTGAGGGTTCCAGAATACCCCCCTAATAGGCAAATGAAGCAGACATGCCACATCATCGAGAGTAATCGTCATTTCACCGAACGGCAGGTGAAATGAAGATGTCTCTATATGCCATCTCTCCACAAATGCAGAAACCAAGTTTGCATCAATCTGTAAGTTCAGAGAATGCCTAAGAGGGGGGGGTGAATTAGGACTTGAAATCTTTTTCCGGTTTTTCTGATTCTTAAAATATTTTGGTTGGTGTTTATGGTTATGAAAGCGGTAAAAATAAAGAGACGATGAACACCAGGATTTATAGTGGTTCCCCCCACATTCCGAGGGTACTCCACTCCCCTTTCACACGAAAGAGATTTTCACTATTGTTTTGATCAGTACACCCTAACACACCATCAACCGGTGAGGACTACTATCAAACATAACAAGTGTACAAGAACAATCCTCTTGTAAACACTTTCACCCTTGTATCCAACAATCCTGGATTACAAGTCAATTTCAAATAACATAAAGAAATATTTTTGTGAGTAATATTGTGATATCAATAATAATATTGATCTTCTCCTTTTGATCACAATCCACTTCTAAATAAATACAAGTGTTCAATATAGAATATGAAAAAATATGAACAAGATGAACACTTTAAAATATTTGTAGAAAAGTGAATTTGATTCTTTTTGATGATCTTGAAAATGTAGAAAGTGTAGGAGGTAATTTTTAATTTGAAAGTTTCTGAATTTATATGATGAATAACACCATTTCAGAAAGGTATAACAAAGTGCCAATTATTGGTTGAAAAGATATAACTTTTGAAAATTATTTGATATTTAAAATAAATAATTTTTCAGAAAACGTCCAGTGTTAATCGGTTAACCCATATGGTTAATCGGTTAACACATGTACGTTGGCCCAGAATATTCAAAATTTTAGGGCGTTAACCGGTTAACCTATATGGTTAATCGGTTAACACTGAAGAAATTTCCAAAAATGCTTAATAAAAAAGTGTTATACCAAAACCAATTATTTTCAAAAATATTTAATGCAGCATGTAAAAATATTTTATGCATTTGAACACTTGTAAAAAATTATTTAGAGAGGTAGATTATGATATACCATCTTTGTGTCCAATTCATGAAAATCATTTCCATGAGTGCTTGTCTTGATTAAAAGCTTGACTTGATCTTTGTGAAACTTTGAAAGGCTTGTCTTTTTGCAATCAAGTGTTGACATCATCAAAACTTTTGATTGAAGCTTGCTTCTACATTCTCCCCCTTTTTGATGATGGCAATTGAAAAAAAATTGTTGTGCAATACTTCTTGGTTCTTGATATGTGATGCTCCCCCTATGTTTAGCAACTCCCCCTATCTTGAGAGACTTTCAAACATCTGCACACATAGAGAAACAAAAAACAGAACCAAGCTCTTCTCCCCCTTTGACATCAGCAAAAAGGAAGAGCTTTCAAAGAGCCAACAAAAAAATGCAGCAGCATATAATAAACATACATTTGCAAGAACACATATTATAAGGAAACACAAATAAAATGCAGCAAAGCAAACATTGTTCTTAATACATAAACCATAGTGCAAAGAAACTAAAAACTAGAATTCAAAAAAAAAAAATAACATAAAAGCAACAGCATCATAATCTCAAAGGTCCTCGTCCTCCATATCCGCATCATCCTCGTTTCCTTCGTCTTCATCACTTTCCAATCCTTCAATTTCCTCTTCAACAACCCGTGTATTAGAATGGGAAGGATTAAGCATAAGGTTCCGAAGGGAGGCAATCGCTCTAGAGGTCTCTCTATGCATGTTCATTGATTCCCTATGTTGATTCATCATTGTGGTATAGAGAAATTCATTAGAGATACCTTCTTCTGGAATGGGATAGGCGGGTTGAGCAGGGCCTTCATCAGCATACCGATAAGTACCATCAGCCGCTAGGAGGATGCCGGTGTTCTTCACAATGTTGGTTTCATTTATTTCATTGGTTGCAGATTTCATTTTGATTGATGGTTCCCTATTAAGGTCAAGTTCAGTAAGTTCCAAAATCCGTGATATCAACCGAGCATATGGCAGCCGGGTAATGCAGTGGAGCTGTTGTTGCATATGATACATAATTGTTAGAATCCAATTAACCTTAATGCTATTCTTGATAGCAAACAGCAACTGCATTTCCAAATCATTTATCTGCGAGTGATTTGAATCCTTTGGAATGAGGACGTAGCAGATGATATAGTGCAGCATACGATCAGACACGGTTAAATTCTTCGCATAACACAACATTCGAGCCGTGCGAGAATTTGCAATGACCACTTCTTTAGGAAACCTGCAGATCTGATAGTAATATTCCATTTTATCATAGTTCGCCCAAGGACCATCAACATGATTAACACCTTTGCGCAGAAAGCAACCTCTTGAAGGAATTGAAAGAGCTTTAGACAATGGAGACAATTTTTCAACAAATTCATGGTCTCTAATTGTTGAACTAACCATATGGTTTCCATCAACATCCAAGTAAACAGAAAACTTATACATAAAAGCTTTGACAAGGTCAGGATAAATGATACCAGAATCGGTGACGAATTTGTCAATCTTTTGAAACTTCAGCAGTGCAGGGAAGTTGAAGGAAGGTGCAGGAAAAGCCCGTAGGTTGACATACTTGACCGGCATTAATTGACGAACCCGAACCTTGAAGTCCATTCTTCTTTTCTTTGTGGTTTCCATGGGGATGCTATCATCATCTGAGTCGGATGCATGCTCTGGAAGTTTGCCCTTTCCTCTGTGAGTGGAAGCCATTGAAGGAACTTTGGAGAGGTTTGAAAAGTTAGGGTTTTTGAGAAAGAGGTGGTGTTGGTTTATATGCTAGGAAATTTTCTAGGGTTTTAGAAAGTGGGTCAAGGAAGTGGAGGAGATTTAGGATTAGAAGTTGGAGGGATTGAGAATATGTGCCAACAAATAAAAGAAATAAAAATAAAACAAGTTTTTCAAAAATAAAATGTAATTTTCGTATTCTGTTTTTGCTGATTTTAACAGTGTTAATCGGTTAACCGTATGGGTTAATCGGTTAACACATAAAAAAAATTAATTTATTTATAAAAAGTTTCAGTGTTAATCGGTTAACCATATGGGTTAATCGGTTAACACATTTAAAAAATTAATTTATTTATAAAAAGCTTCAGTGTTAATCGGTTAACCGTATGGGTTAATCGGTTAACACTGACGAAAGTGTGAAAAACAGTGAAAAGAAAAAGAAACAGAATGCAAACATTGAGCATACATACACAACTTATGCACATATATCAAAGACAAAGTTTAGATGTCACCTTCATCAAGAATTCCAAGTTCTCTTCGAATCTTGTAGAATGGTTCTTTTGCCAAAGGTTTGGTGAATATGTCGGCGAGTTGATTATGAGTGTCAACGAACGTAACATCAACATCTCCATCCATAACGTGATCTCGAAGGAAGTGATGCCGGATATCGATATGCTTTGTTCTGGAATGCATCACCGGATTCTTCGTGATGTTTATGGCACTGGTATTGTCACAGCGTAGTGGAATGCACCCGAGATTAACACCGTAATCCAGAAGTTGTTGCTTTAGCCATAAGATCTGTGCACAGCAACTTCCTGCGGCAATATATTCTGCTTCGGCGGTGCTGAGAGCTACACATGCTTGCTTCTTGCAGGCCCATGAAACTAGAGCATTTCCAAGAATATGACAAGTACCACTTGTACTTTTTCTATCGGTTTTGCATCCTGCATAGTCAGCGTCAGAATAACCAACTAAAGAACAAGTACTACCTTTAGGATACCATAATCCGACGTTTATTGTTCCTTTGAGATACTTGATGATCCTCTTTACAGCAGTGAGATGTGATTCCTTCGGATTTGCTTGGAAACGAGCACATAAACACACACTAAACATAATGTCAGGACGGCTTGCCGTCAAATATAATAAAGAGCCGATCATACCTCGATATTTGGAAATATCAATTGGAGTGCCGGAATCATCTTGATCAACATACGTCCCGGATCCCATAGGTGTAGACATTATTTTGCAATTATCCATATCAAATTTCTTTATTAATTCCTTACAATACTTGGATTGGTTGAGAAAGATTCCATCCTTGGTTTGCTTGATTTGTAGTCCAAGAAAATAATTTAACTTTCCCATCATGGACATCTCAAACTCTCCTTGCATCATTAGTGAGAATTCTTCACACATCTCTTTGTTTGTTGATCCGAATATGATGTCGTCAACATAGACTTGTACTAGCAAAGTATTACCCTTGATTTTCTTTATAAATAGAGTCTTGTCAATCTTTCCTTTTGTAAATCCCTTTTCACTTAGAAAATTGCTGAGGCGATCATACCACGCTCGTGGTGCTTGCTTTAAGCCATATAGAGCCTTCTTTAATTTGAAAACATGTGAGGGATTTCTAAAGTCTTCAAAACCCGGAGGCTGTTTTACGAAGACTTCTTCATTTATGTAGCCATTCAGGAAAGCACTCTTGACGTCCATTTGGAACAACTGAAAATTCATAGAACAGGCATAAGCAAGTAATAATCTAATTGCTTCTAACCTTGCTACGGGAGCGAATGTTTCATCAAAATCGATTCCTTCCTCCTGGTTGTATCCTTGTGCGACCAATCTTGCCTTGTTACGAACTATAATCCCATTTTCATCAAGTTTGTTCTTGAACACCCATCTGGTTCCTATGATGTGCTTATTTTCTGGTCTTGGTACGAGAGTCCAAACTTGATTCCTTTCGAATTGATTTAGTTCTTCTTGCATTGCTACAATCCATTGGTCATCGCCTAATGCTTCATCGATCTTTGATGGTTCAATTTGTGATACAAAGGCCATATTGAGGCAAGCATCCTTCAAATTTAGTCGAGTTGCAACGCCTTGACTAATATCACCAATAACTCTGTCAATTGGATGGTCTCTGTGAGTTCTCCATTCTTTCGGAAGATCTTGATTTTCTTGAGTAACATCTTCTTGTAATAATGTTTGATCATTTGAAATATTTTCCTCATTTTGTGGAGTATCTATAAAGTCATCATCATCATCCAAAGTAATATTATCCTCTTTCGAGGGGTTAGTCTCATCAAAAGATACATGAATAGATTCTTCAATAGTAAGAGTTCTTTTATTAAAAATTCTAAATGCTTTACTAGAAAGAGAATAACCAAGAAATATACCTTCGTCGGACTTTTCATCAAACTTACCAAGATTGTCTTTGTTGTTGTTGAGAACAAAGCACTTGCAACCAAATATGTGAAAGAATGATATATTTGGTTTCCTTCCCTTGAACAACTCATATGGAGTCTTTTTGAGTAACGGTCGAATATTTACGCGGTTACTCACGAAACATGCCGTGCTTACTGCTTCTGCCCAGAAATATTTTGGAAGATTTGTATCACTGAGCATTGTTCTGGCAAGTTCCACTAGTGAGCGATTTTTCCGTTCTACGACGCCGTTTTGTTGAGGAGTTCTTGGTGCGGAAAAATTATGAGAAATTCCATGTTCTTCGCAAAATTCCTCAAAATCTGAATTCTGAAATTCTCCACCATGGTCGCTTCTTATGGAGGCTATAGTGAGTGACTTCTCATTTTGAATTTGTTTTGCATACTTTTTGAATGCTTTAAAAGCATCATTTTTCTGCACTAAAAACATTGTCCAGGTATATCGAGAAAAATCATCAACAATAACTAAAGCATAAATACTACCTCCAAAGCTCTTTGTTCTGGATGGACCAAACAGATCCATGTGTAACAATTGCAGTGGTCTTGATGTAGAGATCACTTGCTTGGATTTGAAAGTTGTCTTGGTCTGTTTTCCCTTTTGACATGCATCACATAATTTATCCTTGATGAATTTTATCTTCGGAAGCCCAACAACCAGATCATGTTTAATTAATTTGTTTAGATGCTCCATGTGAATGTGAGCAAATCTTTTATGCCATAACCATGCCTCATTGTTGTTTGCCATAAGGCAATTTACCTTCAAAGAAACATTGTCAAGAGAAATCATAAAAATATTATTGATTCTATTACCTTTTAACATAACCTCATGAGTGACTTCGTCTACAATCAAGCATTCATCTTTATTGAAGTTGATCTTGAATCCTTTGTCACAAAGTTGGCTAATGCTAAGAAGATTGTGCTTGAGTCCTTCGACATAGAGTACATCTTCTATAGTTGTAAAAGGTGGTGAACCAATGGTGCCAAAGCCAAGAATCTTTCCTTTGTTATTGTCACCATAAGTAACATAACCCTTGGCCTTAAGCTTTAGATTTGAAAATTTGTTTACATCTCCCGTCATATGCTTTGAACAACCACTGTCAAGATACCATTGGTTTGTGGTTGTCTTCAAGCATTCCTACAAAACAAAATTAGGTAGTGTTAGGTACCCAAGTTGCTTTGGGTCCTTGATAGTTAGTGCCTTTTTCAACCCACACATAATGCCCTTTTGCAACTCCAATATTACGAACATAACATGCATTAGGTGTGTGCCCTTTGATTCCACAATAAAAGCAAGTAGGTTGAAAATTACTTTTATATCTAGGAACATAAGTTTTAGCAATTTTCTTCTTATGATGTTGATGCTGAATTTTAGAAGTGTTTATCTCTTCTTTAACAATTTGTTCACTTGCTTTTACGAAAATGGTCTTGTTGGTACTTGGTTTTGAAAATTTTGAATATCCTAATCCACTTTTATCATTAGGATACCTTTGATGTTTAAGAATTTCTTCCAAGCCAATTTGACCCTTTTCGTATCTTTCCAAAACTCTTTTAAGTTGAACAATTTGAAAAGACAAAGATTCACAATTCTTGCATACAAGACTTTGTTTTTCATCCATCACTTTTTGTTCTTCAATATTTTTCATGAAATCAGAATTTTGTTTTTCTAAAAGTAAGATTCTTTTCTTTTGTGATGAGATGTCTTTGTACAAAGTCTTGCACTCTTTTAGAAGTTCATCAATAACTTCTTGCATATCATTATCATAAACAGAAAAATTACTACTAACCTCATTTTCTTCATCGGATTGGTGAGAAGCCATTAAAGCCATATTTGCACGTTCTTCATTTTCCGATTCCGATGATGAACTTATTTCATTGTCTTCCCAAGCAACATATGCCTTCTTGTTTTTGTAGTCCTTCTTGCCTTTGAATCCTCCTTTCTTTTGAAGCTTTGGACAATCCGGTTTGATATGTCCTTGCTTCCCACATTCATAGCATGTAACATCTTGACTTGGTGTGGATCCTTCTCTTTTTCTGAAATGTCTAAACTTTTTAGTAAAAAGAGATTTATCATTTTTAAACAATTTACCGAGTTTTTTCACAAGTAGCACGAAGTCTTCATCTTCCGATGTGTCCTCATCTTTATTTTGTTTGGTTTCGACTTTCAAGGCAATTCCTTTAGACTTCTTCTCTTGATTCTCATGTCTTTCTAACCTTCCAAGTTCCAATTCATGTTCTTGGAGTTTTCCAAACAAGGATGCGGATGTCATCGTTGAGAGACTCTTTTTCTCGGAAATAGCCGTCACTTTCGGTTGCCATTCTCTTGTTAAGGATCTTAGGACTTTAAGATTGAGATCATCATTTGTGAATGTTTTTCCAAGAGCAATCAAATGATTTGTAAGATGAACAAATCTCTTTTGCATTTCTACAATGGATTCTCCGGGCTGCATTCGGAACATTTCGTATTCTTGACTTAGGGTGTTTAGCCTTGATCTCTTTACTTCGGTGGTTCCTTCATGTGTTTCAACCAAGGTGTCCCAAATTTCCTTTGCCGATTTACATTGAGATATGCGAAAGAACTCATCCATACTAAGAGCGCTTTGGAGTATGTTGATTGCCTTTTTCTCATTTAGAATCCTTTTCTTATCATCTTCATCAAAAGTGTTTTTCAACTTCGCGGTTCCAACGCCATTGATAACATTCATCGGAATATGTGGACCATCTTCAACGGTTTCCCATATGCCTTCTCCTTGAGCCTCCAAATGTGCTTTCATACGGAGTTTCCAAAAATCAAAGTATTCTCCAGAAAAGAGTGGTGGCTTATTGCTACTTCCACCATCCTTGAAAACCGGGTTAGTACTAGCGGAAGCCATAGGATCGATAGGAACAGGTTACCTTAACCTGCTCTGATACCAATTGTAAGTTCAGAGAATGCCTAAGAGGGGGGGTGAATTAGGACTTGAAATCTTTTTCCGGTTTTTCTGATTCTTAAAATATTTTGGTTGGTGTTTATGGTTATGAAAGCGGTAAAAATAAAGAGACGATGAACACCAGGATTTATAGTGGTTCCCCCCACATTCCGAGGGTACTCCACTCCCCTTTCACACGAAAGAGATTTTCACTATTGTTTTGATCAGTACACCCTAACACACCATCAACCGGTGAGGACTACTATCAAACATAACAAGTGTACAAGAACAATCCTCTTGTAAACACTTTCACCCTTGTATCCAACAATCCTGGATTACAAGTCAATTTCAAATAACATAAAGAAATATTTTTGTGAGTAATATTGTGATATCAATAATAATATTGATCTTCTCCTTTTGATCACAATCCACTTCTAAATAAATACAAGTGTTCAATATAGAATATGAAAAAATATGAACAAGATGAACACTTTAAAATATTTGTAGAAAAGTGAATTTGATTCTTTTTGATGATCTTGAAAATGTAGAAAGTGTAGGAGGTAATTTTTAATTTGAAAGTTTCTGAATTTATATGATGAATAACACCATTTCAGAAAGGTATAACAAAGTGCCAATTATTGGTTGAAAAGATATAACTTTTGAAAATTATTTGATATTTAAAATAAATAATTTTTCAGAAAACGTCCAGTGTTAATCGGTTAACCCATATGGTTAATCGGTTAACACATGTACGTTGGCCCAGAATATTCAAAATTTTAGGGCGTTAACCGGTTAACCTATATGGTTAATCGGTTAACACTGAAGAAATTTCCAAAAATGCTTAATAAAAAAGTGTTATACCAAAACCAATTATTTTCAAAAATATTTAATGCAGCATGTAAAAATATTTTATGCATTTGAACACTTGTAAAAAATTATTTAGAGAGGTAGATTATGATATACCATCTTTGTGTCCAATTCATGAAAATCATTTCCATGAGTGCTTGTCTTGATTAAAAGCTTGACTTGATCTTTGTGAAACTTTGAAAGGCTTGTCTTTTTGCAATCAAGTGTTGACATCATCAAAACTTTTGATTGAAGCTTGCTTCTACACAATCTTCTTCAAACTCGATCTCTGTAAGGAAGCTAAACCGGATCTCGATATGATACCCTCAATCTCCGGTGGAAGCTGCTGTGGAACCATCTGGGTCAACTTCAACCCATGTCCAGCCACCTTCAGTTCCTTCTTCGCCCCCCTCTCCTGAAATCAAATAAAATTAAACAAATTAGATAAACAAATTATATAATTTCGGTTATTATTCAAAACTAAATAATTATAATTTCCTTACCTCACCCAACCATACACGTCTCGCCACGTGATGCTCGTACGAAACCAAAAGACTGGTATCGTACGGACCACCAGGATACCCCACAGGGTCAGCTGCAGCTGCAGATGTACCAGCATCATCTGCGCGTGACCTACTCGTCTCGCCCCGTCCCATCGATCGCACTGGAATCCTCCCATCTCTGCCGCGTGATCGCACCACTGAAAAAAACAGAAAAACAATTATTTAATAAAAAAAAAAAAATTAAATTTCCGGAAGACTTTCTTGAAGTCTTCCGGTACACACAAAACCATTCCGGAAGACTTCATCAAAGTCTTTCGGTAGGCAATTTTTAAAACAACATTCCGGAAGACTTTGATGAAGTCTTTCGGTAGTCATTTAAACCATTCCGGAAGACTTTCATAAAGTCTTCCGGTACCGGAAGACTTTCACAAACTCTTCCGGTACAAAATTTTACATTCCGGAAGACTTACTTGTAGTCTTCCGGTAAACACGTGCGAAAATCAAAAAAAATTTTCTCTCTGTAACTTTTGGACGAACGGTAAAAATGGAAAGTGAATTTGAATTAGTAACTATTTATATGAGGGCATTTTGGTCAAAAAAAAATTGCTGGGGGGGTACAGGTATAATTGGGGGGGTGCGGGGTAAACTCTTCTGTCACTAATGGCAATGGAAACCCTTCTTTCATGTTTACATGAATAAAAAAAATATTATGTAAAAATAATCAAAACATTTACTAAGTACAATAATGTTTACCTGAACCCAATGATTTGAGTTTACAAATTCAATGCAATAAAAGGATATATTTGGTGAAAATGAAGTTGTCATAGGGAAGAAAGTTCAACATTTGAATCCTAAACAGACAAGTATAACATTATAATGATTCACAATCAAGTAACTCATGTCTGGTAGACTCAACCATTTATTTGGTGGTTGAGGATCAAATCCCTCTACCATTAAATATTCTCTCACTTCTGCTAGCCAATCAGCAAATAAATTGGCATACAAACTTGATCTTTCATTATGTATAAAACATTGACTACATCATCAATATATGACATGATGTGATTAGGAAATTGAAGGATGGACCCCTTAGATGATTGTGAAGATTGTGATAATTTTAACTTCTTCGAAGGTTGTGATGGTTGAGATTTCTTCTTCGAAGTCTGTGATGGTTGAGATTTCTTCTTCAAAGAATTAGATGCTTGATCAACATACTCATGATACGAAGGGTCCTTATAAATATCATAACCTACTGGTTTTTTTGCCTTTCTTCTTGACTTCCCTTTGGTTATTATTTTCTCAGGTGATGGACACAAAGAAGTTATTACGGGGAATGCAAGTTCAAAAATCCTACATTTTAATATCATTTTTCCAACAACATCTAGTGACTTAAACCTTTTTTATAACTCATCTATTGCACTACTTATATCCACCTCTAATTCATCTTCTACGTCATTTCAACTTAACTTACCTATTTAATGCAACTCGAGACACTGAACTACGTAAATTTTTGTAAAATGGACTTATGCGGGCTTCCTCAACTTGAAAATATACCCAATTAGAATTCTCCCTTCTTGGGCAAAGGCTCCCATATCATTTTTAAAACACTGGCGCAAATGCAAAACATATTTTTAAAGTCCTTTTGCAATATGAAAATTTAAGAATTAAGAGATGTTGAACTCTTGAACTAAAGTATCATATGCTATATCTGATGCTTCCTTCATCAACTCTGAGAAGAACTTATAATCGCATACTACAAGTGAAATGTAAGATCTTTACACTAATCTTACTAATATTGTTTATTGCTTAAGCACACTTTAAAACTAATGGCAGGTAACAATTTGAAACTAATTACATTTTGCAAAACTTGGTGTTTGAGGAGTTCTGAAAGTACTATTGTCATAGATATAAAATTATATTTTAATTATCTATGTATATTAACATATTTTTAATTATTTATCTGATCAATAATAATCTTAATTAATTGGTAATATTGTGATTAATCTTAATCAGTTGGGTATTTATATTGTCACGGTAAAATATATATTTATTGAATTTAATAATTAATTTTAAACATTAATATTATATTGATCATTTTAATATTTTAATAATTTTATAAATATAATAATATTTTAATATGAGTATTTTAATATATAAAATTAAATTATATGTGAGTAAAATAAATAAGTGAATATGTATATAGTTTAAATTGGTGTGACTTACTAAATAATGGGTCAAGCATCCAGTGTCAAATTAGTTGTACAGAAAAGATATTTTGTTTCGTCTTAAATTTCACTACTTTATTTCTATCAATTACTAGGTTAAATATTTATATTCATTTTATTTTTCATACATTTTTTTAACTTGTTTTAAGAAATTATTTTAATATTCTATTCTTTTATATTTGTTTAGTGATAAGATTATTTATTCCATTGATATAGAGAAGGAAAACCTAATTATCGTAGGACAACTTTTTGTTGGTACAATGTCAGTCAACAGAAGATTTTACCCCGCACCCCCCCATCTATACCTGTACCCCCACATTTTTTTAAAAATGCCCATTTTAACCTTAGATTATTTTATTGTATTATTATTTTATTATTTTTTTTTTTTACCATTTGTGTCAGACCGTCAGATAAAAGTAAAAATTTGTCAAAAATTACACGTTCCGGAAGACTTTTAGAATGAGTTCCGGTACGTAAATTTACATACCGGAAGACTTTATGTAAGTCTTCCGGTATTATGATGATTGTACACCGGAAGACTTAATAAAAGTGTTCCGGTACGGAAGACTTTTATTAACTCTTCCGGTAGGAATGAATATGTGTACCGGAAGACTTTATGTAAGTGTTCCGGTATTGTAAGAGTACAATACCGGAAGACTTGCATAAAGTCTTCCGGTTTGAATTCTTTTTTATATTATTTAATTTTTTTTAATTCATTTTTTTAAAAAATATTTTTATTTTGTAGGTGCAGTACCTTTACACGAAAAAGAACCGATATGTGTGAATACATCAGATGTATTTACAACGACAGAGATATTTGGTACACGAGAAGAGGTGATAAGATGGGTCAAAGACACCGGATTACGAAATAAAGTGACGGTCGTCATCACTCGTTCAGATACACAAACAGGCAAGAGAGGAAGAAAGAACAAAATAATATTTGGTTGCGATAAAGGTGGGAAATACAAGGATATTCGTAGTGGAATAGAAAGTGCGACGAAAAAATGTGGATGTCCATTTAAGATCAGGTCGATTCCGACAAAAGATGGATCTGGATGGAAGATTGATGTAAAATGCGGCGTTCATAACCATGATTTACCCGATAGATTAGAAGGTCACTCATTTGTTGGTAGGTTGACAGCGGATCAGAAGCAACATGTTGCTGATTTAACAAAGAGAAAGGTTGCACCCAGAAATATATTGCATTCCTTGTACGAGATTGATCCAGATTGTGTCACTCGTATCACACAAATATACAAGCAAAAGAGTATGATGGAAAAAGAGATAAGAGGTCCTAGAAGTGAGATACAACATTTGTTTAAGCTTATCGAGGCTGCAGGTTATGTTTTTTGGAGTAGAAAAAGAGATGACTCTGAAGTTATTAAAGATATATTTTGGGCACATCCAGATTCAGTTAAGTTGTTGAATATGTTTCCTATTGTGTTAGTTATGGATAGCACTTATAAGACAAACAAATACAGACAACCTTTGTTTGAAATTGTTGGAATGACATCTACCGAGTTGACTTTTGCTGTCGCATTTGCGTATATTGAGTCTGAGCAGACTGAGACTTTTTGTTGGGTGTTAGATAAGCTTAAAAAATTGTTTGTGAAAAAAGATTTATTTCCACAAGTTATGATGACAGATAGAGATCTTGCTTTGATGAAAGCCATTGAAACTGTGTTTCCGAAGACAAATAATTTGCTATGTCAGTTTCACATTAACAAAAATGTTGGTGCAAAAAGGAAACTATTAGTGGATCCTGATAAGCAGGAGTCAATTGGCAAATTATGGACGGATGTTGTATGGGCTAGTGATGAGGTTGAGTATGCACAACATTTAAAAGAACTTGAGCAAGAGTGTGTTGATTGTCCTAAATTTTTTGAGTACGTGAACGACACATGGTTGACACCACATAGACAAAGGTTTGTTTGCGCATGGATTAATCGAGTCCTACATATGGGTAACACGACGACTAATCGGTATGTTTTGTTTTAGATCCCAAAATATACTTTTTGTGAATTTTTTATTTTTCTTACTTAGTTTAAATATGTATTATTATAGGGTTGAGTCTGCTCATTGGAAGTTAAAGCAGATGTTGGGTAACAGTATTGGTGACATGGTAAAATGTTGGGAGGCCATGAATGACAACTTAAAGATACAAATTAGCAACATTCGAGCTTCTTTTCAAAAGAGTGTGTATGAAGTTGCACATGTCCATTCAAGTCCATTTTACACATATTTACGTACTTCAGTGTCGCGAGCTGCATTGAGGCGCGTTGCTGAAGAGTTAAAGAGAGTTGATTATATTGGAACTAACAAAGACAGATGCCGATGTACTCTTAGATCCACCTATGGATTACCTTGCGCGTGTGAGTTGGCAGGGTATAGAATTAGTGGTATTCCGATACCAATTGAGGCTGTGCATGTACATTGGAGGAAACTAAGTATGGAAATTAAGTTGGAAGAAGACTTAGATGAGGAATCAGAAGTGGGTATGAAATCTGCAATGGATGAGTTATGGAAAAGGTATAGGTCACAAGATGTTGTTGGAAGAAGGGCATTACATAGTAGGGTTTATGAACTTGCATTTCCCACAACGACTTCTTTGTTAGCACCACCTGAAAAAATAAAGACAAAAGATGGAGTCAAGAAAAAAGGCAAAAAACCTGAAGGGTATGATGTTTACAGGGATCCTTCGTATCATGAATATGTTGATCAAGCATCACAATCTTCACAACGACAATCTCAACCATCACAAAATTCAAAAAAGAAATCTCAACCATCACAACCTGTGAAAAAGAAGTTAAAATTAACACAAACTTCACAGTCATCTAAACGGTTCATCCTTCAATTTCCTTATCATATTAGGTCATTCATTGATGACGTTGTCAACGTAATGTCAGATGGTAATTGTGGATTTAGAGTGATTGCTTCATTGCGGGGTTATGCCGAAGATGGTTGGCCAATGGTTCGTCGGGAATTAGAATTGGAAATTATACATAATGAAAAATCAGCTTTATATGCCAATTTATTTGCTGATCGGTTAGCTGAAGTGAGAGATTCTTTGAAGATAGAGGGAAGTGGTTCTCAACCAATAGAGAAATGGTTGACTCTACCAGATATGGGTTACGTGATTGCGAATCGGTATAACGTGGTACTTGTCTGTCTAGGAGTCGAATGTTTGACTTTCTTCCCTATGACAACTACATTCTCACCCAATGTCTCATTTTATTGCATTGGATTTGTAAACTCCAATCATTGGATTCAGGTAAACATTGTTATAATTTGATATTATTAGTAAATTATTTGAGTAACATTAAATAATGTATTGTTTAATTTTGAATATAGGTTAACATGAAAGAAGGATTTCCATTGCCACCAGTGACAACAGATTGGAGGAACTTTCGTTCTCCAGCAGCAACATCATGGATGGTAGGATTTGTTGCGCGTCTACAACATTGGCAACAACTTACGCCTATATTACAAACTCATTATAAATTATAAACTATGTTATTCATTTTTATTCATGAATTATATTATATGTTTTAATTTCATTATGTTTTTCATTTTTATTTTCACTTAAATAACATATAACATAAATTGGATTCAGGTAATCGAAAAACTATAAATAACATATAACATAAATATCAGTTCAAATGTCAATATATTAACAAACAAAGTCTAAGAAATAATATGACATAAACATAACTATACATCACTGTGAACGAGCAATACGTAAAGCTGCAAACAGATCAGCAAAATGTGGATCATCCTCTTCAGCTGCATTCTGCTGAAGGTAGCGATGAATCAAGGTGGACACAGAACCCCATGCAGGATCAGATGGTCCCGCATCGTACTCAGGAATAGATGCAACTGGCGGCTCATCATAGGGCTCATCATAGGTAGGAGGTACCAATCGAGGATGCGAAACACGATAATACCACTCTAGGTATCCATCCTCTACCTCAAATGGGATAGTCGCCCGTGTAGCAGAACGAATCACCTGGCCAGCGCTCTGGGTGTAACTAATCCACTCAACATCAATGTCACCAGCCATCCTAGGATCAATGGGTGCAGGTGGAATGGACTGACGGTATCCAAACTGTCGAAGACACCTGTCAGGCATGTATGGAACAATAGTATCTCCCCACCTCAAACAACCCCTGAATAGAGAAATCTCATCAAAACGACGATGAACTCTATGATCCTCGAACGGCCTCCATATGACATCAGTCGGTGTCAGCTCATCCATAATGGGTCGCAACTCATCCACCTTTAACGCCCCCTGTTTGTACGTCCACCTCATCGCACGCGGGAGTCCACAGTTCTGAGCAGGTATCCAATTCTCTCCTTTTTTCCCAAGTGTAGGAAAATACTCGTGAATCCAGCACTGTTAAAAAAACAATAACATAATAATTAAATAGAACATAATGAACTTAATAAAATTAAAATTAGAATTAAAAGAAAATCAATAAACTAAATTTAATATATAACTTTAACATAATAAACTGAATTTAAATATATACCTGTAGGAGAGTCGGATAACCACCAAGCTGTTTGCAGCTAAACATAGATGCATCTCCAAGAAACCTATACAGTGTCACCAATGCAGCTGTTGCCCAACTATAGGTGGACAACGCATCCAGGTCCCTAAATAATGCCAAGTATCGCGCCTCCACGAGTGTAAATGACTTATCCGCAAAGATGGTGCAGCCCACTATCACCATCAAATAACATCGGGTCGCAAATGCCCAACGTGAAGCTGCTCGATGCTCTACGAATCGATCATATAACCACTCTATCTTGAAGTACGATCCTCTGCACTCACGAACCTGGAAAAGTGCCGCTCTCGATGTCACTCCAAGATAGTCAACAGCCCACTCAATGGCTAACTCCTCACTGATGGGTTGAGGGTTCCAGAATACCCCCCTAATAGGCAAATGAAGCAGACATGCCACATCATCGAGAGTAATCGTCATTTCACTGAACGGCAGGTGAAATGAAGATGTCTCTATATGCCATCTCTCCACAAATGCAGAAACCAAGTTTGCATCAATCTTCTTCAAACTCGATCTCTGTAAGGAAGCTAAACCGGATCTAAATATGATACCCTCAATCTCCGGTGGAAGCTGCTGTGGAACCATCTGGGTCAACTTCAAACCATGTCCAGCCACCTTCAGTTCCTTCTTCGCCCCCCTCTCCTGAAATCAAATAAAATTAAACAAATTAGATAAACAAATTATATAATTTCGGTTATTATTCAAAACTAAATAATTATAATTTCATTACCTCGCCAAACCATACACGGCTCGCCACGTGATGCTCGTACGAAACCAAAAGCCTGGTATCGTACGGACCACCAGGATACCCCACAGGGTCAGCTGCAGCTGCAGATGTACCAGCATCATCTGCGCGTGATCTACTCGTCTCGCCCCGTCCCATCGATCGCACTGGAATCCTCCCATCTCTGCCGCGTGATCGAACCACTGAAAAAAAACAGAAAAACAATTATTTAATAAAAAATAAAAAATAAATAAATAAATTTCCGGAAGACTTTCTTCAAGTCTTCCGGTACACACGAAAGCATTCCGGATGACTTCAACAAAGTCTTTCGGTAGGCATTTTTTTAAAAAACTTTCCGGAAGACTTTGATGAAGTGTTCCGGTAGTCATCCAAACCATACCGGAAGACTTTCATAAAGCCTTCCGGTACCGGAAGACTTTCACAAACTCTTCCGGTACATTATTTTTCATTCCGGAAGACTTACTTGTAGTCTTCCGGTAAACACGTGCGAAAATCAAAAATTTTTTTCTCTCTGTAACTTTTGGACGGACGGTAAAAATGGAAAGTGAATTTGAATTAGTAACTATTTATATGAGGGCATTTTGGTCAAAAAAAATATTTTGGGGGGGTACAGGTATAATTGGGGGGGTGCGGGGTAAACTCTTCCAGTCAACATCTAGGCGTTATTTTTGGTTCATTCGAAAGTTTTTGAATTCATTTATGATCTGAGACGCATGAGGAAGACCTCTAGCATGAAAAGATATGTTGAAAATTAATAAAAGTTGCATACTAATAGGATGTGACACATGCTCTACATATTTGGTTAATGCTTAACTCATTCTTTGGTTTGAAAAAAAAGAAGGGAAATTGATGGAAAATTGGTTGATTTAGACAGACATTGACTTGGTCCGATAACATGATAATTGACTCCTTCACAATTACTCTCCATGAAATCAAAATATCTAATTGATAGTATTAAATTAGTTTGAAATAAGCAACCTAGTCAAAGTGGAATTGAACTCAAATCACTTCAACGTTGTATTTTGAACATAACGTGTAACATATGAACTATCTCACAAATTTAATTTTTTTTCCATTATGTTTTATATAATGGTTGTTTTAAAAAAAAATTAAAATAATTTTTATTATGTAATATAATTTTGTGTAAAAGAAAATTACAAAGAATTTTTAATAAAAACTTTAAATGAAAATACAAAAAAAAATATATTTTAGAGCTGAAACAAACATGCCCTATATTAATCGGAAGGAAAAGAATAGGAATGAAAAAGAAGTGAAATGGCATCTTAATAAAAAAATATCATATAAACCAGCTCTAATTATTGGTACAAATTAACATTGAATTAAAGTGGAGTACATTTTTGTCTTTTAAATAAAAATGAGATAGTTGAAATCTATCATAGTCAAAGATTGGATAAGTACAATGTTAACATTTTAACACTTAAGTTAATGCTTGAGAGGGAAAAAATGATACAAGTGTTAATGAGGAGGGGAGGCACATTAACAATGGAGGGGAGGCACCCTCTTTGTGATGCTCCTTAGAGAAGAGAAGATGTTCCCTTGTATCGGTTAGTAGAGAGTTTTGGTTGGATTGAACTACTCACACTCTGTATCATAATAAGTGTTTTATTTTAATTTTACGTGATTCTTAAGAAAATAATTAGTGGTATTGATTTTAATGATAAAAGTGGTATATTTTATTAAAATACTCTTATTTATTATAGTTAGTGGAATAGTTAAAAATCATAAAAATTAATAAATAAAAATATAATAATATAAAAAATAATAAATATTATATTGAGACATCGAAAAATGCAATTAAAACATTTATTCTCCAAACTTTATGATAAAGTGGATCCGTTGAAAAGGTACCCCTAAGAAGTAAGGGAGTTTCCGTTGGCGTTGCACGCATAGGGTAAGAGGGTGACACGCCTAAACCCACTTGAGTTCTTTTGAGTGACATTAAATTTCATATTTTTTTACATGTATGTCCGCACCACACTAATTTTCGTGAGCCAAACTAAAAATTTAGACTCACTTTTCTTTTTTTGCATAACTATATCCGTCCCTCACTACTTTTTTTAGATCTTTTCCAGAAAAGAACATGTTTGTTAACATATATATATATATATATATATATATATATATATATATATATATATATATATATATATATATATATATATATATATATATATATATATATATATATATATATATATATATATATATATATATATATATATATATTCCTTTGATCAGGCGGACATTAAATGAGTTCTATTAAAAATAAATTAACTAATTTTACAAAAGATAATGTTAATCTTCAAAAAAGAAAGTTTTAATTCATTTTAGAACTTAAAAAGTGAAATCTTATCTCAAGAAATATTAGTAAAAGCATCTGATTCTGAAAATTAAAAAGACTGCTCCACCGCTTGATCACGTTTTTCTGTCTGACTGCAATTTCATGTCGGGGTTTAATTGCAATCAACACGCCACTCTGCTTATCATAAACATCCACCTGCCCACCTATCAGTTTTTGTTAGTTGGTGAAATGTCACCTACGCTTACCTCGTACCTTATCATTGAAGGTTACTCATAGATCCTTGTAACCAATAAATACAAATTTTATTTTTTCTTTCTAAATAAACAAAATTGATACTATCATCAAACCAAAAATATAAATTCACAACTATACATATGCATCTGCACCAAGAATATGTCAGCAACTTGAGTCACTACCTATGCAGTAATTTCTACTAATTTGCATCTTTTACTCAAGAATTCCCTTCGTTTACTAATAATATTCATCTTCACTTATTCTCTTTAGGCCACTGAACCAAGCATACTCTTCTCAGCCTCATCGGCATTTAGAGAAAATATATCAACTGGGGCAGTTGTATAGCCAACCGCAGTTTGCTTAGATCCACCACTAGAAGAGCTTCCTTGTTGATCAAGATAGATTACAATAACGGTGATATCGTCATGGAAGTGTCTTCTTATTCCTTTGTCGATTTTCTTTATGTCAGCATATCTCATCTCTCTTTTCTTTGCAGCTTCCTGAAGAGCAGCTCTTACTAGTCTCTTGGCGATTCCCTGCAGGTATCGAAAATGCAAACAAAAAAACATGTAAGCAAATTGAAACTCGGTTGTTCCATGCAGCTCAGAAGTAATAAGAGAAGACACTCACGGCTCTTGGATATTTGAAAACAAGATCAACTGCTGCTTCGTCACTTAATTGTTCCCAAAGGCCATCTGATGCAAATATTAAGAATAAATCATCTGATTCAAGCTCCCTAATGATGATTGATGGTTCAGCTGTCATTACTGGACGCTTCAAAGGAATAGGATTTCCAAATTGCCGAAAAACGGGGTCTCGGTAGAAATCTGGTCTCTTCAAATACACGTCACCAATAGATCTAGACACCTGCAACACGAGAAAACTGTTTAGTCCAGCTATTCTGATCCCCTTTTATTACAGCAAAAGTAAACCAGACCCCTTCCCCACCCTTACAGCACCTTTTCCTGGTGTGCGTAAGGCAAATCAAAAGTATGTAATGGAAATACATCTTCATCTTCATAATAAACACAAAAAGTGTGTAGTGAAGGATTGAAAGAAAAAATCAAATACATGAACAGATTTTACTAGACATTGCAATTTCAAATAACAGTAATAATAATATAAAGGCTTGAAACAATCACAATCATACATGTGTTGTTATTGCTATATGTCTAAATATTCAACAGAGTTTAAAAATGATAAAAAAAAAATTGTTAGTAAGAGATCCATTGAATATATATATTATATGTATGTATGTATACCTGAATGATGCCCTTAATCCTCCAAACTCCGCGGCTATAAACCACAACATGTGAATCATCAGGGTGTAAAGCTTCAACTTCTTTCCTCACCTCTTCATCGGCTACATTATGATCCGTTGACAAGCGCACAGCCTCTACCGTACAACTCTTGTTCTCAGTATACTTCCTCCCAAGAACAACTCTAGAGTCTCCAAGGTTGGCAACATATAACACATTATTAGAAATTGCACCAAGAAGACAACACGATCCCACAGACGCAATCTGGGGACTAAGAGGCAAGGACAACTTAACCAGATGCAAGAAATCCTCCTCGGTGGCACTAAACGCCTTCTTTATCACATCAACCGACAATCCCCCTTGCTCGGAAGCAAATTCTACAAACCAAAATCACAAACAAGTTAAGCATAGAACAAACAACAAAACACAAAACAAAACATAACAGAGATTAAGTACTATAATGAGCTATGAAGCACGGACACCAGAAACACAACAACTTCCATGACATGTCGTAGTAATTTTTAAAAAATGATGAGAAGTGTCTGTGCCGGTTTCAGACACAACTTGGATGCTACACAGATTAATCAAAAACAGTTGATAAACTTACTAGTGTGTTCCTAATGATCATGATGTTCAATTAATGAATAAATATTAATGATGATTATCCATAATTTGAAAATGAAGTAGTTGGAATGAATTGAACTTGTTTTGGAGAATAAAAAACCTAAAATCATGATTTATCCACAAGAAATATAATAGATAATTACAAATAAAGTTGAAAGGAATGGCGTAAGAAAAAGAGTAATGAAAACGTACTGTGCAAATAAGGGAAAAGACGGTTATTGACGAATCTAGAGGCTTCGGGTCCACCGTGACCGTCGTAAACCCCGACGTATGTGGCGGAAGGGGAGGTAAAGACTTGACTCTGATCTTCAAGGGAGTAATTAGCCTGAGCGACGGCTATAGAGAAATCACCGGAAGCGTGAGGTTTCAAGTCGGTGTGCCAGAGAAGAAAATCAGAGGCAGCACGACGTCGGAAGCAAAAATCGAGAGGGCTGAAGCACAAACGCAGCATGATCTATGGAAGGAAAGGTTAGAGAAATAGGGGATGAGAATTTATAGATGGGGATGATGATGTGCAGAATTGTAGAGAGAGAGAGAGAGAGAGAGAGAGAGAGAGAGAGAAGGGTTTGGAGAATGAAATGAAAAGGGAGTGATGAATGCCGCGTTTGGAGGGGGAAGACGGACCCCTCAATCAAAGATATGTTCCCTCTTTCTTTCTCCTGTTTCTTAATAACGCGTCTTTCTTATTATTATATACGACTACTCTCACAACTCATTAACAACTCCTGACGTGTAAAAAAGCACCATAACAATCGACTAAAATAATTAACAAATCTTTTTGTAACTTGAAAATCTCTATCCCAAAATAATCAAAGCATATTTAAGATTAAAGAGAAGGCTTTTTTTGAGCATTTTTCACCTCAGTCAAAATTTATAGTCGCCTTTGTAAATGATTTTTTTTATAAAATTCAAAACTAAATATACATTGTATTTTGAGATAAAATATATTTTATATTGAATTAAAAAATATCTAATATCTTGTCATATTAATATTATTATTATTATTATTATTAATGTTTTGGACCGTCTACGAGACTTAAAAAAGTACGGTTGTCCAAGTAAAAAATCTCACCCACGAACCCTCTCTTAGTCATTCAGATAAATTTAACGACTAGCTGCATTTCATGTTCTCTAACACACGTTCAACTATTAACTAATACTATTTAAAGAAGAGAATGTGTCATTTATTCAAGTATTCAAATTCTTCTCTATTCAAACTTTATTTTTCATTCTTTCATTGACTTGAACGTTAGAGTGTTAACTTTGCATGTCATCTCTTTCTCCACCGCATCGAAAATCTTGAACCTCCACAATACACTGTGAGTTCAGCGTCTCTGATCATCATCTAGTTACAGAGCATAACATTATTGGTGTTTATGGGAATCGACAGTTGATTCCTACGATATACGATAATCTGTTTCTCAATTCCACTGAATTAGATCTAGATCTTTATCGATCGAAACACATGTATACATCTCCAAGTCAATTTTATCAAGTTCGGAGTCAAAATCTTTCCACCAGACGACAGTAGATTCCAAAGCCACTCGTTTTCCTTTGTCTCTTTCTCGAAAGGCAGAAGGTCCAATCGAGACAGCTACCCCTTTTGTTGTTATGTCGTCGAACTTTTGTCGAGCCTAAGGCAGATTAAGAAACTTCTCAACTTCATTCATTTGTTGGATCCGTTTCACAATTCCACCAAGGCGAACCTTCTTCAGATCTACATTACTACTACTTATAACTGGATGCAAAGCACACCCCTTGTTTCCAGCTCTTGCAGATTAATCTCAATTCACAAAAATCTAATGAATTGTTGACAGATGGTTCAACAACAAAACTTATATATATGAGGAAGCTTCCCATAAAACCGCAGAGCCAATAAAGGACCTAGAAGAGGTCCAAAAATCTCCAAACCTCTAGCGACATAAGCATCATACTTCATCCCTTAACCCAAATGAAGAAATGACAATCACACTCCTCCTAAAGTTTGTCGACCTAGGAAAAAAGAGAGGAACGAAGAAGAAGCTTTCATTCGTCTGCGGAAGGAGAACCCTTTGACTACTCGCATATTGGACAACATCATCCCAATTCTTTGGAGAAGCCTCTAAAGCTCTAGGATTATAATGGAATCAGAGTTCCAAACAAGCACGTTGAGCATGTGGATAATCAACTAGACTACTTCCACACTGACTTAGACGTGAAGTGTAAGATATCTACATCAATCTTACTAAATCCACTCAAACATGATTTAAGTCACTCATAGACAGGAGTATAAATTTCTAATCTGACTTATGTGAGAATTTTAATGTCCATTTTACTATTATGAAAAGATAATTGATAATTCTAATCATTCTTAGCGGCATTTGATTATTGGTCTGATATATGTGAAGTTTTTATTTTTCTTAATATTTGAACTTTTTTTTTCACTTTATAAAGTTCATCTCTTTTAAATAATCATATTTTATGGATGTCTTACGCTAAAAATAAATATTTCTCCTAATTTCATAGTTACTTTATCACATTGAAAGCCTAACTCATAGCATTAACAAAATTTATATGGATTGATTTGCGATATTTTGTTTTAGTTCCTTAGAAAATCTATTTAAGTTAAAATTAGAAACATATCTATACCAATAAAAAAAACAGAGCAAAATTAAATTCATATCAAAGTATAATATTAGTAGTTGCATTGCATGCACCTTTTTTCCCTTGTTTCCTTTGAGTTTCCCTTTTTCTTTTCACAAACTTGACCTATGAGTCTACCTCCATTGTCCACTTGTGTTGTGTCATAATAGTCTATTACTACTCTATTATTTACTCGAATAAAATAACTTTTCACTTTCACTCCAATTCTTTTTTATGTCCTTTTTTGTTTATTTTTTTCCCTCACGTCACATTCAATAATCCGTCTACTAAACTAATTTGTTTTTGGTACAAACGTATCTTTGAATGAATACAAGAACAAGAAAGAGCATTTGTTAGGCTCTCTCTCCCTCTCTGTGTCAAGGATCAATTAAAATGCGCGTTGCTCGTCTAATATATCATGCCTGACTAATTATTTTGTGCAAGAAAAATACGAAGCTAAACGTGAATTTTTTATCTATATATTTTACTTTTTAAAAAAAATATCCCTAAATAATCCATTTTTAAAAAAAAAATTCAATCTACCCCAAAATTTTGAAAATTATAGATGAGTCTCCATATGAATTGACGATCATATGTAAATATATAGAGGTGTCGTCAATTGGACTGGAGACATCATAAGCAGTCTTCAATCCAGTTGACGACTATGTGTTAAAGTTGGGAAGGGTCGCCAATTGATTTGTAGACATGGTTCTATTTGAAATTTTTCTATAAATAGTACTGGTGTGATCAATTTTTTTCACATCTCTTCTGATATATACTTAATATTGATATCATGTATACGCGCCGCTATGGGAAAGTGATTTTTTCGAGAGAGAGAGAAGCATGTGATCGATATGTTGTTCTAGAATATCCAAAGTCTCAATAAACTGAAGAGGGAGATGAGGAAGAAATTGGTGAAGGAGAAAAAATTAGTAGTATTGAGAGATTTGATAGGATGCGTGGGTGGGTGTGAGTTAAGACTGATGTGGAAGTTAGGAAAATGATGTTTGGACCTAATGAAATCAGGTTGATTGTTGTAATCAGTTAGTAATGATGTGTTTATTTGTTGTATGTGTTGTTTATATTAAGTTTATTTAAGTTATTGTGATGTTTTCTGCTAACATTGCTGTAACAAAAAGTTCTTAATATATTAAAAGATAAGGTTACAACAAGTTATTATTGTGCAAAGCTGAATCCTACATTTGGACATTTTTTCTTGTTGTGTCCAGGATGACGACATATAGTACACAATCTTATCATTTTATCAACCGTATCCATTTCTTTTCTTATACGCGTGTTGTTTGGACGGCCTTTTTTCTTTCTTCGCATCTGATCGTTGTGCCAAACTATGTCCCCTTGGTATGGAGGTCAGTATTCCTTCATTGGTAACACTGCGAAACTTTCATTGTAGACGTTTATCACGTTAACAGTCTTGTAAACATCAGATAGATAGTTGTACGGGTCCTAACGAAAGGTATCCGAAAGGCCTGATACTTGCCACAATCACACCAGCATTTGTCTAGTCTGACAGCATATTCCAAAAAAGACCTTCCTTCATTGTGATCAATTGTTTCCTTAACACTGAAATTTCTCCCATGACGGTCAAAGGTTGTGACTGAGTGTGCTAGCCTTGATAGTTCCATCTTTCATAACTTTCATTATGCATTGACTGTAAACTTGACCAGACATTAACATTGCATTCCATTTTTTTCCTTTTGATGCAAATTTAGGTGTCAACCTAAAATAGGTTGATCGTACCACTGTTGTTATTGGTAGGTTTCTAATTCCTTTGAAGACATCGTTCATGCATTCCACGAGATATGTTGTCATGTGGCCCCAATGACATCCACCATCAAATGCCCTTGTCCACTTGTCCACTGGAATGTTTTCCAACCACCTTCGTGCATCTACATTTGACAATCTAATTTCGCCACGGTAGTATTGAAATGATGGTTCGTTAAAGCATACCCTGTATTCACAAGTTTTTTGCGAAGATTCTTGTCTTTGATTGCACGCATGAAGTTTTGTGTTATATGCCTAATGCAATAGACATGGGTAGATGGAGGATTATGCCACCCGTTATCTTGGTTATTGTAAGCACTCTCAATAGCAGCATGCCTATCTGAAATCAAACAGAGATTGACTTGTGGAGCAACATGTATTCTGAGATTCTTACGGAAGAAACTCCAAGCAGAAGTAGTCTCACCTTCAACTAGAGCAAACGCAATGGGAAATACATTATTGTTGTCGTCTTGTGCAACTGCCATCAACAATGTACCCTTGTATTTCCTGTATAACCATGTTCCATCAATCTGAATAATAGGTTTGCAGAATGCAAAACCTTGGATGCATGGTTGAAATGCCCAGAATAGTCGGTGAAATATTACATTTCCCTCAATAACAGATGCATATGGCCTACATGCCGAAACTGTCTGCATGATTACAACAGTCCCTGGTGTTTGTGTCTTTAGTGCAATCAAAAATCGTGGTAATTCTTTGTAAGAATCATCCCAATTGCCATACACCTATTCAATGGTCTTTGTTCTTGCAATACATGCCTTCTTGTACGATGGAGTATAATTTTTTATTGTAAGACGCAGCAAGCCGAAATTTGCAAATTGGGTTACGACAAACAACGACATACCTTCTTGAGTCACTTCGATCCATAGTGAAATCAACAGAGTTATCCATGTGATATTTTATAATACCTCTTACGCTTTCATCCTTTGTACGATACTTGTATCCCACTTTCAATTCACCAACAGAGTGTTTGTAAGGGTTGAAAAAACCATCTGCGGAGACATCATCATCATGCAACTCTAAGTTTGTCATATGTTGAGGCAGGCAATATGCCTGGTGTTGAGGGACTGGATGGGCGTCGTCTTTAGTGGTGTTGTACAACAGAAGATCGAGTTGTGTTTCATTTTCTTCTTCTTCGTTGTCAACAATGTCGACTTTCGTTGCAATTTCACCTGAATATTTTGTTTCTGTTTCGTTAGAATCATTACCTTCTGATTGATTGATCACCTGAGATTATTGAGATGGAAGAGTTTGTTGAACTATAACGAACACCTCAATAGAGTTGAACCCAGAATGTTCGTGACTAACGAACATATTCTCAATATCTTCATCATCGCGAACTTTAAGTGGATAAAATTTAATGTGGTTAACATAAAAAAACAGGGTTTTGATATATGATTTGTGAGATAGGACCAAACCCTAATTTTGATTCTAACCTATCTTTAAAGTGCATAAAATTTGACTTTCTATTGAGTGTAAATTGAACAACATCAATGTTTTGAAAACTGAAGCCATATTCATCAGAGGTAAAAGTCTCTCCATTGTAGTGTGTGTGTGTTAACAGAGTATCTTAATGCAGATGACATTGTTACGTACTTGCAGTGGGCGTTAATAGGTGCAGATGGAAAATATTATGGGAATAAGTTTGAGTTGCATTTGCATGCATGCATGCTACGTATATATTAATACATGGATCCATTAATGTTATCTTCAATTGACCTGGAGACAACATTAAATATAAGACAAGGTCGCCAATTGACCTAGCGACAACATTAAAGCTTTGTCTCCCACTGCAACACAGCTACGTCTAGGGTGAGATTCCCACGCATGCAGAAGATTCCCATGCATGCAGGATGGACTTGACTGGTCAACAATCGCTAGTTGACTTGGCGACCATGCATTAAAGCTTTGTTGAAGTCGCCAATTGACCTGACGAGCATTCGTTACTTGTCTACATGAATTGCATGCCATAGACTTATATAAATGCATGTTATCTCTTCCAAGTCACTTCATCCTTCATCCTTCCTATCTTAAATATTCCTTTACCCGATTATTCATTCCCCAATAATTACTTCCCGATTAATCGGTTATCTGAAACAATGTCGCTATTGACTATGGGTGAAACACACAGCGGCATAGTCGCAAACATTGCAGAATATGTACGTTTATATAATTTATTTTTTACTTTGTATTATTTACATAATTTATTTTTTACATTGTATTATTTACATATTTTATTTTTTACCTTGTATTATTTTTTATAGGATGTTTTTAGATTTCGTCCTCGTGTCCATGAATATGTTGAACCCGACGTTTTAATCGAACCTTATATTAAGCTTCCCGGTTTCGGACATGTAAGCAAAATCATGTCTTACTTGGTGGATGCAAAGTTTATACTAGCTTTGCAAGAGCGGTGACGTCCAGAGACACACACTTTCTTTTTTCCAACAGGTGAATGTACTATCACTTTAGAAGATGTGTACATGTTACTTAGGTTGCCTGTTGATGGTAAGGCATTCAATGGACCGACAAACCACGCAAATTCAATTTGCATGGAACTTTTGGGTGCCGAATTGTTAGAAGAAAATCACAGAGGCCAAGGTATCTTACTTTCACGTCTCAAGGCATATTATCATTCTCTAGTTTTAAATGAAGACTCTACAGAAGAACAAAAAATAATTAAAACTAGGTGTTATCTTATGATTTTATTTGGTACATTTTTATTTCCCGAAGGCACTGGTTCTTCTATGCACGTTATGTATTTACCACTACTAACAAACTTAGAAAGGACCAGGGAATATAGTTGGGGTTCCGCATGTTTATCCTATTTATATAGATCTTTATGTAAAAATGCAACGAAAGGCACATCTACATTTTTTGGATGTGTCGTTTTGCTCCAAGCATGAGGTTGGTCTCGGTTGCCATCCATTGCCCCGGTCAACGAAAACACATTCTCATTCCCGTATGCTCAAAAGTAAGTCAATTGTATCATATTAATTAGTTCACTTTATTATTCCATTTTATTGATTATTGTTTCTAATTATTATTTTTACACTATTTTATGTGTCAGATGGTCAGCACGCGGTATGACTTATAATAGATGTCCAAGACATTGTATCATTCAATACCGCAAACTCTTGAATCACCTTACTCTTGCAGATGTAATGCCACTAAAACAATCAATTTATTTTTTTAACATAACATTTTCTATAATCTAACACTTTTCTCTTTTACAGTTCATTTGGCATCCATATTTAGGAATGGACCATGATCACCAAATCAGAGATGAAGACGCAGCAGTTTGGACTGCATGTGTGCCGATCATCAGATTCACTACTATGGAGATGCACAACAGTGATCGTGTCAAACTCCAGTTCGGAATGCATCAAAACATCCCAGATCCCCCAACTGATCTTGGTCAATGGCATCTAAAATAAGTCAACGACCAATGGAACCTTAGGGATTGGAAAGATTTTGCAAAATCTAAGTGTCGTAAATGGAGGAACCATCACCAATATGTCTTACGTGAACCGGTAATGGAAACCACGTCTATACCAACTAATACTTATATGATTTGGTATAGATTGGTTACAACTAGTTTTCTATCCGAAGATAGGTATCTACACGACCCACGCCAGACCACTTACACGCAAGAAGCTTCCACGTCTAACCAACGAAGAAACTATCAACACCTTGTTACTCACAACTTCCTACACGAACATAAATCCACTTTCCAAACATGCCTGACACACAAACACAATACCAAGAGTGTCCCCTTACTGTGTCCAACAAAATGACTTTTACCAAGACGCTCAAACATCACACCATAGCCAACACACACAAACATCACGCCACAACCGACAAACACAACTATCACAACCACCATACGGATTTCAAACACCACTACCATTTCAACCTTTCACCAACGAAGACTTCACACTAATATCCCTTTTCAATTGTCCAGGTCGCACACCGATGACCCCATCATCACATCCAAACTACTCTGGCATGGGTCGCGACCTAGGTTACGACATGTCGTCCTTCAATACGCAAGACTTTGTAGAAATGGCAGAATATCTGAGGGAGTCTAATGATGTTCCGAAGACCTCAACTCCACAAACACTTGTAGTTAATCGACAACAAGGGTAGCGAGTGCAGCGAGTGAGGGTACCTATGGGATGTGGAACCGGCGGGCGGTATGCCCAACCGGGCCGTGGTCATTAAATTATGTACTTTTAATTATAATTAATTATTAATATATTTTTAGTTTTCATCTATTATTATTTAATGAAAATTATGTATTATTAATCTCGTCTATTATTTATATCATTTTATTATAAATTATATAATTTTTAAAGACAATTTTGTAAATACACATGGTCTACAAACAAATTGACGACCCTTCCTAAAGGTAACACATAGTCGCCAATTGGAATGGAGACTCCATATGGTGTCTCCAAACCAATTGGTAACCCTTCATAAGGGATATACATGGTCGCCAATCCATATGGATACTTCTCTCTAATTTTCAAAAAATTGGGGTAGATTGGAAATTTTTTTAAAAAGTGGGTTATTTGGGGATTTTTTTTAAAAGTAGGGTATATAGGTAAAATTTTCGCTAAACGTGACTACAAGATATAATCTAAATTGGTCTAGTTTTTTTAATGTTTATATCTAAATCAATATAAATTTATTAAATGTGATTAAAATAATATAATATAATTTAATATTTAGTAATTAAATATTTGTTTCACGTGTTTCAAAAAATTTGTTATTGATCTTACAGGAAATCAACTTTATTCGCCCCTTTGTTCGACTCAATTCGGGGTTCAATACGAGAGAGCATTTTTATTTTGAAAATTTTCTTTATGAACAACACACTTTTGTAAGAGAGACAATACATACTCACTCAAAATTTTAAGGTGATAGATATGTGAGTTCTCCCGCTTATAAATGTTTAAGTCTTCACATTTCTAATCAATATGAGACTTCCACACACCACTCACACTTGTTCTTTTCAACACTCCCCCTCAAGTGTGAGTCTATCAACAATGTCCTCCTTCAAGTGCAAGTTATTTCATCTACATACATTTGTACTATTGTTTACACTCTTCAATGGGACACTCTACCCGCGACCATGTGGGAATACTTTCGATATAAGTGAGTCGGTCACTTCACTCGAACCAGACTTTGATACCGCTGTTGGGATCAATTCAGAGGTTTAACACGAGAGAGAATTTTTACTTTGGGGGATTTCTTTATGAACAACACACTTTTGTGAGAGAGACATCACATATTCACCAAAAACCTTAAGGTGATATGTGCGTGGGTTCTCTCACTTATAAATGTTCAAGTCTCCAATTTCTAATCAATGTTGAACTTTCCCATACTACTCACACTTGTTATTATCAACATCTTTAACCTACAAGTTGGCCTAGTGTAAATGTTTGAATACCGAGAACGTGTTCCTCTTAAAGTCTGAGATTCAAATTTAGCTTTGTGTTAGGCTAAGGTTTCAACATGCAAGTGGGTGGTGAATACCAAAATTTAAAGCAAAAAACGACAATAAATACCAAACTCCTATAAAGACTTCATGCATAATAATCATATCATGTCAACTGGAGAGGTACACCTCTTACATAACACTAAAAAACATGTAACAAGTTCAAACAATGTTTGAATTTGTGACTAATGATTGACTTAGTCAACATATCAACTACATTCTCTAAAGTATGAACAAGATCTCATGTTTGATTTTTCTTTAAGGACTTCATCTCTTCCACTATTGCACCCATCCACTTATCTTTCTCTTAGCTAGTTATAACATCTCGAAAATTGGAAGTATCTACAGAACTAGTAAGAAGTGTATATGTTATCAAGTCTTCATACTCATATCTTTCAGGTGGCTTGATTGGACGAGGCTCTCTGTCACATACAAGAATATAACCATCTACTCCACTTAAACCTTTAGGTTCGTGCTCAATTTCAATAATAGATCTTGATTCCTCTTGTAGTTCACACACTACCTGCATAATTGTTCACTAATGACAAATCAACATTCACCTGAATCACCTATTTACATGAATTTTCTCCCCCTAATGTTGACATGTTTGTTGAAATTTATTGCTTCAACATTAAGTGCTCATAAACAACAACATCTTTGTTCATTACCATCTTATTTGTAATCGAATCCCATAACATGAACTCTTTCACACCTCTTGTGTAACCAACAAATACACATTATTTCTACTTTATATAAAGTTTGAATCGATCTTCATTAGATATATGCATATAAGATGGACATTCAAAAATTCTTAAATTGTCAAGATCAATATGACTGCATGTTCATACCTCCTTTGCAACCATCCATTCCAATGAAGTCCACAATGACCTGTTAAGATAATATGCCATGTTAATTGCTTCTTCCCAAAAATGTGTTGACAGTCTAGCATTTAACAAAAGATATCTTGCATTTTCAATAATAACCTTATTCATTCTCTTTGAGATACAATTTTGTTGAGGTATATTATTGTTCACATATGTAAACATAAGATAATTTCTACATATGAGTTACTCAATAGAAAACCTTAGAAGGAATATCCAAAGTATTGTCATAAAATTAATAATGATAAAATACATTATTTCTCCTCTATCCTAAAACTGTCCTTTTTTTCTCATAAGTATCATCTTTTATATTCCACATTTTCTTGACCTATTAGACTCCTCTAAGGTCCACACAACTCATTCGTACAAGAGTGTGAGTCGAGCACACACATCTTACATCACTCTTCCGTATAGGAGCGTGGAGTTGAGTACTTTAATTTTACTTACATGTTCATGGAGGACACTTGACATGCCATAGGGAAACCTCATCAAGAGATTTATCTTTAGGAAGCATTTGGTGTAGCTCAACAATGTTAAATATCAAAATAACACGAATGACCTAGTTGAGCTAAACATGTCAAACGCTTGAACTGAACTAGACATGTCCTATGTGGTATGGCCACACATGTCAGTGCACATTCCGCCAAGTGTCGAGCATAATAAGGCATACATTTTTTTCTCATCAAATCGGCTCATGCATGCCAGTCCACAACCCACAAAGCATTAAACATTATAAGGCATAAACATTTCCTTATAATCAGATTGGCCCATGCATCCCAATCCCACAATCCACCAAGTGTCAATCCCGATAAGGTGTAGACCTTTTCTTATCAACAGATTCATTCATGCATTCTAATCCACTGAAGGGAAATTTGCGATATAAACGCAGCGAAAGACAAAAATTTCCCTTTAGAGATCCTTACGAAAGGTCATGATCTGTGATAAAATATTTACCTTTTATAGTGTTTGAAACATTTGATTCCGATTTGATCACGAGCGTTGTACGATGAACAACGCCTCTATTCAGTCCACACGAACAACTTCCTTCAGTCACCGTGCTGGTTGGTTACGATTGAAGGTTTAGAGTGAAAGGAAAGGAAAAGAAAGGAATACGGCCAGAGTTTCAAAAACAACAACTTATGAGTTTCTTCACAGGGGTTCTATTTATAAAACTACTTGTGTGGGCTTTAAGCTAAAATCCCAACTTAATAATAATAATAATATTATATTATTATAATAACTATTATTATAATAACCATAATTTTATTATTATTATTATATTTTAGAATTATTATAAAATTAATAATAACTATTACTATTATATCATATGGTACCTTACCATATTCCGTATTTCATTCTAGTGCACCGTACCTTATTTATTCCACCTCTTCTCTAATTGTCCTTATGTGTGTGACCCTGTAGGATTTCGCGACGTTGGCAATTATATTAAATCATGTATTTAACATTATAAACAATGAGCGATATCTAGCAACACATCACTGCTACCCAAATCACAAAATTGTCATGTAATATGACAACACCTTTTGTGATAGTATTTGTGTGTACAATTGCCATTTTCCTTTATGTTTATATTGAACATGGGGCATCTTTTGTGTCATCCTTTTCCAGTTTAATATTGGGCCCTTAGACGTTTATCCAGTTATGCAGGATGGACAAATTCCATCTAGGCTACTCATGTCCCTCAACATACTTTGTGAAGTACCCATCAACTGTCTTTATGATCATCCAATTACGGACAATGTTTGATCAACAATAAAGTACTTGACTCTACATCTAGGGTCCATAGTAGTTTCAGGTCGAAGGGTGGTATACACCACTATCACCATGAGAATAACTTATGACACTTTGCATAACATTCTATGTAGTGCTCTCATAGTGGGTCAATCAAGTATAAATATTACTCCTAATATTCATATCTATGTCAAGACTTGATAACTCCTTATCCATGATCCATGAGATGTGATCATCATTTTATCTACATAATAGTCTTAATGCTTTAAGGGTATCCCATTTCACATTAAATCTCGACTATGGATGCTTTAAGAATAGTATCCTTGTGTTTAATGAAATCTCATGATTAAGTCACACTTAATATTTCATTAAACAAACTAGATATTCTAGGGACTTTATCATTTTGGAAATACAAATATAATAAAGAAATGCCTTTTATTATTAATAAATAATTCGATACAAGTACCAAAAGTATTAGCCTCTCGGGCTTACACCAACAATCTCCCACTAGCACTAGAGCCAATTAGGCATACCCCTAATACCCATAGATCTAGTATGACCATCATGTTTCTGCTACGCAAGAGGTTTTGTTAGTGGGTCAGCAATATTGTCAAGTGTAGATACTCTGCATATCTTCACATCTCCTTGATCTATTATCTCTCGAATGAGATGATATCACCTAAGTATGTGTTTGGATCGTTGGTGAGATCTAGGATCCTTAGCTTGTGCGATGGCACCATTGTTATCACAATAAAGATCAATGGGATCCATAATACTAGGGATTATTCCAAGTTCACTGATGAACTTTTTGATCCAAACAACTTCCTTTGCTGCATTTGAGGCAGCAATATACGCGGCCTCGATTGTAAAATCAGCAATTGTCTCTTGCTTCAAACTCTACCAGATAATAGAGCCACCATTTAGGTAGAACACTTAACCAGATTGCGATCTAAAGTCATCCTTATCTGTCTTGAAGCTAGCATCGGTCTAACCAATTACTGCGAGCTCTTCCTGACCTCCATATATCAAGAATGTATCCTTAGTCCTTCTTAAGTACTTAAGGATATTCTTGACAGCTACCCAGTGAGCATCACCAGGATCAGATTGGTACCTACTTTTTGTACTTAAAGCATACGAGACATATGGTCGAGTACATAACATGGCATACATGATATATCCTATAGCAGATGCATACAGAATCTTATTCATGCAATCCCTTTCTTCCTTTGTTGAAAGGGATTGTGTTTTTTATAGACATATGCCATGTTGCATAAGTATGAATCCTTTCTTGGAATTATGCATATTAAAGCGTCTCAACAATTTGTCTATGTATGTACTCTGAATTAGGCCAAGCAGTTTTTATGATTTATCTCTATAGATCCTAATTCCTAATATATAGGTTGCTTCACCAAGGTCCTTCATAGAATAGCATTTCCCTAACCAAGCTTTTACTTTTTGCAAGGTAGGGATATCGTTTCTAATGAGTAATATGTCATTTACATATAATACCAGGAAAACAATCATTCTCTCACTAACCTTCTTGTAGATACAAGGCTCATCTTCATTCTTTATGAATCCATATTGTTTTACAGTTTCATCAAAACAAAGATTCCAGCTTCTGGAAGCTTACTTCAATTTATAGATTGATCGCTGTAACTTGCATATCTTATGGCCTTCTTCAGGTATGTCAAATCCTTCAGGTTGTGTCATGTACACAACCTCAAGAAGATTCCCATTAAGGAAAGCAGTCTTGACATCCATCTGCCATATTTCATAATCATGATATGCAGCGATAGCAAGTAAAATCCGAACAGATTTAAGCATTGCAACTGGTGAAAATTTTTTATCATAGTCTATCCCATGAATTTATTTATAACCTTTAGCAACCAATCTTGCCTTATAGGTATGTACCTTACCATCCATGTCAGTCTTCTTCTTGAAGACCCACTTGCATCCTATAGGATTAACTCCTATAGGAGGTTCTACCAAGGTCCAAACTTGGTTTATGTACATGGAATCCAATTCATATTTCATGGCTTCTAGCCACTTCTCAGACTCAGGACCAGTTATGGCCTCTTGGTAGGTTACAGGCTCATCTTGATCCATGAGTAATACATCACCTTGATTAGTTATGAGATATCTATATTTCTCTGGTTGGTGATGTATCCTGCTCAACCTACGCTAGTTTTGTTCTACTTGAGAAAGTTTCTTTTCCACAATTATTTGTGGTTCCTACTCTAATTCCTCCATAGGTGTATCAATGCTTTGTGATTCTTGAATTTCTTCAAGCTTTACTTTCCTCCCACTGATTCCTTTGGAAATAAAATCCTTTTCCAAGAAGACTCCAGTTCGAGCGACAAACATTTTGCCCTTAGAAGGATTGTATAAGTAATATCCTCTTGTTTCTTTAGGATACCCCAAAAATAAGCATTTTTCAGATTTGGGCTCAAGCTTAGTTGAAATTTGTCGTTTTACATAAGCTTCACAACCCAAAACCTTTATGTAAGACATATGTGGTTTATTACCACTCCATATCTCATATAGTGTATTTTCTATCTTTTTGGATGGAATACGGTTAAGTGTGTAAGCTGCTGTCAGTAGTGCATGTCCCCAAAAGGAGTTTGGAAGACCGAAGTGACTCATCCTGGATCAGACCATGTCTAACAAGGTTCTATTTCTTCTCTCAGATACACAATTCCATTGTGGTGTTCCAGGAGGAGTGTGTTGGGATAGAATCCCACATTCTTTTAGATGGTCATCAAACTCTAGGCTTAAATATTTCACCTCCTCGATCTGATCAAAAAGTTTTAATATTCTTACCTAATTGGTTTTGTACTTCATTCTTGAACTCCTTGAACTTTTCAAAGGATTTAGATTTGTGTTTCATTAAATACACATAGCCATGTCTACTAAAATCATCAGTAAATGTGATGAAGTATTGAAAACCTCCTATGGCTGGTATGTTCAGTGGTCCACATACATCAGTATGTATGAGGTCCAAAGGATCATTTGCCCTTTTTCTGTGAATGGGGTCTTTGTCATCTTTCCAATTAAATAAGATCTGCATGTATCATATGATTTGTAATCTAAAGAATCAAAGAGTCCATCTTTATGGAGTTTGGAGATGCGTCTCTCATTTATATGGCCTAAGCGACAATGCCAAAGGTAACTTGGATTTAAGTCATTACGTTTCATCCTTTTAGTATTAATGTTAAACATTGACATTTCAAGATCAAAGACATATAATCCATTATTCATTTGTGCATTAGCATAGAATATATCATTAAAATAAATAGAGCAACAATTGTTCTTTATTATAAATGAAAAACCAAACTTGTCCAAACAAGAAACGAAAATAATATTCTCATTTGCAGGTACATAATAACAGTTCTCTAACTAAATTATTAAACCACTAGGTAAAGTCAAAACATAAGTTCCTACGGCTAAATCAGCAACCTTTACTTCATTGTCAACTCGTAGGTCAACTTCACCTTTTGTCAAATCTCTACTCCTTTTTAGTCCCTGCATATTGGTACAAGTGTGAGAACCACATCCAGTATCTAATACCCATGACACAGAAGTAGATAAATTAATTTCTATAAAGGGGGGACATCAAACCCTCAACCATAACGATAAAACACGCTGAGTCTCTCATTTCACGTGAGTTGACCCTCTCATACCACCGTAAACATTCTAACCACCATTATATATGACCTCTCGTTGTCACAGACAAACCTTAACCGTTATATCACTACTATGGTATCAGAATATTTCCTACACATATAATAATACACGTACACCTATATTTTTTTTACAAATACAAATATGATTTAAATACAATAATATAAAGGTCAAGTTTTTATCTAATTCACTATCTAGCTCAGTATTCTTACTTTATGCTATTTTCATTCTCATGCTCGTGGTTTCTACTCTATACTTCATTTTATTTTTTGTCATTTTTATTTTATCTTTCTTTGATTTTTGTACCGCTCGTTTCACATACGTTTTCTATTACTATTATTGTTATTCAATCTTATTTCGTGATTCATTATTTACCCAAAAAATTACATATATACCTTGAACAAATTTTAATTTTATGTTTGAACAAATATTAATATTTCACTCTTACTTTTCCATTGTTTAAAGTAAATATTGAGTATTTTTTTGCTTAAAGTAACATTTAATATAATTTATGTTAACTTGGTTTGATTTAAGGTTTGTGAGTGTGAAAAGGAAGAGTCTGTGATGGTTGATACATTGGTAAAACAAAATGTTGAGTCTTATCTTCTTGTCTTTTCCGAACCTTCTAAACACGCTAAACCCGCGCGTTCAATAAAATACGTTTTCCTCACCACAATTCACACGGTGGGTTACATATCTTTGAATAATCATTTATTTATATTTTATAACATAATAAATGTTTCTTTATGATTTATTTATGTTATAAGATTTATAATTAAATGCATAAACTATAAAGTGATTTCATGAGTTATCTTGAACATTCATGAAAATAAACTTAAAATATAAAAGCAAAAGGAGAAAAAACATTCGGTATATTTATGTGAGTGCATCTACTTTGTATCTATTTTACTTTGCTTCCTAGGAAGCTATAGTTATCATGTTAGTTTCTCTATCTTAGCAAGTTCAGTATTTCACTTCAACCTATTCAACATTAAGAATATTTATTGTCGTTTATTATATATTTCCCAAATCTAAAAATAAATATAATGTATTTTATGTTTTATGTTATTTTATTACAAGTTGTTTCATTACTTTTAGATATATTATTATTAGGTTTAAATAGTCACTGACTTTTTGAATTTAATTTATGTATTCTTTTTATTCTGAATATTTATAATTCACCTTTGCATTGTCTTTAGAGTTTGATGTTAGCATTCTGTTAAAAAAATATTGACTATGCAAACGGTGCATACATGGAATTGGTTTACGTGTGTTTTCCAATTTTAATATACCTACGTGAAAATTTATAATTTTTCCACCAAAAATTTAATAGTGTACATAAATTATGTTTACTTCATTGAAGCTATCATGTGAGGGAGGAAGACGAAGATGGCGTAATGTAAATATCAAGACCATCCAAAGAGTATCGCTTGCGGTAGATTTCAAAACAAAGATATAAATATTCAATCATTGTGTCTTCTTAAAACTTGCATCTCATGAAATTCTCTTTGATTGTTCATTAGATAGGTGGATTTGATAGGACCACCTAGTATACTACACAGGGGAAAGGGCAATGGTGGTAGCTTTAGCATCTAAATCAATTTTAAACTCTAAATATTTGAAACATAGAAATAAACTAGTTTTTTTTTTTTTTTTTTTTATGATGAATTTTTTTACAAAAGAGACTTGAAATTAAAGAGTATTTGATTTACTAGAATAATATTATAAATTAAGAGTTTTGTAAATTGTAATTTTAGAAAAATTACATTAGTTTTTTCCAGTGATAACAGAAAAACCCATGAAATATTTTCTTTCAATGTACAAATCAGAAATTTTATATTTTTATATGTTATTTAAATTATATAATTGATAATCTATTATTTTAGTTGATGAAATTAAAACGCATTCTTTTCTTCTTCTTTTTTGTATTATCCATGTTGTCTTTATTATCAATAAATTGATTAACAGAAAATCGAGAGAGATATTTCAAATATTTATTTTTTATTTTGTAAATTTTAGAAATGAAATTAATCAAATATACAAATTATTATGGATGGATGGATATGTATCCATTAAAAATCTCTTAATGGATGAATTTGATGAATTATTTTCTTAATGGATTGGATTAGATATTTTATAAGAAGTTTTAGTGGATTATTAATGAATTAATGGATTATTTTGATCCGAACATTAACAATCCAATTCATCTATTTTGTCACTCCTAGACACAAATGCTTCTAATATATATCAATATGCCACATAAATGAAATGTGTAGTGCATATATATGTAGAGCATAAAGGTAAACATAATGCAGTAGAAGTTGATATGTAGGTGGATTGAAGAAGTTGATGTTGATGGTGTTGAACAAGTTGATCTAGGTAATGATGTTAGTGTTGTTGAGAATGTGGATGTAGATATTGTTGGTGGTTTGGAACAATTTAAACTAGGTAATGATGTTGGTGGTGTTAAGAATGTTGAAATGGATAATGTTGGTGGTGTTAAGAATGTTGTAGTGGATATTATTGGTGGTGTGGAGCAAGATGAAGTAAGTATTGATGTTGGTGGTGTTGAGAATGTTAAAGTAGATAATGTTGGTGGTGTGGAGCAAGTTGAGCAATATGAAGAAGCTAGTGTATGTGAAGTTCAATAAGTTGAAGTAAATGAGGATAGTGAGGACAATGACCTTGAAACTGATGGTTTATCATTTGATGATAGTGAGGATGATGGGGCTCTTGGGTTGGATAATTATTTTGATGTTGTTGAAAATCAAGATGAAGATAATGGTAACAAAGGTGGGATAAAACTTGCAGCAAGGAAACACATGCACACTCCAAAGAAAGTACAAATTAATGTTAATAATGTAGGGTTAGCTAGTGGTGTAGTTAATGAGATGGATATCCAATATGTCAGTGATGAGCTTGGTAGTAGTGACCCTGATGCTTCTGATGGAGAAAATGAACCAAAATATCCAAGGTTTAAGATGCAGGAGTTGGACAAGAATTACAAGTTCAAAGTGGGATTGAAGTTTGTATCACTTGAAGAATTTAAGGAGGCAATAACTTAATGGTCAATATTAAATGGTAGACAGATAAAGTTTGTGAAAATTACAAAGTTAGAGTAATGGTAATTTGCAAAGGCAAATGTGGGTTTTTAGCACTTGTAAGTAAAGTTGGGAATAAGCACATGTATAGAATGAAGAAATGGATTGAAACACACGTGTTGTAGTATACTAAATAATTGCTCCGCCACTTCCAAATGGGTTGCTAAAACTGTGACATTGGCTAAGATAAGAGATGGGTTTTCATCTCCGACCAACAAAAGGTACTTGTTATGTTTTTTTGGATGTTTTTTTTTTTGGATTTCATCCCTAAACATGTTTATTTTATTTTTTTTGGATTTCATCTCTAATTTTTCTTGTCCATAGAAAGCCAAAAGAAAACTGCACCAGGATAAGGAAAAGGACAAAGACATAGTCAAACTTAAATTGCATCAAATCAAGAATAAAGTAAAACTCAAACTACTAAGACTTAAATTGAGACTCAAACTCAAGCTGCGTCAGGAAAAGAACAATCACAAGAAAATGAGACTCAAATTGAAGTTGACCCTGAGTTTGAAATGCTTGCTACAAATCTTGCATCAGCATTTGAGGCAACTCAAACACAAACATATCTTGTTGTTACTGAACTTTAGCACTATCTACACAAATTGAACCAAGTAATATTACACATGTTACATCATATGAACATGTTGCAACTTCACAAACTGAAGATATACCTGACTGTATTTTGAGTGCACATGTTCAATCATCTGGCAATGTGTCTGTTGCATTTGTGTCTATTACTCCAAAATTTCTTAAAAACTTGAGTATATTGTACCACTTCCTAATGATTTGGTATTATTCTATTGATGTATTGCAATTTTAATACCCTATATTTTAAAGAAGAAGAAGAATAAGAAGATGATGATGAAGACAAATAAATCACAAGTTTCAATGGAATTGAAGTTAAGGAGAAGTGATAGAACAAGGGTCCTTAGGTGCAAAAACCTGAAGGGAGAAGTAAGTAATCCATCACATCCTATGGATGTGGACAATGGTCCATAAGCATTTTGTCATGGTGTATTTTGATGTCTTTTGGATATGTTTGTTGTGTCTTAATTGTATTGTTAGACTTAAGTCTATGACCTTTGGCTTTATTTACTTTTGATACATATCACACCATTATGGTTTATGTTTAAGTGTGTATTTGTCGTACTATGTGACAAATTTATATGCCTTTTGGCTATATGTAATTCTAAAATTAACATTTCCATAATCTTCTTTTAGGATTTTCAGTTGAGTTTGAAATGAACATTCTTATAGCTTTATTGCAACCAAAAAATGGGTTTTCTGACTTGACGAAATTACCTACAGAAGATCTTGCCATGATTGATTCTTGGTAAAATGTTGAAAAAGTTCTTGAGAGAGGAATAGGAGACGAAAAGGAATAAGTGGAAAATGCAAAATGTGTTTTTTTATTAAGTCCTCCTTTTCAAGGCTCATCTACATGGATTTTCACGTGCGTATCAGATAAAAAACAATTCCATGTATGCACTGTTTGCACAATCAACGTTTTTTTAACATAAGGTTAACATTAGGGACTAAAGGCAATACAAAAGTGAATTATAAGGACTCAGACAAAAAAAAAGATACATGGACTAAATTCAAAAACTTGCTAACTTACAATGACCAAATGACTATTTAAGCCTTATTATTATATGAGAGTGAGAAATAATGAAATTATTATACATTAATTTTTTATTTGTAAAATCATTTTTTAATTAAACCAACACAAATAATTTAAACATCAAAAAGGAAAAAGAATCATTAAGGTTTGTATCGCTGTGTTTTCTTTCATTGTCTTCTTTCTTGCCCTAACTTTAACGTGTTCTTCATTTCTTATCGTTCTTCAACTATATTCTTCATTGATTGTTATTTCAAAACACCATCAAGCCAAACTTTGTAGTTTGTAATCACTAATCTTCTCCCAATTGCAAGAGCTAAAATACATCCACCACAACCCTCAATATATGTGTTGCACTGTGAAAAATACAAAGTCGTCATCGAACTTTATTTATTCATGAGGAAATGGGAAATATCGATAAAACCCCAAAAGATAAAGAAAATGGTTGTCGCAACCAAGAGCGAATCTGAAAGTCAGTTATGCAAATGGAAGATATTAGCACCCCTCAAATCCGTTGTACTCAACAGGAACCATTTTGATTGTTTTGTGCGAATGAGTGTTATTATATAAAGGTTATTTGATATTAATTATTGTATTTAATCAAGGAAAAAATAAGTTTTTAATTAATGTGCTCGCCAAGATTTTGAAATCCCGTGCCTACGTATTCCCATAGTGCAATGAGAAAATTTGAGCTCTGTAATTCATGAAGTAGAAAATAAGTGTTTGTTGGTTAATTTTATTGAACAATGTTAACGTTCGCGTTCAAAAAGTTAAATGTTATTTGTATACTCACGCGTGAGAGGCTTAAGCGTTGTTTGTATTGCGGTAGAATAGAAATAACATGTCGTTTGTAAAAAGCTTTTGAATACCATAGGACGAAAAATTGAATATGATTCGTAGTGATTGATTTTAGCCTGAAGATGGATATTCAGATAGGGAACTCTATAGTAGTGTTTGGACATTCGGAGAGAGATAGAGAGTTTCACATCCTCCTCCTTTTTCTTCCTTTAATTATGAAAATTGTCTTAATTTGAATTGCACTAAAGTCTATGAATATAGGTGAATACTTTGAACAACTAGGTCATCTGTCTTGTATTCAAAGATATTCGGAATAAGGATAGAAATACACCCTTTTATTCCTTCTCCATTTCTTAAGGTTTGTGGCGCACAATTCTCAACGTATTTTTTAAGTACTTCATGGTTTATTTGCAAAAAGAAACTTTTAGTTTTACATGAACAAAGAAAAATACATGATTAAAAGAATTAGGATTTTGCAACTTTTAGTTTTACATGAACAAAGAAAAATACATGATTAAAAGAATTAGGATACTAAAAATGGAGGATGAAGCATAATGTTGTCATACAAATATTCACCTATTTTATAGGGTTTTAGAATGAGGGATTTATATTTGACCTAACGGATCATACATGCTACACATCCTAATGTCAATATAATTTAAATTAAATGATTAAGGGACTTTTAATCACCTAATTGAATAAACTCTTAAAGGTTCATGTAATTGTTTACCTACTTTCTAGGGTTTTGATCAAAACTAATTAATCAAACAAATTAACTAATATGATCAATGTCCTAAGGTTATCAACTTAATTAATTGATAAAAAATGTATTTAATCAATTAATTAAATCAACAAAGGGGATCATGGAAGAAAATTAGGTCAAGAACAATCCATACACACCAAGTCAGGCAAGAAATGATCATTATTAAACTCATAAATTTTAAGTGTAGGAATAACATTAGTCTTTTAAAAAAAATGTAATGCACACAAAATATTTAGCCTACTTCCCAGTTCCAAGGTGTATTGAGCAATTTTTTTTTTTTTTTTGACAAAACCAAATTGTATTTTACCAACCACAATCCCGACAAACAAACCTCCTGATCCCATTTTCACATATTTGGTCGGGATATAAATGTTCTCTTATTAAATTTATGAAAACTTCCGTCATTTGTTAAGCCTTTAAAACTTTTATTTTGTTTAATATTTACAGGGATAACAAATTTATATCCAAGTAGTAATTTATTTATAAATGTGGTCGTGTAATGGAAAAATCGAGTAGATGCTTGTGAAATAAAAATTAAATTAGCTACATGCTTGTGTAATGAAATTAACAGAGTATTCACTCTTTACTCATCCATAGATATCAATATATCTTACCAAAGTTCTGTGGTGGATTTGATTAACTTATAAGTATAATTTAATTTGATAAAAACACTCTTACATATTATTAAAAAATGTATAATAATAATAGTAATGCTAAAAAGCTTTATCCTAATAATAATAATAACAACAACTAACATATTATAAATACTTTAATCTATCATAGGTACATAACAGACCCTTTCATCATATTTTGTATCCTCTGCCAGTGGTTCTCTTCTTTGTGGGAGCAAAGTTACATATGAGCTCGGGTTCTGATTCACTCAAGTAACACAGAGTTGAATGTAAAAAAAAAAAACTAGTAATTTCTAGATAAGTTTATTTGTGTCTTAAACTTAGTAGATCTCACATAAAATGACGAGACCTACATGAGAGTGATGGTTATCAGTTAGAAAGTGTCCCTTATTCTCTAAAATAAAGCCCCCCACGTTACTAAAAAATGCCAGCTCCATTGCAGCATCCGTCATATAGTAACAGATCAAAAGAAAATCTAAGCAACTACGCAGCTTCATTCTTTGGAAGTCGATTACTTACAACTATACATCTGCGACAGTATGGGCAGTCTCCACAACTGCGAATCCAAGGATCCAAACAAGCAGAGTGAAATTTATGTCCACATTGCAAATGGATTAGTTTATCTCCATCCATGAAAGATTCCAAGCATATCCCACAATCTTGCAGTATCCTGGATTCAGATTCCGTATTACTACTGCTAAAAACTTCAAGATGTAAACAATCCAGGGCCTCCTGAGTGAGTCCCGGTGGCTTTGAGGATGTTTCTTGCAAGAGCTGGAACCTTGCCATTTGAGAAGTCAAGTCAGCAATTAAAGAGTCCTCGGTTGGAAGTTCAATTGATAACTCACTTTCTTGATCCTCATCGATTGGATCTCTATCATATTGCCTGAGGAAATCAACCCCACAAAATAAGGTAAAAATTCAAACTGAATGAAAGGCAATGGCAGATCTTAAAGAACAAACAACCAAAAAATGATACAGAAGAAAATTTAATGTCGAAGGTGCAGTGAAATTCTTTCTAAAAATCAGCTTATGAAAAGGACTCAACTACGAAAAAAGATCAAAAGTCTGATTATTAGAGACCACAAAGGCATCTCCTTGAGGAAAAAACAAGTTCTATGAAAAAACAAAGTGGGGGCAAAATCCTAATAACTAGAGAAGAAAACATACGTAGTTCAATATAATCCCTTGAATTGGAACATATTACTTAAGTAAAGAAAATTTTGAGCAATAAGTATGCACAATAGTCATCCATAATACTAACCAAAAATTAATATCCATGATCCATATGCTCTAAAGATAAAGATTTTTATATGCAGACATAACAGATAGTGCATACTTTTAGTCTGCATACACTTTCAGATGCAAGAAATTATATTTCTTGGAGAACTACATCAAAGAAATATATTGATCTATGGTTTGAAGGGTTGTCCACTACACTTTTAGTCTGCATACTTCCGCATTTGTGCAATTTTGTTATGCAATTCAAGTCATAAAACATTTCTTAATGATGCAATTGGGTCTCTCTTAATAGTCTTCTAGCCAATTTTTAATAGAATCTAATGACATTATTTCTCATGATATATTATTGTCAGTTAGAGATTGTTGTTTATATAAAATGAAATTAGTCCGAAAAAGCATTTTGAAAAGCAACATCTGTGTTCAAACAGAAGAAGAAAAATAACAAAGGGAAGCCCAAATGGCAAGTATCAAAAGCCAATGAAATACCACCAACAAGGAAACCAGTGACAGCCCACATAAAATGACTAGGGACCAAGGGAATCTGTGTCAGATACAAACAACAATTGAACACAAGGGGAAGAAAATGGGACCAATGGAATCTGTGTAAGATACGAACAACAATTGAACACAAGGAGAAAGAAATTTAAGGGACTAAATTGACAGACAAATTTTTATTTAAAGGAGAAAATTGCAAATTTTGGCAAATTTGTATAGAATCAAACTATTCAAGCCTAACAATTTCGAGGAGTAAAATGCTAACTTACTCTACTTTATAAAACATAACTCATAAATCAATTAACAGTGAATATGACCTTAGTTGCTAATCTTAGAGACAAATTTACCATACAATTATGTCACAAATAAATTGATTTCACAAGCTAGCATTTCAAGCTCACAATTGAACCTCAAATAGACTAATAGTTCTACAAACATATCAATATTACTATTTCTAGCATGCATTTACAAGAAAATGAAGAGAGAGAAAAAATTGAACACCGAGTAAAACTAAAATCAAACCTGTTTCTATCTACAGGCTCTCCTCTTAACCTCTGAAGGAGTCTTTCTCGCGCAAGCCTTACACCTACAGGCAATCTGTTACCGCCATTCACACTCGGAGTACCTCTCACACTTTCTCCAGAATCAAAGTTATCATGAAACAGAGACCGACGATACCTCGCATCAAATCTATCCGATGCACGCTCCTAACAAACACGAAATTGAGTCGATTAAATTTCACGGCATCAATAATAACCACAACATAACCCTAATTCACGGTATCAATTTTCAATCAACAAAAACAATTCGATAAATTATACAAACACGCGATACTTTCTAAATTAAGAGTATCAATTGAATGTACCGGGTGACGGATGCGGCGGACGTGGTAGTGACGGCGGATACGGAGAGAATCATCGTCGTCGGAGTCGTGGAAGCGGTGGTTATGGAAGTCGGAAGAAGGTGAAGAGTGGAAAGATGAATCGAGATCATTTCGTCCTAATCGGTGCCTCCTGTTGTGAAAGAGTTCTGAAGCGCTCGTCATACACTGCGATTACCTACGAATTTTTCTTCGTCGCTATGAGATTAGAGATGAATATTAGAATATAAGGATATAGATTAGAAAATGAAATGTCAACGTAACTTCCAGGAAGAATTCATACAGTAACGAACCATCATTCTTTTTATTTTCCCGGAAAGTTCTAATAAACTTAACCGTAATTTTAATTCCAGTAATATGGAAAATATTAATTTTGCTATAGCTAAAAAATTAACTAAATATATATATATATATATATATATATATATATATATATATATATATATATATATATATATATATATATATATATATTAAATAAAGTTCATAGTTAAAAATATTTTTCTTAATACAAGTTAGTATATGTGAAAGTGAGTGATTATTTTACTTTAAATAGGATAAGGAGAATTTAAAATTAAAAAAGAATTAGAATGCCACATGCCATACATAACCTAAAAAGTGGAAGTGTTTAGATTGAAACCATTCATCTCATCATTGTAACAGAAGCATTAACAACTTGCCATTGTTTCATCAAGTGACATGTTATGTTACACAAAAACAGAGTCTGCAAAATCATTGTAGACTTTGAAGGAAAAAAATAAGCTTGTTTTATTTGATTTTTGGAGCCATGAAAGGAAAAGTGAAAATCTCCAAATTGAAGTTTGGGATACCTATTTTGTGTCTTTGTTCATTTTTCTTCTTTCTTGGTCTATTTGTGTCTCCTATTATATTGCAGGTACCTCTCTGATTTATTCGTTTGATTTTTTATTGTAATTTTCTTGATTAATCTCATATTCATTATTGACAATCATGGTAGAATTTGGTTGATGAGGAACCCCACTTGAGAATACTCCAAGAATATTATGACCCTATCCAACATGGTAAATCTGGAGAATCCTTTATTGAATCAATCCCATTTCAGGTTAGTTATTTTTCTTATTTTATAGAAATTATTCATCTATATCATTTAATAATTTTAATATGATAAAAATTTATTTATGTAGATTTTGAGTTTGAATCCAAGGGCAGTTTACTTTCCAAACTTCACATCCGCAGAAACATGTGAACAAATTATTGAAATGGCAAAGCCAATGCTTCGACCATCAAAGCTAGCTTTGCGAGAAGGAGAAGATGCAGAGAGCACAAAAGACACTAGAACAAGGTACTATCATTTAATTATTATTATTGACTTGAATGATATTAATGACTATTCTTACAACTTTCTCCGAGAATATTTGAACTCATTTGGAAACAGTTCAGGCGTGTTCATCGGTGCATCAGAAGATAAATCAGGAATTTTGGATATCATTGAAAGGAAAATTGCCAAGGTTACAATGATTCCAAAGACCTATGGAGAAGTATATGACTCTACTTAATTTAGTTTCATAATCTTCCATTGTGATTAAGTGTTTGTTCATATATATGATAAAATTGATAATGTTCTCTATGTTTTTTTTGCAGGATTTCAATATATTAAGGTATGAAGTTGGTCAAAAATATGATTCTCATTATGATGCTTTCGATCCGGTTGAGTATGGTCATGTTGATAGCCAACGGGTATATATTGTTGTCATTGTTAAACTTTATTTCAGGGCATAATATATCGTAATAAGATTATGGTTCTCTTGTTCGTAAATCCTAAATCAACTAACAAAAATATATATTACTAGGTTAGATGTCAGGACTAGAATTCATGGTCATGTGTGTGAGTTTATAGTAATTATGATTACTTTAGAAATCAAAAAATTAATTCTATGTGATCATGTTTAATTGTCCAGGTTGCTTCTTTCTTGTTATACCTATCAAATGTAGAAATGGGTGGAGAAACAATGTTCCCTTATGAGGTAAATGTTTGTCATATTTATACTTTACATTATGAATCTTTGTATAGATACTAATTGTATATTTCAATTCTTAGGATGGTTTAAATGTTGACACAAATTATGATTACCAAAAATGTATTGGTTTGAAGGTGAAGCCTCGACAAGGTGATGGACTTTTATTTTATTCGGTGTTTCCAAATGGAAAAATTGATAAGGTATTCTCTCATTTTGTAGTGCATATGGAGATATAAACTTTCATTTGAGTTGAAGAGAATATACATGTAAAAACTTTATGGTAAAAGATACATTGTTGTAATAATCATGTCATTTTGTTTGTTTTTACATTGTTGGTTTCTAAATATTGTGCAGAATTCTCTTCATGGGAGTTGTCCTGTAATAAAGGGAGAGAAATGGGTCGCAACAAAGTGGATTAATGATAAACAACAACATAGACATTACTAGTTTTCATTTGACACAGAGATCTATTTCACTAGTAATCTTCTATTTCAAAAAATGAAAGATTTTATTTAAAAAGAGATATAATGTGCAAGTATGCTTCATTTTGTATATATAAATGCATATAGTATAAATTTTACTTGTTTCTTATATTAATCCCGTAGAAATGGTTATGAATTGAGATAATTTTTATTGGATCTCGAGAGTAGCAGTTCAGGGTCTAAATGTCCCAAATAATCATGAAAAATCCATTAAGCGAGTTGAGTGGGTGTGATTTCGGGTTGTCCAATTGTGTCTATCGTCAAACCATTTTGCCAATATGTGGTAGATGATGTGTCTTAGAGAATTCGATTTTAATAAAGGAGGAAATTGTCCCTCAAATTTAGGAAGTTGAACCAATCCTCCTCTAACTCCTATGTACTCGTTGGGAAGTCAGGGGACAACTGTTTCTCTACACTTACTTGGCCAATAAGGTCATCTATAAATATTCCAACCTTTGGGGTTGGGAGGATCGATCACTAATTTTACAAATTCAATATATATGAAAACACATTTTGCATCCATACACGCGAACATATTCACCTCACTACTGCAAAAAAACACATTTTACCTCTATGGCAAAAGAGATTTCACCTCGGTTTCACATGCGAGGTAGCGAAGGGTGACATGAAAACTTGTCACTCTACTCCTCGTTTTTTGTTCCACCGATGGGACAGTTGCAAAGATCACTTGTTTGATCCTCAATAATAACATTTTTTATTTAGGGTTAAACTTAAATATACAACACCCCCTTGCAATGTAGTGAGTTTCACTTTACCCCCTGTAATAATTTTTTTTTATTTCCCCCTGTAATATTTTTTTTGTTTGTTTTACCCCATAAGTGTACAATTTAAGTGGCCTATATTTTCTTTACATAGAAGCTGCAATTTGTTTACATAATCAAAGATAACTAAATATACATAGAATACCAAATTCTATTGTTTACAAAACCAAATGTTCATATATCCAAAATAGTACACCAATAGATCCTATGCATATTTGAAAACATAACTATATAATGCTTACAAAACCCATATTGACATTTCAGATAAAAAACACACTAGGAAGAGAACCTATACATTTTTGAAAACATACATATTTGAACGTATAAGGACAAAGTTTTTATATTATCCTTATAACAACCAAGAAAAACTAGTGTTGTTAGATTCATAAGAAGATAGGAAGAAATCGACCCAACACGATCAGATGTCATATATATATATATATATATATATATATATATATATATATATATATATATATATATATATATATATATATATATATATATATATATATATATATATATATATATATATATATATATATATATATATATATATATATATATATATATATATATTCTTGTGAAAATGATGTTTGGTTGCTAAACTTCTATAATTTGAACAAATTTTAAATTATGATACGTCAACAACAAAAACAACAACAACATTAACTTAAAAAGTATAAATAAATTACATGTATATGGATAAAGTTAATACCTTAAGCCATGGATTCATAATGCCTCTGAAGACAATATTTAACATATGACTCATAACATAGTATTCACACGTAGTAAATTAGTGAAAATAAAATATTGTCAAAAAGCACAAGTAAGACAAGTTACCTAAGCAATTGGAGCCTCGCCGGTTTCTGGAAATCTTCACCGAAATATTCATCCCTCCGCCAGAATCTTCATCGGAGTTCAACTCTGGTAAGGTATATACTCATCTTCTCCATCATTTTTTGATATGGTTTTATTGCTACAATCGCACCAAATGTTTCCCCCATGATTTCACGCTACAATTCCTTCATGTTAGCATTTAATTGTTGAATTAGGTTAAGAAGTTCTTCATGTTCATGTCTTTTTCCTTACAGATCCGTGTTCTTCCTTGCAGATCTGTGTTCAAAAGTAAAGCTAAGAGAAATGTAGGAGGGTGACCTGGTTTTTAAGGAAGTAATTTTACCCACACAGTAGGGAAAACTACAACTTAATTGAGAAATACCATTTTTTTCCCATGACCTAGAATGCTCTTCATCTTAAATCCTATTATAGTTAGAATTATATGTAATCCTCTGTTAAACATCGTGACTATGTACCTCTGAATGACGATTAAGCAATCTATTCCTGACAAAGATGTTCTTTCATGGATGTGTTATATGTTGGAATTCATAGCGAAGATCAATGCCTCCCCTCGGGGAAACATCTCATTGTTGGACTTCATAGTGAAGATCCTTACCACCCCTCGGGGCAACATCACGTTGTTGGACTTCATAGTGAAGATCATTGCCACCCCTCGGGGAAACGTCTCATTGTTGGACTTCATTATGAAGATCCTTGTTTCCCCCCAGGGATGGAGCCAAAACTCTTAATTATTGGGAGCAAACACACACACACACACACACACACACACACACACACACACACACACATATATATATATATATATATATATATATATATATATATTATAATTAAATAATTTGAAATAGACAGTATAAAAATAGATTGTATAAAATTTATTTGAAATAGTAATATTGTAATTTCATATCAAATAAGTTGTATAAAAATTATTTCAAATAGCACAATTACCATTTCTTATATGGTTGTATAGAAACCAGATCCATTATTGCAATCCTAATTTCATTATTTTCATATGTCAATATACTTATATATTCCATACATTGGTGAATACTATTTGATTATGGTGAAAATTATTAAAAAAAAATTATTTAATGTGTGTTTACACTCACACTTGCATTAAATGAAGTATGATATATAATAATATAGTAATATATATCATATGTAGATAATTTTAATGTCAGTGGGGGAATGAGCCCACACTTAAGTGTGAATAGCTTCATCCCTGGTCACCCCTCAGGGCAACATCTCATTGTTGAACTTCATAAAAAAAATCTTTATCGCCCCCAGGCAACATATAATTTCTAGACTTTATAGCGAAAATCCTTGTTGCCCCTAAGGTAAACATCTCATTGTGAAGATCCTTGCCGCCCCTCAGGGAAACATCTCATTGTTGGACTTCATAGCGATGATCGTCCTTTCCCCTCATAGCAATATCTCATTGTTGGACTTTATAACAAAGACCATTGATTCCCCTTAGGGTAATACAAGTAAGTTATTTTGATTTTCACTTAAGGAACTTAATGTCACTTTAGACGGGAGAAAATCAAGGGTCGCGTCTGAAGGGCACAATAAACATCCAATATAAGAGACTTGATAACAAGTCGTGCTTGAGGACTCAATGCAAGCCCGTCCCAAATAGTTCAAACACCCCGCTTGAGAGATTGGTAGTCTCATTAGTCAGACTATATATAATTCAGCTTGAGGGACTCAGATTCTATAAGATAACTTAATTCTCTCTCGAGGGACTTATTGTCTCATAGGACAAGACAAAATTAAGGGTAACACCTGAAAGGCGCAATACACATCCAGTTTGAGATACTTAATATTAAGTCTTACTTGAGGGCTCGGTGAAATTCTCACCCAAGTAGTTAGAACACCTCGCATGGGAGGCTGGTAGTATCATAAGTCAAGCTCTATACAATTCAACCAAAGGGACTCAGATTCCTAAAGATAATTACATTATCGCCTAAGGGACTTAGTGTATCCTCGAGCTGGATAAAAATCAAGGGTCAAGTCTGAGGCACGATATAAATCTCGTGTGATAGATTTGATAACAATTCTTGTCTAAGGGATTGATGGAAGTCCCACCAAAGTGGGTATAACGCCTCTCCAGAGAGACCGGTAGTCTCATCAGTCGAGCTATATACAATTCAACACTAGGCACTCAGATTCCCCAAGATAACTACACTCTCTCCTAAGGAATTTTGTGTCTCCTCGGGTAGGACAAAAATCAAGGGTCACGCATGAGATGCGACAAACATCCAGTCTAAGAGACTTGATAATAAGTCTTGTTTGAGGTCTCTATGGAAGTCTCACCCAAGTAGATCGAATGCCTCGCCTGAGAGACCTATAATATCATCACACAAGCTATGTACAATTCAACATGAGGGACTCAGATTCCACAAGATAACCACACTCTCACCTGAGGGACTTGATGTCTCTTGGGGCGTGACAAAAATCAAGGGTCACGCCTGAGGCGCGACAGACATATTATCAAGAGACTTGATAATAAGTCTTGTCAGAATGGAAGTTCCCCACAAGTAGGTCAAATTCCTCGCCTGAGAGATTAATAGTCTCATCATTCGGGCTATGTACAATTTAGCCTAAGAGATTCAGATTTCCCAAGATCATTATACTCTCGTTTGAGAAGATTAGCCTAAGAAACCTGTAGTCTCATCACACCAACTATGTACAATTCAGCATGAGGAACTCAGATTCCCCAAGATAACCACAATATCGCTTGAGGGACTTAGTGTCTCTTGGGGAATGCTAAAAATAAAGGGTCATTCCTGAGGCGCAATAGAAATATTGTCTAAGAGGCTTGATAATGAGTCTTGTCTGAGGGATTAATGGAACTTTCGCCCAAGTAGGTCAAACACCTTTCTTGAGAGACTGAGAAGATTAGCTAAAAACTATAAGATAGGAAACCTTCAATTATTGAGACACTTCCACCATCTTTGAGTGGAAAGATAATTTGTTTTCCATCAAAAACCTAGTGTTTGAGGGACTATGTAGTGTTATATTTGCAAAAGATATCGCACAGGGTGATACCCTTTAATCGACCTAGAGGAGGTGATAACGAAAGGTCTCCTTAAGGTAGGCATCACATCACCCTGTAGTGCTCCCTCGCCCATACGTGAGGAACATGGGGTAAGACGTTTCTAGGGCAAAGAGGAATTCAAGGTCATTAACTGACCCATGACTCCCTTGAAAATAAGGATTCAACTGACCATTATTGACTAAGTGGATGATGTCCCTTTATGAGGAAACCCTAGGCCCTAAAGCCTCGATAAATACTCATATAATAATAAGAGTGTGGAGGTTCCCAACTAATACACACTTTTAACACCTTAAAGAGCATAACACTCATTACTCTCTTAACACATAACCATTGGTGAATATACGCTTGCCACCAAGTATCATCGGTCCTCAGTAGGGCCTCTCACCTCATGTGAGAGGGTCTCTTAAATCACCTAAAATCACCACCATACAGGTCTTCTCACCGCCGCAGGAAAGCCTCTACCACCAAAACATGTTATAAACCTACTAATACCTCTGAGTCTCCATACCATTGCAAGGGGAACCAACACACATTACTTTTTGACCAGTAAAATATGTAAGTGTAGGTCTAGAATAGATTAAGCCAATTGATTTGTTTGGTTAATTTGTATTGACTAATCGATTAGTTGTCTATTATTCTTATTGTTTCATATTTCATTGTGTTGTTTGAATATAGTGTAATCTTGTGAGTTGCATATTCATTTGAGCTCTTCATGGTTTGTTTCATTGTTATCTTGTTAATCATCAACCTTATGTGATTGTATGAAACACCAACAACATGGTTCAAGAACCATCTTGACAACTTGGTTGCGTCTATTAACCTTTCTGGTTATATCATTCAATATCAACATAACAACCTGGTTATTTCTAGCAACTTCACGTCTACGCGATTTATCGTGGATCAACAACAACATTAAAATGTGATCCTTTCCTTATGTAGCCAAGCAAAATAGAGTCGTTATAGAGCAACTAGTTACTGAGGAATGTCGTTTCACAAGGATGAAAATAGTACTGCCACATATTGTCCTTTTCAACAATTTAAGGTTAGTGGAATGGTAGTGGGATAAAGCTTTTTTGTACTATGTACTATCCTTGCTAACGGTCATATCTTCGTTTGAAATTCAGAGGCTTCTGATAGTAGATGATTGGAGCATGAATGGAGATGTGATAATTGGGTCTTCATAAATCTCAAGTCTTCAGTATTCAGAACTTGTTCACTCAGAACCTTGTCTTCAGAACATCAACACTTGTCTTTGAAGCCCTTGGTCTTCAGAACTTCAAGTCTTCAGAATCTTCAGAACCTTGTTCACATAGAACGTGTCTTCAGAGTCTTCAGAACCTTAATCTTCAGAACCCTTAAGTCTTCTGAATCTTTTTGCACTTAGTCTTCAGAACCTTCAATCTTCAGAACTTTAAGTCATTATATTATTCAACACTTAGTTCTCAAAAGATTACAACTTCAGAAGCTTCGCTAACTTCATAATCAAAATCACTCAAAACAGAATCCACAAGAGCATTTCAAAAACAACATCAGGCATCCTTGGATCTTTCTGATTATGATCAGATACAGAAGCATACTTGCTTATTCAGTATGCTTGTGACTTGTGTTACACAATGTAACTCACATATAATCTTTAGCGTATATTCTGATAATGTTTGTTTGATCTGATATCTTCAATAATCATGATTTGCACAGTAACAAACATTAGAACATAAAATAGTTCTTTCACAAATAATTCATTGTTATCATCAAAACATAGAGATAAAATATAGAGACAACTCTTGTTCTTAAAACCAAGTGAGATACCATTGGTCTCTCCATGAATCTACTCGCAATACTGACACTAAATGCCAAGTCTGGTTGCGTATTGCACAAATACCTAAAAGATCCAATCAACCCCCTATATTGAGTTAGATCCACATCTTTCTCATCTTCACTTTTGGACAACTATAGTCTTGCTTCACATGGTGTAATGGAAGCATTATAATGACCCATTCCAAACTTCTTCAAATTCTCAAAAGCATATCTCCTTTAATGAATGAGCAACCCCGTTTTTTACTTTTGGAACTATATGCCAATGAAAAACATCATTATGCCAAGATCCATCATCTCAAACTCAGCCATAAGTTCACTCTTGAACTTTGATATGCTCTTCTCACAACTGCCAGTAATCAATAAATCATCCACATATAGGCAAAGGATGATCACACCATAATTTGTATCCGATCTCACATAAATACCGTGTTCGGACACACACCACTTGAAACCAACGTTAACATGAAATCCATCAATGTACTTGTTCCAAGCTCTTGGAGCTTGTTTCAAACCATATAATGCTTTATGCATTTTGTAGTACTTCAACTTTTGGTTCTGCACTACAAATCCAGGGGCGCTGCTTAACATAAATCTCTTCATCAAATGGACCATTCAAAAATTCAAATTTGTCGTCCATTTTGAATATCTTCTAATGGTTGTTATTTGCAATTGCAACAACCAATCAGATGGTTTCAAGCCTAGCCATATGTGCAAACACTTCTTCAAAGTTTATGCCTCCACATTGCAAAAATCCTTTTGCTACCAATCGAGCTTTATGCTTGATCACCCTGCCTTTGGGATTTGCCTTCACCTTATGGACCCAACGCACACCAATTTTCTTCTTTTCAAAAGGCAAGTCGACTAACTCCTAAGTACCATTCTTCTCAATAGATTTCAGTTTCTCCTTCATTGCACAAATCCACTTTGGATTACTTAAAGCCTCTTCCGTGTTCACCGGTTCAGATTCAGACATAAGCACAAAGTGAAAGAAACCACCATCATCATTGATTTTGTTATCCCGAAATACTTCATAATCTTGGAGTCTTTGAGGCAAACCTTTTTGCCTTGTTGGTCGTCTACTATTTTCCATGCTTTCGGTTCGAATCTACTGTTGTTTTGTTCTTCCAACAGGCTGAAAAAAATGGGATTTTCGTGCCCGTAATAAATTACAGGATCTTGGTAATCGATTATGCCTTCTGCTACACCAGTTCCAAAACCTGTAGAATCCAAAATTTCACATGGTAATCAATTACCATTTTTAGTGTAATCGATTACGCCACCTACACCAGCAAAAATTATGCTGCTGTCAAATTTTCGCAGCTCATCGACCACAACATCTCGACTTATCACGATCCTCTTATTTGCAACATCAAACAACTTAAAACCTCCAGTGGGATGATAACCAACGAGAAACACCATCCCACCCTTATCGTCCAACTTCTTGCGAAGCTGTCCCGGAACGTGTCGAAATGTTATCAAACCAAAAACCTTTAAATGACTTAAGCTTTGTTTAATTCCAGACCATACATATTATGGAATCACTCTATCAAGCCTCTTTGTTAGGCAGCTATTCAGCAAATATGCAGCTGTTGAAACGGCTTCACCCCATAGTTCCTTCGACAAGTCTTTACCATTTATCATACTTCGAACCATGTTCATTATCGAACGATTTTTCCTCTCGCAATACCATTCTATTGTGGCGTATAAGGTGGCACAATCTAATGCATTATACTTTCTTCATCACAATAATTTCCAAACTCATTCGAGGTATACTCACCTCCACCATCCGTTTTGAGAATTTTGAGCTTGTGACCGTATTGCCTCTCCACCATGGATTTAAACTTCTTTAACACATCAAACACATCATCCTTCCTCTTGATAAGGTAAATTTATAGTTTCCTACTAAATTCATCGATAAATGTGACAAAGTACTTATTGCCACTATACGAGTTGACTTACATTGGACCGCACACATTAGAGTACACCACCTCAAGATAAACCTTGGTCCCATGACCTGCATCATTGCTGAAATTACTCTTGTGCATCTTCCATTGCACACATTCTTCACATATCTCAATTGGAATATTGATGTGTGAAAGCTCGGTAACCACACCATTCCTTTGTAACACATCAAGATCCCAAAAATTGAGATGTCCAATACAGTAGTGCCATATCCACTCTTCTCGACTTACCGATGTAGCTAAGCATCTATATTCCATCACTTTCAAATCAACTTTGAAAGTCCTATTGGCAGCCATATGAGCTTTGAGAATCAACATTCTGTTAACATCCACAACACACAAAACTTTGTGTTCCAAGCAAATTTTGTAACCCCTCTCAAGAAATTAGCCAATACTTAAGAGATTATACTTAATTCCCGCAATATACAAAACATATTTGATCATAGAATGTACATCATTCTTCTTCTTGATCAAGACATTACTGACACCTTCGATTGCAAGAGTGGTATCGTCCGCGAATTTTACTTTACTTTTCGTGACTTGATTGATTTGCACAAAAACAACCCTTTCTCCCTGTCATATGCGTTGAACACCCAGAATCCAAGTACCAATCATCATTTCCTTGGACTCTATATCTAACTGTGATCATTATGTTTTGCTTCATACGCGTTTCTGTAACATATTTCACATTGTTGCACTTGATGTCCCACAAATTGCAGTTGTTATTGTTATTGTCCAACACTTCATTCATGTCGTAATTCTCCTCCGTGATCATAACTAAGAGCGTATTTTCATCATCTACCTTTTTCCTCACAACCTTAGCTTCATCTCCTTAGGAATGCTTTGCGCCACATTCATTTGCAAAATGTCCAAGTTTTTGACACTTCCAAAACTGAACTTTGGATTTGTCCCTTGGTTTTCTGCCTCTAACATCGCCTTGATCACCATACTTATTGGAGTTTCTCTCACCATTTTACGTCATCAAATTCTTCGAATTTTATGGATCACTCTCACCCAAATTCTGAAAATGTTGCTTCCCTGTCGAAGCCCATTTTCCTTTCAATCTTCTACTGTTCTCGTTGAACCGTGCTTGCAAAGCAATATCCGCTTTCACTTTAAAGATCATCTTTGTTCAATGTCGCAAGATCCATTATTTGTTCATGAGCCTCAAGAGAACTTTGAAGATCATATTTGTTCAATGTCGCAAGATCCTTCGACTCTTCGATAGCAACTACAATGTTGTCGAATCTTGACGTTAAAGAATTCAAGATCTTTGACACAATATTATGCTCCAGACCAGTTTCTCCACATACTTTGATTTGATTCACCAAACGCGTAATACACGTCACATAATTATTGATCGTTTCTTTCTCTTCCATTTGCCTTAACTCGAACAACCATTTGTGAGTTTGTAACCTCACCAGTTTTACCTTAACAACCACTGCATAAACTTTTTCCAAGATCTCCCAAGCTTGCTTCGTCGAATCGCAATCACCAACTTTTTTAAGTTATCACCATCGACGCAAGAATGAATCAATAAGAGTGACTTGTAATCTTTCTTATTTTCTTCCTTTAATGCAGCATTTTGAGCATCTGTAGCTTCTGCCCCAAGTGGTGTGACACCATTGGTGATCACTTCAATAACTTCTTGATACCCAAACAACATTTTCATTTGCTTGGACTACTTGTCATAATTCTTTGAATCAATCAACAGATTGGTGGGGATTCGATCACTAGAAATAGTACTCATTGTTACAGCGAAATTGGATCAGAACCAGTGCCCTTGATGCCAAATGTATGAACATACAAAAATAATTGGGATGAATTAATGGAGAAAAATGATTTCGGAGAAGATGAAGTTGAGATTGAGAGAGAAATTAGAGAGAGTGACTGCAAGTGAGTGAGAAATTGACATTAACCTCAAATGGGAGCATACAAGACCTTATATACATGACAAATACAGATAAAAATGGATATTACAAAACAACTTATTGAAATAAGCTGAAACTGAATCATTATAGAAAAACAGAAAATCGTCTTCGTTACCGATTACACAAAATGTAGTAATTGATTACGAGCCCGTGTTTTGCAGTTCTTGGCCAAATAACACGCGGTAACTGATTACATCAAAACCCGTAATGAGTTACCACAACTGAAATGCCAAAAATAAAATTTCAACTACGAGTACCCACACGAACCCACCACGAAGTTGAAGGAAAAACACCCGTTTTGACTGGGTTTGAATTTTTTTTCAATTATAAAATATGGGGACGAGTCGGGTAATGGAGACATTAGTACCTAGGGGTGGCAAAA